>OZ017741.1:306759443-307431943 GCA_963969285.1 Odontomyia ornata
TTGAACTCAAACTGGCACTTCGCTAATAAGCTGTTCATTATCGTTCATACTTTGGGCAAGCATATTTGGATCCATGTGAGCGTGCATTTGTTGATGATGATGATGTCGCTCTTGTTCATCGATCATTTGCTCCATCTCATCCACCTGAATAGGTCCATTGTTAACCATTTGTTCGTGTGGCATCATATGATATAACGCTGGACCATGTCCTGCTGGTGGTAGGAAAACCCCGCCTGAATGTACAAAATGGCCTGCATGTTGTTGATTTGCACCATAATTATTATTCTGCGGAGTAATAGCCGATTGACCGGCACCTGGCTGCTGTGCTGGCTGCATTTGAACCGATGCACCCACTAATTGTTGCCCACTGACTACGGAAGGTTGTTGCCCAGTTTGCGTTTGTTGTTGTTGAGCTTGCGTTTGTGACTGCTGTTGTTGCGAATGATGCAACGACGAATTGTGCTGGGCCATCGTTGAATTTTGATTTGTCGGTTTATGATTTACCTTTTGTTTTGACGATTGCGATTCTACAGGTTTTGCATTATTTGTTGTTACATGCGGTTGTAGATTAATTGCCGCTATATTCTTACGATGAAATGTTTGATTGAGGTGTAAAACGTCGATGCCATTGATTAATCCGATATCCAAATTTCGCTTTAAATGAGCAGAATCAGTTATTTCACTAGGCAATTCAAAGTATTTCGATCCGCTTAAAGTAATGTTTAAGTAGTTTTGATTTTGTGCTAAAGAATCTGCTGCAATATTGCTTATATCAACTCCAGATAGATCGTATTCATTCAAATTGAATAGGAATTCGGGGAGAACTTTAAATTTGACTTTAGCGACTATTTCTTGCTCGAGTTCGCGTCTTATAGCAAAATTAACGAGCCCATCGTAGTCTAAGGTATTTTGTGCATCAGAACTCGGCCATTTTGCTTCAGATGCATCTTGATTTGATGGACCACCAGATGCATTTAAATTGCTTTATGAAAAATTTAAGCATAATGCCTCGATAAGCGGATGGCAACTGTTTGGACTTGGCTGTGGTGGACTTTTATTATTTATGACGCTGACACGCTCCGTGTTCAACTACTACATACAGTCAGTCAAGTTTGACCATCAAAGAAGACAAGTTTTTTTTTATCGACTAGTAGTGAGTTAGCCGATACAAGCATCAGCTGAATTCAATTTCGATTCCAGCGCGATTGTCTCTGTATAAGGACTGAGGCAACAAAATTTCGGCATAAGGCCTAGTTTTCCCTCTTTAATAATTCAGCGCGGCGTTATCTCAGTACAAGAACTGGGACAACAGAACTTTGGCATAGTGCCAAAGTGAGCTACAAACAGCCGAGGCAAAATAAATAATAATCTAGCGCGGCGCTGCTTCAGTACAAGAACTAAGTCAACAGAACTCTGTCATAGGGCCAAAGTGAGCTACAAATAGCCGAGGCCAAATAGCCACGACTCAAAACATTGGTGATCCTGACGTTAAACACACCACAAAACAGCAGGAACGGACAGTTTAGCTGAGTGGCAGAGGCTTCTGGCAGCGGATATTGACGCGATTATCGCAAACTATAAAAAGGTTCCTACGAGTCGTAAAAAAATATACTACGAAGTACTATGAAGAGTGACTCCGACGACACGAATCCAAATGGGATGCATAGTTTCGCTTGTTGGAAGATGTTTCATCGACCCATGACTACTTTTTAAGTGGTTTGCACGAGATTACCGAAACCAACTACCGGAATTAAGGCATGCAGTATAGAACGTTGGAAATCAAGACAAAGGCAGAAAGTGTGATTCGATTACGTCAACAATTGAGACATCATCTGACGTCATCAAACAATTGCGACATCTTAGCAGATTCATTGCGATGATTCTTTTCTCGAGTTGGCGAAGCTAAAGGTCAAACCCGCAATTTTCTAAATTGAAAATAGCCTCAATCAATCGTTACTGGTCACAACTGGTACAGAGCCTGAAAAATATGAAATTAAACCAGACCAACACGACACCCTGGAAGAATTGTCTCAAGACTGGCTTATATAATTGGAAGGTGAGCTCGACGCAATAAATGGGATACCTGCCCCGCCAACATCTCAAGCGACAGCATCTAGTTTGAAACTGCCAAAAATCAACCTACCAAAGTTTGACGGCGACTATCTCCAGTGGCGGTAATTTCAAGATCTGTTTTGTGAAATTATTCATAATCAACCATTATCCAGATGTCAAAATATGTAGTACCTAAAGGCAAATCTCACCGGGGAAGCGGCAAAACTCATACAACATTTTGCGCTTTCTGAGGACGACAAAGAGTCTGCATGGAAGACTCTGAACGAACGATATGAAAATCGACGCTTATTGGTTGCAGCCTTCCTCAGCAAGCTAATGGCTCAACCTTCCCTCACAGGTGATAGGCCCATAGCAGCAGCAGTAAGATCCTTGCACGATACAATGGTCGAATGTATAAGTGGTCTGGAGAACGTCAATGTGGCTATACAAAATTGGGATCCGTTGCTTCTTCACGTCCTCATCAGGAAGCTCGATACTGTCACGCAAACTCCATATGAACAATCGCGGGCCAACCCACACAAGCTCCAGTCATTGAAGGAGTTCTTAGCATACATTTTCAAGCATTAGAGGCACTTGGCAATCAACCAAAGAA
The DNA here is from genome assembly GCA_963969285.1 of Odontomyia ornata. Taxonomy (NCBI): domain Eukaryota; kingdom Metazoa; phylum Arthropoda; class Insecta; order Diptera; family Stratiomyidae; genus Odontomyia; species Odontomyia ornata. Next base: position 306,762,109 of record OZ017741.1, read on the forward strand.
CCGTGAAGAACCCCGTAAGAAAAACTTGAAATCAACCAGTGCGGCCGTAATAATGTCATCATCTCTGGTACGCAATCAATCTCATCCAGTCTACTATTGCCCAGAGTTTCTGCAACTCACTCCTTCAAAGAGGTTGAAAACTATTCAAGGCAAAGGGTTGTGCGTCAACTGCCTTCGAGAGGGATACAAATCGGTGAACTGTACATCACAAGGTTGTAAGAAGTGTTCCAAGAAATACTTTAGTTTGCTGCACTTAGGAACAAGTTCTACCTCAAAACAATCAAGGACATCACCAGAAGTCTCAAAGACAACCACCACAGAAGATGACTCCGCTTTCTCCTTGACCACGCTTAGTAATCAAGGAAAAATGAAATATGTCCTTTTGAGCACCGCCGTTGTAAAGCTGAGTGGCAGCAACGAAGAACCAATGAAATGCCGAGCAGTATTGGATCCAGGTTCCCAAATTAGCCTTATTACTAATCGAATAGTCAAGAAACTACGTCTTGCGTCATATCACCACTCGATCCTTATTGAAAAAGTTGGCGGATCAGCTGGATGGGCACAAAAAAAGGGGGAACGTTGCTATACAGTCAAGGTTGAATGGATATACTACGCGTTTAGAAGCATACATAATGGAGAAGATAATATCTCCTCAACCATCTATAGAATTGAACATGTCTCAGTGGCCCATACCGAGGAACCTAAAGCTTGCTGATCCAAATTTTCATAATACAAAACGCATCGATCTTTTATTAAGTGCCAAATATTTATATGACATTTTATCAATCGGTCAAATGAAATTAGGCAGCGAACTGCCAATTTTCTCTTGGCTGGATAGTGGCCGGCAAAGTTGGCACAGAAGAATCTTCTTCTGTTACATGTGGAGTCCTTGCAGAAGGTCAACAGTTAAATAACACAATCGAGAACTTTTGGAAGCTGGAAGAAGTGGTAGAGAACAAACCACAGTATACTTCTACCGAGAAATCATGTGAAACATATTTTCGCCAGACGACACAAAGAACGCGTGAAGGCTGATGTCTGGTAAGACTTCCTTTCAATGATGACCCTGAGCATCTAGGCGAATCAAGGAATATTGCCGCTCGTAGGTTCTTTGGTATGGAACGAAGGCTTCAACGGGATCCGGAGTTGAAGTCTCAGTACGAGGAGTTTATGAACGAATACATCAACCTTGGAAATATGCAGGAGGTGACGCCTCAGTCGTGTGAACGTCCTCTTTATTACCTGCCTTATCATTATGTCCTGAAACCAGATAGTAGCACTTCTTAACTCAGAGTAGTATTCGATGCTTCCTGCAAAACATTTACAAATGTCTCGTTGAACGATATACTGCATACTGGGCCAACTCTTTAAGACGAGTTATTTTCCATTTCGCTTCGTTTCCGACTGCATCGTTATGTTTTCACAGCCAGTATTGAAAAGAAGAGATACACGTTTATTCATTCTGCGACGTAAAATAACCATGCACCGTGAACAGAGTACCCTATACTGCCCCTCCTCTGGGGAAAGATGAGGATTCCAAGAGGGTTTTGTGAAATTAAAATTAAAACATAATTTAATTAGTCATATCACTAAATTCTTTGCCAAATGAAGATATAGTCTGTAACTAAAGTATTGTGATTAGATTCACTTAATTAATACATTATTTTTTTATTTATTCCTCTTAACGTTCGCGTTATGCCCTCCTACCCCTACTTGCATTCATCACTTTCAGTAGGGGTTCCTTTATACATATGTCAACATTTACTCTTACAACTTTATTTTTTTATTCTGTACATTTTGCTATAATTATTTTGTTGAATCAGTATTTCTACCTGTCAATTTTCCCTTAATTTCGTCTTCGTCCAACGACTTCACCATCATTCTTCGACAAGATATGCAAGTTCATTCACGATCATACGAGGTGTGACAATTAAGTCATGAGACTGATTCCATGAAAACCGTATATTTAAAAATTATTTTACAACTTCGCCATCCCCTTCAAAGTAGTCCCCTCGGACAGCTATACAACGGTTCCAGCGCGTTTTCCATGCTTCGTAACATTGCTGGAACGGTTCGACTGGGATGTCCGTGAGGACCTTCGTCATGGCCACCTGGATGTCCGTAATCGACTCAAAATGGTTTCCTTTGACCACCGGTTTTGTTCTTGGGAACAAAAAAGTCACAGGGTGACATATCGGGCGAATTAAGCGGCTGTTGCAACACGGCGATCCCTTTAGGGGCCCAATACTGGGACACGCTGAGGGCGGTGTGGCACGCAAATTGTCGTGATGTGGGATCCAGTGACGAGTGACGTCTGGGCGCACCCTGTTCTCTCGTTTTTGCGATCTTTCGAGTACTTGGCGATAGAAGACTTGATGCACGGTTTGCCCCGATGCAACAAATTCTTTGTGGGCGATTCCGTGGCTATGAAAAAAGGCAATAATCATCGTTATCACCTTCGACTTGCTCATGCGAGCTGCGGAGACCACCATTGTGAGCTTTGGCGTTTAGTTTCCGGGTCGTATTGGAAAAACCAGCTCTCAACGCCTTCAATACCTCGATCAAGCAGCGTGGGATCATATTCCACTTGTTCCAAACAGTCCTCTGCGATGGTCATTTGATGCTGCTTTTGCTCCTCAGAAAGGTTCTTTGGAACCATCTTCGCGCATAACTTTTTTATCCCAAAATCGTCGTATAAAATTTTTCTGGCTGTTTCACGGTTCATATCCATTTCCGGGGCCAACATTCTTCACGGATTAGGGCGCGCATACACTGCGCATTTGCGTCAATCTGCACCTCGACTGGTCTCCCACTCCGCGGCTCGTCTTCCACTCTTTCACACCCCTCCTTAAACTCTTCATGCCATCGAAACACCTGAGTACGACTAAGAGCACTATCACCATGCACTTTTACAATTTTAGCGTACGTTTCCGTAGCTGCTTCGCCCAATCTAGCGCAAAATTTTATCGTGATGCGTTGCTCTTGATTTCTTTTCTCCATTTTCGTGACGAGCGCCACCAAAGCACGTCTACTCAACACAACAGGCGGACTAAACAAGCTAGAGCAATGGTAAATATATCAATGGAGAGGGGAAAGATACCGGGGAAGGGAAAGGAATTTCAAGGCCGCAGGTTTACCACAAGCGCAACAATAAAATCAGTCTCATTACTTAATTGTCACACTACGTATAGCGCTAAAATGCCGAAATTTTTATCAGCTTTTCTTATATTTGTTACATTGGTTCAAAGTATATTTACTTCGTCATATACATAAGTGTACGCTAGCTCTCTTGAAAAATGAACTGGACAGAGTACATATGTACTTGTGTTGTGGAATTTTTTTTTTTTTTTTTTAATTACCTCCATTCCCTACCACTCTCTCCATCACTCTTTCTTCGTCGCACAACGCTCGTGCGATCTGCATTCACATTACGTCGCTTGGTCCTTTGTGCCACCCAGACAATGTTTAACACATCGGTATAAGGGGGCACACAATATAATGTGAACTAGTCCTTTTCGTGAACATCTAGTCCAAAAAAATCATGATCAGCTCTCAGAGATAAAAAAAAATTCAATATCATACGACGCATTCAAAAAAAAACTCTGAGTAACTGTCACTTCAGTATCTCGCCGATAGGGTCAAAAAGAACGCCCTAAGATACTGGGCTCATAAAAGCAGAATTACAGGTCCACGCTTCAATCAGTACTCATTAAATGCTCCCTTAGTCTTTTCTTAAATACGAAAAGTGAGTTTGCTTCCTTAACAATTTCTGGTAGATTGTTATATATACGCAAAGCATCATTCGTTGCATCGTTCTTTAGTCGATCCGTTCTGGCAAAAGGTATTACGAATTGATTTGCATTCCTCGCATTATATGGGTTGATCTGTGATACCTTAATTAATGGCGCTCGTTCCGATCCATTAGTTTTTAAATTTCTGTAGATAAACTTCGCTTTCTCCATAATAATAATTTGACTAAAGGTTAATGATTTTGCCAGTTGGTAAACCAAACTAGTTTGAGTAAGCATTGGCAGCTTCAGAATGTTTTTATACGCTTTGGTCAGCAGCCTGGATATACTGTTTAAATGTTGCTTCGCTGATTGACTCCAAATAAGTACTCCATAATGCAATTTCGCCAGGACAAACGCATTTAGAACAAGTTTCTTGATGTGCATTGGAAAATCCTCATATCTTCTTAACAATCCTATTATTGGGGCTAATTGCCTTCTTAAGCTATTTATGTGTGGTAACCAGGTCATACGATGGTCTATGATAAGACCAAGATATTTCATTTCTAGCACTCTTTGCAATTTTTCGCCATTAATATTTAGTTCGACATCTATGTCTCCTTTGTTCTTTTGCTTAAAAACAATATATTTTGTCTTTGATGTGTTCAATACTAGTTTGTTTCCAATTAACCACTGATGGAATTTTCCTAGGTCGTCGTTGATAGTGTTCTCAATGGCAGTTTTGTCTCGTACTGAATAAAGTAGAACTGTGTCATCAGCATATAATGTGTGATATCCCGTCAGCCCACATGTATTTAGATTATTTGTATATAGCAGGAACAAAGTAGGGCCCAGTATTGAACCTTGGGGAACTCCTGTTTCCGTAGGTGCATGGTCGCTCAGGACATTGTTGATTAAAGTTCTCTGCGATCTTCCCTCCAAGTAACTCTTAAACAACTGCTTAGGACTCCCCTGAATACCATACGATTCAAGTTTACGAAGCAAGAGATCATGATCAACTGTATCAAATGCTTTTTTCAAATCCACAAAAATTGCGATGACATAATCACCTCTGTCCAGTCCTAGATTGATGAAACGTGTGACAGAATGTAGGGCATCCAAAGTACTCTTGTTCTTTTGAAAACCAAACTGATGTTGGCTTATGATAGAGTTTTCAACTAAGAATGATGTTAATCGATTGTTTAGTATTTTTTCAAATATCTTACTAAATCCCGTCAGCAGCGCAATCGGGCGATAGTTATTCGGGTCAAGATAATCACCACCCTTAAATATAGGAACTATTTTTGCAAGTTTTTCTTCTTCCGGAAAAGTCCCATTCCTAATATGCACGTTTATAAAATTTGCCATAATCTGGGCTATGTCCTCCTTAATTATACTAATCTCATTCATCGTGATGCTATCAATGCCTGGCGCCGTATTCTTTTTCAATTCATTGATTACATTTAAGACTTCCCTTTTATTTGTTTGATGAATGTGAAAGATGGAATTTATTGCGATATTTGTATTATTTACATTGCCTGCTGAACTGGCAACGATTTCTTTAGTGATTCTTCCACCAATTGTTGAAAAAAAATTATTCAATGAGTTCGCCGCGTCACGTGGACACGATGTGTTAGAGGGCCCATCAGGATTCAGTTGAAAGTTTTGTGATATACCCTGGGTTGAAGAGTTATCCTTTACCTCATTTATTATTTTCCATATTTCGCGGGAGTTGTCAGCCGCTGTTTCCATTCTTCTTGAGAAATATAAGAATTTAGCCTCTTTCACCAGTCGTTTCGATTCTTTTTTCGCTTGCATATACAGAAACTTGAAAGCCTGGTTTCCACTGTTCTTCCTGTAGTCCATGTATGCCTTCCTTTTTGTAATACTTGCATCAATTACTTTTTTCGTTATCCAAGTCCGTTGTCGACACCTGATTTTTTTCTCAATTGTAGAACTTTGCTTAGCAGATATGATGATATTTTTGAGTTCAATAATACTATTTGGTTTCCGCTTTTCCAGTAACTCTCGTATGTTTGATTTAAAGAGCTCCTTGTCTAGAAATCTGAACGTTTTGTAGGTCGGCTTCTGTTTGTTCAGGGTTTGGTCTTGAATAGCAATTTTTATCACACGATGATCCAGTTCCGGCCAGTCCTCAAATATGTATGTCATGCTTTCAGCGACTTTTAAATCATTGGTTACTATATGATCCAGACAGGTATTTGACACTGGGCGAGTAATTTGGTTGTTGTTTATGATTACCGTTCCATTTGTTTCTAGCGTATCCTTATAAATCCGTGTTTCTGGTGATTCCGTTAGCACATCAATGTTTGTGTCCGCTACTGTGATCAAATTTTTTTCAGTTGAGAATAATGTATCTAGTACTGTGCAAAAATCTTGCGCATTCATTCGATTGGGGTTGTAGTACGTCCCTAATTTTATTTTTTTACCTGCATGGTGTACTTCAATTATTATAACGTTATACTTATCAGGCATCACTCTCTTGGTAATGAAATTGATTGTATTTTTTACGTAGATTGCTGTACTTCCACCTCTTCCAGGTCTGCAGGAGAATACCGCATTATATCCTTCAATATTGTAAAACCGTGCTTCTTCTGGGTAAATCCAGATTTCATTTAGAATAATCAAATCTATGTCAGGATTTTGCTGCAGGTAAATCTGAATATCACTTAGCTTATGTCTTAAGCTTCTTATATTAGCATACATAAGTGTTAAATTTGTTCCACTTGATTGATTAGAAAGATTAGCAATCATCAAAGTTGTAGTCGGTACTCCTCCTGGCGATCAAAATTCTGCGTTGAAACTCCGGACACTCTACAGAGTCAGCTCTGTGAGAATGATCAGCATTGTTATTGTTACCAATACAGTTAGAGCACTTCTCAATCGTGCTTTTGCAGTCCTTTAGGTCATGCTTTCCTCCACATTTTAGACATATTTGCTCCCCTTCACATTTAGATGTTTTGTGGTTGTATTTTTGACACTTATAACACCTCGTTACGTTGAAGTCCTCCTTCACAAAATACGATCCATAATCTATATTAATGTATCTATTCGCAAGCCTCTTATACATGCTCCCGTTTACCTGGATGATGTGCAACCACCTTCCATTTCTTGTTCGCCTGGCATGTACAAGTTCCATAGAATCACGCTCCTCTATATTGGGATTTAATGCCTGGATCTCATTTCTTAGTTCATAATTTGCGTATTGTTTCTCTAGTCCATTGATGACAAGTCTAGGCTGTCGCAATCTGGTCTCAGCAACATCATACTCCTCTTTCATTGCATCCATTGCTATATTAAAAAGCGAAGTAGTATTTTCATTTGTCGATGTTTTTATAATCGCCCCACCATTACGAATAGGCCTCATTAGTTGTAGAGGAATTTTACATTTTGATGGCCTGATCTTCGACTTAAAATCAATCAGTGTTTTTTCTGATGAAGAGTGATTTTTAGGCTTAATAATAATCCCTTTTTGCGATATTGTATTAGATCGATGCACTGATGGAGGAGAAGTAGAATTTTTTATAATTTCGGCATATGAGGGCTTGTTCGCAGACGTAGATTTATCTATTAATAAGGTGACATTTGAGCTCATCTCTTCGACTTGGCTTTGCAAGTTTTTCATTTGTTGGAAGAGTTGGTCTTCTTTAGATTTACGGTGCTGAGCTCTACATCCTGCACACATCCAAATTACATCTTCGGTGATGTCCATAATAGCCCGATATCTCTCCTCCGACATTTTGATACACCTCAAATGAAACCACTTGAGGCAGAAGCCATCACACCCCATAGCCGAGTGGATATCCTCCACGGGTTTCCTACACTTCCCACACTTATCTGGTTTAGTAGCCATTATGTTTTTAGCTTTTTCAATTATTTGCTTTTTATAAAATATTTTATTATCCTTAATTTATTTAATATAGTTAGTGAAAAAAAAAATGCAGAAATCCGTACTTGCAAAAAAAAATAATTTAAAATATCAAAATATAATTTTAAAATTAAATTCAAAAAATTGTTTCGATATAAATTTAGCTACACGGGAATCTCACTCCTAGACCAAAGTAAGAATTCCCGGTTCCGTTAATTTTCGATCGCCTAAGTAAAAAATTTAATCACTGAAATTGGTTACTTGAAAGATCGCTACTTATCTCAAAAACTTGATAAAACGACACTAGTAACCACTCCACTTGTTTCACACAGCTAATTATAAATTATGACAGAATTTAAACTTCACTTAAGCCAAGAAATTCAGAGAGCTGAAAATGACACTTCTTTGTTTTGACACTTCGAATTGTTATTTTCACGAGAAATTTAATTGTTATTTCAATTAAATTTCTCGTGAAAAACGTTTTGCATATTCATGAGCAACGGAGTACTCGGTAAGCCGTCACGTATTTGACCTCTCGCCCCATGACACAGCTGCTAACCCGTCAGCAAACAAACCAGGTATCGGTTTCACCAGGTTTCCCATCTCCCACAGCCATAAGTAAAGCTATAATTGCCATGCCCACGGACGTTATGCCGCAAAATGTAGCAGACCAAAAAGACCCAAAGGTTGCTGTTTCACCTGCTTTAAAATGGGACACTTATACAACAAGTGCCCGCGTAAGCGCCGTGTTAGAACGATCACCGCCGGCCAGTCGATAAAGGATGAAGTTTGTTTGGATGTTGAGGAAGCTGTTGATTCAGCTGCTTTGCAGATGGTGAGTTTCTCAATTGAATCTGGTGTAACTAGACAAGTAATGTAAAGCATTATTGTGCTTTTTGATAACGGTAGCACAAATAGTTTCCTGAAGTGATCTCGTTACCCGAGTATTTTGCTACCCAAGTTTTGATATATAAATTATTGATAAATAATTAAAATCTAATCTTTTTATTTCCATCATAAATATATCTATATATATTTTGAAATTAATATAATTTTGTTTTTTTTTCCTTGCTTCAAATAAACTTTAATTAATTTTAAATAGGCCAGGTTCAAATCTCGTTGGGAGCAACGTGATTTAGTTCAGGGGATTTTTCAGACACACTATGAGTGTTCACTCAGTGGTGATATGTTTTGATTTAATCAGATCATATCATAGCTGAGCAGGCACACGGGAGCATGGTACTGACCAAACCAACTTCCGAACAAATCAATACGGTCATGAAAATGAGATACTCTAACTATCTCTAAGCGAAGGCCCGAGAGGGGCTGTGGTGCTACAAAGAAGAAGAATTTTAAATAGGATATAAACTGTATTTATTTGATTGATTTGTAGCGTTGATGCTACTCTCATGGTAATGACCTGACTCAGGTATTAAGTTTATCGTTTTCCTTTCTTGTATTAATTTATTTAAATATTTACTATGTTTACTGAACCGACAACATACGATTAAATTTCATTTTCATGTACTACTTTTTGTACCGATGTAAAACAATTGTTCATAAGCTGTTCTCAACAAAAACTTGATCTCGAATTTCTCAAAAATTTCTCTGACGAATTGCAATAGGCCGAATTATACGTATTTAGGCTTCAAAACTTATGCGTTGATTAGTTGCTTTCACCCTTATGATAATTTAAATTATTTCCATAGGCAAACGAAGAATACTATAAGTTCAATGTGTAAAGAGCACCCAAAATATTTTGTATCGGATCAAATAAAACTAGGACCGTTAATTCGCGTAAACTTGCGAATATAAGCAAAACTATATCCTATTTTGCTTGTTTTATATGTCTCATGCAAAACTTACATTTTTAAAAAAGTATTCTAGACATTTAACCTTCCATTGCCTATTTCATACACGTTTCATTCCGCCAGCGCATTGCGAAACACAAGAACTCTTTGAGTTTCATTTTCGCACGATGCATTTGAGCCTTTGAAAAAACTTGGACGACATTCTAGCGTTGAACGCCGTTCTGAACAATTTTGGAACCGATCGCTTTGAGTTGCACTAGTTGCTTGATTCAAATTAAACTAGTTTAATGCTATGAGCTGAGTGCCAGTTAGTGTTATGATAGTGCCGCATTCCGCAAAAGCACCAACGTTTTTCGCGTCAATTCGATAACTTGTGCATAATACAACTATATCTTTTATTAGCAAAGGCCAGAACGACCGCCTTAGATTGAAATTTGAATTTGAAAGACACATTGACGTAATTAATAATTTTGTTTGGAATTATTTCAGCTCCTTTTCGACTTCGCGAACACTCTTCTTTGCATCAATTTTCTACTTAACTATGCCGTTAAGAAATCTTTTCTCTTAATGCTTCTTTTGGTATCTTAAAAATCGTGTTATTAAACCACACGTAAACTTAATTAGTAGTATGTTTCACAACGTCATCTCGAGAAACCTAATTGTTTACAATTGGCTAACAACTTATTCGACACCGGAAAACTAATTCAGAGCAGTGTTTTCGATGTGGAATGTAGTTTGCATGAAAGCGCGGTTAGAGCCCTGTTTTATAGATAGACAAATCCGAAAGGCGTCAATAAACTCGTCTCGAAATATTACTTGAACAATAAGTTACGCGTGACAAAAGTCACCTTAAAATAAAAAGGCCGAGTTGTTTGCTAAGGGAGACATTACAAGCAGCTTTCATTTACTTTGAATTTCGTCAAGGTGAAAAGTTCTTCCAGCAGCTAGATGTACGATGACACAGGCTTGCAACGAACTCCCGAATTCAAACACAAACTAGGTTTCGAACCGAGCTGCTAAACTGATATTTTGCTAACAAAAATCCAATCAACTTCCTAATGTAATCGTTCACTTTTCAGTGCCGCCCTAACCCCAAAAAGAATTATCTGACACTACTACACTCCATTTCCATCCCATTCCCCATTTAGTACACCAGTAAGGTGTACCAGATCAACGTTCCTACACTGCAAATTTTATCTGGCAGATTTAAAAAATTAAAAAAAAAACTAAATTTGACTGAAGTAAAGAAAAACGCATAGAATTTGAATTAGTAATAAAAGTTAAATCTCATAACGAGTATAATTAAAGGGGAACATTTAAATTTAATATAAAGGAAAATTGATATAAGATTACATTTAATAATAATAATAAGAAGAAAAATTATTTTACAAATTACGATTGATATTTGAAATAAAAAGACAGCACTTTTGTGATGAACACACGAGTCTTTTAATTGATTCACTGATACAACGTGTTGATTTTTAGAAGAGTAGAACGGAAGTGATACAAAGAAAAACTTATACCAACATAGACATTTGAACAACATATACTATTTGTATTGTTGCCAACTTAAACATTTTCAAATAAACATTGCCATATTAATAACACCCCTTCTCAATGTTTATGCATTTTAAACAAATTAATCCAAATTAACATCAACATATGACTGGAAACATTATTAATTCTCTACTTCCTTTCTATTTGACATTGCATTTTGTCAGAAATTTAATTAATAACTCCTTACTTAATGACTTTGTTAGCCTGTCTGCCAATTGTTCGCATGTATTTATGTACTGAATATTAATTTTATTATTTTTGACTAAATCTTTAATGAAGTGGTATCTAATGTCAACATGCTTAAGATGTTTGACTGAGTCTGTACTTGTATTCAAAATAGCTGGCTGATTGCCACAATAAAACTTAACTGGGCTATCATTTTGAACATCCAAATCATGTAATAAATTAACAAGCCAGCACGCTTCACTTGCTGCCATACTCATAGAAACATATTCAGCTTCAGTAGAAGACAGGCTTACAGAGGATTGCTTCTTTGAACACCACATAACCAAACAATTTGGAAAAGTGAACAAATAGCCAGATGTGGACTTTCTGTCCCTCTGACCACCTCCCCAATCGGCATCACAGTAGCCTTGCAATACACTATCATTACACTTGTAAACTATTTTATAATCTAAAGTCTGCTTCACGTAGCGCAATACTCTCTTAAGTGCACTAATTAATGTACTATTGGCACATTTCTGATATCTACTTAGTAAGGAAACTGCAAAGCACAAGTCAGGCCTAGTGCCTGAGACAGCATACATCAAACAGCCAATAGTTTGCCTACAGATTCCTTCAATGTCTATATCGCAATAAGTGTTTAAATCAAATATTTTAGTATTAAAATTACTATCCAAAGGAGTTAACATGGGTTTGCAATTTTCCACATTAAATCTTTTTAATACATTTTCTAAGTAATTTCTTTGTGATAATGTAGTTATACCATTTTCAAAGTTTTGCTCTACATGTATTCCTAAAAATTCTGAAATACTTACTGAATATACTTTTTATACAAACATGGATCACATTTAGACCTTATAAAGCCTTCTCTGGTTAATACAGAATTAACTTTAATATTCCAGGATTTAGGTGAACTTTTTAACCCGTACAATGACTTGTTTAACTTTACAATATTATTCTTTCCTTTGTAGGCCCCTTCTGGTAAATTTACATGTACATTTTCTTTAATATCACCATATAGAAAAGCCCCAGTGACATCCATCTAGTAAATAGGTAAATTATATTTTGTTGCAATTATTACAAACAACCTGAAAGTTGCTAGCTTAGCAACTCGGGCATGAATGTCACTTAAGTTGATTATATTTTGTTGTTCAAATCCCCTAGCAACTAGCCTAGCCTTGTACTCCTTGACATGATTTATATTTTTTATTTAAAAAACCCATTTGCTGCTTATGGGCTTTGCACTTGCAGGTAATTTACAAAATTCCCACGTATTATTGTCACTCAGAGTCTTAAGTTCCCTGGCAATAGCTGCACTCCACTTACCGGCATCATTTCGGCTCATGGCATCATCATATGTGATGGGATCACATTCACTTTGGTCCGACTGCACATTGTTACACTTTTAGAAATCAGTTTGTTTACGCTCATGCTTATACCTTTCCTTTTCTATGGGTGAATCAATTCCATCCAATAGATATTCTTCTTCGCTGCATGGCAGGTAGTCACTGCCATCTTCTGAGTTATCTCCTAAAATATTACTTATGTGGGTTGTCTCTATCTCATTGTGGTCAAGGGTTGTTATTTCATCAATATCTGTCTCGGGACTATTCTCTTGCACTGTCTCCTCTTCAAGATTTAAGGACACAACAGTTTGCTCTTTACCCTTCTTCACTTGATGTTTTTCCTTCTCTTCTTGCTGTAAGAATACAATGTCTCTTTTTGTTTCCACCACATTCTTTTCAGGATAGTAAATACGATAACCTTTCACATCTTCCTCATATCCGACCATCAATCCCTTCTCTCCTTTCGGATTCCATTTCAATCTCTTCTCTTTTGGAATGTGTACATATACTTCTGTACCAAAGGCTCTTAACTCATGGATATTATATGTTTTCCCAGTCCATACCTCAAATGGAGATCGCCCATCCTCATGGCTCTTCCCAGTCCTGTTCAACACGATTACTGCAGTATTTATGGCTTCAGCCCATAATTTCTTTGGAAAATTTCTTTCATGTGTCATTGTCCTGGCTGCTTCCAGCAATGTCCTGTTTTCTCGCTCAGCCTTGCCATTCTGTTCTGAGGTGTATGGGACTGTGGTTTGGTGTGTTATTCCACGCCTTGTAAACATTTCCTTCACATTCCTGTTCACAAACTCCAGGCCGTTATCACTTCTGAATGTCATCACCTTGTTTCCAGTACTATTCTCGGCCTTATTTATAAAGTCCTCAATTATATACTTGATCTTATCTTTTGTCTTTACAAAATACAAACTTCTGAAATTCGAATAATCATCTTTCAGCACAACGAAGTATCTTGACCCACCAACTGACGATTCTTCCATGGGGCCGCATGTATCAGCATAAATTAATTCACATGTTCTGGTACTCTTGTATTCACTTCTATTGAATGGCAATCTGAGTATTTTCCCAATCAAGCAACTCTTACACACCGGGTTGGATGTTTGTTTAACCTCAATGTTGTTTTTCCGCAAAGTATCTTTGACGTAGGTGAAGTTTTGGTGCGCCAATCTTCTGTGCCACTCGTTTAAATCGTTCGACGCTAGTTCTGCAGTACTCGCAATTTCACAATCATCACTCGTATTATAGCGTAAATTCAAATAAAACGAATTTCCAATTCTTTCCGCAATCGCGCAAATTTTATTTGCCTTGAAGAATTTGCATGAGCTGTCATCTGTCACTATGACATAACCTTTATCTGTGGCACGATTGACCGAAAACAGATTCGTTTTTAACTCAGTAACATACAACACTCTGTCTATAACTGTGTCAATCCACTCCTTTCCGTTCGATACGTGAACTGCCATCTGTCCATAACCAATCGCATTTATCACTGCTCCATTACCGATGATTACAGGTTTTGGCGAAGTATTTGAGAATGATGTAAACAATGCACGGTCTCGACACATAAGTGTGTTCAGTAGCGCCAGAATCGACTAGACACTTAGATTTTTGCAGTTGATGCGACCGATCAGATACCACGAACGCGTTACTATTCGTTTCATTTTCACTTCTTAACATTGTTTGTTTTCGAAAACGACACTGAGCTTTAAAATGTCCGAACTTGCCACAATAGAAACAGTTATTATTATTACTCACGTTCCCTTCACTGTTAGTTTTATTGTTACTTTTACTCTCGGTTTGATACTGTCCACTTTTATCACATTTGGAAACTTTTGATGGTCCTTTATATTTCACAAAGAATGCAGAAGGTGTTACTTGCTGTGCTCCTTCGTTCTTCTCTTTTACTCGCTCATCTTCAATCAGTAGTCTTGCCACTAGATTATCAAACGTTTGTTTGTCATCAGGCGCCGACTCCCAAGCCGAAATAAAATGTTTATAATCGTCTGGTAACGACATTAGCACTTTCGTGATTACAAATTTTACCAGATTTCTTCACCCATTTGTTTCAATGTATCTTAGATAAGAAAACAGACATGTCGAAACCTCTTTCGAACTTGTATTTGAAAAATTTCTGTTGTATAATGTGCACACTGGTCTCAGTTTTCTGTTCATATACACTGTGGAGTTTTCGCCACATCTCGGCAGAACTCGTACATCTAATAATATATAACATTGCCTCTTCCGACATTCGTGCTACCAATAACGTCTGCGCTTTGGCATCTAAAGATTCCCATGCAGATATCTCACTGGCCACTTCGGGCTTCACTTGTTTTCCCTCCACAATGTTTAACCATCCATGGCCCCTCAACTGTACTATTGTTTGGAATTTCCCTATATTCCAATTTCTGGCCCCTTCTAACTTGATCACATTGACGCTATTGTTATTTCTCTCCATCATCGACGATGTTACATAGTGCCCGAGCCTGATCACGATGCCGCAAACTGTAGTGAATTAACGTCACTTTTTCCTTCTCGCCGATTTTGCTGCCACCGTAAATAACATCAATCTACATCAAGCTGTTATATGTGTCTGGGCCCATAACCTGATGTTTGAAATAAAAAAAAAGCACTTTTGTGATAAACACACTAGTCTTTTACTGAATTCACTGATACAACGTGTTGATTATTAGAAGAGTAGAACGGTTCTGATACAAAGAAAAACTTATTCCAACATAGCCATTTGAACAAAATATAATATTTGTATTGTTGCCAACTTAAACATTTTCAAATAAACATTGCCATATTAATAACAACGATTACAATGGAAATGATCGCATCGTTTTTCTAATTCTGCCACATTAAAATTTCGAGAAGGGGATAGGAAGGTTTTCGAGCAATTTGCTTGTGTGACTGTTCGATTAAAACAGATTGTTTTTTCAACTTGAACTCGGTTTTTATTTCAATCTTTCATAAATAGTTGGTTATACCATTTATGCGAAACGACATCGTTATTACGTATAGTCTATATGAAATACTTCGGTATTTTAAATGAAATCGATTTTTTTCTTATCTCGCATATATGGTAGAATATTTGCATAATGAATTAATCTAAATATTTCAGTTGCCAATGGAAGCGTTAGTCCGTATTTTGATCCCTTTGCAAAAAATTATTCCTATCTCTAAATTTAACTTGGAAAGAATCTAGAAAGAAATGCTTCTAAACAATTTTTCTATTATTAAAACTTTCAATCTATCCTCGCACAACTTCATTTCAACTTTTAATTACCCTTTGGCACGCATAAGAACTAAATTCTTCCTTCTTGCAGGAAACCGATCGATGATATGGCCAACCATACATCCGTCAATGCTCGGTAAGTACTTTAATGCTAATTAACTGGTAGCCGATAAATTAATTCTTGCTAATAGAATGCTAGAAATTTCAAGTAAATGCAACATCTCACGGCTCCTCCATTGCCCATACGCGCAATCCTTGCGCTCGCGTAAAAACTTCTAAAGCCGATACCAAGTATCTGCGGAATCTCGAAATGCATCGAGAACAGGTTCAAGTTGAGATAACATATGGCTACATCGCCGAACATTCCTTTTTAATTAGTGCTCCTGCCCCTGCCATGCGTGCTGAAAAAATTAAAGGAAAATCTCAGTGAACAAATTGTTTTATCTACGAATTATCATAATTTGCCATTGGCACTTGAAATATCCTTTTGTAATGATGTTGTAGTAAATGCTTCCTTTTAGCATATAAATTCACGAGGCGCATTCATATGCACCAGCATTTATTTTTTAATAAGTTAACCATAAAATACATTAAACGAAAGTCTGAGTGTGCGACATTCTATCTCACATATTTTCTTATCAGAATCAAAACTGATCTCTTAGTGCATGCTCTGTCCGCTTCCAATAAGAACCTACTTCACCTCACTAACCAGAGACGCAAACCCTTCCAATTGATGATCGAGTTTCTCACCACAGTTACTGGAAATTTGTAGGAAAACTTCAAATTCATTAGTTTTGAAACAAAATTCTTTTTTTTAGGGGACAAATTTTATTCCCCGATTCATTTCAGAACCGTTTGTTTGTTGACTTTTATTTGCGTAACCGCAATTGCAATCCACAATACCAATCAGTGACCAAAAATAACATCAAAACCACAGAAAATTTTCCACGAAATCGCACCAATGTCGTCACAACAATCATGATTTGCGATTTATATTTACTCCACCTACTCAGAAACTCTGCACATGGTCGTATATCAAATAATCAGTCACATGTGCAATCTATTGCCCAACTCTGAACCTGTCTTCGACGAATGAGTAAATAAATTTCGAATGCAAATGAACAAAAAATAAATTGCTGGCGATGTCAACAACTTTCTCAGTAAATCTGATTATCAGTGGCTATAAATCAGTGAAAGTTCGCAATTCATGTGTGCAATTGTTTATTTTGCGAATTGTCTTGGAATATTGATTCTTTTTTTTCATTTCTGTATATTGTTTTGCTTTCTTAGCTCTTAGATAATCCCGTCAGCTAAATCATATGATAAAATGCACCCTCAGTCGACGTATGGAGAGTAAAGATTTTTAGTAGGGGATGAACTTCTTATCTCATGTAAGACTTGACAAACGCATGGTCGAAATGTGAGGATTCATTTTGGCAAGCATACAAATGCTAAATTTTGATGGTATTTTTTGAATCCTTCTATTAAAAGTGGAACTAGATAATTGATTTTATAATGGTTAGTGCTTAGGATAACAACCGCTCAGTTGGGTAGATTTCCTATGGAGATATCTTTCAAGCATTTCACCAGATGAGTTGTGATCATGTCAGAAACTAAGTCATTTTTGCGAATTCTGCCTGATCCGGAATTTTCCAGTTCACAGATTCATATGATATAAATGAAGTACGAATTTGTGAACAAATTCCATTCGGCAGACGTAACCAGTAAATTTACTAGTTTTTTTCAACTATTTTGTTTTTATACGAATCTTCGCCACTTGAGCTTCTGTTGGTATTTATTTTGAAAGGCCAGATGCCTAATACTGTAATTCGTCACGACAATTCCGGTTTCGACCGATTAATGCATGTATTCGATAGGATGTAGTGAATTGGATGAATGTAAACGTCCGTAAAGGACTGCAGCGATGGTCTGCGACCTCGGCGAGCGAAGATGTTGGTGCTCGCGGGAATTGGCCTTGTCTGAGGACGCGTGAATGCGCTGGCAGGCTAGCATTGTAGTGTGGGGCGGGTTCTTTTCGCCAGCACAAGGGCCCTCTACAAAAAAAATTAAACATAAATAAGAAACTCAAGTAGAAGGCCACTCTACCCCGTGAGAACACCTGTAACGCAAAGAGAAGGGGTGAGCTCACCCGATGGCTAACTCATAAGTGGAGGGACGAGTCCCATACCCAGTCAAGGTTCTAAATGAATAGAAAGGCGAAGTTCTTTTTCAATTTTATCTTTTCATTTTATTTCAACGTGATAACTAAAGTAAATGGAAAAAACGTTGTCACGGGACGCTTTCAAACGCGATCCTACAAGCAAGACCTCCGCGAGCTAAAGGTAATATTTATCACGCCAGCCAGACTGAAGAAGAATTGGTAGCGTAATTTTTTGGAATTAAATATTTTCAATTGTTATTTTCTTGGCACATGTAATGACTAGACTATGTAGATTCTAAGCGGAATGTCCAGACTACGACCTCACAAGGAAATATCAATAGCGGCGATCCAAGAGAGACAATGCAAATACCAAATTAGAATAAGCAGCGGAATGCCAAATCATAGTGCTTCTATACAAGGGTACGTACAAAAGCTTCGAATACTAATGGAGGACTCCGATTTGAATTTTAAATATTTGGGATTGGCAAAAACGACTGAAGAAACTGAAAAAATATTGAGAAATTATTTAGACGAAGCTGATTTGGAAACGAAACCCATTCCAGAATTTTAAAAATATCTCGACTGGTTTAATGTGACTGAGCCGTTAATATTTACGGAATCGTTTAAAGGCAAAGTAGTTGTTCTGGACTGCTTCACATATTGCTGCATCAATTGTATGCTAATACTACCTGAGTTGAAGAAACTCGAGAAAAAGTGCAGCGTTGAAGATGGTATGGTGGGTGTAAGTGTCCACAGTGCTAAATTCGACAATGGAAAAGATAGTGCCAACACTCTATCCGCAGTGCAAAGTAATATTACACATCCGGTAGTAAACGCTTCAACCTCTTCTATGAGGATTGACTTTAAAATAAAATGTTGGCCCACACTGCTTATTCTTGGTCCAAAATCCCAACCCCATATTTGTGATCATGGGTGAAGGGCATCATGATAGACTGGAAAACTTTGTTGAGATGGCACTGAAATATTATAAAAGCAAGGAAAAATAAATACATTGCCGCAGGGGGAATGCTGGCCGACAGGAATACCCTTGGAGGCTAGCATTCGTTGGGGGGTTCCACCCCCACGTACCCGAAAAAATTCCCGCAGGGGGAATGCCAGTCAACAGGAGCACTCTTGGAGGCTAGCATTCTTTGGGTAGCGCTGCCCCCACAGACCCGAGGATATGGGGTGCGCGGTGAGGTTCCCTCCTGGGATGACAGGTAACGACCCTGATTGGATCTGGAGTATGCTTTGGACAACGAACTGGAATTGATGCTTTGGGCTGGCGGATATGATGGTTTGGCCCTAGTTGCTTTGCACAGTAGCGCCGAGGTGACACTCGTGTGTGAACGGCTCCAATTCAACTATCATTCCGTCTCCGTCCCGGTAAAACCTTGGCAGGCCTCGGAGTACGTTCGAAGTTCGCACCATTGGGTTGGTGGTGTAGGTTCGGTTGAGACGGATTCCCGATTAGCGCTGGTCTGGCTCAGAGCACTTGTCCCCATAAGGGCTTGTGCCAACCCTCGCATGGCCTCCCTGCTCTGCATAGATAACCATGGGACCAAAAAGGCAACTACACACACGAACGGAGATAGCGGCTCTGAGGGGGAACCCAATAAAGCTGGGGCAAACAAAAACACTTAAAAAAGATAAAAAAAAACCCAAAAAAGAAATAAAAAATAATAACAACGACGACGCAACTACCGGTTGCAGCCATGATGTTAACAGTACATCGAGAGTGGTACTAACAATCACAAAAATGACGAATAATACAATGACAGGGAAGACGGACGAAAAACGGAGATTAACAGACAGTCTGGTCCAGACTGAGATTCCTGTGGCGTTCGGACGCAGCAAAAAAATTATGCGAACGCCAGAGCGTCCTATAAAGGAAAAGCGGGAAACTCTGCAGGGCGCTTCAGGTGGTCGAGTGGTGGAAGAAAATATAAAGAACTACATAATAAAGAACCTTCAGGATGGAGAGGAGGAGGAGATTACAGTAGGAAAAGAAACGAGTGACCAGGAAAATAAAGCGACGTTGTCTGATTGCATCGCCAACGTCGAAAATGAGGCGGAAGTGCTGTATTCAGAAACGGAAAGCGAGAACCTCTCCCAAGGTTGGTCGCAAAGTACGATTGCCGCCCAGCGATATGCAGAAGTAAGGCTATTCCGAAAAGCGGGAGATGTTCTGAAAAGAATTCAATCTGCATGCGACTCCCCGAAAATCAGCAAAGCAGTAAAGATTGGGCTTCTTGAACTAGAGGAGCTCCTAGACTACATAGGGCATTATTTAAGGAGTCGGTTAAAGGCCGACGACGAGCAGAAGGCTAAAGAAGCGCTGGGGGCTAAATCTAAAGGCCACGTGCAGATAGTTCCACCATCAAAAATCAATAAAACAATGGCGCCTAGCCCAATCGAAGGAGATCATGATAAAATAAGAAAGGAAGAGGCACTTGATGGGCGTGGAGCACCAGATCACGGGTTCCAGGCCGTGCTTACAAAAAGAGCGAAGAAAGCTGCAAAGAAACTCCTTCAAAAAGTCCCTGAAAGTAAAGTTCGCACGGACGCCCAACAAGAAAAAAGACCTGATGCAAAACAGGAGAGACAGAAGCCCCGATGAAGGCCCGGCAGCAGGCACTGCTCGTAAAACCCCAAGATGGCCGATCCAACGAGGAGGTGCTGCAGGGTATCAGGGGAAACATAAGGCCCGAATACACTAACACAGCCATTAAAGCAGTACGACCAACGCGGTCGGGTCACATACTAGTCGAACTCGGAGCAGAGGCTGACAATAACGAAGCATTCTGCGACGCAGTAAAGAAAGTCCTCGGCAAAAGCGCAACTATAGCCTCGCTCGGGCCGATGGCAACGATCGAAATAAGATACACTGACTGCGTCACGGATCTGGCCGAGGTAGAAGAGGCCATCAAAAGGGAGTTCCCTAGCGTGGGAAGGATCAAAGCGAGACTGACACCAGAGAACAATAGAGGACAACGCATAGCCATGTCTGACTTGACCGAAAAAGACGCCGAACAATTCCTGAACAAGCGCAAAGTACGAATAGGGTGGGTTGTCTGTAGGATACGGCAAAGAGCAACGTCTCTTCAATGTTTCAAATGCCTTGGCTATGGTCACACCATACAAGTATGCAAAGGACCCGATAGGAGTTTCCTATATTACAAAAGCGACGAAAAGGGACATAAAAGAAAAGAGTATACGAAGGAGGCACACTATATTCTTCGCAAGGATGCTGATCCAAGACCAGATTTTGGACACGTCTTGGTTTATTATTCCGAGTTTCACAGTAACTTTCTCTTTATTTGATACGTTCTTTTGGTTTTAATTCAAGTTACATATTGAGTTCTTGTGCATCTGAAATCTCCTACACTGCTCAAAGCAGGAAAAGAAGCCGAGAATCTTCCCCGGCGGGTAATTTCCTCGTGATGATTTTAAAATGGCGCAAATTTCCACATCCTGCGCATCGAACTCCAACAGATTCTTGCCATTAGCTGACCTTCCGGATAGCAATGAAACCGATCAACAACCCAACGCTGAAGTAAAAACTAAGGTGAGAGTCCCTCCAATAAATTTACCTCGCAGCACGATAGACACCATTCTTAAGGAATCGAATATAACGAATTTTTCAATTAAAATAATGTCTATTGGTATGAGGCTTTTCTTACCAATCTGGAAGATTACGTGACCATGGAGAGACAATTTAAAGCTAAGAAAGTGAACTATTACTTAATCTAGGTAATCCTAAGCCAACATTTATTATTGTTTCCACGGGTCATTAAAGAAGACTTCATGAATATAGAGAAGAGTAATTATTGCCCAGGTCGGTGTTCATCCTTTGTTGTTTTTTATCCGGCTGATGTGTAGGCTTTCGCAAGGGTCCAATTTCCGCTGATTTATAACCTCTTTGATGACTCTAACGTTGTTGTTGCTTATTGCGTGGCTCGTTTCGATCACATGCTTCGCCACTGTGGATTGAAGATCACATTATCTCTTTTTGCCAATTTGGCAGTTTTTAGCTTCTCTAAAGTGCTCCTGCAGTCTTACGCCTATTAACCGTTTGATTTGAATGATATAAACAGCTTCGCATTCCGGGCATGTTATTTTATAAATTCCATTCTTCTCCCACATGTTTTTTTGGGTCCTTTGGGCTTCCGAGAGTGGTTTTCAGTTGCATACTCCTGCTCGAACCAACTATGTCGATGTTCCTTCTCTTCAGTATTGTTTTTGCCCTAGCAATAATGGTGAGTATGTTATCACCGCCTTAATATTTTTGGATACACTATTTTACCCGATTAATGTGGTGTGGTAGTTTATTGCGTCGTTCAATCTCTTTTTATTAATCATTTGGTCGATCATTGTTTTACGATAACCGTTAATATCTGCTATCTTTTTGATGTTTTCCAACTCCATTTGATTTCGGTCTTCGCTAAGGGGCAATATCATTAGCCTGTATACCATATGATGAAATGCCGCTAGTTTTTGATGTATTGCGTGGTTTGACGATGCTGGTATTATCCGTTGTTTTGCTGTAAATATCAAATTGCAGTTGTTTGTCTTGTCGGATAATGACCACATCCAAGAATGGAATTCTTCCGTTCTATTCCTGCGCTATGCTAAATTGTATATTGTTATTTATCGTGTTTGGCTTTGTCAATATTTCGTCAAGCTCCGTTGTTTTTACTATAGCTAGTACGTCATCCACATATCTAAGCCATACTCTAGGCATCATTCCAAGTTCTTCTACTCTCTTTTCCATCGCTGTCACGTAAATTTCGGCGGATACGGGTGAAAGTGGGTCCCCCATTGCTGTTCCTCGCACCGTTTTGAAGAACTTACCCCGAAACGTTAAATAATTTTCGGCCATGTATAGTGTAGCTAACTTTGCGTATTGTTTCAGTTTCCTCCATTCCATTGTTTCATCTTCTCGTGACAGCCATTGCTCGAACTCATAGAACGCCGATTTTATAGGTATACTAGGGAACAACAAATTTACATCAAATGACACGATAGTTTCGTCGTTATTGATTGGACCACCTTCCTGGAGCTGACTGATGAGTTCCGCTGAGTTGTTCGACCGTTCACCGTAAACATCTCCTATTTTATTGCATTCTTGCACTAGCCATTAGCGCTAGCCATTTTGATAAACGTAATTAGCTATTGTAAAATTTTCCTTCAAAATAAATTAGTAGATATAGATGTAAAATAGAATATAAGATTACCTGCTACGAGGGCTGTCCCAAAAGTACCCGACCCGACAAAGAAAACAGTAAAAAAATTGCGGTTTTTTTTATTTTTCAACATACATATCTCCTTTCAGCTCGATACACTTTTCGCTTCGATACCAGCTTTAAAGTAGGAACCGTGAAGCTCCTCAAAATAGCTATTAACCGCAAACTCTACCTCTTCATTGTTGGCAAGTCTTTTGCCGCCGAGCCATTTTTATTAATCCGGAAAAAGAAAATAATGCGAGGGTGCCAGATCTGGTGAATGGGGTGCGTGAGGAAGCAATTCGAATTTCAACTCATTGATTTTAGCCATCGCAAGGACGCACGTTTGGAATGGTGCGTTGTCGTGATGAAACAACACTTTCTTTTTCGTCAGATGGGGCCGTTTTTTCTTGATTTCATCACTCAAACGCTGCAATAAGGCTGCATAATATGCGCCGTTGATTGTTTTTCCTTTTTTGAGATGATAGTATTAGTCCACGCCATAGTATACTCAACTAGTAACCACACTCCATCAACCCTCCGGAAAAATTCGAACACAAGCCGAACAGCGAGCCATAAATCTTCGGTAGCAGGTAGATGGTAAACGCTGATGCGAGGAATGGCGCGAATATAAACATATGCTTCGATGAGAGATTTCAGGGCTA
Organism: Odontomyia ornata; assembly: GCA_963969285.1. NCBI lineage: Eukaryota > Metazoa > Arthropoda > Insecta > Diptera > Stratiomyidae > Odontomyia > Odontomyia ornata. Next base: position 306,785,927 of record OZ017741.1, read on the forward strand.
CCAGAGCTAAAAAATCAATAACATTGCAGAAAAACAAATTCGTTCCATGCAATCTTTTAGTTTTTTGTTAGGATGTGGCAGCACTCCTATGTTCTGAAATGCGTAAAAGAACACGTGCGTCGGAAATTTTATTTGCATTTTGCTTTGTTTCTTGAGCGCGCGAAACATGGGATCAGCTGTCATGCCCCGGATCAGCTGACGTGCCCCTGGGAAAATTCAAAAAGTGTGCAACACAGGGTAAATGAAAGGTGTGGCTACTATTTGAGTATACTATGGTCCACGCATATCCCAGAAAACGGATGCCATAACCTTGCCAGCTTGTAGTAATCGAGCAGTCACACAAGTAAACTGCTCGTAAAACTTCCTATCTCCTATTCAAAATTTTAATGGCAGATTTAGAAAAAATAATTAATTTTTCCATTCATAATCGTAATTTGTAAAAAGTTTTCTTTCTTATTATTATTATTAAATGTAACTAAATATCAATTTTCCTCTATATTAAATTTAAACGTTTTCCATTAATTATATTCTTCATGAGATTTAACTTTTATTACTATTTAGAATTTTTTTCGTTTTTCTTTAATTCAGTTAATTTTTCCTAAAAAAATGTTTAAATCTGCCAATTAAAATTTTGAACATGGCAACACTGATTTAGTGCACCCCAACGGTGTATTACATTACCGAAGGCAAGCTAACTAGGCTGAGCTCAGCTGATGCGATTTACCATATACACGGTAATGAAAAGAAGAAAGGTCGGGAATTTTTGGGACGGATCGAGAGTGGACTTACGATCGCGACAGAGAAAACGTGTCGGGAGAACAGTGCCGGTAAGCAGGATATCAATTGCAATTGAAAATCAGTTAATATGTTTGCGTTGTTCTGTAACAGCCTGTTCGAGTTTTATATCAGATATTTCGTAGAAATGCCTGCAACGTGGTCGTTACTGAAACAATTGTGAAGTGCTAAATCTCTCTGTTGTTTCACCGCGATCTCGCCTCACATCTTAGAATTCCGTAACTTGGTATACATTAGCCATTTGTGAAAAACCCATTTCGAAGAAATTCAAAATCAAGTTCGTGAGTTTAAAGTGCATTTAAATGAAACTCTGGACGTGATTACGAATTAGACCATGAGAATTCTGTACGACAAGTGAAGAAGGCACAAAAACGTTAAATTCAATGAGTGAGTGAGCCAACTATTAAATAAAATTGACCCATGTGTACAGTGGCCGGTGCAGTGTTGGTTATACATTGAAACTGTGGGTTTTGCTTAATTTCCTTGCATGCTACCACTTTCATTGTACGTTCAGCATGACCTAAGCTCACCAAATTTGAACGAAACTGAAAATTCTGAAGCCCTTCACAAACCAAAGTAAGTCCCATTCAACTGTCGATCGTTAAGAGTAGAGATTTAAAGCCATTGTAATAGCATAATCATTTTTTTGTTTTTAACATTTCTCTATTTAAATTAAATGGTTTTGAGTGGAAATTTTATATTTGTTTCACATAATATCGTTGATTTCGATTTACTGTAGTCAGAAATTGAGTCAAATAAGGATAGATATTTGCCATATAAGTATAAAAATAAAGGAACTAATATTGAATTAAAGTGAATTGAAATCAATGGAATGAATAAAATGCATTGTTAAACCGTAACCGACGGTCTATCCATTTTGTTCGACCTGACCGGGTATAGGACCCGCATCGATGGCAGGATCCTCCGCTAATATGGGCTAGCCATCGGGCGCGCTCCTCCGTTTCTTTTTTTAACAGGGGCTCTTACCGGATAGAGTGGCCTTCCCTGCGCGTGCCCATTTATGATATAGGGTTATGTGATTTCATTACATAACGCTATAGCTTAAATTTGTTACGTTTGTATTTCTCATTTGAGGGAAAGAGACATACAAAGTGCCTTTATATGAGTTTCTCACTCAAATGGGAAATGCATGGTCACGTCTGCGTTTGGATCTTGATCCGGTTGGGAGGGTGCGAGGGGGCACCACCTCCATCTAGATGCCCCACTCTTATTTATAAGAATCGTCGGTAACGGCGAAGTCCTAAGTCCGTCTGTCTTCCCGACGTCCAGTTTGTCCTTTGCGTCAGCAATTTCCGACCCGTGGTCGGTTACCTCCTTTTCGACTTCGGTCGACATTTATTTGACCCCAGAAATTCGTGAGTGCGAAATTCTCTTGTAGTGGGTCCTTGTACTAGGGGGAAAGAACCTGCCCCGCGACAACGCAATGCTAGCCTGCCACCGCATTCACGCGTCCCCAGACAAAGCCAATCTCAGCGGATTCAAACATCCTCTTCCGCTGAGGCAGCAGACCATCGCTGCAGTCCTTCACAGACATTAATACACCTTTTTCACTTCAAGCTGACTGAATTGTCTTTGCTTTCTTTGGAGCCGGTTCTCCCTTTTCAGTCCACTGCTTTGACGGCTCCTTGGTCTCAGGTGTAAGGTGATGAACCCATGTTTCGTCCATGGTTATGAATCGATGCAAAAACTCGACTTTATTGCTGCGAAACACTGTCAAACCCTCGACGGACATCCTCACGTTGCTGTTTGTGCTCTATTGTGAGTAAACGCAGCACCCATCTTGAGCACAGTTTTCTCATGTCCAAATTTTCGGTTAAAATGCGATACACAGCACTTATTGAGATGCCTGCCATGTCTGCTATCTTGCGCACTTTTAGTCGACGGTCATCCAATACCATTTTGTGGATTTTCTTCACATTTTCTGACGTAGTGACCTCAATTGGTCGACCAATGCAATGTTCATCTTGGCAGCTCGTATGACCTTGGAGCAGACTTCCCCAGAGTAGAATCCAACTCGGCTTTGATATCGGTTGGACTTAGACCTTTCAAATGAAAGTTTTGTATAACATAACGATGCCCGAATTTTTTCCGTATTTACAAATTCACTGAGAGAGTTCACTTTATCAATCGCAGTAATTGTTTTTTTAAAACAACCTGCATTCATGTCAGGCCGGGTACTTTTGGGACTACCCTTGTATTAGCTAAAGCAATTAAAGGATAGTTAAATTTGGATTTTCAAAAAAGTAGAAATGCACAGAGCACTGGATCGCAGCAAAGTGCTGATTTCAATGTTTCGAATGCGTCTCAATATTCGGCCGACCAACGAAATTGTGAATTGTGCTTCTGCTTCAACAAAAGTATAAGCGGCTTCGATATTAGAGAATAATCGCGAATAAATTTGCGGAAAACCCCGCTAAATCCCAGAAATCTGTGAACTTCTGTAACGTTGGTTGGTTCCGGAAACTCTCCGATTGCATTAGTCTTTTCAGCTACTGGTTTAATTCCGTCCCCATCGACTCGATGACCAAAAAACGTGATTTGTTTCGATAAAAACGAACACTTAGAGGGCCGAAGCGTCATACCGGCATTTTGAAGTATAACCAGGAATTCACGGAGTTTGATTAAACCCTCCACGATGGCTTTGCTGGGCTGAATTACTTGATCTACGTAGCTAACCGCTCGATTTCCTATTTGTCGTACCAACTTGGTAATGACCTCATGAAAATAACTCGGTGCGTTGCACAGGCCGAAAGGCATCCAGTTGAATTCGTATTGGCCTGCATGCGTGACAAATGTAGTGTATTTCCTGCACTCTCCTACGATTGGTATTTGATAATAGCCGGACATTATCTCGAGAGGCGTGTAAAATAAATTACCAGCGATCGATGATAGCTACTCCTCAACAGTTGGCATGAGAAACGGACGCTTTTCAGTGATAGCATTGAGCTCACGGAAATAAATAAACACAGAGACGGTCCTCACCATTTTACTTGCGAACAAGGACAACTTGTGACGAATATTCTGATGATGATGGACGTATGACATCGTTTTTGAGCAGTTCGTTTACTCTTTCTTGAACGCGCTCACGCTTTGCGAACGGTATCCGATATGGCTGGGGTCGGATCGGTTTTAATGTCGTTAACCTTATGGTCATCGTTACCGGATTGCATTGTCCTAACTGCGCAAGCGATTCAGAGAAGCATTCTCTATGCTCACTCCTTTTCTTTGACGAATGCGTTGGCTTGAACGTTAGAGCGTTTCGGAAAGCGTTTTTCAATCGACAAGCTCCTAGTTCAATGATCAGTCATTTGCCTGATGTGTAGAGTAAATCTGACCCCAATAAAAGTGGCTCCGAGATCAAGTCGTCATCCACCGGAAAAATCTTTGCATTTAGACTCTTACCATCCACGTGTGGTTGCACATTACTGAAGCTCCTCCAAATCCTCGTAGGATGATCGATGAACACTGCTTCACGCCTCCCATCGACATCAGGATCGTTCTTTGTCTCCGTTGCGGTTTTGGACACTTCAGCGAAATATGCCCCACCTCAAGACAATTTTAACATCGGATTCGACGGAATTCAGAATTGCTCGAAATCGGCTGCGCTCACACATTTGATGACTTAATACCTCGCTGTATCGGCAGTGGTGGTCCAAAATTTCGTCTGGACTCCATTCGTGGCTCCAAAATTCTAACGGAACTCGTTTCGAAATTCTTTATCGTGGCTAAAAGATCATTGATGGTATCGGAAATTGAGCTCGCGATCGTATTTTGCAAAGATAGAGGCCATAGCTCGTTCCTTTCATACCGGATTATAGCGTGATCGCTCAAGTTACCTCGTCTTCCAAATGCTAGCATAGTATAGGAGTAACTTTGTGTTGTATCGCTCGGCTTCCTAGTGCGATTCATCATTTTTATGTGAACATTGGCTAGGGGAATCTCGCTTCAATGATTCGGCCAGCTCAAGCCAGCTTCTAGGAACCCGCACTCCAAATTTTAGCAGGCCCCTTTAGGGAGGCTTGCATTGCGAACACCAAAACTCTTTCGTTCCACTGATATGCCTTGGCAAGCTTCGTAACGTGATCAACGAGCTGCACTGCCAACATGCCGGGTTCGGACGACGGGTCGAAGTCCGTCACATCTCAGATGTTATGAAAATGTGGTCCACTACATGCCCGCACTAAACTAGCCGATTGTTCGCATGCGTCAACTTCGAACGTCACTGCCGGCGGCGTCTCAGCCGATTTCATGGCGCTAGTGAGTAGTGGTGTCGGCTTCTGTACTAAGATCGGTTGAGTGTTAATCTGCTCAGTTGTTGACCCCGTTCGGTAACGCGGTGAGGAAAGCTGATATTAACTCGCTCAATCGCTTCACTTCATCACGTAACTCGCGCACATCATCTTCACCCAAACATTCTGACATTTTCCCGTCCGTTTCGATTTCGTCATTAGCCAGAATTTTACAGAGTCTTTGTGCTAGCTCTGCTTTGTTCCCCTGCGTAGAGGCGTTCCGTAGTCTAAGTTCAAGTTTTAGTCGTTCCTTGTTTAGCGTATTTACCTTTTCAACCGGCATCGAAGGACCGAAGGGGAAATCGAACCACTATTACAATTATGTGTAGCCACTCGCGTATGTATGTCGCACGTTTCTGCTTTCGTCTCTTTCGCCGTACGTATATTGCACGTTTCTCCTTTCGTCTCTTTTCGCAGACGATCCGTAGGAGAATTAAACACGAGATCGCAAGGAGGGATAAAAATGGCTTTTGACAGCGTCTGTTCGTTCTACGTGCACGATTCGAATTTTTACTTGTAATCTGTACTAAACCATCCTTGAATCCCACTTCTGCTTTTGTCAGGGGTTGGCCTTGGGAAAAGGATAATTGTATATGGAAAACAATAAACTAGCGCACCGTTTGTTAATAATCAATTTATTGTGTTCAAAATACAATGACTCGGTTGATGGTTCGGATGCGACTGACTCTTCTCGATTTCTTCTGTGGCCGGTGCTCTTCAATTGGTGTTGCCATGACATTAGCAACTGTTGAAATTTCGATTTGAAAAGATCCTTGTCTAAATATCTAAATATTTTGTGAGTAGGTTTTTGCTTACTGAAACTTTGACCATGGATGATAATTTTTAGAACACGATGATCTAACTCCGGCCAGTCTCCAAGTGTGAATTTAATGTTTTCAGCTATTTTTTTATCATTTGTTGCTATGTGATCAAGGCAGGTACTTGTAGTCGGGTGAGTAATTTTGTCCTTATTGACAATGACCGCTCCGTTTATTTCCAGGGTATCCTTGTACATCCTCGATTCTGAATTCACGTCTTTGTTTGTGTCAGCAACTGTGATTAGATTTTTTTCAGTAGAGTCCATATTTCGTTTAGTATAATCTGATCCGTTTCAGGATTTTGCTGTAGATAAATTTGAATATCACTCAACCTTTTCTTATTATTTAACGAGTGATGTCTACATTTTAAGTTCCCACTAAGAATAATGAAGTTAATTTTATGTTGATCGCAGAATGTGCAGTAATTATTTTCTTATTCTTAATGTTGTGTTTGCATTTTGTGGAATCATCATTTATGTTTTGTTAACTTGCTTTGAGGACTCATTTTATTTGTTCAAAGTATACGAGATTCAGATACTATAAGTTACCACTTCGTGGTAATAGGGCCACTTCCTGTCCATATTTAACTACACTATCGAAAATGTCGCCACTTGCCAGTTTAAAAAAACGTATTTAAGTCCAATTCTATCTACACAATGTTTTCTTTGTGACTTAATAAAGCGTGGTAGATAGTATACTACGAAGTAGAAAAATAACCGCAAATTATAATCAACCTTACCTTAGGTACCTTACAGATTATTTAATTTGCGAAACGCAATAGTTTCACTAGAATCTTTTTGCAAAAATAGATTTTTAATTTACTGAGGGATCTAAAACTATATCAATCACATCTATCTTGCAATCATAAAATGATGGCTAAGTTAAATGGGATGCAAGTAAATGCGTCTGTACATATTTATATTATATGCAATTGACATATTTGAGTTTATACAGAAATTGTTTGGATGCAACGTAATTTTAGCCTGGTAGATAAGTTACAACAAAATGTTGATAATAACCCAGGCAGCCGAGCAACACTTTTTGAAACTTTTAATTTTTTATTTGATGAAAAAACTCTCCTGACAGCAATAACATCAGTAGTGTTGCTTTCTTTGCTTACACAACAAAAAAACACAACCAACAATAAGAAAGAACATTATTCTTCTTTTTCACTACCAAGCATTTCCTCTTTCTTCAGAAATGATTGCAATAAAAACACCTCAACAATATAATGGCGCCCGTGACTATTATCCGTGATGATTTACGTAGCGGTAGCGTGAAGTGATCGCGACGCACACGTGTGACATGTCTTGGACCACTTTTCCAGATTCGAGTTTCATTCACAAAAAGATGTCAACGTTTCCACGAATTAATTCATCTCGCTATAAACCCATAAAGTCAAGTTTTATCGCGGCTACTGTTGCCTGCGGCCTCACGGACAAAATTATGATCGACCCCTATTGCCTGTGCCTTCCTGACTGGTTGGGTCACTGCGGCTGCCGGTTGGCAATGTTTCATCAGAATCTTGAAAATCTCAAAAGATTATTCTTGACGAAATTTAGTGGATCCCAAAGTGCATCTTGTTTTCATACCTGGAATTATGAGCCCTCATATTAGGTTTTGTTTGTTTTTAGTACTTGGATCATGTCTAGTGGAGTTACCAGAAGAACTCGGGAGAAAATTGAAAGGTGGAGCAGAACATATTTTATTAACTATGTATATTTTTTGAGCTGAATTATCATCGAAATAATTTAAGAACTAGTCTAACGTTTTCAGATACATTTGGCCAACAGTTATCATTCAATCCTGTGAATAATATATCATTGGTCCTTAATGGACATTCAGATGCTCTGTGCAATTATCAAGAAATTCTCATTCCCACTGCTATCTGGTAACATCTAGTTTTCATCTTTCCTGAAACTCCCCGAGCTGTGATTGAAAAGGAAGCCCATCTAACCCGTCGTGCGAAGAATTACGAGCAATACTCGCACCGGACCAGGACTACCCTGAATTACCAACAACAACAAAAATTATGTTGTCCTGTAACTTTATCACCTGAAATGTCACTTTTATTACTTTCTCCGGATTTTTTATTGTTTCCTTTCACTGCGCAGATAAAACAAGGCGTTTTATGGCGTGTACTCGACTTGTAAGTCGTTTCTCACCTTCGCGTCCGCCTGACCACTCCGCACGCAGGAGTGCAGCAACACGGACACAGATCATCGCTTTATGATCTTTTGTGTCGCGTTGTGATCTTCAATGATTACCCGCGACAGGTAAAATGAAATGTGAAATGTTTGCTCATTTTGAGAACCCAACTCGGTAACGTTCTCGGCTTTTGGGAACAATTTGGCAGAGCTCGAGTCGAGCGATGAATATCAATTCTGTATGGGGACGAGGTTCTTGGCTTCTTCTTGTCCACCTGCGATTGAGATGCATACGAGTATATGCTCGAGGTTTCTTACCGCTTTAGCTTCAGATCTAAGCTTTAGTAGTTATGGGATCTGCAGAGTAGCAAGTGAATGCCTTTGGTTAGACAATTACTTCCAGAATGTTTAGATTATGTATGAACGTATGTACTCGTCCATACTTACGTCCATGTCAACATATGACTGGAATACAATTAACGTGAAACAATGGACGTTTGAGATTTTTATCTTGTTTTCGGATTCTTCTTCAAGCTTAACGGGATCCTAGATTCTGATCAAATAAGAAATGGAAAACCCGCAGTTGGAGTTGAATTACCTGATCGAAATGAAGAATTTATTCTTTAGCATTGCTCTAAGTTTCTCCAAATGTTTCATTGGGAGAAATTTTTAGGTTTTAACTATCTCTTGAGCTTTAAGAAGATGTTACCAAAAGGATATTCCAGTTTGAAACAGTATCTCAGTGATATGAAAGTAAAATTCAGATAAGATTTGTTCAGCATATCAAAAATCTCCTTGGGCGCTGCCAATAACAAAAGCGGATCGCTTATTGGCGTTAGACAGCTTTTGAATGCTAAATTCAACTTTTTCGCTAAATTCTGTTCTTAACTGAGATATCCTTATCACAATCAAAGCAATGTTTGGTAATTTTAAGTATGAACCTCCTTGCGAAATTGCATCATCCAGATTTTAAACTCAAATTCAAATGCGCTTTATTGATTCAATCGTTATAAATTTTATAAAAACATACAGCAGGTTTGAAAACATTAAAGTACTCAAAAAAATAATGGCCCACATGGCACATGGCTCTAAACTTAAACAATTTTAATCAATAATATGAGTGAAAAAGCAATTTTAAATTCAATGATAAATAAAAATTACTAAATTTTATCAATCAATTGGCAAAAGGAGAAAAACCCAACCAATTCCTTAGAAATTACATGAAACTAAAGGACCAAACATAAGAGTGTACTTTGAAATTACAACTAATATGTATCAACTTAATTCCTATAAATTCCTATAAACTCCAGAATATCAGAGCTCATAGATATTCCCGGAGAGTTTCCATTGGCCGAACTTACTTTGGATGAAATTTGAATTTGAAATGCCGGGCATCGATGCGATTTCAGTGGAGCTCATCAAATATGGTGGCAGCGCTGTTCAGAAAGCCATCAATAAAGTCATCCAGCACATTTGGCAACATGAACATATGCCGAGCCAGTAGAGCTAATCAATCATATTCCCTATCCACAAAAAAAGCTGAATAGACATAGCCCCACGGTCACCAATAGACAGCGATTGGCTTAAGCGCCAATCAACGCCCCCAAGATCGGTTCCAGTTTACATTGAGGGAACTCTCAACTTTCATACCGGTAGATACAAGATCCAGCTTTATGTGACGCTATAAGGTCAACACCAAACGAGACCTGGCCCGAAGTAATGTGTCAAACGGTTCCAGGCTAGGTTCTCAGATTGACAGGGGAGGTGTTTAGTGGGTAGTCCAAGGGTATCCTCCATGGGAGTCCCACACTGCCAGACTCGGCGGGCGTAAACGTCTTCACCTCCCTACCACAAAAAAAAAAAACAACACCAACCTTTGTTTTTAACCAACAGTCACCACGATACTCCTCGAAGGGCCGCAACCAATCAGCTGACCATCCGAAGATGGGGGCCCATCAGCTGCCCGTGGTATCTGAGTAAACCTCCAGGGTTCAGGTTCGCAGCAATGAGTTGATCTTGTTACCGAACAATCATAAAGCCACGATGTTTCGAATAAAGTTCCTGTCCTAGTATTTTACTAAGCGATTCGCGTACCCCGGGAATGCCAGTCCCCGTTGGTTCCACTAAAATCGGAGACGACAACCCAACAATAGCACTTGCACTCCTTGGAATTACCAGATCAGTCCCGCCCTGGGGGGGCTAACAAGCTACAGTGCGAAAACTATAGCGGCATATCACTACTTTGTACGGCGTACAAAATATTTTCAAAGATCTTAGAAAATAAAATCAAGATCTTAAAAAATAAAATAAAATCCTACGCCAACATTGGGGAGTCTCAAGTGGAGTGCCCAGGCAAATAAGGCGACGATGTGTAATTTCATCGCCAACGTCGAAAAAGGTGGCCGAAGTACTGTATCCGGAAGCAGAAGCCGATAACCTCTCCCAAGGACGATGGCCGCAAAGTACAATTGCCGCCCAATGACATGAAGAAAAAGGCTATTCCGAAAAGCGGAAGCTGCTTTAAAAGGAGTACAACCTGCATGCGACTCGCCAGTAAAGATTGGGCTCCTTGAACTAGAGGAGCTCCGAGACCGCATAGGGCATTATCGGAGGAGCATGTTAAAGACTGAAGCGGACCAGTAGGCCGAAGAAGAGCAAAAGGCTGAAGAAGCGCTTGGGGTGAAATCTAAAGGGCATGTGCAGATAGCTCCACAATCAAAAATCAATAAAAGAATGGTGTCTAGCCCAGTCGAAAGATATCGGGATAAAAGAAGGGAAGAAGAGGCACTTGATGGGCACGGAACACCAGATCAGGAGTTCCAGACAATGCTTGCAAAAGGAGCGAAGAAAGCCGCAAAGAAACTCCTTCAAAAAGTGCCAGAAAGTAAAGTTCGTACGGACGCCCAACAAGAAAAAAGGCCCGATGCGAAACAGGAGGGAAAGAAGCCCCGACAGAGACCCTGGCAGCAGGCACTGCTCGTAAAACCCCAAGATGGTCAATCCTACGCCGAGGTGCTGCGGGATGTCAGGGGAAACGTAAGGCCCGAAGACATTAGCACTGCCATTAAAGCAGTACGACCAATGCGGTCGGGCTACATACTGGTCGAATTCGGAGCGGAGGCCAAAAATAGGGAAGCATTCTGCGACGCAGCAAAGGAAGTCTTCGGCAAAAGCGCAGCTATATCATCACTCGAGCCGATGGCAACGATCGAAATAAGAGGCACCGATTGCGTCACAGATCTGGCCGAGGTAGAAGAGGCCATCAAAAGGGAGTTCCCTAGCGTTGGCAGGATTAAAGTGAAGCTGACACCAGAAAACTATAGGGGACGTTTGTATGGCCATAATTGACTTGACTGAAAAGGACGCCGAACAATTTCTGAAGAAGGGCAAATTACGAATACGGTGGCTTGTCAGTAGGATACGGCGAAGAGCAATGCCTCTACAATATTTCAAATGCCTTGGATATGGACACACCGCACTAGTATGCAAAGGACCCGATAGGAGTTCCCTATGTTACAAACGCGGTGAAATGGGACATAAAAAAAACAGTGTACGAAGGCGGCACACTGTATTCTTTGCAAGGACGCTGATCCAAGACATGATTTTAGACATGCCTGGAGATTAGGAAAATGCCGGGTTTTCCAGGAAGCCCTAGCGAAGGCAAAATCAGAACTTAAATGACCCGCATCCTGCAGCTAAACCTACACCGCGGTTCAACCGCACAAAATTTGCTTGAGCAGTTTGCGAGGGACATGAAAGCCGACATTTTGTTGCTGAGTGAGCAACACCATGATAAAAGCTCAGCATCATGGTATCCTGATGAAACTGGTACTGCCGTCATCTGGGTTTGAAAAAGTGATTTCCAGGTGGAAAGCTGTGGACGTGGGGCTGGTTTTGTGTGGGTTCAGTGCTCAGGGACCACCTTTTTTAGTGTGTACCGAACGCCGAACGAATCGATATTATCTTTCCAACCCAAGCTTCAGGTTTTGGAGGGCGCTGTCTCTAACGTGGACGGGAATGTGCCCATTGGGGGAGATTTCAACGCTAAAGCAATCGTTTGGGGCATGCCTCAAATAGATCCACGGGGTAAACGAATCCTAGAAATGGCAGCCAGGATAGCACTCGTCGAACTAAAAACCGGAAAAAGGCCGACTTTTCGCCGTATTGGCTGTGAAGGAACCATATCCGACGTGACATTCGCCGTGAAGAAACCATACCGGACGTGACACTCGCCTCGGAGTCCTTAGTACGGAGGATACACAATTGGAGAGTATTAGAGGACTACTCAGCCAGTGATCATCAGTGCATTCTGCTTGAAATCAGTCATGTTGTCTCCCGATGTCCGTGCTCTCGGCTTTCTACAATTGGATGGAACATCGAAAGGATGGATGTCGAGAGGTTCGTCGAGGTATCCATAGTGGGTGCACCGCTGCAGGGAGATTTGGAGGGAACAGAAGAAGTGGCAGCTCAAGACATGGTGAACTCATCTATGAGCATCATTATGACTGGTTGCAAAGCTTCTTTGCCCCGTCGTCGATTTCAGTTGACCACCAGTACACTGGAGGCAAGCCCCCAGTGTGCTGGTGGTCAACTGAAATCGCTGAAAAACGAAGGGAGTGTCAGAAGCTTCGGTCTGAGGCTCGACGAGCACGGAACCGCGACGAGGCAACCAACCGGGTGGCAGCATATAAGTCTGCCAGGAAATGCCTTCGCGAATTGATCAACAACAGCATGGCTTGCTGCTGGAAAGATCTAGTGGACAAAGTAAACAAGGATCCGTGGAGCCTTGGCTACAGTAGTAGCCGTGCGGAAGCGGCAGTAGCCATGCGGAAGCTTGGTGCCCTAGGGAAACCTTGCATAAATGAAGCGGAAAAGATTGACGAGATAGTGAGGGCACGCTTCCCCGCCCATCCCGTTCATTTTGACGCTGTCCATGGTGAATCAGCAGTCGAATGTCCACTCTTCACACAGCTGGAACTGGAAGAGGCAGTCCTTTCGCAGAAAGCGAGGAAGGTTACAGGCCCAGATGGTGTTCCAGCTGAAGTGTTGCGGCTTGTCTATCACCATTGTCCTGACTTGCTGCTCTGCACGATCTACGCTTGCCTACGGGATGGGGTTTTTCCGGTACGATGGGAGGTTGCGAGGCTCGTGCTGATCAGCAAGGGGAAGGGAAATCTCGAATCGCCGTCTGCATACCGCCCGTTATGCATGCTAGACACTGCTGGGAAAGTGCTAGAGAAACTCATCAAGGGAAAACTCACTGACGCGATACGTGCTGCTGGGGACCTATCTCCTGGGTAGTACGCTTTTAGAGCAGGACGTTCTACCATTGATGCAATTGCAGAGGTGGTGAGGGCGGTCCAAAAAGAAGAGGCATATAGGCGCACCAAGCGACGGGTCTTCTTTTTCCTGACACTCGACGTCAGAAACGCCTTCAACTCCGCTAGATGGGTGGATATTCTGGATACGCTGGAAAAGCCTTTTCAAGTTCCAGAATATCTAATGTAGCTTTTGAGGAACTACCTAAATGACCGAAGCCTGCTCTACGAGACGACACAGGGCCAACGAACTATGGAAACTACATCAGGTGTTGCTCAGGGATCTATCCTTGGTCCAGACCTGTGGAATGTGTCTTACTACGGGCTACTAAGACTGAAGATGCCAAATGAGTCGCGCTTGATCGGCTACGTGGATGATGTTGCGGCTCTGGCTAGGTATGCTAATGCGCCGAGTGAGGGACTGGATGATTGCTCGTGGGTTCAATGATTTGATATTACCTGCCCTGCCTGCGCACTGTTCCGAGCGGTGAAGGTAGTTGGTGGCTTTGTCCTTAAGTCGAGGCAAATTCCCATCCAGCCAAGTTGAATGCAAAAATGTACGATCGGTCATGACAGATGATTTGGTAGGGGGGTATCAGATGGATTTATATCATATCAACAGGAATTTGTGAAGAACAAGCTAGGATCGAGCAACAGGCTCTAAAGTAGCCCAGAGTTATCGAATATTTAATAATTTGAATACCCTACGTTTACGGAAATTTTTGTTTAGGTTTCCATTGCAACAAGGATTTGAATGAAGCGCACCAAATTGGTGACCGAGAAAAAATCAATTTTTGTTGCTTTCCAGCTTCTTATTCTAACATACATGAAATGAGCTCAACATCGTGCATCTTACTGTTAGCGATAACTACAAAGCCAACAACAACGAACTCTAGAAAAGCGCAATAAGAAATTGAAGTTAATGTTAGCTTTGAGTCTTCTTCTAAAATGGTCAAGAATTGCTCGCGTATTTGTTAGTATCTTACACTTTTCGCGCTAATACTTCCGTACTATGCCTGTTGCATGATGGACTCTAATTCACACAACGGCAGCTGTTGTGTACACTTTTAATACGCATTGTTACAACTGATTCACTATCATTTGCACCTAAAATTAGAAAATTAGCGTGCGTACGTTGTCAACGTAATCCTGAAACAACAGTAGTGAATTGAAGGATTGATATCAAAATGTCCGTTAAGGACTGCAGCGATGGTCTGCTGCCTCGGCGAGTGAAGATGATGGTGCTCGCCAAAATTGGCCTAAGGTGAGGAAGCCGCGTGAATGCGCTGGCAGACTAGCATTGTGGTTTCGTGGGGTGAGTTCTTTTCCCCAGCACAAAGGCCCACTACAGAAGAATTTCGCATTCGCGAATGAGGTGATAAAACAATTGGTTGGACGGTTTCGGAGCCGAGGTAATCTTTTAAAGGGATAGATTGCCAAAGTAAAACGACTTAGTGGATTTGGCGAAAGCGAGCGAGATTCGAGAGGATCTCGTCCTGACTAGTTATACTTACGGCCCCTAAATAAGAGTGGGGCTGTGGCCGGTCGCCCCCCATCAGGATCAAGATCCATTGTAGACGTGGCCAGATATTTTCCATTTAAACGAAAAACTCATACAAACATAATTCACATGAATTTTTCCTTTAGATGAAATAACATCAATGCTTCATATTTATGTTACAGCCTTACATGATGGAATCACACAATACTATAACACAAATAAGAAACTGAAGCGGAATGCCACACTACCCTGCAAGAGAACCTGCAGCGCAAAGAGAAGGGGTGAGCTCACCCGATGGCTAGCTCATGAGTGGAGGGGCCAGCCAAAGTTTTAAATAATGATGTGCAAAAGAAAAGAACTAAAGTTATACATAATGTGCAAACAAAGAACTAAAATTATAATTAATGATACGCAAAATAAAAGAAACCAAAAGGGTAGATACTTACCCAGTCCTCCTCCGACGAGCGCTCGTTGATGGAGTGGGTTAGACCTCTGAGCTTAAATGTTTCCGCTTTTTGTTCTACTTTAAATTTACGACCCCACAATAGTAGCAGGGATTGTGATGTGCATTGGTCTTACAAGGAAACAACAAATCCCATTATAAGAATAAAGAGAAACTGCACAGATGTCACAAGATATTGATTAAATTACTTTCATTGTTTGTAGACACACAAATTGTTCCCAGGTTCGCAAAATTTTTGGCATTTTCCATATTTTTTTATTACATATTTCTCTCTGCAACACTGTTTTGAATTGGTACATTCCACAACTCTTCAGTTACATCTTAATTTTCTCAATTATATCCAATAGCGCATTTCTTAGCCTTAATTAACGCTAATGAGGAGGAAAAAGCTCTGACTAGATTAATAAAACTGTTTCGAATATTCCAATACTCAAATCCACCAGCGCCGGGTACACTCATTAACCGCGCATACGCGATTCAACACTTCCGAATCGAATTTTTATATTAAAGAATCTTCCGTGGAATCACTCGTAGAACTAGAGAAATCATAGCATTGCATTAGATGCTGCTGTTCATGTTTTCGCTAGTTGGAATTGCGCGAGATATTCCGATATCCATTATTTATCCCGCAAAACGCTCGGAGATGCAAAGATGTCACGTTGGTATCAAATGATCCGAAGAAAACTTGCTGCTGATTCACTCGCCAAGGGGTATCATTTCACTCAACTCCGCTTGCCAGTTTTTACGTTCAATATTTTTGCTATTATCCTTGGCAGTTGATTAACCCTCCGAGTACACACCTATTTTTTCGATGATCGAGTACATATGGGGACAATTTGACCCCAACCTTCTTTGAACGTATACAGTATTGCCCCCACTACAAATATTAGTTTGAAAAAAAATTTCAGAAATAGTTTGAAAGCTCTTTTAGTGATTCTCATACATTAGAGAGGCCTTAAATGTCCTTAGCCTACCTAAAAAATTCGCGAACAACCTGAAAAAACGAAAATTAGCATTTTTACATAAAAAATCGTAACTTTGTCAATTTATAATATTTTTGGCTAAAAATTTACGTGGAAACTCTCAAGACATAACAAAATAAAGGAAAAATTAGCCTTATAGTGACCCTTAAAAAGAAAGTATTTATTTTGCATATTTACGATGACAATTTTGAAGATTTTAAAATTTTCATATTTTTTCAAAAACAAAAAGGTTCATAACTTCGTCAGTTTTCAATATTTTGAGCTAAAAATTCATATGAATACTCTCAAGACATAGTAGAATAGCCCTATATATAGGGTTGCAAGAAAGAGGTTTTCGTTACGCATACTTGTAATGGTAATTTTGAGGGTATAAAAAATCATGCTTTTTAACTTTTTTCAGTAGGAAATCTTTTTTTATTCTTCAAAACATAAAGGGGAAGGTAGTTTGAGATGGCATAGATTTTGAAAGGATTCATTATTAGAAAACAGGTGAATGTTTTAAAATAAATAGCAATTCAATATCAAATAATAGTTTATTATTAACAAATAAACAGTCAATAAGTTAAAAAAAAATTCGATTTCTTCGAAAAATAACCAAAAATTAAATTCAGTCAAAAATCCATCTCACCCAACCCCTAAAGGTCAGATGCCATATAGCTAACAACACTAGCACAAACCACTTAGTGGGGGGAAAGTAAGCAAATCGTGTTATTTACGATAGTTACAAGTGGGTTTACTTGCAAATATCACAAATAACAAGTTTAGCCGTTTTTGGTAGTCCTATGCATTCGGCGTGGCACCACTTAAGGCAAACCACCATTCCCTCGAGCGTGAATGACTCCAAGGCCCCATGCAGTAAATGCAACATAGGTCTTCATTTTCCGAAACAACAGGTTCTTCCTCGTCACTAGAATCTGCCAATATGACTCGTTTTTTTAACTTTTCGAGCGGATTTCCTCAAATTTGTTGCTTTTTTTTCAGCAACAATAGCTTTCAGTAATGCTATATCTGGAGATGCATTCAACATTCCAAATTTACCATTTTTACGGATTATTCGCTTTGTGTGCGAAAATTTTGGCAGCGGAGAAATATCTGCTATGGTTGGACTTAGCTGGGTTTGGTCATTGACCTGAGAGATCACAGGCACTGAAGGTCCTGCCGCCAAAATATCGGTTGACTGGAAAAATACAGGTTCTGAAAGCGCCGGTTCAGCTTGGTCGTTTGACTGAGAGCTTAGATCTTGGTCGTTTGAGGTGAAGTTCTGCGCATGACTATTGTCACCTGGTGTTATAGTGACAGAGTTCACAGATTCTGTATCTTCGGACTCAGCTTGATAGTTTGACTGAGATTTTTGTACATCACCACGGTCATCTAGTACTACAGGGACAGATGAATCTGCAAGGTCATTGTCCGTAACATCTGCAGGGGCATACATCCACTCAGGGAAAATGCTTTCATTTAACGGAAAAATACCACCCGCAGCAAACCCATTTTGACCATTGCTTACTGTGGCCGCTCGAAGATAAGCCAGCTTGAATAGCTCAGCCACTTGTAACTGTGTGACAGTTCTTCCTGGATGATTCCTTAATCACTTATGCAATTCTTGATTATAAAATATGTTAAGTGGGCCAAAGAAACTTACATGTAGTGGCTGCATTTTATGCGTGCAGTGAGGTGGAAAGCAAAACAGGTTGATGTTATTTTCTTTGGCATAAGTTAATACATACAAATATTTATGACTGGAGTGTCCATCAAGAAGCAACAGAACTTTAGATTCTTTTGACATCCATCCTTTTTCTTGGGCAAAACCAACAGCGCCAGTTGGAGCATGATCCATTAATTCTGCTTTCATATTTTTCCTTGGAAATATGAAGGCAGGAGGTATGAAACTTCCAAGAGCATTAACGCAGCAAACTGTTGTAAAGTGTTGTCCTCTTTCAGCACTCGTTAGAACACCTACTTGTTTTCTGCCTTTTGTTGCAAAAACCTTTGGTTTTGTGATGATACTGTGCTGAATCCGGATTCGTCAACATTCCAAATTTGATGGGGTTCGATGTTATATTCCTTGATGACATCAACTAACAACTTAAAACAAGTTGGGTAGACAGACCTATGCTCATGTCAGAAGGGTTTTGTACTCTACTTACAAAATGCAGTAACCAGTAACGAATAAAATCAAGAAACATGTCATGTTCGAGGATCATACTATTATTAGCAAAGTTGAAATAATTTTGACTTCTGAGGTATTTGTTTTAGTTATACCCATAAATATCTCGCTTGATAATTTTTCCAGATTTTTTAGATCACGAGTGTCCATTCGCGAGAGAGGAAACACATTTTTCATTTATTTCCCCCACTGAAGCAAAAACTGTCAGTTTAAGACCTGTTTTGAAAAGCTCTCATGAAGAAATTTCAGTTGATACTCATATCGGTTACCTTTCATGAAATTTTTTTTCTGGGGCCACTTCTCTGTGCTGTAATCATCGATTCATGGCCTGTTTTTTTCGAATCTTCGAATGGTTACAAAGCCCTTTTGCTAGGAGCTCTTTCCTGCCTCTTCGACTTGTTTCTTTTGTATGTACTCATCTTCATGATACCTATCATCCCTGAAATTTTCATGCAAATCCTAGCAAAGCTGTAGTGTCGAAGTCGGTAAAAAGCGCATATGGCTCCATAGCCATATGTTTCCATAGTAATACAGGGCATATTGTTCCATAGTAATACAGGAAAATTCAAATCGCTATAACTTCGTCAAATACTATTCGATCTTTATGAAACTTTCAGAAAAGATCAACCTTATAAAAAGTCATCTGTTCGCTAAATTTTATCGAATTTAAAGGTACCGTTCAGATTTTATTCAAGAAAACATAAAATCGATAAATCATACTATTACTAGCAAAGTTGAGTGAATTTCGACTTCTCATGTATTTGTTGTTGTTGTACTCATAAAGGTCTACATGCATGATTTTTTTCAGATTTTTCCCCTTCCCCTGCCCCCCTCGGTACTCGTAAGGCAATTTTGAGACTTGTTTTGAAAAGATCTCATTGAGACCTTTCCAATGACACATTTCTCGACTATGGTGAAAATTTTTTTTTGAGGGGTCACCTCCCTATATGGGGAGACCCCCCTTGAACCCCTTTGAAAAAATTTTTGACCCTTGAACTTTCAAGAAGTCACCACTTCTGACCTTTTCACAAAGTTTCATGGCTGTAGCCTTTATAGTTTCGGAGAAAAAGTGCTGTGACATACAGACGGACGGACGGACGGACGGACAGACGGACACTGGTCGTGATTGCAATAGGGTTTTGTATTTTAGTACAAAACCCTAAAAAGTTTCCACTTGGACTTTGTTTAAGCCCCGCGCTCTGGCTGCCGATGTAGCTTCAGGTATTCGAAGTGATATAGAGGGATTCCGTTTCCTAAAACCTCTCAACCAGTTTAGACCTGCCATTTCATTCTCCTGAGAAAATCTATGAGGAATTTTTTTAGCAACCACTATTTGATATGCCAGCCTTCTCAAATCGGTTGTAGTCATTCCAAAAAATCGCACCTCCAGTTTTTGCAAATGTTGAATTATTTTTTGCTCAAGATCTTTTGTGAATGTCGCTTTGTGACCACCTAAATACCCTTTTGAGGAATCACCCGTCTCTGCTCGGCGTCGGAGTGTAGTAGCTGGAACATTGTATGTTTTTGCCGCCATCTGCCATCCTATTCTTTTATCACGAACCGCTGCAACGGCATCTCTCATATCCGTTTCGTCCCAAGCCTGCCTTCCAGATATTCTGATATATGGTGCCATTTTAAAATAAAAAAGGCACATTTTGGATTACTATCGTCGCTGATGTAGAAAACAAAATAGTATTAGAAACTTCATAATTTACAGAACAATTATTAAAAGTGTTGGTAACATTGGCTATGGGTGAGATGGCATACCCATGTGCCATCTTATCCGGTGGTTACAGAATCAAGAAAAAACATCGTACTTTTATTATATTAAAAGTTACATATTTCTTATTGACACATTCTATTCAACACATTTGGCCACATTTATCGTCTCGTGAAACACTCACAATTTCGATTACTTTTGAACGAACTAAAATTTTCCGCAAGGCCAATTTTATGATAACAGCTGTGGTGTTCGCTTTAATCACTCTGATGCACAGGCAACGAACTTGCTAGAACATGTATGCGTCTGGCATCTCCTCACTCTAGTGACTGCTCCACTGGACTGCAAATAGCGAACATATGACGACTGTGCCATCTCAACTACTATGCCATCTCAGACCACATTCCTCTAATAATAAAGAAAAAACAACTAAAAAATTAAAAAAATCAATTATAACTAGCACAATCGTTGCATAAGTATACTCGATGCTCGTTACACATCGGCCGGCTGCAGGATGGGCACGCATCACTTGTTTTGTGGTCCTGCTGACGAGTGCACAAAGAATACCTTGCTCTTTTTCTCAGCTGAACACGTTTACTGTGACAGGTGGGATATTTATTCCTAAAATATTTTCAACCCCTTTTCTAATATCTGTGCGCATACAAGGGTTTTTAATTTTTTCTCGTAAGTATGGGTGAACAAGGTGAGCCACAACATCTTTTAAGGCACCAACAGCAGATTTCTTTTCGGTAGCGTCATTGGCATATTTACACATATATAAGATTCTGAAATTTACGATTGCTTGAGCCAGCATACCAAAAAAGTATCGCACTGGCCAACGCTTTGTTGCTCGGGTAGTTGTATAAGCGTGGCACAGTTTATCGAACACATCATTTCCACCTTTGGTTTTATTGTAATACAAGATAACCTCTGGTTATCTCTTTCTCCAATATTTCCAGTCGTGATTTTTGTACTAACAACTAGTACAAATTTTATTTTTTTTTTTGGCGTGAAACTGGCTAACGTGATATCGCCATGGTAGCAAAATTTAGTGGAAGGTATTTCCGTGCCAGCAAACTTCATTTCAATAGGAACTTCGGGCTTATTTTTCCGGATTGTGCCAGTTACATACATATTGTACTTTTCTTCCAACATATCTTTCAGAAGAGGAACGGTTATAAACCAATTATCGCAAGTAACAGATCTATTAGAACCATGAATAGGTTCGGTTACTTTTTTGAAAAAATATTCTCCGGAAGACTGATTATGTGGGTGACCCGTTTTTCCTAAATAAGGAATGCCGTTTATCTGTAAATAAGATAAATAATTTCATTATTCATGAAAAAATAATAACAAATAAATAATAAAAAAATTACCAAATAAAAAGTTTGTGCATCGTTCATTGTAATAATTTTCAAGCCATATTTATCAGGCTTCGGTTTTATGTACATTCAAAATTTGCAGCGCCCTCTGAATGAAAGAAGCTGCTCATCCACAGTAATTTCATTGCTGAGATTGTAATAAAATTCACAATTTTTAATGAATTTATCCCACAATTCTCGAATAGGTCATAATCTATCATCCTGAGATCGATTCTCTCTAGCATCAAAACGTAAGCTATTGGCAAGGAAATAAATCTTGATTTTGGCATAACGCAACGATAAAAAGATGTTGCATGAAAGTTGCTCCATAGCCCCTTTCTTTTTCAGCATGAAAAATTGTAGAACATACTGAAATTTAAAAAAAATCGGGAGTATGGCACCTAAACTAAATAATTACCAAGATTTGTAGATCCAAAAGTTTTGATTGACTTAAGACATTCATGCTCTGAGACATTAACAAATTTGATTCTCTTTTAATTGAATTCTTTCATAATTTCTTAGAAAAAGAAGTTCTACTTTGCATGAAATCTAGCAAGTTTCACAGAATTTCTGTATATTTTCCATTCCACTAGGATAAAATGGATTCATGCAAAACACTCCACTTTAGTGACTGTTTGGTTCCACCTGTTGTTTCATTGTTTAAAAATTCCTTCACCGCCGAGAAGTCATTATCATTGTCATTTACTTAAAATGCGGAAACACTCCCGCGCAATTGTCCATTTGTTTCGAACGTAAATCGATTTCTGTCTCTAATCATCGAATGTAGTTTCTTATTTTTCAAAATCGTCACGTACTTTGCGCCTATCGACTTCACTCCATTCCAAATATTTTCACATACCAAAAGTTTCCAACTTACGCATGTGCGTTATATTCTGTGCACATTTTGCTTTTCTATGGCAAATGAATTTCGGACGTTGAATGTGTTAGCAATAAATCGTCGAAAAGTTGAAAAATCTCCCGACTGTCCCCGAAACTCGGACATCTGTTTACAAACTTTTCACCATCTCTGAACCCAATAAGGCTCCCCTGCTCCAGTTCTAGCGATTGATACCCCAAACCCGTCGTGCATCAATCGCCAACGACGTCGTTACAGTCGTTACCATCGAACGAGAGCGATTAGCTGTCGATACTTTGGCCAGATCTGATTATTAATTTCACAAACCGCTACTCGCCCTTCTTTCCTGCTTTTCGTGAGCTGCACATGTAAAGCAGAGCGGCGGCGGGCGCGCCACAGTGGCCCATAGTGCGCCATGGGGGCCATTGTGGAAGCACTTCAACGTCTCGAACGGCCACGGCACTCAATTCGCATGTGAAATGGAGTCGAGACAGGTTGCACCCAGCTACGAACTGCTTTCTAGTCGAGGCACATCCCAGCAGCATTTGGTGGCACGTCTTGCCGGAACGGAATCGGAATTCTGTCCGTCATAATCGCAATCACGGTCAGACTGGCTGATGATGGTGATGACTCCGCCACCGCGTGGCGCTCCACAAGCCTCGGCCCCACTAGGAAAATTGAGGTCACAATACAAGCAACTCACATCGATTCGCTTCGATCCGGCGAATCGTCCAAGACAAATGGCCAAGACATCTCCCGACTATGAAGCAGTCACTCAGGCACAGCCAGGATATTTTCTGGACCCGGATGCTGTCTTCGGTTGGGAGCTTTAAATTTGGAGAGTTGGAGACATGCACTCGGAGTAGACAGACAAGTGGTGGCCATTTTCACCGGTAAGTGAAAACGGGACGAGCGCAAATCACTCCGCTACGTGCTCCAATGTCGATCAAATTCCTCACGTTGAGTGTCTGGCGGCTGATTGGCCCGCACGTACTGCCATTTGCAAGTTGGCGGTCGTCGCTTGGAGCGTCCATCTCGACCGCAACGGAAGTCGGAAGATGTCTTGCACCGCCGGCGGATTGAATTGGAAGCTGTACCAGATTGGACCATTTACTCACGCACACACGCGGTGTTTAGGTGAAACGTGCAATAGCTACCGAACGGAGGACGTGTCTCCTTGGGCGCTGGTCAATGCTGCCAACGTGTACGATGAATTTCATTCAGAGATTCATTTCAGATTATTGATGATAAATTTCCAATTCTGATTATATGACTCTTGCAACAAGTGTTGCCTGGTGTTGATGTATTGAGGTATGTTTTAAGCGATTTCTAAAGCATTTTTGAACGATTCGTAAATATCTCACCTCAAATAATTTCTTTGAATTTGGCCTGGCACATTAAATTCTTATTAATTTTTACTGGGAAGCACAAGGCAAGAAACAACTCATTCGATAGGCAATCCAAGAAGTTAAAATGGTTACCTATGACTTTGATTAATTTAAGCCGGATGATCAAATAAAGTTACATCGCCAAAAACTTTTGGCGACCATTAAAAGCAAACTATAAAGCTATCTTAATAGTCCGCTCAAAATTACATAGAATGTCTCAATCGATGCTCTTAGAAAATATTAGCCCCCAAACAATTTCATATATCCTAAAAAAATTCTTGCACTAAATTTCTCATTCAAAGTCGTTTAGTTTCAATTTTAAGGAAAAAAAATTTGTTGAAAGAAATTAGGGAGACAGACGCTTTTAATAATTTTATAGATATTGAGGCAACCAGATGATTCGCAAATGAATGAATAGCTAGGAAACGGCAATCCGAAAATTTATAAAGGTATGCCCTGGTACGTTGATGTTTTAGGTCTTGGTAAAAATTTTTTTACAAAGAGCTACTAGCTTCGCGAGCTGTCTGTTCGTCCGTGCGTCACAGTAAGTTTCCTAAGAAACTACAGAAGCTAGAATGCTCAAGAAATGATGGTCTCTCAAAAATTTTGGTCTTACACCCCCCCCCCCCCCCCCCCCTTACGATTTGCCCTTAAAAAGTTTTCTAAACAAAGGTATTCCAGTGGGGTATCAAATGAAAGGTCTTGGTTTGAACTTTTAGAACATAAAATAAAAAAGTCATTTTATGAATTGGGGGTCCAGAGGCAAGCAAAACGTACCAAAAAGTGCTTTTTTCGTATATTTCCCCTCCCTGCTCGTTTCTCGAAGTAAAAAATGTCAGCTTAAGAGCTGTTTCGAAAAATTCTTATCAATCATCATTCATATCGGGCTACCTTTGATGGAATTTTATATTTTAGGGGCCACTCCCCTACATGGGGAGACCCCCTTAAACACCTTATTAAATTTTTTGTAACTGAATTTTGAAGAGAGTACGCTTTACACCTATGTACAAAATTTGACGTTTCTAGCTTAAGTAGTTTGCGAGAAAAATTGCTGTGACACACGGACGGATGGATGGACGGACGATTTTAATAGGGTTTTGTAAAATTATTTCACGAAACCCTACAAATGCAGTCAAACCAGTTAAAATACGGAAAAAGGAGCGAATACAGAAGCGAAAGCATTTGGCATACCGAAAACCACTCTAAAAAGAAGCGTCAAGTTACAAAGTTTCAATAAAAGATTCCATAAGGAAAAACTCTTTGCTAGGAGTTGAAAACGAAAAAAAATCATTGGAAATAAAATACACGTGAAACACATGCTCGACATATATATATATATATATATATATATATATATATATATATATGTATATATATATATATATATATATATATATATATATATATATATATATATATATATATATATATGTAATTTCTTTCATCATAGCGATTGCGGTTCAAATTTTCTAGGGGCAACAAACAGTTGCAGGCAGTGTACAAAGCCTTTTTTCAAGGTTGTCGTTCAGAAATTGCAAGTCACAACCCATAATGGAAATTTATCCCTCCCAGTAGCCCACATTTTTGTGATCTTTAGGAACCCGACGTGAAGACGATGAAAGGGCACTTGTACAAGGCAATTGGCCACGAAACCTTAAATGTTGAGGAAATGTGCACTTTGCTAGCTCAGATCGAAGCCTGCATGAACTCACGGCCCTTTGCTCAAATAAGCAACGATCCAAACGATATAGTTAAATTGACTACAGGCCATTTCCTGACTGATGATAATGTTCTAACCTGTTCCCAGTGTACCCATGGCCCCTTTCAGTGGTACTCTGGTCTCCACTTTACCCTACACAACCACTTCCTTTAATCGCCACCTTCCGGAATGAAGCACCAATTGTACGCAATGATTCTACAATGTATTTCACAAGATTATAAAGATTTCACAATGTAATTACAATTATGTTTCTAATCGTTTATTCTCAACGTCAGCAGCCGTGTTCCTTTTCCAGCGTCTCTGGAGAGTCTAAACCTTGACCTCCCACCAGCACAACCGTTCGATTACGTGGGCCTCTTCCCTGAAATGGCTGCGCTCGTCCTCAGTCACCACCAAGCATGCTAGCCGGTGGAGGCTCCCTAGCTTTTGTCTGGCGAGGACTCGCATACTTCCTCTGATGCATTTGGAGAGAATCTCCCTGTGATTGGTCGGGGCCAACGTGGGGGTTGCTGGCCAGTGTCTATTCCAGGCTCAGAATGGCGGGACGGTGAGGTGGCGGACGGGGAAGTGGCGGACGGGGTGCGAACTCCGCTAGTGGCCGTGTTACGGGATGATTTACGGAGAGAGTGCCCTGCGTGCCGGGGTGGCGGTGCGCTTGATGACCTGCAAAGTAGCGAACACCTAAGTTAGCTTATTTTTTACCTATCCTAGAACCTCGTCAGCGAAGACCAGCCCGTTACAAAAATTTGACATCGAAAGGCTCCAAACGGCGTCTGTGGCCGAAAATTTCACGGAGACCCTCGACAACCAGCTGGCTCCCATCTTATCAGACGCATCGTTAAAGACGAGAAACGAGCTCTGGATGGAAGTGAAAGCGGCTATCAGAACCGTGGCAGAACAGACGATCGGACATTAAGCCCGGCGCAAGATGAATGATTGGTTCGATGATGAGTGCCAGAATGCGTTAGATAAAAAGAATCAGGCGTACAAAGAATACGTAGGTAGGAACACCAGGACGAAGAGAGAACACTATGAAAATCTCAGAAGAGTAGCGAATAAGATAATTAGGATTAAGAAAAGAAAATACTATGACGACCAATTGAGAAGTATAGATGTAAGTTTAGCGAGCAATAACAGCGGCAATATAATCGCTGTAGAAATCAAGATTAAGGAAAGATGGGCAACATATTTAAAGCACCTCCTTAATCCTCCGCACAGCTCCAGAACATCGGAGCCTATAGATGTCTGCGGAGAGCTTCCATTGGCCCCACCAACTCTGGATGTAGTTTGTTCCATCATCAAAGCCCAAAAGAATAATAAATCGTCAGACATCGATGAAATTTCAGTGGAGCTCATCAAATATGGTGGCAGTAGTGTTCATCAAGCTATTCACAAAGTCATCCAGTACATTTGGCAACAAGAACATATGCCGAAAGAGTGGAGCCAATCAATTATATTCCCTATCGACAAAAAAGGTGATATGCTACAGTGCGAAAATTATAGAGGCATATCACTACTTTGTACGGCGTACAAAATATTTTCTAAAATCTTAGAAAATAAAATCGGATCATACGCCAACAATATTATTTGGGAGTATCAAGGTGTTTTTAGGGCAGGTAGATCAACAACAGACCAATTGTTCACAGTCAAGCAGGTACTTGAAAAATGCTGAGAGTTCAACATAGATGTACACCAAATTTTCGTTGACCAAGCAAGCATACGACAGTATTGATCGTAACGTAGTGTACTAAATAATGCTTGGTTTTGGCATCTCAGCCAAATTAGTCCGTCTTACCAAAATGACAATGACGTCGACGACCTCCCAAGTCCGCATCAATAACCAACTCACAAATGCCTTTGACACAAATATCGGACTAAAGCAGGGAGATGGGCTGGCCCAATTGCTTTTCAATTTGGCTCTGGAGTACGTCATAAGGAAGCTACCTGTCGATACGCGAGGTACATTACTATACAAGTCGAGCCAGGTAGTGGCCTATGTGAACGACATCAACATTCTGTCACGGTCACTAACAACTGCCAAAGAACTCTTCCTGAAACTCGACAGCGAAGCAAAACTAGTAGGGCTACAAATCAACAAAAATAAAACAAAGCTTATGACGCAGTCGAGGAAAAATATCTCAAATACACAAAATATCACACTTGGCGAATATAGTATCGAAAATGTTAGCGGATTTGTGTATTTAGGCGCCAAAATAACGAAAACGGGCAATGAAAGAGACGAAATACGCCGAAGAATACAGCTCGCAAATAAAATATTTTATTCAGTATTGACGATCTTGAAGACCAGCTGCATACACAGAAAAACAAAGCTCCTGGGTGTGAAACATGGACCCTAACCCAAGCATCCGCAAATATATTGAATGCCTTTGAGCGACGGGTCCTGAGGCGTATAATCGGGGCGAAGCTAGACGGGGACCAATGGCAAATTCGATACAACCATGAGCTGTATGAAATTTTTGATGAACCGAAGGTCTCAAGGATTGTAAGACTCCGGAAGCTGCAATGGGCTGGACACATGAATCGTATGGACGAACAACGGATACCCAAGAAGGTATACGTAGGGAGAACTGAAGGCCGGCTGACAGTGGGGAAACCGAGGAAACGCTGGTCTGACTCGGTCGACGAAGATAGTTCATCGCTGCTCGGATTTCGGAATTGGATGACGCGGTCAACAGACCGAGACATTTGAAGGCGCTGTTTGCAGGAAGCGAAGGCCCGAAAGGGGCTGTAGGGCTAAGTAGAAGAAGAAGAAGAACCCCGTCCAGTAAGGGTTTCTCACCACCCTTCGTACTGTGCATGGAGTCCTTGGGGCGCGTTTCGATGGCTCCACGGGTGAGCGTACAGCTTCAGACCTTGGGAGCGAGTGCGTGTCCTTCGGGTCAATGCCTTGTGACACCGGCGCGTAGAAAAATCTGCAGCGCAGGATCACGCCCAACCTAACTAATCACAGTGTCCTCGGCTGAATGCCTAGTGACACCAACGCGGATGTAAGACTCTTAGAAAATAGCAGCAACAAGTAGAAAAACACTAGAAATAACTGAACTGTAACCTCAGCTTAATGCTTAGTGACACTGACACGTATATAAGAATCGTAGAAAATAGCAGTAACACGTAGAAAAATACTGGAAATGAATGAACTGTGTCCTGGGCTCAATGCCTAGTGACACAGACGCGTATGTGAGACTCGTAGAAAATAGCAGCAACTCGCAGAAAAATACGGGAAATGACTGAACTGTCCTCTATCATGAACCGTTGCTTTTATTGGGTAAAAAAGCCGACGCTACGTAGACCTCAATCCAATTATTCCATAGGGTTTGCCAATCCTGCTGGCCGAAGTCCCAATTTCGTACAAGAAATTGTTGTGGAATCCGCATGCTGAACAAAAACCCAATTCCATAAGTTCAACCACCGCACGTCCAATACCTCAATACCGATTTTCTGTACCATATGCATTTGCATATGGTCATAAATCATGTCAGCATTTCAATGTTTACTACGACCAGGGATTCCAACATGTGCTGTTATGAAATTCGATCGGGGGATTCCACCTTACTCGCATTGTTTATTTTTTAGCTCGTGACGACACATGATGATAATACGCGCTTGTATGTTTCGTATGTGATTTTCATGCGGTGCGTATTAATTTGTTTCATTTTTGGTTTTTTTGTATGCTGGGTTAGTAGACGTTTTCTGGTAGATATTATTTTTCTTAGTCAAGCGGTTGTTTTTGGTTTCTATGCGTAATATTTGATGCTTTGTTTGGTCACGCGGTATGTTTTTACATGTGTTTTTTGCTAAATATCATTTTACTTAGTCGAGCGGTATGCTTGATATTTTCTTTAGTCACGCAGTTTGTTGTTACATATATTCTCTGCTAAATATGATTTTACTTAGTCGAGTGGTTTGTTGTGGTTTTATGCGTAATGTTTAATATTTCGTTTAGTCACGACGTATGTTGTTACATGTGAAAGTTTTGCTTTCAAGCAGGGCGTGGTGCCTTTTTCCTAACAATAATCTTTATGAGATCAAGGACGACCCTTATGAAAACAACTCAACTTTGTCGAAGAGATGGTACTTAACCAGCTTATGAAACAATCGACAAGATGGACTCAATGATATTTCAGAAACAGGAAAACCCAGAAGTCAGCGAGCTTGTTCTAGTAAAAACCGATAACATCCTTTCGATGCAATGGCTTTGAGCCAGAATTGTCGCAACACATCCCGGACCAGATGGTCTGATTCGAACAGTATCTCTGAAGTTGAATATAAAAATAACGCCCTATAGTGAAGATTTGCAAGCTACGATTTAACAAAGAAACAGAGCAACCGGCCGAAGTATGCTCACCTTTAGCTGACTTAAAGAGTCAATCATCCAAACAGGCAACCAAACGGCCCCTAGATGAAACTCCTAACACACAAAAGAAAAAGAAAGTTACAACTCGTCGTCTCTAGGCAGTAATCCTTACTACGTTTCTAGTCAGTACAACCCTACCACCTCCTGTGGTATCTAGTACACCATCACAAGTCTGGACTGTTGCCTATACATGGAATCAGGAAAGCCAACCTGAATCGAGTTACCTTGCAAGTTAACATTGAGCTGTCGTTCTCAGACCAGGGCATGGATGAGAAAGATATGGGGAGCATAAATTCTAGTTTGTACTCTATGTGTTCTATGGCTAAACATTTCACAAAAAAGGCACACTGCTGGGATCTTCTTCACCGCTATTGACGACACTAAGCACAAAATCAGCCTGCTACGATTCATACATAATCGAAAGAATCGTGGAATCTTTAGACAAATGCTCACAGCATTTTTTCGGATCAATGATGAAGTCATCACGGATGTGCAACACTTGTCTACGAATCAAGAAACACTTAAAAATCTAATCAATCATCAAGGAAAAATAGCACTACAAATCACAAATAAAACAACGAGTAGAGTCAACCGACAGCTCAAACGATTCTCAGATCAATTAAACAAGGGACTCGAAGAGATAAATGCGTCAAAAAAGCGGTTTTATACGGTGGATTCGAACCAAACCAAACGTGCCATCAATTTTATAGCAGAAGTAGATTTAAAATACACCCACACTCTAATGGCCATCAACACTAAGCAAGGAATACTGGAACGCATCAAATTAGCAGATCTTCAGACAACTATTCAAAGAACACAAACATTACTACCAGCTCACCCAACAATTGTGCATTCTTCAACTTCAAAAGTAACAACTACTTCAGATGAAGACAGCATCAAAATTTATAGACATCTACCAATTATCAACAACGGGTATTCCTGTTAAACGGACATCGACCGCGATCAACATTCCAAATCTAATCATGGGGATAACCTACCACGATCAAATGTATTTCGAGACCAAAAGCGCCAATTTAGCTACTGCATCAGAACTGGCACTTTGGACGTTCCTTCTCTACAGTACAACCTTAATTGACATGAAAGCCAAGACAAATTGGGTAATCAGAGAACTCTATAACCAAAGGCGTACCCAGGGGGGATATCGGGATATACTACCCTCTCTCCGAAAGTTTAGAAATAAGAACAAACTATTTTGAGCAGGTGAATATATTACTGTAAAATAAAAATATATGTATCTTTCAATAAGATGTAAAAATTTATAGTTTACAACATTAAAAACGTTCTACGTCTTATACTGCTCACCTATCCTTCCACTAGGCCGTCCATGCGAATGCGGCAGCTATATTGATCTCAAGTGAGCGTTGGCATTGCTCATTTGTTTATAGTTCTGCATACGCGAGTTTCTCTTTTTGTGAAATAATTACGGACAAGTGGCTTCTAACGGGTAGCTGCAAAGGTATCAAAAGAGATTCTTTGATATCCAGTGATGCAGTAGAAACTGGAAGGTAGACTCTAGATGCTCATTTGAAACAACTGGAAAAGGGAAAAAGACCGTTATTGGTAAGAACGATTTCCTTCACGTTTACAATGTGCATTTTAAGCTTAGCAAATGCTCTCGATTTCAAATTAATCCCTGTTTTGAGTAACTGTAACTGTATTCATAGGTTTCTATACTAGTTACAAAGCCCTATTGAAATTGCGAATGTCTGTCCGCCCGTCTGTGTGTCATAGCAGTTTTTCTCTGAACCCATAGCAGCTACGGACACCAAACTGTGTGTGCATATCAGTAGTTATGAGCTTTCAAAAGTCCAGATACTAGAAAATTTTTCAAGGTTTAAGGAGGGTCCCCCATATCGAAGAGGGATCCCTCAAAATAAAATTTACCTTGAAAAGAGCTTTCCTAAGCTGGTCTTCCAACAATGCTACCAGCTTCGTAGAATGCAAGGGGAGATAAAATGTACGGCAACCGGCCGGCCAACGTCGCGCCTTGTAAGATCTCTAAGGACCAGATACGTGCCAGTTAGAGTCCTTAACACCGCAGACTCAACCACGAGCATCAAACCGGGAGAACTCATCGGCAGCGGTCAGCTTGTTTCCACCATCACCTCTTTGGAAGCCACTCACGATCATCATTGGAAAAAGAGGCAAGACCCAGACAAAGCCCGGGAATCCACGTCTGCAATATTGAAGCGAGCCTCTGATCTGGTCACCAAGTACAGTGACATCTTCTCAACAAGCCCGGATGACCAAAGCCGAACGAGTGTAGTACCTCATGTCATAGATACACAGGGAGCCAAGCCGATTCGACAAGCGCCGAGACGTCTTCCTATAGCCAAATAAGGAGAAGTGAGCGCACTGATCTCGGACATGGAAAAACAAGGTATTATCGAGCCTTCTATGAGTCCATGGGCTGCGCCAGTAGTTTAAGTAAAGAAAAAGGATGGTAGCGTACGTTTTCGTGTCGACCATAGGCAGCTTAACGACGTCACTAAGAAAGATAGTTACTCACTTCCACGCATCGACGACATCATGGACACTTTAGCCGAAGTAAAATGGTTTTCTACACTCGATCTCAAGAGTGGCTACTGGCCGGTAGAAATCGACAAGAAGCACCAAAAGAAGACCGCATTTTCAGTTGGGACCGGATTGTGGCAATTTTTGGTGATGCCATTTGGGCTTTGCAATACTCCAGCCACCTTCGAACGCCTAATGGAATACATGCTACGATGCCTAATCTGGAAGACCTGCTTGATGTACCTAGATGACATCATTGTTTTTGGGAGAACGTTCGAAGAGCATGTGCGAACTTAAGAAGAGGTTGTCTCTCGATTGCGACTGGCAAATCTAAAACTTAGTCCCGGTATCAGCAAAAGGGGTCAAAACAGACCCTAAGAAAATTGAAGCCCTGAAAAGCTGGCCAACACTAAACAACAAGCGCCAACTACGAAGTTTTCTGGGTCTGGTGGCCTACTTTCGAAGATTCGTCAAAAGCTTTGCCAAAATAGCTAAACATCTCCATCAGTTAACCGAGAAAAATCGTCCGTATATCTGGAATGAGCAATGCCAGGCAGCCTTTGAGACCTTGAAGGAAAATCTGTGTGAATCTCCTGTGCTGGCATACCCAAACCCCGGAAAAATGTTTGTATTTGGCATCGCTGCGAGTAACGGCGGGATTGGAGCTGTACTCTTCCAGCAGATCGATGGCAAAGAAAGAGTCCTTTCGCATTACAGTCGAGTTCTCTCAAAAAGTGAGAGGAACTAATGCGTAACAAGGAAGGAGCTATTGGCTATAATAGAGGCAACCAAGCAGTTCCACAAGTACCTATATGGCCAGAAATTGGTTCTTCGAACAGACCATGCATCGTTGAGATGGCTACTTAACTTCAAAAACTCCGAGGGACAAGTTGCGAGATGGATCAAAAGATTGCAGTCATACAATTACAAAATTGTTCATCGGAAGGGTGGAGTTCATGGAAATGCTGACACCCTATCTCGTCGTCCATGTCCGCCGAACTGCAAACATTGCCGACGGATTGAGAAAAAGGAGCCGACCGTTGATCTGCGACGCCCAAATTCGATGAAGGTTGGTCATTCGTGGAGTTTCAAAATGCCCAGCTAGCGGATGAAAACATCGGACCATTGCTCGCATGGAAGGAGACAACTGGGCGACCTGAGTAGAAAGACGTTTCGATGCATGGCACAACCCTGAAAAGATATTGGTCAGAATGGAACTTTTTCCAGGTGGAGGGTGGCGTAGTCAAGCGGAAATGGGAAATGGCGGATGACAGCTCCTATAGGATGCAAACTTTACTTCCCAAAAGCCGGATCCACGATTTGGTTAAGGAAGTGCACGAAGGATCCTCGGGAGGCCACCTTGGTGTTAATAAGACCTTAGCGAAATCGCGGGAGAGGTTCTACTGGCTCCACGCTCGTGAAAACGTATAGGATTGGTGCCGCAAATGCACAATTTGCGCTTCCGTCAAAGGTCCAAAGCGACGACTGAGAGGACAAATGCAAACCTATAATGTGGGAATACGATTTGAAAGAATTGCTGTTGACATCACAGGACCCTTTCCTGAATCCAAATGGGGTAATCCATACACGCTGGTTGTTGTCGATTATTTCAGCAAGTGGCCCGAAGTCTACCCCATTCCCAACCAAGAAGTAACTACTGTAGCCGAATAGCTAGTGTTAAATTGGGTCAGTAGATACGGCGTACCTTGTGAACTTCATTCGGATCAAGGCCGAAACTTTGAGACACTAGTTTTTGGCGAAATGTGCGAGCTGCTGAGAATACGAGGACAACACCGCTGCATCCCCAATCCGATGGAATGGTCGAACATTTCAACGGCACGCTCAATAAACACCTTGCCAAGATGGTTATTCTTGATGGCGTACAGAGCTGCCGAACATGCATCGACGGGCCAAGCCCCAGCCAAAGTCATTTTTGGAAAGACTTTTCGTCTGCCGGCTGATATAAAGTTCGGAACACTCCCTGCGAAACCCCAAACGATCTCGAAGTACGCAACTGGCGACAGATATTTTCGGGGCGAAAAGAACTGAGGTGGGGGCAGTGTTACATGTGCAAATAATACTGCGAGCCACTGTCGCAATTGTTTTCACAACTATTAAGAACATCATGATCAATTAACGAATGTGCTCGAAAGCACAGGAATCCACCAAGTATGATCAATATCTGAAAGTGACGACACTGTGGCCAGTCAGAATTGCTCGAATATTCCAGGTACCACCACCAATGTACGAGCAACGGATTGAATGACTAGAAACCCTATATAAAGGTGAGCTGAATGAATCGGGGGGTATAGTAAAATCACGATAGTCAAACTGCGATAGTGTGGAGTGCGAATTAAAAGCGATACTGATTGTTAGTGAAGACAGTTGTAATAGAAATTTATAGACAAGTGAAAGTTAGATTAAAATGCGATTTGTGAAATAGTGAAATTAAAGATAGTGCATTCTTAGTAAATAAACTCATTTAACTTAATTTAAAAGAGAGTGCGTTTTCACTTTCCCGGAACATTGAAATTATCAGCCGCGAACCATAATACGCGACAGTATTCTATCACTTCCTCTTTGTTTCTTTCTTTGACACTAATACAAATCTCACTCATTACCATCAAAATCAAAATGTTTTCATTTTGTATCGTGTACGGGAAGATATTTCCTGCGCGCTTAAAAATATAGTGGAAAGTGTGTTGAATTAGCACTCGAAAAAGCCAGAAACGTGAGCGCCCAACGTGGGCCCGAAACATCCTCAAAGGAAAAAGGTGAGATACTACGCATGAGGTTTATTACTGATCCCTTATTTAACCTGTATGTGCTTGCAGCAAACGATTGGCCTATTGCCGGGGCAAGCAACACGACGATAAGCTCGTGAAATTGGATCGGAACTCCGCTGTCATCTCGGTTTGATGGAAAGCTTGCAGTCTCGAGACTCTGCGCTGCAAGAGTATAACAAGGACAAAACTTCTCGCAGTGGATCAGTCGCTGTGTCACTCTACCGATTGTAATGAGCATCGCTTGTGACAGGAGTGATTAAGAATCGTCGATGAGTTTATGTTCAAGAAGTGTATTTTAAGCAAAACCTACATGCCGAATAAGAGCATATTGAAAGATGAATTTTGAAATATCATCCGTATCAGATTATTCGAAGTGGAAGAAAAACAATTCTTTTATCGCACGCCTTTAAACGACGACGAAAGAGAATGCGGCTGCGGACAACGAGGACATCAAACCTCGATGAACTTCACTTTTCATAAAATCTTCTATTCTCCTCTAGCTAATGCACTTCTGAGTTGATACTCCTCATCAAGTTCGATTTTCGAAAATATCGACGCTCTCCACTGAACGCAAATTTCCCAGGGTGTTCGCTTCTCACCGTTTAACTTCCCCTGTCACTTTCTGGGGGCTTATTCTCCTTCGGAAACACCGGTCGCATGTTGACGAACAGATGAATGTCGTCTTCTCCAGGCCAAATCATTGACAAATCTGTCAGCTGGCGAACCCGGCGCTGGCTCCGCTTTTCCGGCACCTAAGGTAATTAGATCTTCCAAAAACTTCCTGCAGAATCAAATTCTTACGCATATACTTCACGGTCTCCTTACAATTCGCTTGAGTACGATGTTTAACGATACCAACCTTAGCACGAACGACAATACAAATACTAAAAAGTTGCGAAATCCTAATCCTATCAGCTCCTTATACTTAACCGCTTCACGCAACTCCCAATCGCGGGTCCAAAATATAGCGGTGGATTTCCACGCTCAACGGGTTTTGTAAAATAATTCTACAAACCCTACTAAAATCGCGTCCTGTCTGTCCGTCTATCCGTCCGTGTGTCACAGCACTTTTTCTCGCAAGCTACTTAGGCTAGAAACATCAAATTTTGTGTGCAGGTGTAAAGTAGTGCTCTCTTCAAATTTCAACTGCGAAAAATTTTTATAAGGTATTTAAGGGGGATGTCCCAATATAGAGGAGTGAACTCCGAAAAAAAAATCATCAAAGATAGCCAATATGGGTGTCAAATGAAAGGAAAACTTTTCAAAACAGGTCTTAATTTGACAATTTTTGCTTCGAGGGCGCACATGGAGGGGAAATACACGAAAAATTTGTGCCCCCTCGCGATTGGACACCTGTGATCTGAAAAATCTGAAAAAATTATAGAGGTGGGTGTTTATGGGTACAACAACAACAAATACCTTAAAAGTCAAAATTCACTCAAATTTGTTGATAATACATAGTATGATATTCGAAATTCACATTTTCCCCAATAAAATCGTAAAGGTATCCGTAAACTTATCGAAACTCGATGTTTAAGTAGTTCTATAAAAGGTACTTAAGCTTTGTAAGTTTGATGAAAATCGAATCATATTCACGGAAGTTATAGCCATTTGAAATTTCTCCAATTACAGCAACAATAACACATGATTTTGATATTTTATGGACTTTCCTTCGAATCAGTCACTGCAGTTTTGGTTTGACCTTCCTGAAATTTTCAAATAAGGTCAATAACATTAATATTTTTGGGAATTCATGATTTGAGTGATTTTTGTTGGTTCGCAACAAAATGGCGACCGTTGGAAATTGTAAAACAATGGATTTCCTCATAAACGTGCAAATCTCTTTGACATGTTTCTCGTCTTTATTCGCTGCTGGTGGCTGCATTTCGCACGTTGGGTACAAAACCCTTCTGACATGATCGTAGGTCTGTTTACCTAACTTGTTTTCTTTTACGAACTATCTAGTCCAAGAGCCTTTCACCTGACCAACGTCAGGTGTCGGTTCAGTGGCAGCGATTTGCTCACCATCAGTCAACGTCAATCGATTAAGTCGCAGAGAGCTGTCAAACGACCGTATCAGCTGGTTGGGACATATCAGCTGGAGAGATCGAGGTGATCACAGGGCTAACTATGAGGCCAACAATCCGGAAGACTACATCGGATGTAGTATTAACATTCCCTTCCTTGACTACTTTTTAAAAGAAATGTCAGAAAGGATTTTAAACCATACAGATGTGTTGGGAAAGTTTTCCGTACTGCTATCGGAAAACTGTCCGATTCCGAAGAAATTGAGTCATGCTCGAAAGTTTTAGTTGCCAACAATTATTACTGACCCTTCCCAATTCAAGGCTGAGCTGGTAATATAGAAGAGAATGTGAAGTGAGAAAGGTCAATGTAATATTCCTAAAGACTTCTTGTTATTTCTGGATAGCTGCAATAAAACAATATTTCCAACTGTACATTTATTGCTGAAGGTAAAGCTCAATAATTAATTAATTTTCAATTGAAAGTCATCGTTACGTTATATCTATATATATATATATATATATATATATATATATATATATATATATATATATATATATATATATGTATATATATATATACATATATATATATATATATATATATATACATATATATATATACATATATATATATATATATATACATATATATAGATATCTATATATATATATATATATATATATATATATATATATATATATATATATATATATATATATATATCTATATATATATCCATATATATGCATATATATATATATATATATATATATATATATATATATATATATATATATATATATACATAATAAAATATATTGTATGATACTACATTTTCTAACATATTTTGGTAGGATAGGAGCCCATCTTTTGCTACGTTTGGAAAGAGGTTTCTATTTAAATATGATCCAAATGCTTCCAACTGAGGTTTCGTTTGTAAATTGTATATATGTACGAGTTTATTGCATAACTATCCTAGTTAAACGAGCTTGTCCAGTCATCTCAGCATGAATATCATCATTGACACTTAGAGCTACTATCAACACATTATCCTTAATTTTTATCTTCTGCCCTTTGTTAAGAGATAAAACTATCTCGTATATGTTAGGAGATAAAACTATCTGTTAGGAGACAAAACTATCTCGAATAGATTATCCACCCATGCATGCCGACTCCGGTCGGGGGGACGTTTTGGGTATCGGGTCGCTCCGTCGCAGACGGACGTGGGCGCCTCTCGTCTATCCGTAAATTTGTCGCCCGAACCTCGAGACGAGCTTGGCTCGCGCCGGAGTCTTCACTTTCAGGGAAAATTATCACGATCACTGCCTTTATATGAGGACAACCAACCAACCAACTCCCGCGACAATCCCATAACCTATCTATCCTAATCTATCTTAATTGTCTATAAATTAAATTCATCGGGAGCTGGAATTCAAAACCAAAAGGGGGCTAATATACTCTAGCACCTACAAAATATTTGGGCAGAAGATGGGCGCCTTAAAATTTTCACACGCACTTCCAAGTCTCATAATTCATTTTTGTGCGTTCTTGATTGAAATTAAAGAAATACAAGAAGCTACGATTCACTGAACGTATAATTAATGGTAATAAATGATGATACTCATATAAAACAATATTTAATGAAATTATTTCTTAAC
Organism: Odontomyia ornata; assembly: GCA_963969285.1. Lineage (NCBI taxonomy): Eukaryota > Metazoa > Arthropoda > Insecta > Diptera > Stratiomyidae > Odontomyia > Odontomyia ornata. Next base: position 306,824,856 of record OZ017741.1, read on the forward strand.
TCTATCTCAATTAGCGCTCTCGACGACGGGGGCCCCCGGTAAACTTTCCGCTACGATTGTGTCCCGATGATCTAGCAGTGTGCATCCCTATAAAAATTACCGCCAATTCCTCCAGGCGTGTCCTTGTTGATCCGAAGTTTTTTTCTTCCTGGGAGAATTTCTGGAGAAATCAATTCGGATACTCAACTCTAGCCAACTCTAGAATGATTCCCAGCAATTTTTTCCTTGTTTGTTGATGCGACCTTCCCACTCGGGTTCCAAAACAGAAGAGAGCTCCTCGTTCAGTATTAGGTTCGTCCTCGCCTTGGGTGGGATTTCAGCCCCGTTAACAAAACCCTCTAGTGAAGCTGGCCGCAACTTCTTGGAATCATGGATTCTAGTACCACCATTGACCCTTCGGATCTTCAGCTATCCGTGGCTCCAACCTGCTTGCTGCGAGTTTTTCCCTGTGTTTTTATTTAGTTGCTTTATTTTCAATGTTGGTAGCAGTTCCTGATGGAAACGGCAAGTGTCTTCCGTTTGTTTATGTTTATTTCATCCAGGAGTTGAAATTAAATTCCGTTTGCATTTTGTGAGAGACTATCCGTTTTGTGTAGGCCTTTCATTGTCGGTAGCTCCGAGCTGATGATATCGAATGTGGGAAGATGTGAGCTTGCTACGTATTCATTCCATTTTGTTGCGCAACAAATAAACGTCGGATTTATATCGTCCTTGTGGGCATTGAATAATTCTACCAATGCCAGAACCTGTATAGCAGATGTTACCGAAACAACGAACGACGGTTTACTTGAGCACGATAAATTCACCAATCGTCCTTCAGCCAACAAGATGATTCGTTTACCATCCGGCCAAACAATGTAATCTACTTGCGATCGAACTTTTTCCCACGTCAAATCTGGAGTCCGTAAACTATTCACATCGATTTCGGTATTCGAGTGCCCCATGTTGCAGACTATACACCCATTCTTCATTTTATCCATATGATCATGAATTTCAACATTTTTATTACCGGTGGCGGTAACAACAATGTCTACATTTGGAATAACTTCATTAAGTTTCACCACGCGAAAACCGTCCATGCTGGCGAAAATAGGTTTAATTTCATTAATATACACGATGCATCCCAATCCTTTCAATGCTTGTGCGCATCCTTTTCCAACTTCACCATATCGGCAAACGACTACTTGCTTGCTACCAAACATATGCTAACCTCTGTTGAACGCTTTAAACTATCAATAATAGACTCTTTGCAGCTATACAAATTATCAAATTCGTTTTAGTGACAGAATCATTTACATTCATTCCTGGGACTGTTAACTTTCCAGATTTTGATAGCTGGTACAGTCTATGTATCCCCAGTGACACTTGTCTCTACAATGGCTTTAACCATTTTAAGCATGGCTGGATCAACATTAAATGTGTTGCATCGCGTCCATCATCGCAATCATATTTGGTTGCCAATTTTCAGCATTTACACATTTATCAATGCACCACCAAAAATCTTCTTCGGTCTCACCACGCAATACGAATATCGGCAGTAGCAACATTATTCTGTGTCAAGTATACCTGCATACATACAGGTATTACAAGCCGCCCATCAAATCGTTGCACCGAATTCAACCAAAGTCTCGATTAAAACTGCCGTTTGTGCATTGATATGTGTACAGCCAACGATTTATGCACTTTTCAACGGTTTGACTTTGGAGGCGCGCTTTCGCAGAGCCATTATTCCGGGCATTTCTTGTTCGGCTATCGTCCTAACTTACTAAGTTTGCCATTTGTGTTATTATTGATTACATCATATTTCTATGTGCAAAATTTTCAAAAGTAACTTGGCTCGGGTGATTCTATCATTTTTTTTCACCCACTCGTGAACTCGTTGCAGAGGCAAGTGCTGAGATATGGAAGGAACCGTAGTGAAATGGGTGTATAAGAATGTCCGTAAGGGACTGCAGCGATGGTCTGCTGCCTCGGCGAAAGAGGATGGAAGGACCCGCCGAGATTGGCCTGGTCTGGGGACGCGTGAATGCGCTGGCAGACTAGCGTTGTGGTGTCGTGGGGCGGATTCTTTTCCCCAGCACAAGGACCCACTACAAAAAATTCATGAATTAATAAAATGTCGGATGCCGATCGACATATGTTGAGGCCGAGGTAACCTGTTCAAAGAACAAATTGGGCCAGGAAAAAACTTGCGGACTTGAGAGACTTCGTCGTTACCGACGATACTTATGGCTCACAAATAAGAGTGGGGCATCCAAGTGGAAGCAGTGCCCCCTGGCACCCTCCCAACCAGATCAATATCCAAACGTAAACGTGGCCATGTAGTTCCCATTTGAGTGAAAAACTCATACAAACATGATTTGCATGAATTTTTCCATCAAATGAGGAATATAAACGTAGCCAATTTATGTTTTAGTATTATGCGATGGAATCGCATAACAATATACCATAAAAGGGCACGTGAGCGGAAGGCCACTCTACCCGGGCAAGAGCTCCTATAACTCGAAAGAAGGGAAGAACGCACCCGAAGGCTAGCTCATTTCAGTGGAGGGGCCTGCCATCCTTGCGGGTCCTATACCCGGTACGGTTAAGGGAAAGGAAAGACCGAAGGTATAAGTTTAATGATTCATTGTATTCATTTTATTCGTAATGATTCAATATTTTCATAACAAAATCTATATTTATTTAATTTGATTAAATAAACTATGTGTATATCAACTTTTCTCTTTATTTAATTCTATGAACTATACCAAAAAGATTCCATTTACGTTTGTTTTTTAATATTTCTTTTATAGATTCATGAAAATCAAAACGTTGATAACATCGACTAATTTATATAACTAACAATATCATTCACATGGCAAAAAATTTATAAATACTTTTTATCTAATGAACTAGCTCCAATATCTAGGGATGAGTGCAGTTATTTCGACTTATAAGCAACCTCTTTCATATCTACACAGAATGCGTTTAAATTACTCGAGAAATAGACACTTTACTTTCCGGTTTCAATGACTTTATTCTAGGATTTACAATAATTCTTAACATCTTGATAAAAGGATTCTAATATCTGCACCCAATGTAGGCAAAAGGAATGAAACATAAGAGCCAGGATGGCATGCAACCGGACTAGTTACTGATTTATTTGTGCAAGGTGCCAGCTTCGTCTTTGTGTAATAAATAATTATCAGAAAAGTGCATCAAATGCAAATCAATATAACCCAACCCAAAATTATTCGAAGACTTCGGTACTCACAGAACAAATCTGATACCTGACGATGACGTGATTTCCCAATTGACATGCCGAAGCTTTGGTTCCTATCCAATGAAATTCACGTTGAGCGGGCCAGTCATTGCGATTGCTGGCGAAGAAGTTTTGCAGCACGGCAGCAAGTGAGGTATTGCTGCCACAAATCACGCCAGAAGCACCGCTAATTAACCACTGTTGTGGCACTATCAACTTCTTGACTAGCTTGAATGCCCAAACGGCCATCTCCTCTAAATTGCTGTGTGGAAATTCCGATTCGATTCCTTAAGCTGCGTTTTCTGCAAGCACTTACGGGTTATATAATGGAACAGTAATAAACCCCATGCGTAGTATCTCACCTTTTTCCTTTAAAGGCGTTTCGGGCTGTATTTGCACGCCCCAAAGTACGTCACGTGTCAGCTAGGCCTTCAAATTTGGGGTGCGTATAAAGGCGTTTTGAGCTGCGTTATAAAGGTGTTAACATGTCCAAATTTTAATTGTAAATTTAAATAATTATTTTTTTAAATACACAATTAAAATTGGATTAGTATTATGATGGTTTTCCAGTAGTTTGCTTAGGCGACTGCTCGATCACTACAGTTTGCAGCCGACTTCGAAAGGACAGTTACTCAACGGGACAGAGACTATCAAGTTCGCACAGGATTGCTAACTGCAAGCCGAAGAGTTTATCCTTATAGCAGACCGAACTCTCGAGGGCCACTCTCTTCTCATCTAAATCCTGGAATTAAGTTCTATGTTACAACATACGGCCTTTAAATTTTTATATGTGGTGTCAAAAGTAATCGCTATGGAAGAATCATTTACAACTCTTATAAATGAGCAGAAAGAGCTGGTCGCCTCAATTGGCACTATCAACAATTTTCATAATCAGGGAGATAAACTGCACATCACAGCCTACCTCATTCACTACATGGTACACCGAACACTATCTTTAAGACCCTGATGGCTCTTGGTGGGTGGTTATATTAGATTAAAATCATTATATAGGGTGCGTACGGTATTTGAGGACATGCATAAATGTGACTTTAACCTGGCGAATTTTTCTTTTAATTTTTTTCCTTTTCAGATAAGAAATGGCGGACTACAACATCACTCAAGAAATGAAGAGACTGCTGTCATCGTCGCTATATGTGCGAACCATACACATTTAGAGATCTCTAATTTTCTTAATTGCGCCCGTTCATTCGTGCATAAGGTTCGCCGTGAATTGGAAGCATCAAGAGGCGATACAGAATCGGTTGCAAAACGCAAAAAGTACGAACAACGTTCTGATACTGTCTGATCTGCAGAATTTTTAGAGTAAGTGCAAGCGATCATAGACGAGGACCCTTCAAAATCAATGAGGGTCCTTGCGAGTGAGCTTCATGTTTCTGAGCGCCTTATTCATAGAGTTGTCCACGAACACCTTCGGTATAAGTCTAACGTGATGCGCAGAGGACAGTTCATACCGGAAGGAACACGGGAACAGAGAGTTGTCCGATCAAAACGTCTTTTAAACAAAATCAAACACCCTGAGACGGACAAAATTTTATGGTTTTTTTCCGACGAATAAATTTTGACCAAAATCAAAAGACCAATCGCAGAAATGACAGATGGCTATGTTCAAATCTTACGGAGGTTTCTGTTGCTATGCACACCAACTTTCCAGCCACTGTTATGGTTTTAGGTGTTGTCAGCAACGAAGGACACCACACTTTTTTACTGAAGGGCTTCGAGTGAACTCTGCTGCATAAATCGAGGCTCTGGAGACGGTACTGAAACCCTGGATAGACAATGTAAGCGGAAGCAACCCATACATTTTTCAACAAAACTCTGCTCCTTCACGTAAAGCGATGGCGACACAAGATTGGATGGCCGAAAATGTTCATGACCACATAACACCGAACCTATGGTCACCTAGCTCCCCAGAACTTAATCCTTTGGATTATTACGTATGGGGCGTAGTTAAGCGTGAGACCAATAAGCGTCCTCATAATACCGTTATGGCCAATATGAACAATTAGCATTCGATTCGGGCATGTAATCGTTTCCGGCCCCGAATCGAAGAGGTTACTGCTGCTAGTGGCGATTTTATTGAATAGCTTTATAGCCATATATTAATTTAACGTTGTATAAAAAATTCCTGAAATTTCATTAAATTTTTTTAAAAATACAAGCTAATTAATTTTACTCTCAAGTCGTCCTCAAATACCGTACGCAACCTGTAAAATAAAAAATATTTGTTAGACTTGACGATAAGTGTCCAAAAAGTAGGTTATAAATATTAAATCTTAAATAATTATGCGGCTTACACATAAGGGTTGAATATCGAAGAAAATCCGGTGGAAAAATATAATTTTTAGGAATAATTTTAAAAAAAATGTTATAAAGATGAAAAAAATAAAAATAAATCCAAGAAAAATTTCGATCAATAACGACTTATTTTACTATAATATATCATGTTTGATTTTCTTTTGAATCATTGCAAGAACAAATTTGAAAATTGTTTAAAGAATCTTTGATAAAAAACTGATGCACAATCATTGAAGTATGTTTGGATAGTTTTTTCCTCTTTAGAACTAGTTAAAATAAAATAATATCTATCGTAAAAGAACGAACACAGAACAAATGTCATCACAACATACAACAAATTTATTGTAAATTTTTGTTATCTGCATGCCTTTTCGATTATCCAGTTCAATTTTAGTTCCATACTTTTGCATTTGAACAATGTAATTCCATAGTTTTTTTTACTTGAAAAGTAAATTAGTTTGAAATTTGATTTACATCTTCTTTGTAAAAGTTTTTCTCTGATTGAATTCAAAATTTTGCAATATGTTGACGCGCCTCACATGGCAAGTGCAAAATTATGCATCGTGAATTTCCAGCTCTACTTACCGCTTCATTTTTCTTTGATATCTACAAAGTCTAACCGTAAATATTGTTGGTTCCAAAGCATATTTAATTTAATTTAATATCTAATTTGAATAAATATGCGAAAGTTAGTTGGTAATCATTTGTTTCTCAAAATAAATATAATATAATGTTGAATTATTAAGCTGAAAACTCGGTCTTTCCTTTCGTTTTGAACCTGACCGGTTATGGGGCCCGCCACCTTGGCTGGCCCCTCCAATATAATGAGCTAGCCATCGGATGAGCTCACCCCTTTTTAAGTCGTTTACAGATGCTCTTGCAGGGTAGAGTGGCCTTCTGCTCGCGTGCCTATTTATGGTATAGTATTATGTGATTCCATCACATAAGACTGTAACATAAGTTTGCCATGTTCACACTGCGAACCCGAACGTTTTAAATTAAAACGCCTAAGTGTTTTAATTAAAACACTTTTAGTGTTTTAATTAAAACGCTTTTGGTGTTTTTTTTTCAATAAAACGTTTGAGGTGTTTAAATTAAAACACTTAGTGTTTTGAATAAAATGGTAAGCATTTTAAATTAAAACGCCTCAAACGTTTTCTCGAGAAAATCACTTTAAGTGTTTTAATTGACATAACATCAAGGAAAACGTTTTAATTAAAACGCCAAGCGTTTTAATTAAAGCACCAGGCCTTTTAATTAAAACACCAGGTGTTTTAATTAAAACGCCTAGGCATTTTGTTGAACATGCTTTCAAGCTCACGTCAAAACACGTCTGTCAATTGACAGACACATATTTACATGTGTTCTTTAGTATTTTTTTGTGAAAATCGTGGAAAAAATAATGAAGTTTCGTTAAAAGTGGAAGAAGTTAGTTAAGCTTCAACACAGTTTGTTTATAGCAGTGAACTGCGAGAAAAGATATTGTGAGTATATAAGAGTGATAGAAAGTTTGGTTTCGAGTTCTCGTCCACATACTTACTTCTGTCTGTCAATATGTGTTCTACAGTAATTCTTTGTGCAAATAGTACAACAAAAAAAGGAAAAATTCGTGCAAATTCTGTTTGTATCTGTTTTTCACTTGCCCCACTCTTATTTGGGGGCCATGAGTATCGTCGGTAAAAACGAAGTCCTCCCACGTCTCATCTGTTTTCGCTCGGCCCAGTTTGCCATGTGCTTTACCAATGTTGACTCTAAGTAGGTTACATCAGCCTCGACTCCGGTCAATACTTATTTGTATCTGAAAATTCGAGAATGCGAAATTTTTTTGTTGTGGGTCCTTGTGCTGGGGAAAAGCACCCGCCCCACGACACCGCAATGCTAGCCGGCCAGCGCATTCATGCGTCCTCAAGCAAGGCCAATCTCGGCGAACGCCACCATCCTCTCTCGCCGAGGCAGCAGACCATCGCTGCAGTCCTTCACTGACATTTATACCCACGCATATCACTGCAAGGTGTATATAGCGCTTGGTTTGCATTCCACGATTTAATTCAGAGTGTGGTTCATAATAACACGCAATTTACGAAATTACAAAACTTGCAATACCTGAGAAGTGCCCTTCGTGGAGAAGCGGAACAACTCATAAGCCATCTAAACATCACGGAAGGAAATTATAATCCCGCATGGACATTGCTTTGTGAGCGATATGATAACCATCGCATCATAGCGCAAGAAATGATGCAGCGAATCTTCAACATAGAGAACTGCACAGGCAATGATCCGTCAGGCCTGAGGCGAATGCTTGCCACAATGAACCAACTACTCGCAGGAATCAAGACATTGAACACTGACCCCTTCTCGCTATTAACCGTCTTTATGCTCAATGAGAAGCTTGATGAAAATTGAAGAAAGGAATGACAACAAACGGTTACTGAATCAGATCAGATTCCATCATTACAACAGTTTCTGGACTTCTTAAAACAAAGGTTTTCAATGCTAAAAGCCTTATCCACTTGGACGACGAAAGCGAAAACAGTGAAAGCGAATAGAACACAAATTAGTTAGGGCTCTTGTCCATAAGCTCTTTGAATGGAACTCATTCAAACAACCCAGTGTTCAAGGAAGACGCGATGTTGTCAAACTTCTAATTTATGCTTCAACTGTTTCGGCCAACCCAGCGTAAAAAATGTACTTCCACACATGGATGCAACGTTTGCAGTAAGAAACATTACAAGACACCTTACAAACGGAGAGAAAGCTAATGAAGCTCATTTTGTACACGCCGTTCACCGGCAGCCATTAGGAAGATACTCTGTGAGTTTACCTTTCAAAAACATTGTAGATCTGTCATAGGACATTAGTGACGTGCAAAAGGACACTTACTTAAGATCCCGACAACTAAAACATCGATTGGCACGTAACCCAGCATTATATGAGCGATACCGAAACTCCATGGAAGAACAAATTAACCTACGGCACATGTCAAGAGTACCTCCAGACCGTGTGAAGATAACTAAGGCCTATTATCGGCCGCACCATGATGATGTGCTAACGGGTTCAGATAAGCTAGACGACCTGCTCAAGCTTCAGAACAACCTGTGAAATCTTCTAGGAAAAGATGGGTTCCATTTGAGAAATGGTCCTCCACCCATACACAGCTATTGTAGTGTATTCCAATTCCAGAGAGAGAAACACAGCTCCCACTGAACATAGCAGCTACAAGCAACGAAAAATAGAAGTTACCAAACTGTTCGATCCTCTTGGTTGGTTACAACTATGCATCATAATAGCCAAAAAAAATTGGGACGAGCCACTCGATTGCAACTTAACTAAGGCGTGGACATGGCTGCGACAACAACTACCAGACTTGGGAGCTCCATGAATAAAAGGATGGGTAGAGTTCAGTCCATCTTTCCAATTTGAGCTTGACGGGTCTTGCGTCTCGCCATCAACGGTCTATGCCGCCGCAGTATATTTTCACGTAGTGACCACAACATCAACTAAGGTCACTTTACTAGCAGCTAAATCGAAGGTTACGCCAAAAATGTGTGGTATGGCCATCCAAAATAAGGAAACCTGGAACTTGCCATTTATGGAAAATGCTAGCATTGTTTGGTTTCGAAGAAATAGCTGTAGGTCATATTGGCCGACCAGGCCATAATACTCGAAGCTATTCTATTTACTGGTGCAATTATTTTTTTGTTTGCCCTAGGTATGTGCCCAGTTTACCTTAGGGATTGTGCTAGAAAATCACTGACAAGGTGCTGAATTACACAATAGACCAATTTTAGGTATTTCACCTTTGAGTTTCTATTGAAACTCAACTTTATCACCTTTATCCAGACTTGCTACTCCTCAATGAATAGAGATGAATAATTTCCTATCCTTAGTCAATTGAAGCTTTTTCATTTCTATAATAAAAATCTATTAATTTTATAATTAATACAAGTATCTATAGTAATTTATGTTTTCCGAACCGAATAATATTAGTAGCTCATTTTAACATTTCTATTCATATTTTTGTTAACGAATTATTTCAAAAACAATACAAATACACAATATTTTCCAATATCGGCAACCCCAATATCTTAAATATCAAACTAGTCCGAAATATGAACAAACGAGCGAAAACCAATTCTAATTCACTTGGCATCGCCAAATTCACATTTGTTATCATCCAGGTGCACGACGTGTTCAATCAAAAAGCTCCAATTCCTTCCCCAATTTCAGGGAGATGCGGCCACCGCATTAGGGAACGCCACCAACAAAAATTCCATTTCCTCCAAAACGCTCATTTCATACTCAAACACGCACACACACACCGTTTGCAACAGCATCCATCACGGCAGCACTCACCTCACTCCCACTATCCATCCATTCTGTTCAATATTCAACCATCCAACACCCACGCACTAGCTACCAACCTGCCTTGTTTACAAGCTGGATCGCGGACACCACCGCGCGCGGCACACACAGCACAACATATCTGTACATAAGCAAGCATCCATTCCGTGCAGATGACTTGTTGATCTCTCCAAGGCGTGGTCGCACCGGAATACCAAATAGCTAAACAGCAAAGGTGCGATGGCTGTGTGCGTGCCCGCACGACCGCGACTTCGCTCATTTACTTGACTTCCTCTATCGCCCTTATGTATTCACTACTATCGCTTCTACTCCGCAGCCATTCTCGGATTCGACATCGTCATTGCCAGCACGCTTGCCGTTCGCTCGTTTGTACATGCAGTCACGTCCCGCCCATTTACGAACCTGCCCGAGTGGGGCCGACGCGCGTGACTCTGCTTAAAATGCTACTGGCGTGGCTCGTGCATGACTCGTCCGTTGGTGGGCACTTCACGTTCGGGCTTGGCGTAGTTTCGCGCCGCCAAGTGCCCCGACTGGTGGAATCCCCATCGCATTGGCGCGGGATCCACTCACACAGACAAGAACGCTTGTTCGTGGCGCGACTCCATTGCCAGCGATGGAGCTTATCGGCCAGCGCACTGGTATCCCGTCCCGGTCGCTCTCCCCCCGCACAAATTTGAAATTACTCCAGCCCCTCATTTACCGCATCCACTCCGTCCTGGCATCGCCCTATTCTGTTTTGTTTCTCGTCTACGATTTAGTTACTTGTGTGACGTGAGCTACTGAGCACGTCCTTAGATTTGGTGTTTTTTGTGCCGTGCAGTGTCGTGTGTTTGCCTGTGTATGGCTCTGGGGTTGTTCCTGTTTCGGAACTCACACATCAGCTGATGGACGGTCCCGCATACGGATTAGGAACTCTGCATGAGCATTTCGAACGGTTTTTCCAATTGAAATCGGGATCCAGTTATGAACTGCGCGAATTGTTATGCTTGCGGCTAGTGGCCACCGAGTCACCCCCTCGTGATCGCATCGTACCCACAAAAAGGACTACAATTGCCTTTCCGGGACCTTTGAATTGTCGACGTTGAACGTGACCCGTTTATTGTCTTGTGCGACGCGACGAGAGTGCAAACGATTCGATATGGACGTGCCAAGTGTTTTTTGAAACTGTGCTGGAACGGTCACGCGATTTTCGATTTGAATTCACGTGAAGTGCAGCCGCACGAATTATTGTTTTTGATTGTTGTTTTTTTTCGGGCTCATCTGTCTGTAAGTTGTCGTAGTTGCGGTGATTTCGTGCGAAAGAAGGACTTGGTGCATTGGAACGTGGTGAAATTTAGTGTGAACTCGTTAATTTGCGAAAATGCTGCCCTATCAGGCGGTCGCGATGGATTATGCCGGCTACCAGCGTCAAGGATCCGGTGTACCAGGTGGCCCAATGGCGGCGATGGGATCGCTTGGCATGGGCGTGGGCGGCTCACCCTTCACCCACTCCTGGTTGGTACCGACTCAGGACCTGTGTGCTGTACCCTACAACAAATTGCCAAATCAACATCAGAATACAACGATGCATTCAAGCCAACAGTCTATTGAACCTGGGCACGTTATATCATGATGTTTTAACATTTTTCTTAAAAAAATTATTCTCATTTCATTTGTAGATGTTTAATATTTTGAATTTTCAGAGTTGATATTTATGTTTGCTGTTGATGAATTTGTTTTTTTAGTAGCATCAGAAGTTCTTCTCGAAACAAGATTCGAAAATAAACATTCTTTTAAGAGTCTGAATGCTTGTGACGATGATTTTAAGACTGAGTTTAAATTCGATCGGTGACAACGGTCTTCAAAACGTGCTCAGCTGTTCCTAAGTAATTTCCTTCAGCTCAAGGATTAATTTTCAAGTTACAGTTGTAATAATGAAAGGGCATTTACAGTGATTTGAAAACGAAGCCTAAACTGTCTTAGAGCAGACGCTTACCAAGAGATATCTCATGGCTGGCAGTGAGTGGGTGAAAGTTTTGTTATGGACTAAGTAGAATTTCATTAATTCCATTATGCTTCATTATTTTTGGTGAAAAGTCAAAATTAAACTAACTTCTGATGTTACGCTAGTCAATGTTCTTGCGTTTTCCAAATTCGGTTGTAGCAATGACTTACGAATTTTTTTCCGCTGAATCGATTGGGCTGAAAGTTTATATTCCGGAGTAAATTTTGATTCCAAGCACCCTTTTTCAATTATATTTAATACATTTTCGATATGACATGATAGATATAAAGCACCACATTCGTTCGTTAGTTTCAGCCATCAAATTTAATTCCTTTAGAAGAGTATCTTTCTAGACGACAGAAGGGTGGCATCCGAAAGAATAGAATGGTGCTCTTCTAAAAAAGAATAGTTTACATAAAATGTCTCCTCACCTTAACATATTTGCAGCTTAAACACATCCTCGCATTAAATATTTCAGCAACATCGGGTATCTGTTAATGTAAATATTTTCAAAACTTATTTGCAGCCGAAAATTCACGAAAATGTTATTGAATAAATACTTTACTTAGCAACTGATGAACAAATGTGGTGCTTTTTATCTGTCACATCAAAACTAAAATACATTAAATGTGATTGAAAAAGTGTTTAAATCGCACCTTATCGGTTCTGTAATCAAAAGGTGCTCGGAAATATAAAATGCCAAACCAATCGGTCCAGCGGTAGCAATTCGGTAAAACAGTGCTACAACCCAGAAACCTTTCTTTGCTTGTTGCCTACTCAGCGACGCAATTTTCTTCATTTGTTGACATTTTTGGTTATAGCACTCTTTTATCGAATGGTTACCGCTGCGCCGATTGCGTTCAAATTTTGTATTCCGGAACACTTTTTAATTCTAAAACCGATAAGGTGTGGAAAAATCCGATCCAAAACCTATATCAATATAATTTTATTCATTTTAGTATCAAACTGACAGATGAGCACTACATTTATTCGTCAATTGACAACATACACATTTATTCAATTGTGACCAGATGTTGTCATATAACACAATTGAAGAAAATAACTTCTAAAAACTAAAGAGGTGCCCTTGTCAAGAATAGAAGGGTGCTCTTTCAAAGAATAGAAGGGTGCCCTTCCAAAGAATAGAAGGGTACCCTTTTAAAGAATAGAAGGGCACCCTTCTATTCTCAAGAGGAGCACTTTTCTATTCGATAGAAGGGTACTCTTCAAATGAATAGAAGGGTATCATAAAGTATAGAAGGGTACCCTTCTATAGAGTAGAAGGAAGAGTACAAGGATGCTTCCCTAGAGAATAGAAGGATGCCCTTCTATAGAATACACACCTAAAGAATAGAAGGTTGCTCCTCTAGAGAATAGAAGGGTGCTCCTCTAGAGAATAGAAGGGTGCCCTTCTAGAGAAAAGAAGGCTGCTCTTCTAGAACCCGTCCTTGCACAATATATTACAGCAGTATCTGCCATTTCAAATATAATTTAATGCCTTAAATTCCACCAAAATGTTATTGAAATACAATTCCCATCCCATTTTCTTCAATTGTGTTATATGACAACATCTGATCACAATTGAATAAATGTGTTGGTTGTCAATTGACGAATAAATGTAGTGCTCATCTGTCAGTTCGATACTAAAATTAATAAAATTATATTGAAAAGGGTTTTGGATCGGATTTTTCCACACCTTATCGGTTTTAGAATTAAAAAGTGCTCCGGAATGCAAAATTTGAACGCAATCGGTGCAGCGGTAACCATTCGATAAAAGAGTGCTATAACCACATTTTTTATATGCTGCCTTATTGTGACTAGTATTTATGATAAAATATTAAATCGGTGCCAAATCTGAACTGCACAAAGTGCAGACTTTAGTGGTACAAGCTAGTCCTTGATAAATTAACTACTTAGGTATTTATACGCATCTTCAGAAACATTTTAGAAATATTAGAAAAATTCTGAATGTCTCGTTTTTGAGTGATAAATCAGAATGCTTAAGAAAAAAGTGACGAACCGTACCCTTTGTGACTTTATAATGGCTACTCTTATAATAATGAATTTCCTTGATATGTTAAACATTTTGATGACGGCATCTAAAAATACCGTCAACTTTTCCTAAATTCACAGTAGAAGATATATTTTTTTAATCATGTTGTAAACCATGCTATGAAGAATGTGGAATAATTACATTCGTGAAAATCGATTGCGAAATCCGAGGCTCACTAATCACAAACAGCTTACTGTTGATACAAAGTATTTCGTTTTATAGTCCGGGAGCCCATTGTTTCAAAAACAGGGGAAAGTCACGAGCTTACTTGTCATTCATTAAATCGAGTAATGGTAAAGGAAGATATCTTTTAGATAAAGTTCAATTTTTCGACCTTGGTAAGGATTTCTCTTCACCAGGATTCGATCTCCGGTTAAACTCCAGTTATTGAGGTTGCAAATGAAAGGCAACATGTGGTCTAATATAATAGTTTTGGTAGTAATTCATTTATATGCTTTGCAGATATTAACACTAACACCAGTGGCGGCTCGTGCGTTTGCAACCGGGGGGTTCACAGTTCACAGTAATAGCAGTTGCTACAATCAGAAGGGCTTTAAACTAAGTTAGCGTTACAATGTAATTGTACCTCATTACACAAGTCATTACCACATTTCCGAGTCAATATGAAATATTTCATATTATTTCGTTTGCATCTTGCCTTCCATTTTTCTTACCTTTGACATGCGAATTTTTCAAGATACATAGAATTGCGTAGCAGTTCGAATACGAATTTAATTTAGAATAAAATGTCATGAAAAAATACAGTTTTTGCTATTTAAGCACAATTTGTATTTTATTCATTATAATGAATCTTTATAAGTAATTTTTAATAATTGAAATATTGAAAATAAGTGAAATAATATTTTACAAAAAAAAAAATGGTGTACAAAAACAAATGAACAAGTAATTCAAGTGCAGTGCTTGTACGTAAAATCCAATCTTCTTTCTTTTTTAGCGGCAAATTTGTCGATTACCATGTCGTTAAAATTTTGCGATTCCTGCAATAATTTTTTTTCGATTGAAAGCATTGCTAACGCAGTAAGTCTGTCTTGGCTCATCTTGATCTTAAAAATGTTTTAATTCTTTTTTGAGTCGAAAAAGACCTCTCTGCTTCAGCGGTTGTCATAGGGATAGTCACTATGAGTTTCAAAAGCTGAGAAGTGGCATAAAATAAATTCTCAAGGCAGTTTTCTTTTATAAACTTGAGAAGATTAACGGCACCTGATAAATTCCTGAAGTCAGGCCTTTTATATATGATTTCAAGTTCCGTTCGTAGCCTGACTGCATCTTAAAAATGGATAAGCTTCGACAGAACTATTTAAATAGTTGATCGGAAAGTCTGTTGCGAACTGAAGAAAATTTTTCGCTAAGAAAAGATTTGAAGCACTTAAATGATTTGTGAAAGCAAACCTATCAATAGCATGGCTTATGATTGAATCACAAATTTCTTTGGCTGCTACAATTTGCGTAATGTATGGATCGTCATTTTTTCTTTGCTTTTTAGCACTAGTCATTTCTGTAGGGATTTCATCTTGAATATTTTCAATATTATTTCTTTCATTTTGAATAGATTGTTTAAAACTCATCACGCATTCTTGAATTCCAACTGCATCTATACTAATTTTCTGTAACTGATTGTATAAAATATCGCAATGTGGCATTATACGACTGAAGATGGTCAGCCAAAATAGAAAGACAGGATCTTGAAGCATACGAGATATTGCACATGCTTGATTGATAGTTAGAGTCTGCTTTGAAGTTGATTTTATTTCTTATATGCACTCAATTAAGGAATTCCTATTTTGATATACAGTGGTAACAGCTCTACTTTTGAAATTCCACCTTGTGTTGGAAGTACGTGGTATTCGACGACCAACAATTGCGTCTAAAATGGCTACTCGTTGCGGAGAATTCGAAAAAAAATTACTTATATCACTCAAATTAGAAAAAAAAACGCGTACTTGTTGATTTTGTTTTGCACCTTGAGATAAAACCAAATTTAACTGATGGGCATAGCAATGAATATAAAATGCATATTTGTAATGCGTTTGTATAATTTTTTGAACACCCCCAGTTTGTCCAGACATAACGTTGGCACCATCATAGCTTTGCGAAATTAGCTTTTCGGGGTTGTTGACCACTTTTTCCAAGACTCCATGAATAGCTTCCGCCAAACTGACAGCATCGTGCCCATTAGGGTTTGAAAACGACCAGAAACGTTCCACAGGACTACCATCTTGAAGAACATACCGAAAAACTACTGACATTTGAAAAATGGAAGACACATCTGTGGTCTCATCAGCAATCACAGATACAAAGTCAGCGCAGAGTATTTCTTTCTTGATGGTCTCTTGCATAATTTCCAACATGCAGTCCAACAATTCATTTTGGATTGTTTTTGAAGTACCTTTGAAAACGGTAGTTTTTTCTGGTCTTTCAAAGCTGTATCCAATTCAGCAGTAAAATTTATGAGGCCACGAAAAACTACTGGGCTTAGTGACTTTTGCGTCTCGTCATGACCTCGAAGAGCGAGCTCAAATACTCCACAAAATGTTACGCAGTCTATGATTTTAGATAAAACATACCGATTTTTCCGCACTTACTCGTTGTTTTGTTCGATACTGCGTCTATAAGCACTGTCAAGTTGTTGCCTAATATCTTGCTTACCTAGTAAGTTGAAGTCTAGTTGGGCATTGATATGAGATGCTGCACTCTCATGCTTTTTAATTTTTTGAGCAAGATGGCTCAAATCGTCAACACCTGTTTTTGTCCAACTAGAATCTGAACTTTTACTACCGAACAAAACGCACGGAAAAAAAAATAACTTGTTTGTCACTGCACATCCACAAATCCACTTTGTTTTTTCATATGTTTCCGGTTTAAATTCGCGCTTGAACTGTCTCGATTTCGAGTTCGTCACTTGGACAATTTCAATTTTAGGAATTGGTCTTCCGAGATTTCTAAACTTGATTTTTTCATCTAAGGAAAGTTGTTTAAAGTTTTCTCTAAATAAACTAACGCAACATTTTTCACAATCCATAATTAATTTTTTAAATTTTCGATTGGCAGCCCAAAGTAATGCTAAGAATTACAAAGATTTGAACTGATGGAGCACTTTAAATTCGTGCGCCGAATGCAGTACAAATTATGGTTAGCACTCCTAATACTTTCAACCCCCCAAAAACCAAAATTAGGGGCACGTGCGATCGCGACATACTCATGTTCATAAGACTATCTCGGATGCGAACGAGGAAAACGAAATTGAGCACAAAGAATGGAGGAAAATTCCATCAGGCTAGTGAACATATGAGTTGATTTTCTTTGAAGAATTCATCTGGGAGGCCCGTCATTCACTTTAAAGACATTACTATTGATAACTTAGTTGAGGGTTGGCGCTCTGAATAATTCTTGCTGAATACATTTTTATGCTTTTCTACTTCCTTCTCAGGGGGTCACGTGCTCCTGTGCACATATGCTAGAGCCGCCACTGACTAACACATGGTAAAAATGGCATTTACTGAAATTTCAGTTAAAGCTACGCATTAGTTTTGAACGAGGATAGAGAGTTGAATCTTGCTTGATTTATTTTAGGTGAAGTTCCACGCAAAGGACATGTCAACCAAATAAAAGAAAAAGATGTGTAACGTTGCACTGGGAAAAAGGATTAGTTGATCCAATTGAAAATAGGTTGAGTTAACCCCGCCGCGTATTACAATATGGTGAAATATTTTACTTAACAATTTTGGCTCAACAAATGTGCGAAGTTGACAGCTATCTAAAAACAATTTTCAATTAAATTCAGAATACATAACGGCAAATATTATATTTAGTGTGGGCTGAATCAAGTATGTTTGTACTAATCTCTTATGTATTTCAATCAAAGCAATTGTTGTAGCGGCTATGATAAAATGTGAAGCTCAGCAGAGTAGTAAAATAGCTTTCTCAAAGAACAAGTAGTTATAGCACAATATATTATTCAATTCTATCAAGGAAATATTTTAACTGTCAAAATCACATTTGTATTTGAGCCAAATGGATATGATGTTACCAGTATTATTAATCAAATGCTCGATGATAAAGGTAATCGATCGTTAGATGCTTGAACGTATGTAGAAAACTAGCAGCCTTTTAAGGAACTTTAACATTGTCAAAGCCCGTGCATTAATATTATCAAGCGAATTTTAAGCATTGCTGGCCAAATAGGCCCATATGTAATTCATCATCATCAATTTACCATGACACACCATACAATTTTCGATTGACAATCATAATAACCCTCATTATTTGTATACATATAGCACGTGCTTCATGCAAGTTATATTGGTCGAAAAGCTCTACAAAGAATCAAATGGTATATTCAAACTCTTTATGAGATTTTCTATGACCCAATAACTTATTCTTCTGACGGAGCCCTATACCTTTTGCAGCGAACCACTAGTGCAATTTAGCGAATCTTGGTGATATTGAGTGCGAGTTTGGTTCAAATTAAACGAAATTGGAACAACAGTCGATTGCCTGATCTCATCATGAAATAAAACTAACTTATTTTTCTTCAGTGTAGGAAAAGTATATTGTCGCGACTTCAGCGCAAATTTATTAACCTATCCTTTCAATGTTTGTAATTTGATTATTAAGGAAGCTGTTACCCTCCAGTTACCCTCCGCGTGGGAGTTCCTTCGGCTAAGGACCTCGGACCCGGCTTGCCGTCAGAGACGGTCGTATGTGGGGCCACTCGCTTATCCCCTGGTCCTAAAAAGCCGCCAAGCGAGAACGCGCCGCCGAACACCCCTCACACAACTCGGGCTACCACTCTTTAAGTTCTTTCCTAACAGGGGAG
This sequence comes from Odontomyia ornata, assembly GCA_963969285.1. Lineage (NCBI taxonomy): Eukaryota > Metazoa > Arthropoda > Insecta > Diptera > Stratiomyidae > Odontomyia > Odontomyia ornata. The sequence goes on from OZ017741.1 coordinate 306,843,652, forward strand.
GATTAGAATCACCAGGTGGCCAGTTGCACAGCTTGCCGGGCTCAGATTTTCCGGCGTAATTCGCACCGAGCAAAAATCTGAGGTACACACCCGCGCTAAACAATCCCGGAATAGTTTGGATTGGTCATCTCCTCCCGATCGCACCTGTAACTCGCACCGAGCGAAAAACTAAGAAAAGATAAACTTTCGCTAACAGAAATTCCGCAATAAATCACAAGGAACTTTACCCTCGAACACACCCGAGCCAGGTGTACAATAAACATGCGCGGCAATCTTACTTTTTCTTCAATAAGCACACAAATAACTTCCGCTATTTCACGATATATTTAATTGCGGAATGCAAATGAAATTCAAAAATATAATGAATTGAAATGTAAAAATTTCACTTACTCTACGTAAGCGGGGGCCCCCGAAGTAACCTGCGTTGCAATCTTCTGCCAGCGCGCTTAATGTTCCTTGATGTCGCCAATCTCCCTTAGTTGAATCGCTGTTGAATTTTTTTCCCGGTCGCAATTCCTTCCTTCGATGGATTTCCCAAAAGTTTCAGAGCGCTATCCTCGCTTAGTCCTTCGCTATTGTCTCGGACCCGCCAGAAAAGAGAAAGAGCCGTTCTTTCTTTTCGGATTTTTCATCGGCTCGGGTTCAACCGGCGAGCCGTTAACTTTTTCCCTGGCCGATTCAATGTGCAATTAAGATCCCCCAACTGGGGTGCATCGAGCAATTGAAATCTAAATTTCCCTTTTTAGTACACTCGCCCATCAGGTGTAGAATGTCAAAGTGACTGACATTCTGTCAGTGTTGTGTTTTGTTTATATCGTGCCAAATGTTTTGAGTTTGGGAAAATACATTAGAAATCGTGGTCGCTTCTTGTTTCCAATGTCTTTAAATTCGTCGGTAATGTGTCGTTGAAAGCCATAACGCGGTAGTGTATAAATGAATGTCATGACGCGGTAACGTATAGTAGAATGCCATAACGATTGGAGGTCTCTGGCGGTTGTACTTTCGGTAGGTATAAAAGACTCTTAGATGTTACTCGTTCGTACGTTCTTTTCCTGTTTTGCTAGGCCATGTCTGGATAGTGTACCAACAAATCAATTAAATCCAAAAGTTAACAAACAATGAATGATTGAGTTTCTTCAACTCCTTGCGACGATCGAAATGGAGTGGTATTAAGCGTTTGATTCCTTGAGTCTCCAACGTTCGTATCATCTCTTCATTACAGTAAGTATTCCCAAACATTGAGTACGTATCCAGAATGGGCGGTAGTGGACGAGGTTCGCGATGTTTGCGAATATTTTCATCAGTATACAAATTTATAACTTCCGCTCTAATTTGTAATTCATGGACATTAAAAGTGTGTACGATCGCAAAATGGTTGTAAAATCAAAAGTTTGCTGGGCCGGAAATCCAGAAAGCGCTGTTCACATACCCAATAACTTACGCACGAAAATTGAAACGAAAAATTGCTATTTCTACAAGAAGTGCATTTACGAGGCGTTAACATTAAAAGTTGGAGATTTTGTTCTGATATCGTGCGCAGGTTCAGTTGAAAGTTGCGAGATCGCCAGAATCAAGAACTTGTATGAAGTGGAAAATGGTTTTCAAAGCGATGACGATCCATATCAGGCAATTGTCCAGTGGTATTCAAGACCGTACAAAATCCCACATCGGCTTTTTGATGACGATACAGTATGTATTGACTTCAATGTGGAGCTGATAGAAGATCATCGTGCATTCGATCCAGTAATTTGTATTGATACAATATATAAAAAGTGTACTGTAGTTTGTGGTGGTCCAGTTGACTCAGCACAATCTCTGATGCCTCGCAAAAAGAGTTCATTGCCTACTTTCGTTTGTCGCTATAAAATTGTAAAGGTGGTATGCCATTCTTGTCCTATTGCTCAGCGATTGATTCGTTCCTTGGTATTGTTTGCAATCAGTTGAACGTGATGGTAACTGGATTTTCTTTTCTTTTTTTGCCTATATTTTTTTACTTTACATTTTTATTTTAATCTTTAAACGTTTTTGTTTTATTATTTTAACATTTTTTTTAATATTAACCTTGGCTCGGGTGGTATTTCAACAACCGCTGAGAAAAGAAGAAAGAAACAACAAGGTGCAAATTGTTCCCGTGACAATGCATATTATAGCTAGCATATTGTTGTTGGCTATGTGATAATTTTATGGCTCCCGAATAGGGGATATTACCGATTTTGATAGTACCATACAGAAATTTAGATTTAAAGATTGTATCAAAGTATGCTTTTATATAAAACATATTTTTTTTCTTTCAAGAATTCTTTTCCTGAAAGGTAGTGTTTAGTATATAGAATGAATGTTCTCAAACTTTCAAACAAACGGAATATTTTAAATTATGGTTTCTTTCCATGAATTGAGTGTTTTTTTTCAAATTTCGTCAAGCTGGATATTTCACTTGGGTCCAGTGTAAAAGTATATCAAAACCTTCCATGATATGTACTATATATCAATAATTATTATGCAATCATTGTATACATTCATATTGGGTTGTTCGATAATTAATGTCGTTTTTGATCGACCGAATTTTCATTTGCAAAATGCTAATAAAGCGCAACGAAATCGAGCCATTTTTGAAGCAAATTATTACGGGCGATAAAAAATGGGTAAGATACGAGAATGTCGGTCGAAAAAGATCATATTCAAAAAACACAAACGACTTCAAAGCCAGGATTTACACCTGTGCGTATGGTGGGATCGGAAAGGAATTGTTTATCATGAGGTGCTAGAACCTGGTCAAGCACTCGATTCGGCTCTGTACTGTCAGCAATTAACCAGATTGCTACAAGCAATTCAAAAACCGGCCAGAATTGATCAATAGAAAGGGCGTTGTCTTCCATCATGACAATGCCAGACCAAACACGTCTTTGATGACTCGGCAAAAATTGACGATGCTTGGCTGGGAAGTTTTGATGCATCCACCGTATAGTTATGACTTTGCACCATCAGACTACCATTTGTTTCCGCCTCTGCAAAACTTCCTTAAAGAAAAAAAATTCACTTCAAAAAGGGACTGTGAAAATCACTTGGCCAAGTTTTTCGCCGAGAAAACACAGAAGTTCTACACAGATGGAATAATGGCTCTACCGAAAAAAATGACAAAAAGTCGTAGATAATAATGGACAATATGTACTTTAATAAAATCCATTTTAAGTAAAAGAAATATTCAATCGAAAAATGACAATAAAAGGCTCAATACTTTTTAGACTTACCAATATTAACAACAAACATTAATGAATGATATATTGACCATTTTGTTGGGTGACCTTTTGCCATCTTTGAAAAATCCCACGTTCGAAGAAGCCTTGGTTTTTAGAAGATTTTTAACAGCTTGACCGGAATCGAAAGTTTGACCATTCAAATGATTTTGAAAGGAGCGAAACAAATGATACTCAAATGATGCTAAGTCAGGGCTATAGGGTGGATGTGGCATCAATTCCCAATTGAGCTCCATCAATTTTTGACGGATTATCAAAGAGGTGTGGGGGTCTGGCGTGATGCAGCGAAAATGGTACGAATCGCGTTTGCCATCATCTCTCCCACCATGTTTCGGAATTATGTCTATATTTTAGCGAACATTTGGTCCATATTTTGAGGTTGATCTTTTGTGAGTGGAATTGCCTGTGCCAGAGTTGTTTGGTTTTGTGCTGGTTATGTAGGTTGGGCCGCAGCAATCTGTGTCAACGATCTTCTCACGATCTTTGGATTTATGGGACAACCTCCATAGCTTGCTGGATGCTCTCCGTCACAGTTGACACATTTTGGCTTCTCCCCAATTTTCTTTAGAAAGTCCGAGAAATGATGATGTGAATCGCATCGAACGCATCGAGACTGCGCATGACATTTTGTGAAAAGGTGGCCGAATTGTTCGCGATTGTGGCATATACCCTGCTCGTACGAGAACGCTGTGCCTCCATGATGCACATAAGGTGACGAACAAATTTAATATTGTTGATGCTTGTTTCAGATTTAGAAAGGAGAACCATGACTACCCTAGAAAGACCTCTTATTTTGATCTAATTAACTTCCATTGGATTGATGCCCCGAAACTGTAAATCTTTCTTAATTTCATCAACTGAAAGGCCATACAGGCCCTTAATGACAACATTCAATTGTCTATCTTCCAGTAGTTTGTAAGTGTGGTATTGTACATATTTCATTATCAGCTAATTCTTTTGTCAGTCGTTCGTTTGGGACTATTTGGAGGGCTCTCGAAGGATGATTGGTACTGCTTTGGGTTCTTGTGTTTCTGCACAGGTTGTGTTATTGTAGTGTTCGGCAGTGTTAATTACAGTTTTGGTATAATTGTCATGTCTGTAAATGTCGTAGCTGGTTTTGGTGTCGGAAAGGCAGGGAAAATATCATCCTCTTTATCTTTAATGCTACTCATGCAGTCAACTTCTATCTCGCTTTCCGAATCTTCAGTAGGAACAAGACTTTGGAGGTGAAAACGTTTTCACCTTTCGCTTCTTCATCTCAGGGCTATCTTTCTGATATTTACTGTTAGTCTTACGCTTATTTTCCAACAGTTTAGTTACTTCTGCATTTTTTGCAGCTGGCAATTCATTTTTGTTTCACTGGTCGGCTAGCTCGGCATTCGTTTTCGCAAATGTTTCCTGTGTTTGTAATAGTATTACAATCACTTGGTCTAATTTTAGTATAATATTGTCGAGCTGGGCTACCAGCAAAGCAATTTGCTCATCTTTATCAGTTACGTCACGTCCAGCAACTACGTCGCCGACCGTTGCCATCCTGTCCTCCAACAGGGAACTATCTATACACTATGATTTAATATCCGCCAAATAACTTTCAATTCAATATACAATAAATTTAAAATTTAGAAAAAATGGCTGAAACTGACCCAAGTCGGCAAAAGAATACTAAAGTACTAGGCCTTCACGATACGATACCGATATTAAGGCTATTATCGGTATCGTATAGAGTTAGATTTTGTAATATCGTATCAATATCGATTTCAGCGATATTTTTTTGTTGTAAATTTATCGTATCGGTATCGATTTCGAGTCGATATCGATACGAAAACCGATAAAATGCCGATATTTCATAAGCTGAAGTATCTATGTACAAAATGGCAAAAACAAAACAGTTAAATACTTTTTTAGGTTTTTGTTTAACACTTTTTGTAAAAACCTACTGGTTTCGCGACCTGTCTGTCCGTTCGTCTATCTGTCCGTGCGTCACAGCAAGTTTTCTCAGAAACTACATAAGCCACAATCTTGTAATTTTGTGAACAGTTCAGAAATGATAACCTCTCCAAAGTTCTGGTAAAAAACATTTAATTTGTTTTTTAAGGGAAGGTCACAGGGGTTACCCTTAAATGTTTTCCGTAAAATATCTCCGATATTGGTATCAAAAGATAGGGCTTCGTGAGGGCTTCTTGAATCAGGTAAAAAAAGTAAGATCACACCATAGGGGAGTTTGGGGGAGGTCAAAAAAGTGAAAAATTTGTGGCCCCCCTCGCGATTAGACCTTTTTGAGCCGAATTATCTAAAAAAAGTCATGAAGGTAGACCATTAATGAGTACATGGGCAACAATTTCCTGAGACGTTTAGTTCGATTAACTTTGTTAATAATAGCACGGGAACTTTAAAATTTCCAAAAATTATCATATTTATCATTGTTATTATCTCATGTATAAGTTCATATACCCGGAAAATTTTACAGCGATCGTGCAATAAACAACAAAGTTATGGTCAATTGAAAATTATACAATTGGAACAACAGCCACATGTGATTCTTATTAGGTACACATTTTTGAATGACTCACACAATACAGATTCGTTTCGATTTTTGAAAAAATTAAATAATCATGTATGACATTTGTATGTTATTGTTAGTATAAAGACAACGACGTCGGTAAGGCTTAAGCGACCATGGCGCTTTTGGTGTTTGGAGAAATTGTTTGATCCACTAATTTTTTTACAAAACCCTTCTGGTAGGAGCACTCTCCGGCTACTGCAACTTATTCTCTTCTATTTGCCAACCGATTTTCTTTTTCTTATTTTATTTAGTAACTTTTGACGAACTTTAGTGTCATCAATAAATTAGTAGTTCGTTATTTTTAATCGACTAATTTTGTTATTGCTTTTTTATGAATCGCCGGGCATAACTCTAGACCGAAGGTGGGTATAAGAGTCATATTTTCTCCAAAGTATAGGACTTACTTTTTACTAGGTCCCATTTGAAGGACATGGAAATCAACCAACAGTTAAGGATATTTACCGTTGAAATAAGAAAATTTCCCACTTTTGCCCAATTTTTCCGGCATAAATAATCGACCCATTTGAGAGTTTTGATTATTGAGGTTGCAAACGGGAGATATCATATTAGACTAAAATTTCCCATTAGGGAATTGTAATCCTTTATAGGGATCTGCAGGTATTAACAGTTCAACACGTTGGATTGAAATTGTAAAATTGAATTTTATTGCACTTTTGGATGAAGTACACCTATTATTTTGCGAATCTTCAAGGATTTCAATGAAGACACTGGATCCTTTTGTCAAAGATGATGAAATGATAAATAACTTCAAGTTTTTAATTTTTGAATCCTCTCGATTGGAAAAAGACATTAAACTACCCAGAAATTTAGCTTAAATTATGTAATTTCAGATGAATCCAAGCAAATTTTTTTTTTTTTTTTTTTGAAAATAGAAGAAGTTCTGCCAACAAAAATCGCTCTAGACTCGCAAGCAGCACACGTCCTATAATGAGCATTTGGTTTAAGATGAGGAGCAAAACTTTTGGTTTGGTGTGCTAAGCTAGATTGATGGACCGATGTGACTCATAGGCTAAAGTCCCGAGCAACAATCAGGGACTCTAGTACTCTATAAGCTGATTTGCTGTTCTCGTTGCTTAGTGGGGCCAGAGAATTTTCGGAGAACTTGTCGTTCAAAGGCATCTTTGATCCATGTTTCGCATGCATAAAAGATAATGGACCCCATCTAGGGAATTCAATCTCGATCCTTTTCCCAATCCCGGGATTTCAGGATTGTCTCTAGATAGTTCGAGGGCCCCGGGAAATTTAAGAAGTTGGGATCGACAGACCTATGCTCATGTCAGAAGGGTTTTGTACTCAACTTGCAAAATGCAGTAACCAGCAACGGAAAAAATCAAGAAACATGTCAGAGACGATTTTATTGGAGAAAATGTAAAATTCGAGGATCATACTATTATTAACAAAGTTGAACGAATTTTGACTTCTGAGGTATTATTTATAGTTATACCCATAAATATCTCCTTTGAGAATTTTTTCAGAATTTTTAGATCACGGGTGTCCATTCGCGAGGGAGGAAACACATTTTTCATGTATTTCCCCCCCTGTGCCCCCACTGAAGCAAAAACTGTCAGTTTAAGAACTGTTTTGAAAAGCTCTCATAGAGAACTTTCAGTTGATACTCATATCGGCTACCTTTCATGAAATTTTTTTTCAGGGGCCACTCCTCTGTACTGTAATCATCGATTCATGGCCTATTTTTTCGAATCCTAGAATGGTTACAAAGCCCTTTTGCTAGGAGCTCTCTCCTGCCTCTTCGACTTGTTTCAATTGTATGTACTCATCTTCATGATACCTATCACTCCTAAAATTTTCATTCAATTTCTAGCAAAGCTGTAGTGTCTAAGTCGGTAAAAAGCGCATTTGGGTCCATAGCCATATGTTTCCATAGTAATACAGGGCATATTGCTCCATAGTAATAAAGGAAAATTCAAATCGCTATAACTTCGGTAAATACTATTCGCTCTTTATGAAACTTCCAGAAAAGATCAATCTTATAAATAGTCATCTCTTTGCTAAATTTTATTGAGTTTAAAGGTACCGTTTAGATTTTATTCAAGAAAACAAAAAATTGATAAATCATACTATTACTAACAAAGTTGAGTGAATTTCAACTTCTCATGTATTTGTTGCTGTTACTCTCATGAAGACCTACATTCATGGTTTTTTTCAGATTTTTCGGATGGAAGGTGTCCAATCGCGAAGGGGGGTACGCGAAAAGTTCGTTAATTTCCCCTTCCCCTGCCCCCCTCAGTAGTTTTAAGGCAATTTTAAGACTTGTTTTGAAAAGATCTCATTGAGACCTTTCCAATGACACCCTACTCGACTACCAATGGTAAACAAAATTTTTGAGGGGTCGCCTGCTGATATGGGGAGACCTCCCTTAAACCCCTTTGACCCCTTTGACCTTTCTACAAAGCTTCATGACTGCAACCTCTATAGTTTCGGAGAAAAAGTGCTGTGACATACAGACGGACGGACGGACAGACGGATACAGGTCGTGATTGCAATAGGGTTTTGTATTTTAGTACAAAACCCTAAAAAGGGAATAAAAGTCTGAGTGCTCTTCAAAAATCAACTTTTTTCATTATTTTATGTTTACATAATCACAAATGCAGGAAAATTCAATAAAAAACAAATCAACATAAATCTCACAATAAACGCACAACTTATTTACATAAAACCTTGAAGCTCGCAATTAAAAAACAACTCAACTAATCTTAGATGTCCTTAATAAATTCATTATTTTTCTACTTATATCAACTGTTATCATTAAATAAAGTTATCAGATATAATACTTTGTCATTTAATTTCACAAAATTCGGCTTCAACTTAAGTTAATCAATTAGTTTTTCTCATAAACACATTAATGCTTGAGATTCTAAAGTCAACTCATTAAATTTTCGTCTGTAATAAACAAAATATGTTCCAGATATCACGATTAATATTATTAAATTAACTAGTTAATTTAATAATATTAATATTAACCTTGTACATCTTATTTGCATTGCAGAAATAAAATCTTAGAAAGACTAACGCATCCAATGTTTCGTCCCCAAGCCTAGCTCTCAATTTGTTGTTTGAAAAGTCTGTTTCTCTGATACCCTCAGGAGCTAATGTTTTCATACTATTGTTGATTTCCAGTTGAAGCTTCGTTGGAACCGCGAAAGTCACCGCAGTTGCAGACATTAAGTTTTAGCAGAGGGGTGCGTAGCCCGGGCTTGCATACTGAGGCCGGCTAGCGGTCAGTTTTGTCGTGGGACTTCCGGGCCACACTCTGCTCGTGCTGAGCCACCTTACATATAATAACTAACACAAAGGGAAACGGACGAAAAGGGGGAGCTCATTTTAAGAAATTGAAAAATGTTTTTTTTGCTTTACACAGACATGGCCTTTTTTTCTAACAAAATTAAAAAAATTTATATAAAAACAATTCGCAAATTTTCCAAAAAAAAAAATTAATTAATTTAAACACCCAAAAGCAAATCTGCCTCTTCAAAATTTAATTTAAGGAAATTAACGAAGGTTAACTAAATATACAATATGAAGTAAAAATACCGTAGTTTGAAACAATGCAAAAAAAGGTAGAGAAACAGTCAAATCTATACTCACTTCTTTTACTGCAAAAGTCTGAGCGCTCGGCGAAAGACCAAGAAAGAAGCGTGGGGCCACTGTAAACTAAGGTTGAAATCTCTGTAATGTACACAAAATCAAAAAAAAATAGTAAAATGGCCACTTTTGTAACTTCTGCACTGGCTGTATCTTCGTTCCTCTTCACTTTAGAATAAACGCCTTGATATTCATGGTTTTTTTTTCTTTTTTCTCACTCCTTTTTAATTCTTTTTGTTTTATTTATAGATTTCACAACACACTTCGAATTATGATTGTGACTTCGTTAAAATTTTATTCGGACACTTAAACTTTCGTCCATTTAACTTCATCCACTAACACCCAAATTAAAAATATTTTTCACCAAAATTCACTTAACACCCACACTGAAAATCCCAAATCCAAGTTAAAATCCCCAAAATCCAAGTAAAAATTCACATTCAATTATTGAATTAAAAAAAAATCTTCACACTTCCACCTTTCAAACTCAAAACGATTCCAAAAATAAACGCCTAAAGCACTCCCTCTTACTTTCGAAGTCAAATACTCACTCCCCAAATCCTAGAACCCAATTTTTAATCCCGCAATCCTTTCATTTTTCATTACCGCTGCCGCATCTGGGTAAGGTAATCGAAGTTTATTACACCTCGATTCCGCTACCCACACCGACAAACGCAACAATTTCCATTTTGCATATATGGCAATTTGCATAACCAAAGAAGCGTTTGATTAGATACAAAGTATCATATACATACGGAAACTATTGATTTTGCCGATACTCCAAAAAGAGTGCTTCCCTGCGCTCGGGGAACTTGAACCCAGGGTCCCAGTAGACCCCCGGTCGAGAATCCACGACGCTACCTACGGAGCGATCTTCTATTGTTTCCCATTCATCAAATTAGCAACTTAAACTCTTTCTTGATGGGTATGAAATTGAAATTGGTTAATAGGGAAACGTGAACAAATTTTTTGTTAGTATGAAAAATAAAATTTGTTATTATAATTAGTTCGTCTGAAGGAACGAAATAGGTTTTGTTAGGGAAAATGTATAGAATGAAATTTCGTTAATAGGAATTAATGTATGGAGTGTTGTTAGTGGGAAAATTAAAATTATTATTATATTACTAGTTTTCTTGTAATTGAAAATAAGGGAAAAGGGTAGGATTGTGATGTGGACATTAATATTAAATAAATATACAGGGGAAAAGGTATAAATGCCCAAAAGAAGGTGGAGATATTACGGCGGCAATTTGAAGTTGCGAATGGGAGAATGTCGGTACGGCGGAATTCGCAACAGCTTATCTTTTAATGTTAAAGTCGCCGTACTGCACAATGGCGATTCCATTGGCAAATTAGGATAATTTTCTTCACTACTTACACAAAAAGTGGTATTCAACCTTTCAAATAATGAAATTATCTGTTTTTTAATTTGGATTTTGCTTAGACATGAAAATACATCTTTAACATCATCATCTAAACAACTACTCTCATTGTGAGGATTTTGTAAATAATTTAACACGCCACTTAATTCATTACGTCGGCGATGTTGTAAGCGTTTTAACAAATGTGATTTAAATCTAGTCGCCATTATTGACTCATTGCCACTCAACTGTTTAAAAAGAAACTTTAAAGTTGCATCAGCCGTGCACAAATTTGCGTTAGAACGACATAAGGCTTCTACGGATAGCTTAACTGGCGTCAAGACATTGATTTATTTCATTTATGATATCTAAATCAGATTCATCGAAAATCTCTGGATTATTCCGGTCTATAAGAGCTTATTGAACGCTTTTCTTTATAAGAACAAAACGTTCAAGGATTGTGACGAGGCTGTTCCATCTCGTTTTACAGTCAAGCAACAAGGTTAGCTCATTTCTATGTTCCTGCTGTACATATTTTTGAAGAATTGTATCATTCTTCATAGGTGATCTTTTGAACAGAACAGCTGTTCGACGAACTTTTTTAATATTGCGATCGTTCGCCGAATCTCGAAAATGGCTTGATTCGATAATTAAACCTGATCTAACATCTTGTTCATCATCATCTGAATCCACGTTCGAAGATTGGCTCATAATTGAATCGTCTATATTTTTGTACAACAAATCGCAAACGGCTAAATGAATCCCATGTGCAAAGCAAACTTGGAGCTCTGCTTTCACAAGCTTTCCAATCTTAAGCATGACGTTTGCACCATCAGTTATTATTGCAACAATATCAGAATCAAGAGAAATCTGTAGCTCAGAAAGGTGCTCCATTAATATTCGTACAGATGCCTCAGCTGTTAATGATTCATTTATGCGAACCAGTCCTAAATTCCAGTTTGTATTACATGAATGAATGTTTATATTCATGTATTTCTTGTTTGAGCTCAAAGTCCACTCGTCAAAGCTTAAACTGAATCTTTCTCCTTCACTTTTTAATGTAAATAATTCAGCTTTTATTTGCACTTTAATTTTATGGCTGGCGATTGGGAATTGTTGCGGCAGATCTTGGTAAATCTGAATACCCTTTTGATAGGATCAAAGTCCTTAAATCATTTGACGTCACAAATGCAATCATCGTCGAGAGTATCTGTTTTACAAAAATAGTCCACGATCGAATTGCTTTTTCGTTTCAAGGGTGGTTCTTCGACGTTATGAGCATTTGATGTAGACGATATTGTCGAGCTTAATGTCAATGAATGTTTCACTTAGAGATGGGTATTTAATCCTTTGATAGATCCCCCAAGTGTTTTCAAAACTGCTGGGCAACGCTTATATTGCGCTGTATTCCCCTCTTTGTCAATCAAATAAATGACTCCATATAGAGGAAGCATCGCTATCTTTTTTATGCTCAATAAAGACACTTTTTGTTGACATGCTACTCCCTTTATGCTATCTAGAAACAAACAAATGTATCTCATTTGCGACATTAAAACCAAAAATCAATAGATTTAAAGTAAAAAGAAAAAAATCATCGTCTGTTTGTTTCCCTCTAACTATTCTAATGAAAGAATTTCTACCAACATTAATGTTAATGTTTAAAAAACTTACTTGCTGTAAATCGTGAATCTGTCCGATTATCACTACACTCAAAAACTAATCGAATCGACTGGGGAAATTAACGGGAAATGCAAAAGAGCGGACAAAATCGTATTTGAAAAGAATTCCTACCAACAACAATGTTAACGTTTAAAAGAAACTTCCCTTATGTACTTTTCCACTTTCCTTTTTTATACTTTTGCACTTAATCTGCTCGACTGTCAGGCAACACATAAACTAGTCGAATCTGTTTGGACAGCGTGAACTTGCCTAATCGTCACCGCGTCACTGGGAAAAACTAAATAAGTTAAACAAACAAAAACTAAAGAGTGGACAAATTGTAGGTGAAAGCAGAGGAGCTCATTTCAAGCAGCGTATTTATAAAAAGTTCAAAAATTATTAATCAATCCCGTGAATCCCGGGATTAACTAAATAAAATCTCGAAAATTCTAGGCCTGAAAATCGTCGGGATCCCGGAATTCGGTATCAGCTTGCACCTGGTACTGCAATTTCTTCTAAGAACCCATCTCTAATGTAGATTACTGAAAGGCAGAGAAAAGTGCAATCCGTCAATGAAATCAATTCATATTGTATCTATCATTTCTTACATTGGCCGAAAATGGTTCTAAATTTCTTTTAAATATGCTGAATCAATTGTATCGTATCGTTATTGGTATCGTCACACTGAATATCGTATCGTATATTGTAACGAAAATCGATACGATGCGATATCGATATTTTTATCGATTATCGTGAAGGCCTAGCGGAAGCTCTGAATAATGTTGGCATAGAAAATTATGACACCTTGCCTAATTTAGTACTTACTTGCTTAACTCATCCTACAGCTCTACAAAGTCATTTCCTTCCACATACACTGAAGATAACTCTAAGAGTCGAAATGCGTCTACTCATAGGGAAAGTCCGGGATAGTTGGACCATGTTTTTCTAAACCAATTTTTTCCGAAATTTTGCAATGTCTACGATGTTTTATATTTTTTTAATAAGTATATATCTGTATGTCTTTAAACAATTGTAAGAAAGTTTGCAGTTGTTAAGCTTATCACACCGGGAGTTATGATGTTTTTTTGGTTTTGCTCGATGGTCCGTCTATCACAAGCATACTCGGGTTAGATGGACCACCTAATAGGGATTGATGGACCTCTATTTCACGTGACTGAATCAGGATATAACACAAGAAATACATGTTATCAAAGGTATAAAGACTATTTATTCCAAGCTATAAAGTTAGGGTATATAGTTATAAACTATTTGGTATGATTAATAGATTTGACAATCAAAATAATTAAAAAATAGAGCTAGTATAACTCAGTTTCTAGAAATTTGAATCATTCAGCAGTCATCTTATTTGGAGGATCTTGCTTTCCGCAGTAATCGCATTTATCCTCGAATCATGTACAGCCTTCATGTGTCCAGCGTTTTGTTTCGTTGTAGTTCTCTTTACACCATACACAGAAATCTTCATCCCAGTCACTTTCATAAAGATTGTCGTTGCAAATTGTGTCGATATCAATTTCTTCGGAATCTGAGGATGACGTTGGTTCTTTTTTCTTCGCGTTCTCTTACTTTTATTGATCGTTGTTGGCATATTGTTCTCATTTCTTTTCTCTAGCTTCTTTTTCTCCTTTTCTCTTTTCTTTTCCTCTTTGTCTTTCTTTTTTTCCTCCCTGTCTTTCTTCTTTTATTCTTTTATTTTAATTTTTGACTCTTTCTCATTTTTGTTTCTTTTTCAGAGCAGTTATGTTTTCTGGAGAGCTTAACACTGTTGATATAGTTTGAACTATTCTTTCACAGTCTGAACTTTGTTGACACAAGGCACTGGATGTAGTTTGTCCAATAACTTTGAAGGGGTCACAATTTCAGATTTATTGTGGTGCTTTTCAGAAGGTCCAGGTAAAGGAACATTTTCAAAGCTTCTTGAAGTACCAGCACTACAACCTCTTCTTGAGGAATTAGAACCTGCCGCAGCAACATCATCACTTGGGCTATTAGGACCAGCAACAGGAAATCATTTTTTGAACTACCGGAGCCAGCAACATCAACATCAGTGATAACGTTTTCCAAAACAAGAGACGTATCTGGAGGCCTAGAGCCCATTGATTGTGACAAGTAAGCGTAGTCTGGTATCGCATCAGGTTCAAATACAATGATTCCACACGTTCTAAATCCACTTATTCCATTTTCTGCGTTTGCTGACTTACCCCAAGGTATGCTAAGAAGCGCACCAAACTGCAGTCGAGTTATCTTCCTTGAAGGTTTATTGGTCACGTACTTTGAGCAAGCAGAGCAATAGTTCATTTTTAAAGACTTGAAGAAAGCGCGGTCTAACGGTTGAAGCCAATGACTGGTGTGGGGAGGAATACTCATCATAACTATTTGATTATTTTCTGCGAACTCTAGCATTTCAACTCAGCTAGTGTGCGATGTATGTCCATCTAAAAGAAGAAGCACCTTTCCTGCTGGTTTTCTTGGCGTGAAATGGTTTTTCAGCCAATCAAAAAACAAATCGTGATTTACATAGCCAGACTTTGGCGACATTTTTACTTCAGTGCCAGGTGGTAAACCGTCACAAAACTCTTGCTTTAGGTTCTTTCCTTTCATTATGCAAAAAGGTGGTAAGAATGTACCCTCTCCATTCACACTTGCCACTACTGATATGGTTTCACCCTTTTCTCCTGAAGTAACAGAAGTTACATTCTTGGAACCTTTCAAAGCAACTACCTTCCCTGGTTTGTTATTTAGCTGTAAACCTGTTTCGTCCATGTTGAAAATGTTGCCAGGTTTATCTATATGACCATTTTCTTCCAAAACATTCATTAAGAGGTCAAAATACGCTTTGACATCTATTTTATTTAGACCTTTTGCTCTCGCAAACCTTCAGATTGCCGAATGGACAGTTCAGGATTGCGAACAGAAAAAGAAGAAAGCCTGTCGTAGCCTGCTTGCTTTGTTTCATGATTGAAACTATGCTTCAATTGCAGGTTTTCAGCTAAATAGTAAGCCATAGAACGCACTGAGTCTCTGGTTGGAGTAAACCACCTCGATTGTAATTTTTTTATGTGTACTACAATTTTTTTTTCATTTTCAACTCCTAGCAATGAGTTTTTTCCCATGGAACCTTTACTAAAAGTTTGTAGCTTGATGCGTCTTTTCAAAGTTGTTTTCGGTATTCCAAACACCTTCGCTGCAGCATCAACTCCCATTTCCTTACTTTGAACAGCTCTGGCTGCATTTTCCAAGCTACGTTCAGACCATTCTCTCCTCCCAGACATGCGTTTTCTATTATAGAACGTAGGCATCTTCCTATAACATAAAAAAAACCAACGTATTAGGACACACCTTTGTGTTTAAAATAATTTTGATAAGTATCATTTAATTTATATTAGAAGTAAAGTCTTAATAGGAAATATGGTCCTACTATTCCAGGTTCTTTTCAAGTGGGCCAACTATCCCAAATGTCACTGACCCATCTATCCCAATTGTCAGGGATAGATGGACCAGCTACTCATTCAGAAAAAACAACGCTACTGGAGCACCATTTTAGGTTAAGACCTTACTCAACTATACAATCGAGCTATAGCATTGATCTCACGTCAAAATCAATTAAATTAACTTAACCACATAACAATAAAATCCAGTGAAAAATATTTTTCAACTCACCAAAAGAAATAAACAAAGTTTTTTTCCTAAAAAACCTCCTCAATTTTTTAAATATGAGTAAAAATGTCATAACTTTGATCTTTCTTTAGCATAAACATTTCTGTTGAAGTACATAAACACTCGCATTACTATGTAATCTATCCCATATTTCTTTAGCACTCTCCCAATTTAACATATGTGACATTGGACGTGTTTCTATAGATGCAATCACGGATTTTTGGGCTGCACCATCCTTCTTGATAAATTCTTTCAGTCCTTTTTCATATTGCGTTATCAAAGTAGCATATGTCCACCACGGCATCAGCATCCTTAGCTAAAGGTGAAGGAGGTGTCGGCTTCTTAGTACGAGTATCTGCATTCACGACATCAAAACTTCGTGAGAAAACAGTACTACGAGTACGTGAATCTGAAATTTCCTAATCGATAAATTTTCAGCATCTTTTATTTTAATAATTTTTACTGTTTCACTCTGCACTTTGAACAGATTAAAACTTAATGTTATTTCTCTTTTGTATTTTACACACTATAATAAGACTACAACTTTAATTCAGGCCAGGGTCCATAACCTCATAAAAATATGAAAATAATAAGGGTTAATGTTTATTATAAAAGAGCACGTTGTTGCGAGTATATAAAGAGACAAAATTTAGAGAGTGTAGTAAAAAAGTTTAGTAAGCTTCAGACTCGTGGTGACATATCAGATCGGCTACACAGAGCCCTCGTTCTGACGTCGCTTAGAAATACACATATATATATATATGTATATATATATATATATATATATATATATATATGTATATATATATATATATAAATATATGTATATATATATATATATATATATATATATATATATATATATATATATATATATATATATATATATATAACATCAAATGATATAAATGTGTATTCTATATGTACATATACATTCTTATATATGCTGATTTATTTCATATTCTGATAGCTTCAAAGCTCTATCACAAAACAATGATACTACGTTGGAAAAATTAAAAATTAAAGTACTTTGAAATAATAATTTATTCGTTTAAGATCAACTGAAAATTCTTATGTAGATTGGAATAGCATACAAAGATTCGGAATGCTCTCAATAACCAAAAATAAGCTCAACTGAAATTACCGACAAATTGTTTACCTTCAATTTACTGCTGCGTGTACGAAAATAAACACAGCTTGATTTAATGCACCTGCTCGAACCCGGGAAGGCCAAAACAAATCCAAAAGTCATCAAAAAGTTCAATTGATGCAATTGTCCAAGACAAATGGCAAACAATCAAAATAAATCCTTTTAATTTATTTCGAATGACCACAAGCCGAGATAATCGTATGATTAAGCAAAATAAGGCACATACAAATTTCATAATGTGCTCATTTGCATTCATTTCGAATCCCGAACCGCCATCAAGTCATCAAATTAACGCAATAAGGTACTAGACTGCATTTCTGCACTCCGTAGATGCCATAACCGTAGTTACGGATGCAACAATTGAGATCTTCAGCGAGACAAGAAGATGCCGACAAGTACGTTGGATTGCAATGCAATGCAATTGGTTGTTTGGTTACTTGCTTGGATGCATTGCGTTGCATTACCGCAGCAGCCACAGCAGTAACAATCGCAGCCGCAACAAGAATGGAGAGTTCATGTGAAGGTTTAGGGAAACCTGATCCCATGAGACTCTCACGCCACATTGTCAGGTGGTTAATAAAGTCTTAGAAAGCCGTCAAAGAAACGAGCGCAACACAAACCACCGCTAACGACAACAATTGCTTAATTTATTACTCTCATTTTTCTCGAGTTTGTGATATGCAGATCCGACTACAGGCTCGAGACGAAATGCATGTGTGAAGTTGAAGTGAATGAGTGTAAAGATCGTACCGCCGTGTTCAGATAGTTTGTGAGAGATTACGTCCTCCTCCACTAGGCGGCACTTAACATACAACATTACACTTGTAAAAGAAGGGAATTGCCAAGGAGGAATGTTTTTGAACAATAACTGAATGTATTCAGGTTTAACAATTTACAAGAATATTGGGTGCATCTTTAAACTCACCTTGAACCAAATCTCCTTTCAACACTTCTGGCAACTCTATCCTCTACCTTCAAATGGTTACAGCAAGAAGTCGCGCACGGCGTCAAATCAAGATTAACATAATCTTTATGATGCTGCATACAAAGATGAGAAGATGAAAAAGTGCTGAATGAAATTTTTGTCTTTTCATCAGTTCAAAATATCTGGTTGCTCAATTTGTAACCTGTCCATCCCATAATTCTTCCCCAGACCCAAATAAAGCCAAAAAGATGAAACGGTGGACAAACTATCTAAATTTGTCAACGATCTGTTTAAGATTTTCGCGGCTTTTTGTTGTCTCATATCATGAATGGGACAAATATGTCATGGAGACTTTTACGTTTTTCAAGATGATTTAATGATAGACGGGCTTTGTTGGTTGGGGCATAAGTGATTGAGAGAATTAGGTATGGAGACAAAAAAGTGGATTGGTTAAGCGTATTTAACTTCACTCAGTACTGTGATCGTACAGCCGTCTAAAGATAAATTTTGAATTTTAAATAAATTATTAGATTGTTTTAATTTGTTATTAGGAATAGGAATAGCTGCACATTATAAAAGATTTTAGTTCGATGAAACCGTTAATTCAAAGCAACGATACTTATAATTAATAAATGGCAGTTTTTGTAATTCAATAAATGCTTAAATGAAAATAATGTTGATACTAATAATTCCGTACTTCCATAGCTGCGATTGCACATCGAGATTTTGAATTTTCTTACAGGCTTTAATTAACGATCTTAAAATATTTTCAATTTATTCGTGACTCATGCTGCAATTGTTGTCTTCAACATCCAAATTGAGTACTTTTCATTGTAAAAATGTTAATAATTATCCTTTGTCACATTGTCGTTCAACGAAAGCAATCAATTATCCGAAGGAATTCCAAACATATATCGCGATTAGTACGCTGACGAAAAAAGTCCATTCAAATAATGAGCCTCTGAAGAAGCTTCTCTGGAAATCTATTCAGATGAAGTATCTCCAGTAGCAGATTCATTGTCCCCTGCTGTCGGAGCTGATAGTATCCAAATGTTAATAGCATCTAAACAAGTGTTAATGATATAAACGAAACTCCGTGACTTGTTATTTCACACCTGACTTTCCGTTTCGGATTTCTGGACTTCTTCCTATTCACCAACATTCATTCAAGCCTTTGATGGGATTCAGTCATGAAGGAATTTTTCATGGTGCCACTGATATTGTCTCGGAACTATAAAATCACAAAAAACACAAATTTCAAAGTCATTCTTCGGATCAATCATGACTATACCCACTACCCAAATGCTATTTAACATTCGGCAGGATTCCGCGATGAATCATGTTCCTTTTGATTTCTTTCTAATTTCACGCCTAGTTGAGTGGATTGAACAGCATCCCCGCAAATCAATACTTTGAAATAAATTCAATTCTCTCCATATGCTGTTGTGGATGTTCTTCTACTGTTGCTGTCATGGATGGTGGGTATTGAAGGAAGTGCTACAATATCGCAGTGGCGCAATGACGCTAATCAATTGGAATGCGGCAAAAAAAGAAAAATGCTTACGTGAAAAATGAAGCTTATTGCGGTGATTGAGAAATTGGCCGATTAAAAATTTAACAATGTAAAGGGAAATTTCAGACATAATATGAGAGTAAATGGAAAGTACAATGTCAATAATTAATTAAGAATAAATGGGCGCTATAAAAAACAATAAGAATTAGAACAAGTCGATTAGACAAGAGTACGCTCCTGCCAAAAGCGTTTTGTACTCAAGCTATGAAATGCGGACATTTACGTAGCGTAAATAATGCACAAACTGAAGGAACACTTCTATGATATGTATGCTAAATCATAAGTTTAAAGGAAATCATCTTTCACTCTAATTTTAGTGGCCGACATTTTGTTGCAGTATAGCAAATATTTATTTATTTCTATTTAACAGAAAAATCCAATTACAAAAATAGATTGAAAAATAGTACAGCAAAATAGATTAAGTAATAGCCAGCAAGGAGAAAAAAACGGACATGCTAATAGCAAGATAAAAGTAATAAAAATTGCAAAAGCGAGGAAAAAAAAATTACTAAGAGTTGAGAAGAAGAGAGTTGACATATTTTTTATAAACTAAATACGAGAGGGGGAAGGGCCCAAGCTGAAGGTTACCATTATTACGAGGTAATCTGAGCATGGGTGAGTGAAAATACACCAAACTACGTGCAGATGGAACATCAAAGATATTCGACGATCTTGTAGAACTCATAACACACCTCACTGGAACCTGGTTGACAAGGCGAGTATCGAGCAAACCACAGCACAGCCTGTAAAGGAAACATTCATCTAGGTAGAGTCGACGCATTTCCAGCGAAGGAATATTGAGGGAAGCTAAGCGTGATTCATAAAAAATGTAAGGAATCTGGAATTTCAAGAAGACGATCCTGGTAAATCTTTTTTGTACAGTTCTAGCGTGAACTTCAAACACTTCAAATGAGGCGAACAGTACTCACGGATGGGCGAAACTAGAACTAGAATATAATTTAACACACGACAAAAGATTGGAATAAATATAGGAATTTCTTAAGATCAAGCCAGAAACGTGAGGGGCTTTAGAAGTAATTTCAGAAATATGAAAATTGAGCTTTAATTTAGAGTCGAACGTGACACCCAAGTCCTTGAGGTGTGTCACCGTACCTACGTACGAATTATTTAACGTAAATTGAAAGCTAATAGGGCAAGGGTTATTAGAAAATGAAAGATGGATGCACTTAGAAACATTTAGTGTAAGTTGGTTATAAGAACTCCGAGATAAAATGGCATTCAAATAATCTTGAAGCAAAGCACAGTCATTGTTAGACGACACTACTTTGAAAATTTTGACGTCATCTGCGTAAAGAAGGCAGGAGGAGTTGATGAGAATGGATGCTAAGTCATTTATAAGCTGCGTGAATAATAGCGGGCCAAGAATAGATTCTTGAGGAACACCTGAAGATGGATGGAAGGGGGTGGAAAGACAGCCTTGAAAACATACCTGACTAACACGATTGGATAAGTAAGAGGATAACCAGTGAAGCAAATGATCAGGAACGTTAAGAAAACGTTAAGAGATTTAATCAGGAACGTTAAGAGATTTAATCAGGAACGTTAAGATATTTAAGTTTGCTAAACAAAATATTGTAATTTACTGAGTCGAAGGCTTTAGAGAAATCCAAATACAAGTTTTCGACATGTAAACGGTCCTCCATGGCTTTTGAAGCAACGCTCATGAATTCGAACAAATTTTTTAAGGTTGATCGCCCTATAATAAAACCATGTTGTTTAGGAACAAATAAATCATGAGTAAGAGAAAAAGGTGCAAGTAGACGATTTCCTCCAGTAGTTTGGAGAAACGGGGTGACAAGGAGATAGGCCGATAATTGGCAACGTCTAATGTGCTACCTTTTTTAAAAATAGGAGTAACAGAGGATCTTTTCCAACACGAAGGAAAACAGCCGGAAGATAAGCTAGAGTTGAAGAGAAAGGAACGAGAGACCCAAAGAGAAGTAGCTAATAATTTCACAAAATGATTAGGAATACCATCGGGGCCTGAACTAACAGAGTCATCAAGTTCTAAAAGAAGCTTCATAACATTTTCCGGATAGCAAGTAAAAAGAAATGAAAATGGCGTGTGTATGATTGGAAGCAAAGGGCTATTGCTGGGAGTAGCATTAAAAATAGAAGAAAACTAAGTTGTAAAAAGTTCACAAATCTCGAGAGGTGAAGTCGCTAAGCAGCCATTGAAATGAAGAGAGGATGGGAAACTGGAAGAGAATTTGAGAGCGTGTATATTTCCAAAAAGGTTTTGAATGATTTGAGTTTAGGGAGCCTTCAATACTATGAAAATAAAAGGCCTTAGCTATCTGCATCTCTTTCTTAGCTATTGACATGCTCGATCTTTGGCTTTCAAGGCTCGTCTCACATCGAGAGTTAACCAGGGACAATCAGATGAGTTCCTTATACTGACAAGCGGAGTCGAGTTAGAAATAACAGCGTTTAACAAGTCATAGAAATTGTTGCAACAAGTATCCGAGTCAAGACCGCAAAAGAAGCAGGACTAATCAACAGAGCGAATTGTTTCGGAAAGGTGCTCATAATGAGTTTTATAAAAGTTATAGCGCTGACGCTCTTTCTGACTATAACGGACAGAAGCAATATAGTAAATTTAAAAGCGTATGGAGGGATGATGGGGATCAGGAGAATGATAAGGAAAAAGAACTAGAGGTGGTCATAACAACGATTGCTGCATACTACAGAAGAATAAGTCAAGGATATGATTATTAACGTTAAGAAAATTATTAAATTGAGCCAGGGAACACATGGACATAATAGAAGAAATTTAAAACCAAATTTGAGTTGAGTCAGATCAACCTGATAGTCATCCCATGAGAGTTTACGAACGTTAAAATCTCCACACAAAATAAGCTGACAATTTGAAAAACGTGATAAAAACAAACTAGATATTTCGGTGAGAAAGGTATTGTGGACCGAAAAAGGAGACTTACAAGGTATATAAGGTCAAAAGGCAAGAATAAAAATGGAAGACGAAATAACTACACCCCCCCCCCCCCCCCTGTAAAATTTCTTGGGTGGATGTATTATACGCAAGCCTTGATATGAAGACTTGTTTCGGTGGCGCTACAACTTGGGGGGATGGCAATTCCTCAAGAACTTGCCGCATTTCGAAATTTAGTTTAGATTTTAAGTTCTTCATATTTCTTGTAGTTTTCAAGAAGACAAGATCAATAACATAATATTGCAGTGCCATATGAAAATTCAACCGATTCTGATAAATCATCTTACATAGGTCAAGCTTGCATAGAACTATCAAAATAAAAAATTTCATTAGATCTAAAAGTACGTACCAAATTTCATTGGTGAAAAAGTAAAATTCATAGATCTTACTATTATTAGCTAATTTAAGGGAATTTTCAATTCTAGGATATTTTTTGCGGTTGTATTCATAGGAAACTACCTCCATGATTTTTTTACATTTATCGGTCCGAAGGTGTCTAATCGTGAGGGAGGACACAATTATTTTGTATTTTTACGCTTCCCTTGCCAACTGCGTTACACATAATGTAATTTTTAGGTTTGATATGAAGAGATTTCATCAATACTTTCAATTTTTTACCCTACTCGACTGTCTTTAGAAAACATTCTTTTTACAAAGGTCACATCCTTCTACGAAGTGATCCTCCTTAAAACCCTTTGAAATTTTATCTACTATAAAAGTTTCATTAACCTACCTCTTCTGTTCACAAACTTTGATAACTCTAGCTTTTCTAAATTCTGAAAAAACTTGTTGTGATGCACTGACGGATAGACGGATGGACAAACAGGTACCTATTTTAATAGAGTATTGTACATTTTTGTACTCAGCCCTTTAAAGCAGAACACACTCTTGTAAGGACAACATAATCAGTTTTTAGTATTTTGTGCTAAATACAAAACCCTATAGAAATCACGACATGTGCCTGTCTTGGCGGCCATCTATCCATCCCACAGTGTGCCATTAATGCCGAAAAATAGACGAAATTATAAAAATCATTTAAAACTATAAAACCACTTAATTTTAAGGGTTTTTTGTCCGTCCGTCTGTAAATGTGTCAATCCTATTTTTCTCCCAAAGTGCTGAAGCTATGATCTTCAAACTAAGTGGAAACACCAGAAATTAAAGCCTTTTAAAAGTTTTGACAGAGAAAATTTGTTCGAAAAATTTCAGAAGGAGCTCCCCATACCCAAATGATGCTTTAAAAATTTTTTGTTGAAAGAAGCCAATTTGGGTATCAAATGAAAGGTCTTGGTAAGGACGTTTCAAATTAAGCAAAAAAAAAACTTTTATAATTCGGTCGAGGAAGGCAGGAGAGGGAAACTTTATCAAAAAATTGTGTTCTATCCCTTTGTCTTTGGACATCTGTGGCTCGGAAAATCTCAAAAAACTATGAAATTTGGCTTTTATGATTACAAGAGCAACAAATGAAGAATGTAAAGAAATTCAGAGAGCTACAGTGATATCTCTTCATATACGGAACTTTTTTTCATTGGTGGTAGACGAGTTTCAATATTGTAAATTGCGATTTGCTTGTAGCGTTGATAGAGTTTTTGGCAATTGATAATTAGGGTAAGCAAAATGTCTAATGAGTTAACTAATAGAGCTCCTATTCACCCGAGGTCAGTTACAAAACATTTCTGGTCTGAACGTTTCCAGCCTCCCCGACTTGTTATACTTAATTTGTATAAATTAAGTTTAATACTAACAATACTGAGAAAATTGGACTAGAATGACCGTAAAATAATTCGGTCGTTTTCCATGTTGGAATTTTCATAGTATTGTGATATTTTGTGATTTATAAATATTACGTCACCTAAGCAGAAACATGATCTTTTAAACTACGATTTAAATTTTTATTTTAACAAAAACATAAAAAGAAAAAAAAACATTCAAAGAATAAGAACCATGCTGGGAGTCATCTGGTCCATATCATAAAATTTGTCTTTCGTTTTAATTCTTAAGTGACGCTTTCCGGAAAGTACAAGATCAGAGCTCAGCGTAGCGAATTTATTAGATCTTGATTGGTTTGTTCTCTTGAGGAAATGCTTCTGTGAGAAAGCTCTATTTGCTTTATCTCTCTGTGCCTAGCCTCTGGGGTTTCTTCAGACAGTAGACCGATTAGTTAGTCAAAAAATCCGTAACGTGGCTGCCATTAACTAATATTTTATGCACCAAACTAGGCATGTATTTGTAGACAAACATAGCTTTCTCAATTCATCCAGAACCGCTTTGAAATTGTTGAAATATATAGACTTTGAAAGTTTTAATATTTTTTAAATTACAGAAAAATTTACAGTCAACTGTTTGTCTATTATTCCACTGGATACATTTGGATCTTGAAAAAAACTCCTCGCTGCAGGGTATAGTTACCATATAACAGCTTTTTTTAAAAGAAAAATTCGAAGAATAATTTTTTAAGTGCAGCAATGAATACAACGTACAACTTTAGACAAAATCTCTATTTATTGTTCAAAATAGTGAAAAACAAAATATACTATACACTTGCAGCTCTGCTACTAAATCCTAGTTACATTTGTGGCAACGAAGGAGAGTGAAGCTGAGTCTTCCGCGCCTGATGACTGAATCGAAAGTAATTACCATGCCGCTGGAATGGAGGTTAGGCGATGGGCTAACTCCTCATCCCTGGAAAACCCTACATTGTTTCGAAACCTGCAAAAGAGCCTCGGAATGGATTGGACCTACGGCAATAACCTCGCAACGGAATAATGGACTATGGCATTGGATCCTAGAATTTCAGATCACTCAGCCACCTCGGTGCTGTTAAGGACCTTTTACAATAGGCCAGTTAATATAAATTAAACAAACTGGCAATCCAGGAAATAAACTGTGATATTCAAGATATGAGATCGCACACAATATTCAAAAGTGGGAAGCCTGTGGAAAGCGAGAATTCGAAATAGAATAAATTGTGGAAAGTTACTGATTTTAAGGCGGTCTATGAACGATTGTGTGCGATCCGTATAAAAGCGAAATTATTAAATTTGGCTGATACATGTATGTAAAGAAGGATGAAGGAATCATTCTAAAATCACCTGGAAAGACTACGAGTAGTTGGCTCATTGCCTACAAACGACACAAAACTAATTCTAGGGGATTTCAGCGCTAATAACCGAGCTCATCGGTAATCGCCTGGAGGATATAGCCTCCACGATAAAACGAATGACAACGGCCAGCGCCTGATTGACTTTGCATGTAGCAGAGATCTGGTCAACCGTTTGACTTGCTTCTCGTATTGACGTATACATAAAACGACCTGCGTATTACCGGATGACAATACACAGAACCAGATCGGCCATGTTCTAATCCAACAACGTTGGGCGTCGAGTATACTTGACGTCCGTACACACTGAAAGCCAATTGGAACTTGCATCATTACTTGATGAATGAGCCTATAGATGTCATATGTCAAAGAAGTATTCGGCAAAGATCAGTCCTCTACAGAAACTCGACATCGAAAGGCTCTAAACGGCGTTTGTGGCGAAAAATTTCACGGAGATCCTCGACAAACAGTGAGCTTCTCTCCTATCAGACATATCGCTTAAAACAAGCAACGAATTATGGGTAGAAGTGGAAGTACCAATTAAGCTCGTGGAAGAACAGACGATCAAATATTAAGCCCAGCGCAAAGGAATGATAATGAGGGCCAGTATGCGTTAGACAAAAAGAATCAGGTGTACAAACAATATTAAAGTAGCCAAACCAGGACGAATAAGAACATTATCAGAATCTTAGAAGGGTAGCAAATAAGATGATTGGAATGAAGAAAAGAAAATACGCATCATCATCTATGGCGTAACAGCCCAAGGCGGTCCTTATCGAGAATTAATCTCCTCCAATCAGCACGGTCCTGCAAACTCGTCCGCACGTTGATCACTCCAAGCAAGGATCAGCTATCAGTTTCTATCGTTTCTTACCATCAAGTCTTCGGTCTTCCTACTGCATGCCTACCTTGAGCTCAATCCTTCAATGTTCTCTTAGGTAGCCAATTTTCTCCCATTCTTTCTACATTGTCCGCCCATTGAATTTTTCGTAACCTTACGCATTCAGATACAAGTGGATCGCCAAATAATTCATCGTTGTAAGGAACTCTATTCCTTGTTTCACTGGGATGTCGATTTTCTGGGGCACCTTGCGTTCAAATATGTCTATTGCCTTTTCAGATTCACTTGTCAGAGTGCATGTTTCACTTCCATATAACAGCACAGGTTTAACTAGTGATTTGTAAATACGGAGCTTATTTTCCCTGAGAACCAATCCGGGCATTAGAATAGGAAGTATAGGGTAATAGGCTTTATTTGCGGCATTTATAGTAAGTAGCATCTAATCTCGTCCTTTTTAGCGCCTCTTCGATTCAGGTTGGCTTCAAGATAAATAAAATTATCCATAGTTATAGTCGCCTACGGTCAGATATTGTCAAAATAGAGTTTTCTTCCACGTTTGAATCATGAGTTTTTCAGTTTTATTAACTCGTAGGCCAATTCGGTTCACTTCAGATTGTATTAATCAAGAAGTTCGCTCTCGGGAACTATCGTGTGGTGAGTAGATATCTGCCACTTGACCACTGCTTGACGTTGGCTGTGTGGTGAGTAGATCTCTGCCGCTTAACCACTACTTGACGTTGGCAGTGTGGTGAGTAGATCTCTGTCACTTAACCACCACTCGAAGTGGGCAGTGTTGTGAGTTGATTTCTGCCAATTAGCCGCAACTTGACGTCGGCAATGTGGCGGAGAAAAACGCTTAGCACGTGTGGGAGCACATGAAAACGGTCCGTAAGGTTAAGGAGAGGTAATCGTAACTGCAACGTAAGCAGCTCAAAACCGGGAGTAAAAGTAAGCATACTGGAAGCAAGAGCAGCTACGAAAAAAAGTTTGGTGGCTCAAAAGAATCTG
The DNA here is from genome assembly GCA_963969285.1 of Odontomyia ornata. NCBI lineage: Eukaryota > Metazoa > Arthropoda > Insecta > Diptera > Stratiomyidae > Odontomyia > Odontomyia ornata. The sequence continues at coordinate 306,871,356 of OZ017741.1, forward strand.
ACAACAAGCGGACGACATCCACGTTCAAAGTTCCATCTCCAGGAAAATGCATCCACAATGATCCTTGAACTGTATTAAAACTCATAGAGTATAAGAACCTTTCAAAGGACACGTCATAATCTCGAGCATTTCTTTTTGTCCTGCCTCCCTCGATACTGATAAAGTAATTTTAAGACCTGTTTTGAAAAGATCTCATTGAGACCTTTCATATAATCACCTTTGATGAAAATTTTTTTAGGACCACTTCTCTGAATGGGGGGCGGTGGCCTTAAAACTCTTTGAAAGTTTTTTTTTTCCATTCCAAAATTTTCTAGATGTCATAATTTCCAACCTTTCCACAAAGTTTCATGGCTTTAGTTTCTATAGTTTCGGAGAAAAACTGCTATGACATACAGACGGACGGACAGATGGACACAAGTACCGATTTAAATAGGGTTTTGTATTTTAGCACAAAATCCTGAAAAAATTATGCCAACAAATATGCCTATTTGATATTTTTCCTTTATGTTTGCATATAAAAGTGAAATCAATTAAGTTAATTTAATGCACCGTAAAATGCTCGTATACTGATTTGTCTAAACATCGATGGACTGCATCTCTCTGGTTTTGATAGACTCACCCTGAACAGCTTTACCTCACCACTGCTATCTACAGCGCCACAGCTCAAATTGGGTCCTCATCTAATTTAGCACTTTGCACCTCTTCATATGTTTTAAGATTGTTGGTGGTAGCCCTCTTATTTTGCGCTAAATTTTAAGGGTCACATCATTTGACAGATTTTTTCAATATTGTTTTGCATTTGAGTCCGAAAATATTTCTGATGCAAGCTACTTTGAATTTTAAAAAAAGGTTTTTTTTTGCGATCAACAACGATAATTTTTTATCCATGGATAGCAAGTATGTACTTCACTTCTTAAGAAATGGATGTTGGTAATACCACCTGATGCCTACCCTATTTTTGTACTATGGCTGAGTTTATTTTCTTGAACGCCTAACTCAGTATCTATTCCTTAAAATTCACACCGACACTCTGTCGATCTCCACGCACGTTTTCGAGTCAACTCCCCTCTATTGACCTGCGAACAGCATGCCGTGGACGAGATCCCACTTGCACCTCTCGTTTCTGCGACGGAACGGGATTGCGCCCCAGTCCAATCCGAAAGTTCACACAAGATGAGTTATCCCTCTGCATGATTTCATGCTTGCTGGATTTGTCGCCGTGGCGGTAACGGATGACTGGGTTCGAATTGCAATATTGAGATTACCTCACTCATCCAAGTAGCATATACTCGTATGTTGCTATTGTTGTTAGCAAATCTGACTGTTCTGCGTGATGGACATTTACATGTTTTGAGAGGAGGGATGTGAAGCTGTATTAGTGTTAAATTGCCATTGCAATTAAGCTTAAATAATGTTCTACTAGCCAAAAACGTCACTGTGTGTGCATATAGAAATGAAATGATTGCGTTTTCCTATTAAAATGTATTTTTGATGCAGATAGAGTGCACATGAAAATGAAAAGCAGTAGTTTTTATGTAGAAATTCAAAAATTAAATCATACTTGCATGTAAATTAGTATTTTTCAACGTTATTCCTTTATTTATGAATGGAATGAAAATGGTAGGTTTTTATCTTTAATTTGTGTCCATTCCAATTGTTTGGTCATATCATTATTAACTATTCTTGAGTTCTAATTTTTGAGAAGTTCAATTGGTATTGCGCGGAATAAAATTTGTAATCTTTGTTGATCTAATTGATTTTTTGTTATCCGTAGGGCGTAAAAAGATCGAAATTTTCCTAACGTATAAGAAGTAGTCAAAATTGCTGAGCCCCATATAAGTAAGTAGCCCATCATATTTTGTTTATTGGTTGGCTGCAAATCGTTGACTCCATTTACTTTGTAGCTGAATCCTTGGATATGTCCATTAACATTATCATCGTGGCTTTGTATGTATGTGATTTACATAATAAATGCCGGCCGTTTCCATTTCCGATGAGTATTTGTCTACCTTGTTGTGCTTGAAGTTTTGTTGTTTTTCAAAATATCGTTCAGTTTTGATGCAGGTGAATCCTATTTTAAGCCTTGACGTCGGGCGCGCTCTTCGGTTTGCACATCACTGGCATGAGATTCTTCTCTGCATCTATTCCCTTATCGTCTTCTGAATCGGATTCCTTACAATCTTCAGTTAAACAGTCATCGATAGCTGCTGCACTTGCACTTGATGTCACTTTCTCATAGAAACTATTGAAACGAACTTCTCGACTGATTACTAAACACTTTCTGGCTTAATCACAACCCTACATGCCTTGGAATTTTCATCTTACCCAAGAAAAATTATCTCCTCTGTTTTGTCATCTAACTTTTGCCGCTTTTCTGCGCGCGCAAATACGTAAACCATTTCAGGCCTTATATGGAGTTGTTTTTGTTGCCGTTGCTAGTAGATGGCTCTGTAAATTATTCACCGTATTGTCTGCCTCTGCCCAAAACATAAATGACAAGTCCACATCCAACAACATACAATGGGCCATTTCAATTAGACTATGATTTTCTCGACGTGATGGGGCAAACGCCTTGTGATTTCCCGAGACGTGACAAGTTGCGCCCGAATCGATTACCCAATCACTGCAATTCATCCCCGACATCGTAAATAAAAATTCACCAGAACTTCCCACTTTATTTGCACTATTCTTTGAATTCCTTTTATTTGTTCTTCTCCAATTTTTAATATTTTAGAGAGTCCTGCTTCGTGTGACCATTAAGTTTCCAAAAGAAACACTTTGTTTAGTTTTCGCTTGTTGATGTTTGGAAAACAGCTTTTTCCTTGGTCGCATTGCCATATCGATGACTGTGTGTTGTCGACAGTATTCATCATTCTTCCACAAAACGGGATTTTTTGCTAAAGCATGACATATGTACATATTTTCATTTAGGTTAAGTTTGAATTAGCCAGGGCCTTAAAAATTTCTTAAAGATGGCAACTTGTTAAGCCATAGTGAAAAATACGAGTATTGCCACAGTGAAAAACATCGCAATTATATATTTTCGCGAAGGGCAAAAATATCAGAAAATTAACTCTAAATTTAACTTGCATACTATTCCGAAACAAATTCTCATCCATCCAAAGCCATAACATCGTCAAAGAATGCTTTTCAGAATGGGGCGATTAAACCCCACACTAGTCGGCATCATGAAAAATGAGAGCAATATTGTCAACGAGGGTTGCTTGTTGTCGTTGGTGACAAATGAGAGCATAAGTGACAGACATGCCAACTCGTTGTGCCAAATTAGCAATGAGTCGAATTGATAAATTGATTTGCAATTTCCAATAGCGTTTACACTGTCAACGCTCTGGTGTTTACCTGGACTTCTCCATTCCTCTTGTAGTTTTCACTTTTTTCTATGCCAATGACAAAAGGAACTCATTAATATCAGCTGGAAATACTTATCCTTTATTTTCACAGCAAATCCTCTGATCGGCTTAGATACAATACGAATATGTATGTTGCGCGTTATTCAATAAGTGAATATGCTCATAGTGTAATTCCTCGCGCTTTTACCGAACAAAAAAGAATTAGATCGGATTTATGGACACGCTTGATTGCACTTTCATCGAAACATTCCTTTTCAATATCAACACATCGATCATAGGTAAAAGGTTGATAACATATTCTCATGACCTAATGTCCCCTGTTTTGTGGGTAATCCATTTATAATAAAAATGTAAAGTCCTTTTAATTCCTTCTACTGTTGACTGTATCGAAGGGAACTCGCAATGAGTGATGGCTGTGTTTTCGCTATTGCAATGTAACCGCAAACACGTAATTAAGAGATGACTCCATAATAAAGGATCTGATAATGACAATGGTAATTCTAAACTGTACTTATAACTTGCTTCCTATGCATACCTATTGTACCTTAACGTTATGCTGCCCTCCTGTTTTCATACTTGTCTTGGGGCTGTAAAACAAATAATTGTTACTTCACAAGACAATTATTCGTCGTTTTCGCGATTATAATTATACGCGAATGCTCATTAATTTGGAGAAAATGAAGTCGTAAACAGATGATAAGCGATAATAAGTTAAGTAGAAATGTATGTATTCACATTAACGCTTAAGTGAAGGAGTAAAGCTTGTCTTAATGTTGGTTTGAGATTAGCGAGTTATTTCCTTATTGGTTGTATGCAAATTTGAGTTAAACATACTATATATTTATCCATAGTGGGGAAAATCGATTCATTAAGGTTTTGGTAAACATGGGGAGAACACTAATTTTATGCTCAGATATATATATATATATATATATATATATATATATATATATATATATATATATATATATATATATATATATATATATATATATATATGTGTGTGTGTGGTCTTTTAGTTTTATTAGGAGGAATGTGAAGAGAAAAGACAAGATTCAAATAACGCTTATAATTGTATTTTAATGAGACACTTTCTGTAATATTTTGACAAAACGCTTTCAATGATATTTCAATAATACTTCCCGTAACACTCCAATAATACCTTCGATGATATTTTAATAATACTTTCTGTGATATTTACTACTGAACCTCTGACCTCTGACTTCAGCTGGGATATTTTACCTTCGTCCACGTCCTCGTTTTGAAAAGAAAAGAAAGCTCGTCGCCCAAAACTGAACAAAGTGAACCAACCGGCAGAATGATTGTAATGCGTACAGTTCAGTGCAGGGAACAAGCTGAATTGGTGCATGTGTTGGGCTTGGTGACATTTGCGGTGGAGTGTTACCAGGCAGGATCCTACATCTCGGTCATTCCTGACTGTTCTTCAGACCCTGAAGAATGGTCCTGTTCTTCGCTTACTTCATCCTCCCTTTGGTCTTCGTCTCTGTCGCTATCTCCTGCTGTGAGGTTGCTTTCGTTTTCACTGTTATTCTCGATAAACTCGTCGTCTTCTTCGCACCAATATTTCATTTTGTCGGCACCTGTTGTTGTAGTTTTAGGGCCGTCACCGTTACCAATTTGTAGGATTCTGTAAGGTCCCAGAAATTTTGGTTTGATTTTCGAAAGCTGGAGAGAACTGCGTCCTTTCGATTGCCACCACGTCATCCACCTTATATTGTAAAGCTCTTCTGCGTCATTTGTCGAATTGTTGTCGGTTCTCCTCCTGAAGCCTTGTTATATCTTGCTTGGCCTTTTCTCGTAAGTGTTCACGTTCTTCACAGTAGCTTTTCACGTATTCTTGCTCAATTATCCGCATAAGTTGAACGTCCTTTATACCTTTCATCGCAGTTCCTGTTAGGAGCTCATACGGAGACATTTGTATCGCTCGTTGGAACGTACTATTGAGAATTCTCTGCAGTGTTTTTACGTGTAGGTACCATTTCTCTGCATCTTCCAGCGAAAGTTTAGTGAGCGCGGCTATCACTGTTGAGTGCAACCTCTCTACTTGGCCGTTCCCTCTTGGTAAACCAACTGTAATGAAGTAGAGTTTAATATCATGGTTACAACAATAATCACGAGAAGCGCGGGATTGGAAGGCCCCTCCTCTATCTGTAATGATTCGTGACGGATATCCGAATGTTTCAGCTACTATTTCGTACTTTTGGATTACTTCTTCTACTTCCAATGTTTTGGTGGGAAAGAGCCAACAGAACTTGGTAAAAGCATCTATTATAGCCAAGATATGACGGTAGCCCTTTTTCGTCATCGTAAGTGGACCAAGGTGATCGAAATGTAAAGTTTGCAGAGGTCGATCACCTTTTGGGATTGAGTTCAGTAAAGCTTCTGGTTTACCCGTTTTTCTCTCCGACAGGATACATCTCACGCAATTAGCTATGCACGCATCAATCCTGCGTTTCAAATCTGGGATATAAAACTTCTTCTGAATGATCTCTGACATCTTCTTGTGGTGGAAATGACTCTGCTCATGCGCGTTGCGGATGATGGAACTCTTCATTTTTTCTGGCACAACATAAAGCAATTTATTTTCAGTCTTTTTACATAAAATACCGTGATGTATAACGTAATCGTTATATGGTCCCTGCTTCTGCTCTATAATCGCGTTCAACCTTTCATCTTTCCTCTGTGATTCTTTGATTTTATTGAGGAAGTCATTTTCTGCTGCTACACAGAGTACAATAGCATTCCGTCTACGTGCGACATCTTCGACCCAGAACGGTGCCCAATTTGTAGTCATAATCTTCTAGAAGTAAGGCCCAACGTGCTACCCTAGTGACCAAGTCGCGTTTTTTCAAAGTCATTTCGAAAGCTTTGCAATCATTGACTAGCTTAAAATGTTGATCGAATAGGTATACGCGAAACTTCTTTGGAAGTCTTCTTACTGAAGTAGTACACCGGATGAAATGAGTTCTCTTCGTCTCCTTGTTGTAGAAGTATTGCTCCATAGCCGTATTTGCAGGCATCTGTATAGAATTCTGTATAAGCACCGTACTTGAAAATCTTTAACGATGGTTCCGTGGTAAGAGCTTGCTTCAACCTATTGAAAGATCAGTATCGAATTTGAACTTAGCGTTTTTTTTCAACAAATCGCTTAACGGCTTAGCAATCAGTGAATAGTTTTGTATAAATTTGCGAAAATAGCCAGTTAGGCCAAGAAAACGTTAGACTTGCTTTGCAGTAGCTGGCTGGGGAAAATTCATGACAGCTTTAGCCTTAGATGGTGATGGTTTCAATGTTCCTCGATTAATTACGTATCTGAGATACTCGATTTCTTCTCTTAAGATCTGGCACTTTTTCCATTTTATGCACAACCCATTTTTAAGCAGTAACTTCTAATACCCTCTTCAGCCTTGCCACGCCTTTTTCGACTGACGATGCTGGTATAACTATATCGTCGATGTAAACTATCACTACTCCTTGGCTGATGAGATCTTTTAAAATATAGTTGATGAACTTCTGGCATACGCTTGGGGAGTTGCATAGACCAAATGGCATGCGCAGAAACTCGAACTGCCCTTGTCGGGTAACGAAGGAGGTGTGCTTTCGGCTGCCTGCTTCAATACCAACGTGGAAGAACCCGTTTTCTAAATCTAGAGTCGTGAACCAACAAGCTCCTTGTAAACAATTAATCTGGTCTTCTATCACTGGCAAGGGGTATCTATCTTTATGTATCTGCCTGTTGACTGCTCTGAAATCGATACAAAGTCTATATGAAAAGTCTTTTTTTCTCACCAATACAACTGGGCTAGCATAATCAGACGCGCTCTCCTGGACTATACCATTCCTGATCCGCTCTTGAACCTGCTCTGCTATTATTTTCTGCTCGCGAGGGGGAAATCTTCTAGGCGACTGGTATACTGGACCTTCATCCATCGGGACTATTTGCATCTGGATCGGCGATTCAACAGGATAAACGGTACATTTTGGTCAATCATTACAACCTGAAATAACCAATAAATTAATTCTAAATGCAACATACTCGTAAATAAAATTCAACATAATTTACAGCAATTTAATTGGGGAAATTTTCAGGATACTTTTCTCTTCCGTATTCTTTCTTGGCCTACTGATAAACTTATTAAAAGACCCTTCTTATATCCTTAGACGTAAACCTTACACATAGGATTTGCGAAATTCCCCGAAGAAAAAATAAGGATTCCAAATTATATTTGTAGAGTTAACCACCATTTGAAAATTGATTCGTTACTTTCTAGATAATATACATTAGGGGAGACCGGCGCAAAAAGAGGTTCGGGGCAGAACGGGAAATATTCTTGTGTGTGTGTCTTGTACGAGTAAATGGACAGGTAGCAGCGCCATTTGCATGAATTTCAGTCGGCTCGCGCCAGTCACACTGAGAGAAGCGTGTTGAGACTTGTTTAAATGCACTGTGCAAGAAAAAGTGAACTCTACCTAAGTTTTACGTATTTATCTTGGAATCGTTGATGTGTTATCAGGAGAGTAAGTCAATTTCTGTACTATTTTCAACAAAATGTTGTTGTCGTAGTGTCGAATTTTGATATTAGGTAAAGTTAAAACATGCCAGTGTTATAGGTTAGAAATGCTTGATTTTGTTTTGGAATAGTACCGATGGGGCGAAACGATCGGGGCATAATGGGATACTATCCCATTTTGCTCCATCTTTAATGACGTTATTATTTATTTATTTTACAGCCGAAATGGTTCGAAATTATAAGAGAAAGACAAAGCGTGCAAAATGGAATGAAGAAGATATGAGAATAGCTGTTAAAGCTGTTATTTCAGAAAGGATGGGATTTCTTCGAGCCTCAAGTACATACAATGTGCCGAAATCAACTTTAGAACGTCGAGTCAAAAAAGCGCGAAATTATGAAAATGAAGACACAGATACAGATAACGATTGTGGGAAAAAAATGGGAAGATACAAACTAGTATTTAATTAAGAACAAGAGTAAGAATTATCTACGTACGTAAAAACTATGGAAGCACGATTATTTGGTTTGACAGATAAAGAGCTTCGTATTTTAGCTTTTCAATTAGCCGAAAGAAACAAGATAGAACATCCGTTTAAAGCCGACAGTGGTATGGCTGGAGAGGACTGGCTCAGTGTTTTTTTTTGAAGCGAAACCCAGATCTATCTTACAGACGCCCTGAGCCTACTTCTACCACGAGAGCTACGGCCTTTAACAAAGTAGCGGCTAGCGAGTGTTTTTTACATTGCAAGAACAGATTGTTGACAAGTATAAACTGTCCCCCGATAGCATTTATAACGTCAATGAAATTGGTGTTAGCACAGTACCCAAGAGTCAATCCAAAGTTCTGTCTTTAAAAGGCCAGACACAAGTTGGATGGATGCTTGTCTTCAGCAGGAGGTCAATTAACCACAGCTGAAATCTGTTTTAGCGTGACTGGAACTAATGTTCCTCCAATGCTGATATATGCACGTAAACTCATGAAAAACGTGTTGCTGGATGACGCACCATCAGGATTTTGGGGAACATGCAGTGACAATGGATGGATTACATCGAAAATATTTTTCGATTGGTTTAAGTTTTTTGTTGAATTTTGCAGACCCACGAAAAAGAAACCTGTCTTACTAACACTTGACGGACATATTAAAAATCTTGAGTTGATTGGTTATGCAAGAGAACATCATGTGATACTGTTATGTACCCCATCACACTGCACCCGTAAATTGCAACTGCTGGACGTTGCTTTCATGCGACCGCTGAGTACTTACTACAGTGCAGAGGCAAAAAAGTGGTTGCGAGAACATCCTGGTCGCATTGTTACACTTTACCAAGTAGCAAAGATTTTCGGGGCAGCTTACCTTCAGGCTGCAACTATGCTTATTGCCATAAACGGATTTAAAAAATGTGGAATATGGCCAGTAGATAGGAATGTATTTACCGAAGCTGACTCCATCGCCGCCGAAACTACTAATACTGAAGAAATAATACCCGCTCAAGATCTGAATACAACTTCCAACGAATCTTCATTCCAACCTACAGCTTCTTCTTCAACGAGCATTTTAGCGAAAGTCACTGCAAGTCATGATATATACAACAAAGAAAATGGAAATCCAATAGCTCGTGAAACATCACAGCCTGTTGCTTCAACTTCATCAGTTTTGGTAGATTCTTTCGCAGTTGATTTAAATCTGAATGCCTCTGAAAAGTCAACTCAGCCTAGCGTATCAACAGCTGTTTTCGAAGATTTAGTTGCCATTAACAAATCCGATGATGACATCTTGCCGAGCACCTCTGAAACGGATTTTATTGAGCCTAATGTTCCACCTTGTCAAAAAGAAAAAAGTCTTGATAATGCGTTATCCGATTAGTCAGAACCTTCAATGTCAATCACATTAGAAAGAGAAAAACCTTCCGTAAGACGAACTTCATTTCTTGTTAGTCCTGCACAGAAATTCCAAAAGAAGTCAGGACTCAAGCAAGAAAGACTAGAAAACGGGGTAAAACCGCAATACTCACGGATTCTCCGTATAAAAATTATCTCAAACAAGACTTCAAAAATAAAATGAAGAGAAATAAGACTGAGAAGAAAAAGTATAAGAAGACTGAAGAACCTCACAAGAAGCTTGAAAAAACTAAAATGAAGAAGGGCAAGAAGGAAAGTGAGACGGAATCTTCTGAAGACGAAGAAGCTGATAATGACTTGCATTTACTGTGGGTACTTATATTCGGAGTCGACCGAAGGATGGGTTATATATAGCATATGCCAAGGCTGGGCACATGATTCTTGTGTTGGAGTAGACGATGAAGCGCAAATTTGTGAACGTTGCCAGCCTGACGAAAATATATGCTCATTTTGCCCCGGCCCCAATCAATTTCCCATTGTGCCCCGGCCACGGGACGAAAATTGCGACCTAAAAAGCCAATACGTTTCCTTCTATAACTGATCATAATTTTAAAGATGAACATGAAAATGCATACTCGAGTTTTCATTTATAGGAAATCATTTTCATGAAGCTTTCAGGAAAATTATGGACCAAAGTTTACTGAAAACGAAAGTGTTGGGTAGCGGATAAACGTGAACAAATGACACGGTTAAAAAGGATCTTTTGAAGTAAACTTCTTGCGATTGATTGCGAAGCTCACTTTATGTTTAAATCTAGAAATATATAAATCTGTATATATATATATATATATATATATATATATATATATATATATAGATATATATATAAATACATATAAATATACATATATGCATATATATATATATATATATATATATATATATATATATATATATATGTATATATATATATATATATATATATATATATATTTAAAATATTTTGTGGTATCGATGAACTTCTGTTAGTTTTCGCACTATTAATGTAGTAGTTGCAACTGGACCCTCAGTTAAATCGTCCTCAGTTTCACTAACAGAGCTTCCATTATTCTCAATGGCTTGAATATCAGCAACTAACTCCTCATCCGTGAAATGTCGAGGTTAAAAGGCTGTCATCTGCAGTGAGGTAATCTAATGGAACATGGAAATCTTGAGGTTGTTCATATGTATAGCTGCTTGGAATGCTTCTTAATAGCCATTCATTAAGCGGTAACAAATCCTCCTCATCAAATTCGTCGTTACTGTTGGTCGCCAAAAGTCCTGCATGTTTATATGCATTTTTTATTGTTTCAGTAGATACTTTGTGCCAAGATTTGTGCAAAAGATTGACCGCAAGTAATGTGACATCTACGCATGTATCTGCATCAATGCTTTGAACAATGTTCAACAAAAGTGCGCTTCGATAATGACTTTTCAACGAACGGATGACACCCTGATCTTTGGGTTGTAATTTTGAACTGGTGTTCGGTGGCATAAACACCAGCTTTACGGAATTCAGTTGTCAACTAATAGTGCGACTTTTCCTTTTTTCTGCGTTAGCTCTTGGCCCATTCGCATATATAATTGATGAAAATTGCGTATGTCATCCAGGCAACCTTTTAATGTTTTTGAAACACCGGGGCCTTTGTGACTTCCTGGTAACGAGCAGTTTTCGTTTTTCCATGCCGGACATGTTGGCACACACTAAAACAGTAACCCTTTCCTTCGCCAATTTACCTCCTTGGCACTGTTCGCCTTTAAATTTCAAAGTTTTATCGGGAATCAACTTGTAGAAAATACCGGCTTTGTCAGCGTTAAAAATGTCATCATAGCCAAACCTCTCTTTAATTGTATCAAATTGTTCACAACATTTGTGTTCACGGATCCGGATTCACCAACAATTTTCCTGCTACAAACATTATGGCGTGTCTTCCACCTATCAATCCAGCCTTCACTTCAGACAAATTCGTCATTAATTTTTCGACCAAATTCTTCTGCTTTTGCCCTTAAGACAGCCCAACTAATTGTTAAATTACACAATCTTTGTAGTATGAACCATTTCATGAGTAATTTATCCACATCATCATGCAACGATTTACGCATTTTTTTTGTCCCACTATTTACACTTTCAAAGGCAAGAAGCAAATCGTCCTTTTTTCCACATTGTCGCAATTGTCTACTTGTTTATATTTTTATCACAACACCTTTTGCTTTTTTTTTTCAACTTTGAATTTTGCGGATTATGAAAACTTTTTCTTTAAGGGAAAACACCATTCGCTTTTCACTTATATTTTGTACGTATTTGGTCCCACTGTAAAAAAAAACAGGCGGTCGCGAAGATATAACGCTAAAACACCGGCATTATCAACTGCGAGCTGCCAGATTCATTCAGGCTTGCGAAAATTACCGATAGCCATCCGAAATCTGAAATCCAACTATGCATAATGGAAAATCCCAAATTACGCAAGCATATAAACCAGCGCTGAATTATTGATATGGGGGTATTCCCCTAATTGTTTGACCAAAAGTTCGTTATATCCGATAATTATTACCCAGAAGTTCGTTATATCCGATAATTATGAGCCAATTGTGTGAATATTACGTTCATTATAAAGGAATTTTCATTATAGCCGAGTTCATTATAACCAGTACTATTTCTAAGGAAAATAGTGGAAATCAAATGGGACGTGCTAAGCTTGTCCGTTGTATGCGAGGGTTCGTTATAAACCGGTGCGTTATAACCGGGGTTGACTGTATATATACATATATTGTATACTTATACGAGTATGCCGCAATTTTTCTTCAATTTTCGTCAAATCTTCAGAAATTAAATATTTTTGGCCAGTTTTGTTAATAATTAAAATTGGCCAAGCAAAAACAAAATGGCGACTGTTTTAGTAGAAATACCGTGGTTCCTGTTCTGATCAAAGTATAGCTCCAAAAGCTCATTCATCATGATCAAACTCACAATAAGAAATCCAAAGTCAAACCATCTGAAACAAAATGGCAGCCGCTCAAAGGTCGAAAAAGGTTGAATCATAAGCTTCAAAATTCGGAAGCTTCTTAAAGCTGCAATTTATGTTGTATTTTTACTAAACCTAAAATCAAGGTACACGTTGACGAGATCTTGTCCTAAAATTAACAGAACCAAATTCGATTCCTTTGAACGCTGACGATTTCAGCAGTAGTGAGTTTTGGATTGCAATCAAGAAATTAAATTCTAAGATACATGTCCCATTGTACTCAAGAAACAGAATTTTAATAGATTTGAAATGAAAAAATGTGTCCCTGAAAAGGGGGAAATAAAAAACCTTGTGGAAAAAAAGAGAAAACCGACTTCAAAATGCTCTAAAAAGGATGAAGTAAATTTTATGAAGGCGGTGTCAAATCAACTTCCCCATTTCAACATAAAAACTTCCAACATGTGCACGAGCACATAAGAGATAGGGAAAAACTGATATGGTACTGCTTCCATAAAATTTATTTCATCCTTTTTAGGGCATTTTGAAGTCGGTTTTCTTTTTTTCCAAAAGATTTTTTTTGCAGCATTCGCAGCAATTTGACAAGTTGAACACAATTTTAATTTCTCGTATTACCCAAAAAACCATAAACAACAGCTTTAAAAGACTCCCATGCCTCTTTTTCAAAGCTTTGTAAAGCTGTATGGAAGTTTTGATCTTTAAGAATATTTCTTATTTCACAGCCCATAAAGATTCCTTTTTTTATTTTGGCGTCACTAAGGCGAGAAAATTCACTTCCCAGGTGTTTCAATGCTGCTCCATCTTTATTGAGACCCTTGACAAAGTTCTTCGTCAATCCCAATTCAATATGCAAAGGTGTTAAATAATATTTAGGGTGTTTACAAGAGGTGGGTGCTTGACGTTCTTTTTTCCGGGATAAAACGTTGTTTTAGATTTCAATTCTTTTTGGTCTAATTCAAAGATCTATCTCGGCTATCCCACTCACTAAAAGCAATAATGCTTCGTGTAGCCCGTTTTAAACCCAACAATATGGCTATCACCACAAATCTGCCATCCGTGCTCTATCTAAAATCATTTTCATATTTCCATATGTTTCTTTTGTATGCACTGCATGACATAATGGAATTGATGGACATGAATTACCGTTGTGGAAAGAACAGCTTTTAAACTCAATTACGAAGAAACAATAAAGAGCTTCCATTCCTATGCATTGAACTCATTCAAGCAGACACACCATACGCCCCTAGAGAAATAGGAACACACTAACCTGGCCCGTATATTTCTCACCGATCTTTCCCTTGTTAGAGGCTGAAGAAATTTCTTTACCACCTTCACACGACTCTGAACAAAATAGGCTCTCCTTGCCCACTACCACACCACTAAGCTATTCAAGATATGTAAAAATTCCTTTCACCTTCTCAGTATGTGTTCCAAACACTTCCAATAAGCACTTCTTACCCTAAAAGGGGAGCGCGTATCACCCGGGCCAAACTGAATACTTTTGAAATTCTTTGTAGCTACATGATTGAGTTGCTTATTTTAATAATTTGTTCTGAAAAATTATTAGAGAAGAAAAATTTTAGAAGAAGGTAGTTTCGACGTGTGTACTAATTCTCATCGGGCCATCACTCTTATTAGATACATGCCGGTGATGGCAACCACCATGCTTAGAGATGAGAGAGTTATTTTTAACTTTCCAACTTATAAGAATTCAATATGTTTTTACAACTACGAAGAATTTCATATTTAAAAAAAAGCTATCGGTGCCATCGAAAAACGAGATCGATATCCGCACGGACCAATAAAAGCTCACTGTAGAGCAAAAAATTTTCGTATAGATTTACATAAATTGATGTAAAATAGGTGAAATGACCAATTTGAATCAACTGAAGGGATTGTCATAAGCTGACTAGAACTTTGACCGGCCTGGTAGGATTGAGTTGTTGCGCGGAGCGAGCGTATACGGGAAGATTATTCTTGATAACATCCGAAGATTACCTAATGGACTGATAGCTCAGGATTTCAAATTGGGTGGGGTATTAGCAGGAGACGTTGGTACAACACTATGCACGAAAACATTGATGACGCATTACGAGCGTTCTGAGAGTTGGTGGAGGTAAAAGTTCAAAGGATGAAGTCGGAAGAGGAAAAAGCATGCGAGCTCTTGTTTAAGGGTTCAACGCATCGAGACTCGAATGGGGGATAACAAGTTCGACTACCTTTAAAAATGGGATCAATTAGGAACTCGTTAGGTGATTCACGAACTGCTGCGATTGCAACTTTAAGCCAACTAGAGAAGCGTTTTGAAAGGAAGCCAGCTCTAGCAGAAGAGTTCCAAAAATTCCTGCAAGATGACGTGAAGGAAAGTTATCATGATAAAGCAGGCTGTCAGACCGCACCACGCCGTGCTCGAAGACAGTTCTACAACTAAACTACGGGTGATCTTCGACGCGTCTCAAAAAACTATTTTTGGCGTCTCCTTAAATGACACTCTTCTGATTGGTCCAGCTCTCCAGAATGATTTGACTGCAGCTCATAAATTTGCTTTGTCGCCTTCATAAATTTGCCTTTGTCGCCGATATCACTCACATGTATCGGCAAATAAACATTCATCCATCAGATTCAAACCTCCAGAAGATAGTCTGGAGGAATTGCCTGGATGATGCTGTGAAGGATTATCGGCTACCTACTGTCACATTAGGTTTATCTTGTCCTCCATACTTGGCAATCCATACACTTCGACAACTGGCAGAGAACGAATAACTTCCTGTTGCGGTGCATTGTGTTCAGAGCGATTTCTACGTCGACGAGGTCCTCTCTGGAGCTTTCAATGTGGATCAAGAAACAAGATTATTTTCGCAACATGCTAGAGTCAGCCGGCTTCCACCTGCGCAAATGGGTGACAAAAGACCCTCGCTTGCTATATAATATCCATTAGAAAATGTTGAAGTAAAACCCACTGCAGAATTACCTCTACAACAAAGGTACAAATATCTAAGAGTTGTGTGGTGTCCAAAAGACGAATATTTTACATATCGTTTGAAATGACGAGAAAGGTTGACACAGTATATGAAGTGGAGTGTACAATCAGAGATAGCACGCTTATATGACCCTTTGGGTTGGCTGTCTATTATGATTATAAGAGTGAAAATTTTGATGCAACGACTATGGTTGCGCGGTACAGACTTGGGATCAACCACTACCACAGGAAATTGAGTTGCTGTGACTGAAACTCCGATCGGACCTTCCTGCGATTGAAACAATAAAACTACCGCGATGGATCCAGTCTACATTAAATGCTAGCTATACCCTGCATGGACTTTGTGACGCTTCTCAAGAAGCTTACGCTGCTGTAATATATGTAGTATCCCAGGACAATGATAGTACTCATGTAAACTTGTTAACTGCGAAAACTAAAGTGGCGCCCTTACGCCTCGTTAGCATCCCTCGTTTGAAGTTACTCGTATATGTAGCAGTGCTACTGGCCAAATAATAAAAAGAACGCTAAGTGATTTGAACGTCAAAATCTCAGGGTTGCATTTGTGGATGGATTCCGAAAGCGTCTTAGCTTGCCTCAAAGGGCATCTATCTAAATGGGCAGTTTTCGTTTGCCAATCGGACAACCGAGATTCTGTAAACAGTTAGTAACGCCACGTGAAATCAAGTCCGGTCACTGGAAAACCCTGCAGATGCAGCATCAGGTAGGGTTGGAGCCACAAAACTTGCAGAAGTCTCGTTATGGTGGTCAGGACCAGCATGGCTCAAGAAAAACAAGATTTGTTGGCCGACAATGCGAGAAATTCTACCTACCTTGCTCGAAGTCCGGAAGACCATACTCTATCATATCCAATCTAATGAAACTGGGCTCGTACTTTTCTATAAGGTCTCTACACTTGCCCGTCTGCTGCTCATCACTGCCTACTGCTATCGTTTCTCATAGCTATGTGCAAAGCAAACGTCTCCGAAGGGACATCTTACCAGCAAGGAATTGTCAGAGGCATTGAAATTTCGGATTAACAAGTCTCAACGCTCGGAGTTCAAAGAAGACATTTGCGCTCTGCGAAATGAAAGGCGATTGCCAAAAACCAATTCTTTGAAGAGTCTGAATCTGTTTATCGACGACGATGGTTTATTGCGCCACGTAGGAAGATTGTGACACGCAAGCCTATCCGACAATGAAACACACCCGATCATACTCCCAAAGAATGGCAAGTTGACTCAGTTGATCCTCGATCAATTTCACAAAGCTACTCTTCACGGGGAGACGCAGCTCATACCTGCAACGCTAAGAAGACGTTTTTGTCTTATAAGTGGAAGGCATTTAATACGCCAATTCATTGACAGATGCTTAAAGTGCTTTCGATCCAAAGCAACGGCCTCTTCACAACTCATGGGCTTCCCTCACCACGAGTAAATCAATAGCGTCCATTTACGCACACAGGGGTCGATTATGCTGGACCTATCAGGGGATCGAAAACATAGAAGGCATATATTGCGATTTTTATTTGTTTAATTGTGAAAGCAGTACACCTGGAGTTGGTCAATGGACTCACAACCCAAGCTTTCCTGGTTGCCTTGAAGCGTTTTACGAGCAGGAGAGGCCTATGCTTCCACATCTACAGCGATTAAGGAGAAAACTTTGTTGTTGCCAGTACGGAGCTGTCCCGAATCGACCGCAAAGTGCTGAGTTAGTTGCTCATAATGGAGTTACATGGCATTTCAACTAACCAGCCGCTCCACATTTTTAAGGGCTGTGTGAAGCGGGTGTGAAGTCCGTGAAGCAGCATCTGCAATATCAACATATGAAGAGTTGAATACTACACTGGCACAAATTGAGGAATGCTTCAATTCGGGTCCGTTGTGTCCTTTGAATGATGCCCATTGACAAAACAGCTCTCACGCCAGCCCATTTTCTAATCGGAGATACTTTACTTGCTTCTCCGGAGGACAACATTATCGAATGCAACATTTCTTGACTAGATAGATGGCAACTATCTCAGCTTTTGGCACAACAGTTTTGGAATCGGTGGAAGAGCAATTATTTAGCGCGGCTACAGAGGGACCCAAATGGACTCATCGAGAAAATTGTCTGCAAATTGGAAGTTTGTGTCTGGTAAAGAGTGTCAACTTTCCTCCACATAATTGGCCGTTGGCTCGCATCACAGCAGTTCACCCTGGAAGAGACAACTTAGTAAGAGTTGTGTCTGTTTTTTGCAAAGGAAAGACCTTTTAACGCCCAATCGCAAAAATTGCGCTACTACCACTCAAAAGAGCATCAAAAGCATAACAATAATAAACAACATCTGTTAACCCTAACAACTAGTAGCAGCTGGACTGTACAGAGTCCAGGGGAAGAGTATGTTTGAAACGAAACGAAAGAACCACTTTTGTACAAAAATAACTTATCAAAGATTTCAAAATAATGTGTAATGCCTCTAATACTAATTGAGACGTTAATTTGCCATAAGATTTTTTAGATTTTTCATGAAATGTAAATTTATGTAGTAATAGTAGTAGTACTTTATTGAGACTTTTATTTTGACATATGTTACTTAACCTACTTTTAATATTACGATTCATTTGACAGTGACACTTTTGTCAAATGTTCTAAGCTTTTTTATACGACTTGAGTCTATACTTTACAGTTTTTAAAGTGCTAGTGAAATTTTTCTATACCGTTTGCTCTTACGGTTATTGACTTTAAGTTGTTTATTTACATATTAAAACCTAAACTAAACTAACCTAACTTATTCTATTCTTAGCCTAATTACATTGTCTTTTTAGTTTTGGTTGATCGTGTGTTCTCTTCAAGCGTTACATCAAAAAATCGCGTTTCAGAACAGGCACAGTTCCTACCGACCTGATCTTCAGGGTCTACGAAGCTATTTTTTATTTCATTAGTCGGTTACTTGATTTTTGTATGTTTGGTTCTAATTTTCTTCCCCGATGGAAGTTCGAGTTGGTTTAGCCCCTGTAGGTGTTGGGGGACGATGTATAGTAGAAGATGGGTTTTGGGGAGTTTGGTTGGGGATCGGTGTTAATCTGGAAGTCTTGGAGGATTCTTATGGAAGAGAGATAATATGGGTTTTCAGAGGTGGGGGTACTATTGAAGAGGTCCCGGATTAGATTTGACTCGTGTGTCTGCCATTTAGCTATTCGCTTTTTGCTTGTTTCGAGCATGTATTGCAGGATGGGGGTCACTTTAGTTTCTTCATAAAGAACGCTGTTTTTGTAGTATTTTTTATTGGGGCGTCGGTATTTCGATATACATTTTCTGAGTATCCTCCTCTCAAGTATTTGCAATTCCTCGGCTACTGTTGGTGAAATTGTCAGCCAGGCTGGGAAGGAGTATGTGATGACGGGGCGGATTAGGGTTTTATACATGAGAAGTTTCACATTTGGGAAGACGGATTTGGAGGATAGGAGGAGTGAGATTAGTCCAGCAGCTCCTTTGGCTTTATTTATTGCCTTTCTTGCATGTGGGTTCATTTTGAACCTGTTGTTGAGGTTCACTCCCAAATACCTGATGTTGTCTTTTGGGATCACCGTGTCCCCTTCGATAACCGCCCTTATTCGTTTGCTTTGCTGCACTGCTAGTTTGTGCCCTTTACCACTCGCGTTACGGAAGCAAATTATTTTCGATTTAGCAGCGTTGATGTGGAGCCCCCAATCCTTTAAAAAGCGTGCTATAATGTCGACTTCTCTTTCCACCATTTCCATGGCGGAAATGGGAAGAGTGTGACTGGCTAGGATTAGGATATCATCCGCGTACATGATCATGTTCAGGTTACTGGAGATGATTTGGGTTCTGATTGTGGGAGCGGAATGTGGGATGTCGTGTAGGAAGAAATTGAAGAGGTTTGGTCCCAATATGGATCCTTGTGGGACTCCAGACAGGATAGGTATAGGTGTTGAAGTTCTGTGGGATATTTCAGTAGTTAAGTATCTATTTTGTAGGAAGCTATCAAGGATACGGGTGAGGGCCAGGGGACAGTTGGAGTATATGAGTTTAAATTTTAGCCCATCGGTCCAAACGGAGTCAAACACTTTTTGTAGATCTAGCGCGTGCGACTGTGCATTGTTTTTTGCGCAAGTTTTTTACGACGGTGTCGTGCACAATCATAATGGCGTGTTCTGTGGATTTTTTGGGTTGGAATCCGAACTGAAACTTGGGGATTAGCTTCGTTGAGAATGCTCTAAATCTACGTAGAATGATTCTTTCCAGAATCTTACCGATGTTAGAAAGTAAGGAGATTGGCCTAAAGTTTTTTACTTCTCCGTCTCAGTTTGGTTTAGGAATAAGGATAAGGTTGCCTCGTTTTCATCTTTCTGGAAAGTAACCATTGTTTATGCAATTGTTGAAGATGACTGCTAAACTTCTCGCGACAATTGCGCCGGATTTCCTTATTACTTTATTGGGGATACCGTCTAGGCCTGAAGAGGTTTTATTATTAAGACCAGCTATTGTACCTTCTACTTCTGACACGTAGGTGAAAAATTCCCCGAATGTTTCGTGTTGCGGAGATACTGCCTTGTTGGTATCGGAGAATATTATAAGGTATGACCCTTGGTAACCAATGTTTCTCTCTCTTACAGCCAATATCATTTCCTGTGCTCTTTCGTTCTCTGGGGCTCTCTCTCGGTACAGGTTTCCGTAGAATGAAGAGATCACTTGCAGCTTTTCTTCAGGTGTGGAGTAGGGTAGCCCTCTGTGCTTGATAGGGTCCCTGTCGATGTTGAAATTATATGACCGTCGGCCCGTTAGTTTATTAATTTCTCTAAAGACGTCTGAGGATGGTTTGAGTAAACTCAATCTTCTTTTATAGTCTTCGTTCATCTCACGTCTTATTTGCCACCTTATGCGGTTGTTAAGTTCAGTGATTTCCGCTTTAAGAGTGAGGTATTCCTGGTTTATACGGTTGTTGTGCCGGTAGAAAATCCGTTTAAGCCTTTGAATTTTCCGTTTTGTTCCCTCATCTGTGATTTGGTATCTTGCGTCAGGCATCTGTATAGCCCTTGTTTCAGTTTTTCTTCCGGCGCATGTGCGTCCATTCGTCTTAGTATAGCCTCGGTTAGGTTCTGGATGTGGATATTGATTTCCTGGTTAGATAGGATTCGGTTCACAGGGGGAGGGAGGGGTAAACCGTCTTCGAGGTCTTTTCTGAACTCTGCCCAGTCCACAGAGGCATAGGATCGAAATTTTTTTGGTGTGTCTTCAATAGTGGTTGGGTTGTTTAGGTGGAGGGTTAGTTTCAGACAATAGTGATCGGATATCGATGGAAGGGTTGCACATTGGTAGGGAGTTGTGTTCCCAGTTAATAGGTCTTGTGACACCAGAAAGTTGTCTAAGAAGGAGCTGCTTCTCGGGTATGAGGGGACACCTGCGTTGACAATGGCGCATGTTAGAAATGCGCTTGTCAGGAACCATTTATATATTCTTTGCCCGTTTGTGTTCCGTGTGGAATCGCCCCAGTACTCATGTCTCGCGTTGAAGTCTCCACCAAGGAGGATAGAATCGTGGTTAGCAGCTATTGCTAGTATTCTATTGAGAGTCGGTTCTATTGCAGGTCCCAGGTTTCCTGGGATGTGTAGATGGACCCAATTAATATTTTCCCATGACCACCATTGCGTCTTCGCTTGTTTAGGGTTGCTAGTGTGCAGGAAATGTCGGGATGCTTAAAGTTTATTTGGTCGACTGATAGGTTGTCTCGATATAGAATGGCGGTGCCTCTGCCTGCGTCGTTTCTGAGTACCTGGTAGTTTTCTATTCGGACCTTGTGTATCGGTTTTAAGACTGTTTCATTAACGAAAACTATGTCTGGTTGGATGGATTTGTTAAGGCTGGTCACGAATATTCTTTTGTCATGGGAAACTAGAGAGTTTATGTTGAGGCAGATAGTGGTCAGGTTATTTACCCCCATACAGGTTGAGGTATAGCTCAATTAGCACGACTGGTTTGTCCTGTGTTGGCGTGCCATCGTATTTCGGCCAGAATTGGGCAACCTTTTTTAGGAGTTCACCTAGAGACACACCTAAGACTTGGACTGTTTCGTAGTGGAGTCTTTGAAGGGGGTTCCCTTGTGCTTCTGGGTTCCGGGGCATGGTTGAGTTTCTTCCACTTGTGACTTCCGAATGCAGGGGTACTGAATGCGCTGGTGTGGCTGTTGCTGATGGTGTTTGGATATATTCGTACCATGGGGTTGAAATGGGGGTTGTTCTTTTGTTTTTTAGAAACGCTATCTTATCTATCAGCCTTCTCCTTTCCGGGCATCCGGAGAAGTTTGATGGGTGGCCTATCTCTTTGCAGAGAACACAGAAAGGTGGGGTGCTTGTTCTGTCAATGTCCTTTCTTGAACATTCTTGGGGGTTGTGGTCCTCTCCGCAGGCTACACATCTTGCCTGGAAGGCACAATTCGCCGAGACATGGCCGAAGCGCTGACACCTATAGCACTGGAGTAGGTCGCTCCTTCTTGGCTTTTCCCATGTCGCTTTTTGGTGAAGGATGAAACGAAGCTTAATGAGGCGTTCTTGATCTTCTTTTTGATGGAGGATTATTTTGAATAGGTCTAGGTTCACGCCGTTCGCTTTAGACCAGCCGGTGGTTAACGGTAAGACATTTTCTATTTTGATGTCTGGACATTGTATTTCAATGTCTTCTCTGACCTGTGTGGCTCCAAATGCCGAGTCTAGCCCTCTAAGGACGACTGTGTATTTTTTGCACTCCGTCGGAGTGAAGGAGTAACCTTCTGCTTTGAATCTGCGGATCAAATCCAGTAGTTCGTCATGGATGGCGACTTCGTCGACTGTAATTTTTAATTTACTCGCGCTCAGGCGAGTAATTCTGTATTTCGTCGTGGGGCTCCTTTCCATGATATTTTTGACCGTCATAGCCGTGATACCTTCTACGAATATAGGCGGAAACCACGACTTTTTATTTTCGGGGGCACTCTTGTTTTGATTTGAGGTTAGTTTTTCTTCTCCCTAGAGAGGCGCGTATGGATTTGGATTATGGAGGGTTGGTGCTTGGATAAGAGTGGGTGACTTTCGTTTTATTGCCAAATTACCTTGAGCCATTCTGAATCCTTCCGATCCCATGTTTATCCGGTCGATAATTACACTGTTTAGGGCGTTTGTTGCAGCTTGCTTCACTTCCATAGTTGCTAGCGGTAGTACTTCTTTCCTGGCCGCTTTCGTTCTTGGTAGGTGCGCCTTCTCGTCATTGTCCGCATCGGACCATCTTTGAATGGTTGGGGACTCGCTATGCACCTCTGTTGTTGCCAGTTTTCCGGGCTTTAATTCCTTTTTTCCGCTATACTTGTATTTTGTTTTCTTTTTCTTTATAACCTTGATTTTTAACACCTTAATGTTTTCGCTTGCGATGTGTTCGGTTTGACGTCTCACCATCCAATCATGTAAATTTATGTTTTTTGACAGTTTATAAAAAAACAATTGATTTGATTTTTTCATGTGTGGAAAAAGTGTCTGGGTTTTCATTGGAATTTAACATGTTTGATAAGCGGTTTGAATAGATGAGACTCAAATTGTGTTGATGCTGCAAAAACATTGCAAGAAAAGTAATACTTTCACAACTCTATGCCATCAGCTACCAGCATTGCTTGGATAATAAAAATAAAAACAATTCCCATATATCTTATTCAGACGAACATCGAATTAATTGTGGCTAAGAGTCCTTAATTTTCGTCAGTAAACATTATTGCAACACTCCTTGGTCATAACTTCCCATTCCCAATGCTATTCATGTTTGCTTCGCTAATAAACTGTAATAGACCGGAGTCGTTACTTTGGAAAATAATTAAACTTTTGTGAATCCGTTGGGATTTATCCAATACGAGAATATCGTAAGGAAAAAATTTCATTCGGCCCATAGGTACATCGTACGTCCTTGTAGCACATAACAACCGTTCGGAAAAACGCTTTCTATATTTGCGCCTCTGTATTGAGATGTTGATGATGCTGGTGGTCCAGTGTAGCAACAGCAATAATATTTTCTTCACTTCTATTCCATCAATTTGTCCACTCAGCATCAATGCCAAAGTGTTTTCTTTTCCTCATCGACCTGAAGTAATAAAATCATCCCAAAGGAATACTCGAGTTGAGTGCATGAGGATGTCCTGGCAGTGGACGAGAGAACGTACGGTTTTTGTTGATTTTCTTTATTTCGACACTCTGGACATTGAATGGTGTAGATGAGTCCTTTTATCGAGAAGGCATATCCATTTGAGGAATAACTCGTGTCGAAGGAATATCCTTGTCAGTTTTTATTTATGCTCCATACGTGGTTGCATGATGGACAGAGTATTTGTGTAATGATACGGCCTTGGAATTCGCTCATTCATCCAGGGCTCCCGTCACTCCCTGTTTATTTCATTTTCGGGTGTTGCTAGGTCTTAGTAATGGTAGTCAGAACGTTGTTCTACTAATATGGTGAATTGCCTTAAAAATCGTTCAATAGTTACTAAAGTTTATCGCCTTTTGTATTAAGTTCTAATGTTTTTCATATTTGTTTAACAATGGTAACTCTTATTTTTTTATTAGATTTATTTACATTATCATTTTATTTACACGTTTCTTTTTGTACTTTTCACTACAAGAACCTCCCCAAATAACGTTTGCCCATTTTGTTTTCTACTTACAGCATTTTGGAGTTACGAAAGGAGAAATCGAGAGACGCCGCCCGATCGCGTCGGGGCAAGGAGAATTTCGAGTTCTACGAATTGGCCAAAATGCTTCCATTACCTGCCGCTATCACAAGTCAACTTGACAAGGCCTCAATCATAAGACTGACCATAAGTTACCTAAAGTTAAGAGACTTCTCGGGTCACGGCGACCCACCATGGAGCCGAGACAATTCGACCAGCAGTAAAGTCCTTAAGAGTAAGTACGTTTGCAAATTTGCAATAAATTTCCACAGATGCATGCAAGGATGATTGTGTACTCGCATTTGCAATGATGGACATGAAAGGAAGATGTAAACAAGTCCTGGGGTGAATAATTTACGAGGGGTCGAATTGGTCAATCGATAAGGGATGGTAATCGGTATTGATTGGCAAGTGATGGGTAGACTTTGCATTGTGAGAGATGAACCAAAGACATTTGAATTGGTTCACAGTTGCAGCATGGGGTACAAGTGCTTGTTACCTTGTCTCAAGGGTAAAGTAATTATGACACAGTAAGAAGAGACGGCGGCAAATTCGCAGCGACTTGGGATTTCTTAAATAAAACGCAATTGGCTGCTGAATTTCAACGATATATTGTGGTTTGTCTTTAAATTCAATCAAATGAATTAAGGAACGATAATCACATAAATCTTCTTTATAGCTGTTCAAAAAATCTAGCCGCCAAATCTCTGCGAAAGAAAAACGATGCTCATAATAAAAGTAAACCACTTGTCCCCGAAATATCATGTTGGCACAAAAGCAGTTAATTTTAAGCATATGTGCAAAGCATTATTCGTTGCCAATTCATTCATTGTCTCCGCAAAACATTCATTCACAAGATGTATGTGTAGCAAACAGAGCAATTGTTTCTAATGGAGCACATAATATAGGGTACGAATTTTCGCAGTATTTATTTTTTTTCCATTTACTCGTCAAGAGTGTTTAAATGTAGAGCCATAGCGAAACGTGTCCGTGATCATAAAATTTCCATACGTATAAAACGGACGTTGAAGACAAAATAAAAAAAGACTCCAAAATGGCTGTGGAATTGCATTGCTTTAGTTTACCGCCGTTGTCTGACAGACAAATTTATCTTTTGACAAAAATTTATGCAAAACGGACGTACATTTGTAATGCCTTAAGATCATGCTTGGTTGACTTGACGATATAAATAACGCTGCAGCATTGACGAATCTGATATCATCCAAAATTTAACTGGTGGTAAAAATAGTTACTCGTATGTGTATATGTTTACCGAGTACCTAGTCGTATATTAATTTAAGTATGTTTGCAAACATGTCTTCATTACCGATCGTATTGAAATTTACCATAGGAGCATAAATTTATTTATTAATCCATGTCAAGGTATGACTGGCAGACAATGCTGACGCCATTGTTTGGCAAATTTAAAAATCAGATCTTGACTGGCGTTTAAGGGAAAACATTTATCATAATATCATTGAAACGATCGTTTAGGTTCCATTGTTGATTGATTTATTTGTAAGATAGTTCTCACGATGCGTATTTAGATTTTTCTGCGTATTTAAAAGTAGAGTCTTACGATTTGGTCAAAGGTAGCAATTTTGAATATTATATTTTGACAATAAATTGAGGAAAAATGTTATGAATTTCGAGAATAAATGGAAAGTTTCTAGTTCGCTATCAAATTCACAAACTATCAAAAAAATCGAGTAGATACTTTACATTATCGTAGCTGATCTTATAGTGTAGGGGGTTTTCTACATATCTCATCACTTTACAACTCAGAATATACACTTTTCAAAATACTTCTTCTTAGCATTGCAGCCCTTTTCGGGCCTTCGCTTCCTGTAAACAGCGCCTCCAACTGTCTCGGTCCGTTTACCGCGTTTACCGTCAAGCTTCGCCCCGATTATTCGTCTCAGGACCCATCGATCAAAGGCGTTCAATATATTTGCGGATGCTTGGGTTAGGATCCATGTTTCACACCCATAGCATAACACAGGTCTTATCACAGATTTATATACTTGGAGCTTGTTCTCCTGTGTATACAGCTGGTCTTCAAGATCGTCAATAGTGAATAAAATATTTTATTTGCGAGCTGTATTCATATATGTATATTTCGTCTCTTTCATTACCTGTTTTCGTTATTTTGACGCCTAAATACACAAATTCGCTAACATTCTCGATACTGTATTCGCCAAGTGTGATATTTTGTGTATTTGAGGTATTTTTCCTCGACTGCGTCATGTGCTTTGTTTTATTTTCATTGATTTGAAGCTCTACTAGTTTTGCTTTGCTGTCGAGTTTCAGGAAAAGTTCTTTGGCAGTTGTTAATGATCGTGACAGAATGTTGATGTCGTCCGCATAGGCTACTACTTACACTTCACTATACTTTGAATTGACACACGTCATAGATACCTAATTTTACATATTGTTAGAAATGTAATGAATAATAAAATAAAATAGAAATTAATATCACTTTTCCATTGTTAAAATGCCATATGTCTTTGTTAATTTTCAATATATAAATTTTTCAATTCAAAAAATAATTTCATTTCCCATACATACTACTTTAATATACCTGATTGCGGTTAAAGGCAGATGAAAATTATTAGCGAATATCTAATAATTTATCCAGAGGAGGAAAAGGAGGAAATTTTTAATATATCTTCATCATCGTGGAACCTATTCAGAAAATCACCATGCAGTCGAAAATCACCACCACAATGAAAAATCGAGTTACCTAGTATTGAAGCGATGACTAACCATGCCAGCCGATCTGCGCAGCTGAACTTCACCAACCATTTAATTAAAGGATCTCGAAGTAAAGCGTAAGAGCAGTTGAAATTATATTCCACATGAATATCGTCCCACAGGTCGTCAATGAAAAGTTGTGCAGTAAGCACAGTAGTAAACCTATAACTGGTGACCCCAAGGCAAAACACGCCAACGCCCAAACTCAATCTAGGGCGTAGAAATACTCAGTGCTACTAGTACCTTGGCTAAACCGGAGCATTTAAAAAAAATCAACATTTGGTTCCCCCGATCGGTGGTACCACAACGACAAATTTCACACCTTTGGAGCAGCAGCAACATCAACTTCAAGTTTATTTGGCGATTTCAGCACTGCAACCGCTTCAGCTCCCACTGTATTTGGTGGACAACCAGATTTGAATCGACAATTTTAGAGGATTTTGACCCAACAACACAGAAAAAATACGCAGCTTAACTTAATTAATTGTTGCTTTGTTGTTTACTTTTATATAAAATACACACTTTTTCTCTCCTACTCCTAGTACTTTCCCGTAGACACTTTTATAAATTCTATCGAATAATAATGGCAAATGAAAATAATGGAGATGGCCCTAGTCATGCAAATTTGAGTTCTCTAGCAATTAAAGCACCAGCATTTTGGCCGACTGAGCCAGAGTGGTGGTTCGACCAGCTCGAGGTCCAATTTGCGGCCCCTGGCATGACAGTTAAATATCTATCTAAATATCAAGCCGTAGTGGCCGCGCTAAATTTAAATGATCTTGATTTGGACCACGATATAGTCAAAAATCCCGATGATCTGGAGCCATATTCTCAAATTAAAGAATCAATCAATGAAAATATAACAAAGCTCAATGACGCAGTCGAGGAAAAATACCTCAAATACACAAAATATCACACTTGCCGCATGGTGCATGCAGCTCCAAGTATACAAATCTGTGACAAGACCTGTGTTATGCTATGGATGCGAAACATGGACCCTAACCCAAGCATCCGCAAATATATTGAACGCCTTTGATCGACGGGTCCTGAGGCGAATAATCGAAGCGAAGCTAGACAGAGACCAATGGCGAATTCGATACAACCATGAGCTGTATGAAATTTTTGACGAACCGAAGGTCTCAACCATTGTAAACCTGTGGAAGCTGCAATGGGCTGGCGACATGATCGTATGGACGACCAACGGATACCCAAAAAGGTATTTTTAGGGAGAACTGAAGGCCGGAGACCAGTGGGGAAAGCGAGGAAACGCTGGCCTGACTCGGTCGATGAAGACATTTCATTGGTGCTTGGATTTCGATATTGGCGGACGTGATCAATGGACCGAGACAGTTGGAGGCGCTATTTGCAGAAAGGGAAGGCCCGAGTAGGGCTATATTGCTAAGAAGAATAAAACTTAAGGTTGAAATGAATTATATTCAGAATCCCTAACGTAAGATTTCATTTTGTAGAAAAAAATATATTAAGAAATATATTTACTTAATTACTTGCAAAGTACATACTCGTGTGTGCAATTTCAGCATTGCTATCATTGAGTAAATCTTCAAATTACATTAGGAATATAAATCCTCTTGAGCTTAAAATCGTTATCCAACCCACAAAATTCCAAACATTACTCAAGTATGATTTATAGATTTATTGGTCGTAGTCATATCCTCGGGCGCCTGTCAATAGTCCACCTCTTAATTGAATGTTACAAACCTCGAAGCTATACATTGTTTATGATGGTGGAATCCATTTGATTCCATACAAAAAATATTAGACTTTGTTAGTCATAGGGTGATTATTACACATTCCCCTAGTTCGAACGGCTATAAACTTTCACATTTGAACAAAGGTTAAAAGATGAATTCGGTTAAATGTTGAATGAGATTTCATAATGAAATTTTATTCAAAGCCAATTACATCCAAACCTCTAGTACAGTAAATTACCCACCTGAATTAAATTCCAAGTGTACGCATCAATAAAAATTGAATAATAACAGAAAAACGTCAAAGAAGAAACAAAATAATAAAATTTTCTTTTACAAAAATGAAATAAAACTTGAAGCGAAGTAACAACAAGAACAAATTTTCATTTTAACTATTTTTCTTCGCATATGATGGCATAATACTTTAAAAAACAAAATGGCGTTGTCCTACTTAAAATTCCATGAGTGTAACAACAGTGACTCTTTCTACAAAAACATTTTCGAAATACTAATGGAGCTACAAAGATATGTGATATGTATCAGTATGAGTGTATGGAAGTAAAATGTGCGCTCACAATTTGTAGTGAATAAGAATCTGCATACATTTATTGTAGAGCGCGATTTTATTTAGTTAGACTATACTTTATTCTACACACTTGTGCGCGTCCGTTACAAAAATTATGAACATGCCACGAAATGAGAGCTGGATAAATGGTAGCAATAAACCTATGATAAGAGTAGCTGCTGTGGTGGGTTTTAGATTTTTGTATCGAATATAATTACATAGTTAAAATAATTCATGAGAAAAAAAGCGAAAACCAACTTTTAAATGCTCATAATGGATAAAAAATGTTATGGGGTCGGTTCTACAAGTAGACCAATTTTTCTACTCCGCCTGTATTTCGTTACTAATTATTATGAAAAAATAGGAAAATTAATTTGGCACAAATTCCATAAAAATCATTAATCTCACAAAAGCGGTGGTCAATTAACAGGTCCGTTTCGTAAAATAAATCGTTCAAATGTGATCAGTAAATTCGGTAATTGTCTCGTGCGCCGTGCTGCTGAAACCATATGTCAGCAACCGCAGTGCGTTCCAATTGAGGCACCGAAAAGTTAGTAATCATGTCTCTGGACCGCTCACCGTTGACTGTAACATTGTGACTATCATTATTTTGTCGAAATATCCCACCGGCCCTTAAAGCGCAACAAACGGTGACGTTCTGGATGTCATTGTGTTCCGAGAACTGCTTGTGGATTATCACTGTTTCAAATGTGGCATTTCTGTTTGTTGACGTAACCATTTAACCAAAAGTGTGCTTCATAACTGAACAATAGTTTCAAATAAACTGAGCCATTGGCGCGGCGTGAGTCTATTCATAATGAATTGCCAAACAGAACTAACCTCATACCAGCGAGAATCTTGGTATTAGCTGTTCCCGGAAACAGTTTTTCCACCTTTAATTTCTCCGCCTTTAAAAAACACAGTTTGTGGCGCTGAATATAATTTGGGTGAGATTTCAGGGCGCATTCAACTTAATCAAATATCATAAGTACAAAGGTAACTGACCCAAATAAGGCCTACCTTAAGTTTATAGAAGCAAAACTAATAATAATACTTCCAAATCATAATGTTTATTTATAATAAATTTGAAAATAAATGTAACGATATTTCTTTCCTAACACGAACGCGAACTTTGATAAAAATTTAAAAATGTCGTCTAGGCCTTTTTGGGGAACCTGTTCCCTAATATAGCCTGCAGCCTCCTCTCTAAATAAATGAACTTTATGTCAATTTTAGTGTTATTATTATTATTATTATTGTTTTTGTCTTATATTTTTATTTGTATCATATCAATGCTAATTAACTTAAAGTAATCGTTACTTCGTTGTCATTTAGTTTTCTTATTCTTATCAAATATAAACTTGCGGAAAAGCCCGTTTAGCCGAGAAATTTTCGGACGTCGCTCACGTTAGCCAGTGTCGCGTATAATTCGATGGCGGATGTTTTCTCGAGTCCGGGTTTCATGAGGTCTCCAACGATTCGATGACCTAAGAACGATGTTTTCTTGGCGAAGAAGGTGCATTTCGATAATCGTAGTGTCATTCCGGCTTCTTGAAGTAATTTGACAAAGGAGCGGAGTCGTTGCATACCTTCTTTGCCTGTACGACTTGGAATGATCACCTCGTCTATGTATGGAACTGCTTCACCGGGCGTCAATCTTTTGATTATTTGCGATATAGACCTATGGACCACGGATGGTGCGTTGATGAGACTAAAAGGCATCACGTTGAATTCATAAAGACCATCATGGGTGATGAACGCGGTGTATTCCTTCGAGGATTCTCCCAACGGAACTTGATAGTATCCGGCCATTAGGTCTAACGTTGTAAAAAAATGATTTCCTGAAATTAGTGCCAATTGCTCGTCGACGGAATGCGTTGGGAACAGTTGCTTGACGGTGATTGCATTCAATGCTTGGTAGTCGATGCAGAGTCTATCTTCCCCGTTGGACTTTTCCACCAATACAATGGGTGACGAATACTCAGAATTGCTTGGTCGGATAATTCCGTTCTTGAGTAAGTCGCTTCTTATATCGATAACAATTTTCCGTTTTGGGAACGGAATCTTGTACGGTTTTCGGTTAACGGGAGAATTCATCGAAAATGTAGTATAACTCGCTTCGCTCGTCACCGATCAATAAACTTCCGATACGGACATTGTTGGTGTCAAACATCACTAATTGGCATGTGTTTCAGCTCATTACGAGTTAACTATCTTCGGAGCACAGTACATCTCTGCCGAGTAGCACAGGGCATAGGATGAGATCGTCGTGCACGGCAATGAGTTTCAATGACTGCGGGCAATCGTCCATAATCACTTCGGCGATGCGTTGTCCCTCCTGCGAAGCCCTTCAAGGTTACGGTGTCACTCTCGACAATTTGGCATCCATATTGAGCTGTTTTAATTCATATGCGCAAGCGATCACCCCCTGGGCCGATAAATGCGTTCACGGGTTTCCTGTCTAGAAAAATTTATTTGTTGCAGATGGATGCTGTGTCATCTGTTATGTGGTTTGTCGGAGCATTGGGCGGTTGAATGAGTAGTGCGAGAGCACGTCGCGCATCGTTCTCTACGTTGCGGTTGTTGACTATTGATTGAGACGTGACCGCTATCCCAGCAATTGTAACACACGATCTCCTTTCGTTTTCGTTATTCAGAGCTGGCGTGGTTGTATTGGTGACATCCATCGTGTCGCTTATTGTTCGACTCGTTCTCTCGTCGTTTTGTCTAGTCATCTTCGCGTGGGTCCTGTGGCTACTGCTGCGCGTTGCACATATATCTTCGTATCGCGGCGAGGAGCTCTGTGATGCTCGTTATGTCTACTCATGCGATGGAATTCTGTAGAGCGGGGAGGTGGATGTTTGTTCGAATATATCTCTCACAAACACTAGCACGTCGTGCGTTTGCACACATACGATAAAAAAATGTTTCAAGTGATTCACCTGGGTTCCTGTACATGACGATTAGTTTTGAATGCATTATGCTTTCGTCGATGTCGTTGGGAAAATCTCTCTCGAGATCGGCTGCGAGAGATCTCCATGACGTGTGTGGTTGTGGTTGGCTGTCGAACCATACTTGAGCTGTGTTCCTCAATTTTGACGGCAGGGCAACAAAAATCGGGTCGTCCTCCAATCCGAGCGTATGTTGCAGCATATTAATACGCGTCGAGAATTTTTTGAATGTCAGTGATAGTTCTGACAGTGTGTCGAATTCCGGTAACATGTCGCTCACTTCACGAATTGTTAGTGTGGGTCCACTGTTGCGAGTCGGTGTTGACGCTGAATGGTCAGCTGTTCGAAAAGTTGGTACGGTTTCTAATGGCGTCATGATGTTCTGTACGGCGGTGCAGTATGTTATTTTGGTTTTGGTTTTGGCAATGGGCAGATGTAACGGCGGCGTAACCATGTCTTTGATGCACCCAATGGGCTCTTTCACACGGGAATGGTAAAAACCCATATCCAAACAGGTTTCGCGCTTACGCCCCCGTTTGTATAAAATTTCCCCCACCAAATGATCAACAAAATGCATTTGTGTCTGTGCGTTACGTTCGTTCACCCTAAACAATTTTGGCTTGTTTTTACCATCAGGTTCCCTCAATGCCTCTCACTCTTCTTGCCCATATAACCTGTTTAACGCTCACTTTTAACGCTGCGTCTGAAAAAGCCCAATGGCGACAAGATAGTCGGTTCGGTTGCCTAACGCTGTTTACCGCATATGACGGCGGCAGCGAGATTGGATCGACGGCTCGGTTACTATCGGCTAATACGTTGATGTTGGTCGGGCATTCTGCGGTGGTTATATTTGGGGTGGCGGTCGGATGGTTGGCGTGCATGTGTGCGTATGCCGCGGCGGCATTGGACACTACTGCGACGAATCCTTTCAGTAACGATCCAATTGCGGCAATTTCGTTTTTAAGTTCGTTGAATTCAAAGCGCGACACTGGAGGCATTAAATCGGTTGGTATATCGCCCAATTCGATTTCGTCTGAGCCCACATCTTCTGAGACACGTTTTATTAGTTCGGCTTTTGTTCCTCCAGTGGAACAATTTCACGATTGCAGCACGGCGCGTAGCTGCTTAACTTTTAACGATTCGATTTTCTCGGTCGGCATTTCACGGTTCCATATCCCACTTCTGATTCTGTCAGGATGGTCAGAGGGTAATAGCGGCTACCAAATGAGTTAATATCCATTACGTTTAATCATTACTTTTATTAATTATAAACGATCTTAACATGACCACGGATCACGACAAACCCCCGACTCCGAACAAAACGTCTCCCTTCCAGTTCATAATGGTACACACATATTGGTTGGTATTGGTGCGACTCACACAGGTGTATTGCATATGACGGTGACACTACATTTTGTGGCACTGCATTTTTAAACTTTCTAGCTTATGGCATCAACTTTAGCGAATGATTTCGCATGATTTAATGCATGTAGATTAATGAACACAATTGTTTTCGCTAAAGCAATTCTTTAAGCTGCGCTCACCAAAATTTAACAGTTCAAATCGTATGGTTTAATCTTTTGAAACTATTTTTAAAAACTCTGTACTGACTTCGTAGCATTGTTGAGTCGAAAAAATGTCACTTATTGACAAGAGCAAAAGTGCACTGCTGATTTTAGCCATATCGAATAGGTCATCGATTTTACGAATCTGGTCTGTATATTACAAAAACGATGGCATAAACTATGGCCGTTCACACTAATTCGAACTTTGGCACTAATTCAGATTCGTGAGGCGGGAAATTTAAAAATCAGGCCTTATTAGGCATCAGGCCTTATGTGGAATAGCCACCTTACTAATGTATATATCTAATACTGTCAATTTATGGTCCATCATAAGTTTCTAATCATAACTAGAGACAGTGAAACCAACATAATGGTTCCATATAAAACATGTAAAACAACCAAATCCATCTGCAGTGGGTCACTTGGTTAATCGTACACGTGAGAAATAAAACTTTATTTTCCACTATTTCAGGATCCAATTAGAAAAGCTACAATTTTTGAAAAGAAATCATTTATTTATTATACGTGTTGTTTGATAATGGTAAATTTTTTTAGTTATTGTATTCCCGTCACTTTGATATTCGTACAAAATTAAAACTTAGAGAAAAATAAAAACCGTAAATATAACTAATATTTGATATGAAGCCTTATGTTCTTAATAACGCTTTCAAGTCTCTTAGGAACAGAATCCACTAACTTTTTGTGTA
The DNA here is from genome assembly GCA_963969285.1 of Odontomyia ornata. Taxonomy (NCBI): domain Eukaryota; kingdom Metazoa; phylum Arthropoda; class Insecta; order Diptera; family Stratiomyidae; genus Odontomyia; species Odontomyia ornata. The sequence continues at coordinate 306,906,030 of OZ017741.1, forward strand.
TTCAGCAGAAATATTTGGCCATTTGTATTTTAGCTTATTTATTAGAACTTTTTCACTAGTAATTTGTAGTGAATGGAGAAATATAAAATGTCTCTAAAGGAACGCAGCGATGTTCTGCTGCCTCGGCGAGCAATCGCTCGTTGTTGCTCGCCGAAATTGGCCTTGTCTGAGGACGCGTGAATGACGCGTGTAAAATGATTGATGAATGTGATTGGAATTCGAAAGAAAGTGACTCGCATTTTAAACTTCGAGGGGGATGGACGAGTTAGCGGTGGACCAACGCGAGAGATTTATGCGATTACAAGCCGTCGTCGGTGATCAAAACGAAAAATTTCGTTTGAATTTTTTTAAACAACTAGAATTTATTTATGTTTCCATTGCTAATAACCATAATCCGCGGCAAATATGCGCGACAATAGTCCCAAAAATTGTAATCATTGACAAAGTGACTTGGACTCACCTATAAAAATTCTTTTGCAAACATTAAGCGCTGCTTCCTATTCTTCTCGAATATACTCGCATATGGTTTTTTTTCTGGCCATTCATCCGTTGTAACCAGCTATCCTCAGTACTCTACCTATAGTTTCGGCACACACTCGCTTCTCTGAAAGCGATTCAAACCCAGAAGCTAACTTAGGTGCACTTGATTTAGGGTTTTCACGAATTCTTCTAACCAGCCAATGACTCTTATACTCATCCAAAAAAAAACATTTGGTCTATTTTTCTTATCCACAACATGATTTTCAGTTTTAGAGCGCTCAATTATGTATTGAATCGTAGAACGAATTTTATTAAGTATATTCGCAATTTCCTGCGAAGATTTATCGGCTTTATGATACGATATTGCTAATCCACGAGCTGTATTAGAAGTTTTTTTTATTTACATCTCATTTCCACTTTTTTCATAAATGTTCATCCGAACGCATTCAATCGACAGCTGAACTTCTTCCCTACATGCACAAAACAGTAATATCAGATTAGGTTGTTTGTGATAAATCAGAAAAATAACAGTAAAGTACGTTGTACCAGGGCATTGAGGTCCATAGGAATAGCCAAGTAACATTAATTTTAGGATTTTTCGTTTGTGTACAAAATAAATTCTAAGGGATTGATATGCTTCGAAAATTGTTTTTCTAACTACAATGGCTCAAAGTTATAATAGAACAGCATATATAAGTTTAAATTTTAATAACAAATTAACTGAAAATCTGTTACTAATATTGTTTTTTATTTTAACTAGTATAATTAACTGAAAATCTGTTACTAATATTGTTTTTTATTTTAACTAGTATAATTGATATAAATTTATTATGAACAAAAACACTTTAGCAATATTCACATTAAAAACAGAAGAAATTGCATTACATAACAAAACATAAGACTTCAGGCTCAAAGTTATAATGGAACACTGTATAAAAGTATGCGAAGCACACTGTTGCAACTTTAGCCAACTTCATTTTATCTGCGAATCTGTGCCGTTAAATTATGTGCTATCCCTAAAAGTCTCATGTCACAAGTTTAGCTTATTTTTGTGATCGTTAATAATACAATGGCACTGCGCAGTAAGCAGATATCGATAGAGCAGAGAGAAACCATAATTTGATTATCAAAAGCAGGTAAATCTGTGCAAAATATTAGTGTAATTGTTAATCGAGCACCTGCAATTGTTTTCAACCTCATCAACCGATGAAAAAATACCACAAATTTCAAAAATAAGTCGAAACCGAGTAGTCCCAAATTTTTTTCGGATCAGATGAACGTTGGATGCTAATAACTGTTAAGAAAATCCACACACCAGTGCTCCAAAATTAACATTAGAAGCAAAGAAGTATCTTGGGGAAAAACAGGCAATCCTGAATCGGTTAGAATTGTGCTTAGAATGCATCATTACCATGGACGAGTACCTAAAAAAAGCCATTTGTAAGCAAGTCCAACATACACAAACGAATGGGGTTTGACAGAAACATAGTCAGTGAAGATTTTTCATTCTGGGATGGAAATAAAGTCAACGTGTTCTGATCAGATGGGCAATCATATATCTGGCGTAAAGCTATTGAAAAGCTCAAGAAGGCCATCCTTCGTCCTACAATTAAGCACGCCTTAGGTTCAATAATGGTATGGAGTACAACCTCCGCTGCTGGACCGGGTAGTTTGCATATAATCGAGGGAAATATGGACAAAATATATTAATTGAATCTCTTAAAATGTAAAAGAGAGCGCTCGAAAACTTGGCATAGAAGAAGAATTTAGTTATTATCAGGATAACGACCCGAAGCACAAAGAACATGTTGTGCGTAGTTAGCTGCTCTACCATTGTCCTCACGTCAAATCCCACCGCAATCAATAGATTTGAATGCTATTGAGCACGTGTGGAGTTACTTGGAGACAAAATTAAAAAATCGTCACATAAAAAATAAAGGAGCAGCCTTAAAAAAAGAGTGTAACGAAATTCCAGCATCTCCGTGCCGAAAATTGGTAGAGTTGATGCTAAATCGCATGAAAGCAATCCTGCAACAAAGAGGGCTCCCAACCAAATATTAAAACTCAATTATTTTTTTCTATAACCTTAAACCTTTTATGAATTCATATTGTATTCCATTATAGCTTTGGGGTTGAAGTACTATATTTTGTTGTGTAATGCAATTGCTTTTGTTTTTTATGTGAATATTGTTAGTTTTTTTTTGTTGATAATAAATGTATTATACATGAATTATACTAAGTACTTAAAATAAAAGACAAGGTTAGTAATCGATTTTTAGTTAATTTGTTATTAGAGTATAAGCTTATATCCATGCTGTTCCATTATAAAATCTGTGTCAAAAACTGAATTATCCACAGAATTTAAGGTATGTTTGGCTCTCTACGAATACCTAAGTGACTCACTGCATAAAAACAGCGAATACAGCCGAATCCATTTTTTCTTTTTGTCATAAAAATTACATATTAACCATGTGTGTTCCGTTTTCATTACTTGCTTCAATGTCCTAGTCATAGATTGAACTCTTATGAAAATCGAATAATTACATACTTCATTTTCATCAAAACATGCTTTAAATATTTACATGGTTGATGCAACCATGAATTTGAAACGCACCATGTTTTTTTACCTACATCAAGCCTTTACCTTAGTTTCAGACAATTAAACTCCCAATCACCATGCATACCTTCACCTTTTACGGAAATCACCTTATCAAACTACAATGGCAGCACTTGACCTCAGAATGCGGGTGTATTCCATTGGTATCGTTTCGCGTCGGGCATCACTACATTGATGATGGTAATAATACCCTCAGATTTGACCACGCCGCTAAATGAAATTCAAAATGGCCGAACAAAACGGTTGGGTCCATGTGATTCAAGTCTAGCAAGCAAGCAAAGAAATTTTTCTTGAATACAATTTAATGGACTTTTATGAGAAAGGAAATGAAATCGTGGTCGTTGCTTGAATAACAAATCAGCACATTCGAACACCAAACGAAACGTCTCTCTGCTGATTCGAGGCAACCATCAGAATAAAAGCAACAAAGTTGTCAAGAAATCGAATAAATAATAGGAAACCAACGAAGCAAGCAAGAAAGCACACATACAAAAAAACATAAAACAAAAGACTCAAAAGACCGATGATGAACGTCTTCGAATGCACACATGTAAGGGCGAATTGACTGTTAAAGAAAATGTGCCGCTGCCGCCAACAATGCTGGACGTACATAAATATACTTTTACATGCATTACAGATGGGATATATGGGCATCGTAAACCCAACCTTAAGACAGCCAATTCCTCGAACGCGAACCTGAAGCAGAAGAAGACGCAGTAGGAGTGGAAAGAAAATGTCGACCGACCAGCAAACATCCAAGACAGGGGCAAAAGTGGCGACTACATTAAATGATCAATCAATGAGGCATTCAATTCCATTCGATTGCGGCTTTGATTAATTATTATTGTATTATTTTCCAAAGCCATCATTGAGGTTATCGGCTGCCATTCCGGCAGACTGCAATGGGTGCGTTATAGCGAAAAGTTTTTCAGAAAATGGTCAAGTGAAATCTTGGATTTCGAAGAAATGGCATTCGGATTTCTATAAAAGGCCGCCAGTGTATGGCTCAATTGAGCCGAACTGGAACAATGTTCGAATAATGGCTTTGTTATAAATTTTAGTGGAAGGCTATGATGTGATGACTCAATCGGTTAAAAATTTTGACTGGTTGAAGTCGACCTGGTTTTCACTAAATCGCGACCTGTCTGTCCGTTCGTCCGTGCGTCACAACAAGTTGTCTCGCAAACCACATAAACTAGAAACATGTAATTCGATGAGTGGGTCAAAAGTGGTGCCAATTTATAGAATGGACAAAGGGCTCAGATTGGATGCTGAGTTTTTTCATTAAGAACAAGAAAAACACTTCATTTAGCTTCAAGCGTACCCTTCATTCATCACTGGCCGACAGGAAAGAGGATTATGGATGGGATACCAACACCACAAGTACAACAAAAATTATTAAATTCTCAGGTTGACAGGGGAGGCATGTAGGTAGTCTGGAGGCTCTGAAAGCCCCACACACAGGGCATACAAAGCATTCATCTCCCAACCACAAAAAGTTAGTATTTTCCTACAACCTTATGTGGAATACCTGCACTTAATCCAAACAAACATCATACAAAAACCTAGTGTATAAAAGGTTTCCATATGTTATACATAATCAATTAGGAGGTATTATGATGTTGGTGAAATGAAAATTTTAAAAAAAGACGAAGCTCGTTTATTGTCAATAATTAACTCTTTCAGCGACACTTTTGCTTAAACAAGATTTGGATTAAAAACCACCGACACGGTCATCTTAAATTAGTAATTAATAAAACTGTTCAATTTGAAACTATTTTTAAAGCTCTTTACTATGAAAAATTAAAAAGTTACTTTCTATGGTAATTTTGAAAACAGGACTTATCTTTTTTAATGCAAAGAGACACTTTACAGGTTCTTTTTTTTAATACCCCCATTTCCTACCACTCTCTCCATCACTCTTTGTTCGTCGCACAACGCTCGTGCAATCTGCATTCACATTACGTCACTTCGTCCCTTGTGCCACCTAGACAATGTTTAAATGTTTAATACATCGGTATAAGGGGGCAATTCGCGCATCTTGATGTGGTTCGCACGGGTTGATGCAAATTGCCATCTAGACGTAACTCTGCTGGAACTGTCAGCTTGTGACGTTTCAACTGCACTGATAACGCTCGCAGTTTTGTTACTTCGGAATACGTCTTTATGTTAATAAAACTTATAATTAATCCTGTGCATTTTTATTTTTACGGACACACAGTGAACCCCTACAGGTGGTGACCCCGTGATGAATGCCGATGTGATTTCCTGTCAGTTTGAACATTTACGCAAAAAAAAGCAAATTTACGAGTGACGCCAGCTTATATGGAAAATGGCTACCGGACCAGACAACTCCGTTGATACGCCAAAGACATCAAAAGTTCCAAGTGCCACGTTACCGGCCATCGCGCCGAGGCCTTCGACAACTGCGAATCTATTTGTGGAAGCATCTCGAATCACGAAATTTCCTGCGTTTTACAAATTGAATCCGGAATTTTGGTTTGAGCAGGTGGAAGCTACTTTCCACGCAAATGCCATCACGCAAGATGAAACAAAATTCAAGTAAGTCATCCAGTATGCTAAGCCGGAGATATTACCGCATGTTATTTCCATTGCGAGAAATCCGCCGCAGGAAAAGAAATAGAATGCTGTCAAGGAGCGTATACTAGCAGCGTTCTTAGAATCTAGCGAATCAACGCTTACACGTTTGTTCCAAGGGCGAAATCTAGACGAAAGGAAGCCATCACACTATCTTCAGCATCTTCGAAGTACAGGAGGAGAGCAGGTGACAAATGCAATGCTGCGATTGCTTCTTTTGAAGCAGCTACCTGAGAATATTCGAGTTGTTTTGAGAATTTCAAGCGAGCCTGACATTGACAGGCTTGTAAAAATGGCGGGTATAATGATCGAGTTGCAGCAACCACCGGCAATTGCATCTGTACAAAGACAAGAAGATACAAATGGTGCAGTTTTACAACAGATATTGAACCGTTTCGATCGCTTGGAGTTTCGGAAGCGATCCCGACCAGCTTCAACGTCTCAAAAGACAAGGAAACGTTCAAAGTCGGAATTAGACAATCGTTCTGCTTCTTCGGACAACGGGCAAGAAATTGTCGTCAGCAGTGCCAGCGGACAGTCGATGGAAAAAGCAATGCGGGAAACTAAGTTTGTCGTCCCGAGTTGAGGCGAGCGAGGACGACCATTTACATGACAAACGCCGACTTATAATTTATGACAAACAGAATGGAAACCTATTCCTTATTGATACAGGTGCCGACATATCAGTCCTTGCACGGGACAAAACTCGAAACGTCCCCATGAAGTTCCAACTATATGCGGCAAACAATACTCCGATCAAAACTTACGGTCACAAAATTATATCATAAGATTTTGGATTGCAACGACCTTTTAAGTGGAAATTTTTGGTTGCAGACGTTCGACAACCAATCATCGGAATCGATTTCCTCCAGCATTTTGGTCTGATTGTCAACCCACGCGGGAAAAAATTGGATCGTGCAACGAACCTGATCGCTACAACTCTTCGTATAAGAGAATCCAGTTCGCACATCACAACCATCGATACCAATTTGAACTATAACGATTTATTAAAAGAATTCGTCGATGTTGCTGTTGCCACCGATATCCAAAAGGTTACTGCTCGTGATATTTATCGCTATATTCCAACACAAGGGCCACCGGTTGCCGATAAAGCAAGACGCCTACCTCCAGAGAAATTGCGTGAAGCCAAGGCCGGAATTGATTACACGCTTCAACAAGCAATTTGTCAGCCTTCGAGTAGCTCGTGGGCAAATCCATGACATATGGGTCCCAAGAAATGTGGTGCCTGTTATGGCATCGATCGATACCCCGTCGCTCACCTCAGTGATTTCGCCCAGAAACTATACGGTTGCTGGATTTGATGAGGGCCTATAATCATATTCCAGTGGCACCGGATGACATCCCCTAAATAGCGGTGATAACTCCATTTGTGCTGTATTAGTTTAAAGTGATGACGTTTGGACTTTGCAACGCCGCACAAACGTTCCAGCGATACATCGAATACCCTCTACGCAGTCTAAACTTCTGTTACGCGTACACCGATGACAACCTCATCGCGCCCAAATTGCAAAATGAACATCGTGAGCATATAAAACTTGTGTTAAGCCAGCTAGGAGGATATGGTTTGTCCATCAACATTGGCAAATGTACGTTTGGAGTACCAACTGTGAAGTATGTAGGCTATCTTATCGATAATCGAGGCATAAAACCTCTTCCTGACCAAGTAGAAGAGATCATGAATTTTGAAAAGCCGTGAATCGTTTCAGAACTGCAAAGATTTCTAGGATCAATTAACTTTTATAGAAAATCGCTAAAAAATGCAGCATCAGTCCAAGTACTTCTGCTCGAATTTCTCGTTGGAGCTGCAAACAAAGACAAACGACCAATAGCATGGACTCCACAAGCGGAATCAGCATTTGAGGAATGTAAGCGCCAAATTGCCAATTCAACAGTACGAGTATTGTGCCATCCCACCGAACACGCTATGCTTGCAATAAAGAGTGATGCATCCGATACGGCAATGGGAGTAGTACTCGGGCACTTACACAATATTCTTTGGGAACCACTCGGACTTCTTTCGAAAAAATTCAGCAATGCGCTGTGTAAATATAGTACATATGACCACGAACTGCAAGCAATTTATAAGGCCATATTCAATACATGATCGAGGGACGCGTCGTTATCATCAAGACAGACCACAAGCCGGTCACGTATGCATTCAAGCAGAAATCGGCTAAAGCGTCTCCACGACAATTAAGGCAGTTAGACATAATTGGGCAGTTCACGGCTAACATCGTCTACATCGCTGGAAAAGGAAACGCATGGTGGATGCATTATCTCGAATAAATAATATTGCTATGCCATTATTGGTTACAGTTGAGGGTTTGGCGAAAGCTCAGGAGAAGGATGAAGAACTTAAAAATCTACTTCGGACTGAATCAAGCATCCAATTTTGGAAGATCGATTAGACAACTCGTTTATTTATTGCGATGTCTCAACTAAGGAAATTACACCATACGTGCCGAAGTTACTAAGAAGGAAGATATTCGATTTAACACATCCCAGCGAACATGCGACGAAGAAAACTATAATCAAGAGGTATGTTTGGCCTAGCATGTAGAAGGACATTCTTGACTGGGCGCGTACTTGTTTTTCATGCCAACGTAGCTAAGTTGGAAGGCATGCCAAAGCTCCGCATGAGCATATGGAAATGCCGGACTCCAGATTTAGCCATGTCCACATCGACATCGTTGGACCGTTGACACAATCCAAGGGTTTCTTGTATGTGTTGACAATGATAGATAGATTCACGCGATGACCCGAGGCAGTTCCTATACGAACAATAACAGCGGATGTAATAGCCACTGAATTTTAAACTAACTGGGTAGCGAAATTCGGAGCTCCTGCTGTACTGACATCGGATCGAGGAGCTCAATTTGAGTCTTTAATATTCCAGTCCATAACACATTTAGCAGGTTGCAAGCAGACTCGGACGGCAGCGTGCCAGCCTGCAGCTAATGGAATGATTGAACAGTGGCATCGATCTCTGAAAGCTGCCATCATGCAATGCAATAACCAAGAAAGGGCGGAAATTCTTCCAACCGTGTAACCCGGCCTTCGCACAAGCGTGAAGGAGGATATCGACGCAACTTCTGCAGAATTGGTATACGGCACGTCGCTGCGAATCCTCGGAGAATTCTTCTTTAATGGAGATATGCCGCCGGACCCGAAACTATTTGTTCAAAAATTTTGCGAGCATTTGAAGCAATGCCCGCGCAACGCCAATTACACGCCACGATAAGCGGAAAGTATTTTACCACAAAGACCTCTCAACTTGCTCGCATGTTTTCGTCTGTGTCGACAGAGTGAAAAGGCCATTAGAACACCCATAGAAAGGACCATTTAAAATTTTACAACGAATTCCCGACAACGTTTTTAACCTCGATATCCATGGGAAAGCAACGAAGTCAATATGGACCGACTGAAACCAGCACACTTTGAACTTTCGCCTGGATCAGCTGACAGCTCCGAGTCAATTCCACAATTACCACCAAGCGTTGTTCCGAGGACGGATCTAGAACCAAAATCAAAGGCAGCTGTCGCGAAAAAAGTTCAATTTGCTCTTTGAAAGATGTTAACGTAATTTTAAAATAACCTTCCGACAAAACTACCTAGGAGGGAGCAGTATAGCAATATGACAGTTGACCCATAGATAGTCGAATGTAGCCGCTAAGTGAATCGGCAACCAAGAAGAGTTTTTGATTTAACATTACGTCACTCTCTCCAACTCTACCGTGGGCGCACGCATTTTTGTTCCTTCGGAATATCTCTTTTTGTTAATAAACCTATAATTAATCCTGTGCGTTTTAATTTATACGGACATACAGTGAACCCCTACAGTAGTGAATCCCTACATTAGCGTAGGAATTAGCTACACAGCGCACTACACAATATGGTATGCTAAGCTATGCAGTATTCAGCTGGTACAATCTTCATCAGGATGTGAAGCATACGACGTTATAAAAGGATGCATAACGGAAATTATGGTCTCTCTGTTCGCAGTCCTTGACGTCGATATTTTACATCCACGCTAAAATTCTGTTTATTTATGTTTTTGAATAAATTGTTTTGTTATATAGAACACGCGTTTATTTTAAATGACATTCCGCTTCATGTAAACGCTACATTAGTGTAGCCAAAGCTTCGAAAAGTGCTGATTCGAATTGAGTGCCGCGATTAGTGGTGGTTTGAAACCACATCAAGAGAATTTGGGCATGACAACGCATCAGCGGTGAAGTTGTCTCGTCTTTTAACATGCACAATTTCTATTGAAAACTGTGCGATAAACCCCAAATAACGATGTTGTCGAGGCGATGCTTTATCCGAACGCTGCTGAAAAGCATATGTTATTGGCTTATAGTCAGTCCTTATAACAAATTGGCGTCATTCAACCATGTAACGAAAGTACTTAATGCTTTCGTAATTTCCCAAGAGCCCCTTGTCATAAGCGCGGTATTTAGCCTGACTTTTGGTCAATTTCCTCGAGATGAATCCAAGAGTTTTCCATGCATTTCCTTCAAGTTGTTCGAGAACTGCACGTATAGCAATGTTTGATGCATCCGTGCATAATCTTATAGGTGCATCGTTTTTCAGATGGGGGAGCAAGAATGATTCATCTATTAGAAAGTCAAATCTTTCATTTGACATTGTACTACGGTATCTATTTCCATAAAAAGGAGTTTCAAATATATCCTTTGATGTCAAATGATTATTCTTCATTGCTGCAGTTAACGTTAGAATCGCGGTAAGAGCTCGAACCTCACAAGCATCTGTTGATCTCTGTGTGGTAGATACAGTCACAGCCTTCTGCACCAGATCTTCCTCCATCGGGAGGAAAATACTAAAATCTGACTGGATACAGCTCCTGCAATAATAACAAATAGTAAGTCGCAAGCTAAACCTGCAACAAAAAACAGCGCTAAACTGTTATCCAGCAATGATTCTGAGGTTGTATTTCATTCATTATCTGGGCCCTCATCTTCTAGTCGAGGTGCTATATCGAAAAATGGACCTCCTTCATCCAACACTCTTGTAACGGAAACTTTAAATTTTACAAATATTCAACCAACGTCAGTAGCGGATGTTTCTGATGCTGCTGAAACCTGCCAACACCGCAAATAGTTCCATCTCTTTATGTCGTGCCCTTGCCGAAGCAAATATTTATATCTCGTCTGGTTTATAAAACATCGACGAATGACATCTGTGATTACGTCTCAATGAAATTTGGACCTTCGGTAATGACCATCAGATGCCACAAACTGACAGAAGATAACATTGAGGGAAGAGTTATAGTTTCCTTTAAGCGTACTGTACCATCAAACTGTAGCATAGTTCTTCAATCAGAATACTGGCCTCCTGGAATATTAATTAATCCTTTCGAGGTGACCAAAAGAAGAAATTTTCGTCGTGTGGTAAGCTCTCTTCCTGACTTTAACAACTGGTCGCCCTAAACCCTTTTCAAATATTAATTTAAATTTTGATAGTCGAAACACTTCTCATAGCTTCAATCATTACTATCAAAATGTACGTGGCATGCGAACCATGCTGGAGGCTATTAAAATTGCCTCTTCCATTTCCGGCGATGATTTCATTTGTTTAACAGAAGCCTGGCTGACTCCTGATATCGGCAGCAGTGAAATTTTTCCACTATATGATGTCTACCGCACTGATAGAGATCGTTTGGTTTCAGGTGAATCTAACGGTGGTGGTGTACTTAACATATTGCTATTCATAACGCTTTAAGCAGCAAACGCTGCTCTGACTTTCCCCCTTCAATTCCAGTAGAATGCATCACTGTCTTCATTTACATCTCTCAAGCTGTGAGCTTAGTATTGCTTTGCGTGTACATCCCTTACAATGCTTCTTTCCGCGTCGACAACTGTTTTTTCTGGATATCTTCATATTTCTGCAGCGTCAACCCTCTATACACTATTTTAATCTGTGGTGACTTTTACATGCCGTGCCTAAGCTGGTACACAAGCTTTTATACCCTCTCATCCTTCAATGATCCCTCTATTCTTTTTTCTTCTTTTTTATTGCTTTGCTCCCTATCGCCATTAATTAAGATCCCGAACGCGAACAATAAAAATCTCGATTTCATCCTTACGACCAATCCTGCCCCTATCTCCTCGATTTCAAAATCCCCCTCTGAATATGTAAAACCTAATCCGCACCTCAATTCAAACGCACTCCTTTTTCCCAAGATTTAATTTCCGTAAAGCCAACTATGCAGCCATTCAGCTTGAGCTGGATAATATTGATTGGTATTCAATGCTACAGAATCTCGATGTCAATTCAGCGCTCTCAACTTTCTATGAAAATCTCAGCAACATAATTACAAATCATGTACCTATCTGCCGATCCCCACGGAAAATGAGCCCCAGCTGGTTTTCCGCTGAATTCTCAGATGCTCTTTCTTTGAAGGACCAGGCACGCAAAAAATTTTACTATTCCAACTCTGACACTGACCCCGCAAACTACCGACTGCTTCGCAGAGAAGCCAAAAAAGTGGTTAAGAACGCAATGCGATCTTATTATTATATGATTGAAACATCACTGCAATTGAATAGTCCTAAGCCGTTTTGGACATACATGCGTTCCCTGAAAACAACATCCCATAATCCAAATATCTGTGACCTTTTTCCTCATTGTTTTTCCTCCACATTAAGGTTTCAAACCCCAGTATATACTCATTGTGTCCTTCTTCTTTCCCTATTTTGCATCCTATCGTGACCTCTCCATCAGAAATTGAAAATGTGCTGCTCACTTTTGACATTAATGGTGGCCCGGGTCCTGATGCAATACCAAATCTGTTCGTAAAATCATTATCATCTTCATTATCTACCCCACTATCAATTATTTTCAATATTAGCATTCTTCCTACTGCTTTCCATAGGTAGTAGTAAAATCTCGAACTATTGTCTGATTTCTTTGCTGTCTTGTTTTCGCAAGCTCCTTGAGTGAATTGTGCATAACAGAATGTACGACGCCATCAGTATCCTGTTTGCAAATGAACAACACCGTTAGTTAAAGGTCGTTCGACAGTATCTAACTTGTTAGAACTTACGAATACCATATCTCTTGCTTTTGACAAGAGCCAACAAGTTGATGTCAAATACACCGATTTTGCTAAAGCCTTTGACAGTGTTGATCATGGTCTTTTGGCTAACAACTTGGATCGTTCCGCGTTTCCGACGCAATCATCTCTTGGACCTTATCCTTCTTATCCCATCGCTGCTGCACCATTACATGGAATAATTTTTTTGTCGGCCTCATTTGGTCCAAAATCTGGTGTTCCATCAAGGATCAATTTTAGGCCCTTTGCTCTTCAACATTTTCATTAATGATTTACCCCAACGCCAGTCCTCTAATTGGCTTCTTTACGCTGATGATTTAAAAATGTATCGTTCCATTAACTCCAGCAAAGACTGCCCATACCTTCAAAATGATCTTGACATTTCAAAATGTTGTCGCATGAGATTCACCGACAAAATTCGTTGACGGATTGCTGCTCGCACTTGTGGACAAATTTAAAGATTTGGGAGCAGGTTTGAAATTTGACATCCATATGTCATGCATAACCACTAGAGCTTCACTTGTCGGTGGTTTTATTTTACGATCCTCCTGCAAGTCTTTTTTAACATCTCAACCAGCGTCCATCTATTTGTACTCCCAGCCCAGTCAATCCTTGAGTATGCCTCCCAAGTATGGTCTCCTCACTATACCAATCTATCGGATGCTGTTGAAACTGTACAGCGTAAATTCACACATTCTCTATTCTACAAATATTAACTCCCTTACAGCTCCTACGATGAGCGCTTACAGATCCTCAACATTCCATCACTTAAAAAAGGTGAAATTCTTAGACCTCTGTTGCTTATTTAAATTATATCACGGCATTCTTTCATCCAACCTTCGGAAAAGACTTTAACATATATACGTCCCACCTCAAGAACACTTTCAACTGAGATACTCTTTGTGCCCTTTGCTTGTACCGATATTTATTTTTATTCGTTTTAAGTGCGCGTATCACGTCGTTTTAATGAGCTCCAGCTGGGTCCCCTGCATATTACATAATATTCTCCTTAGCATATTACATAGTATTCTCCTTAGTATATTACATAATATTCTCCTTAGCTTCCAATAGTTTATTATTATTTTATATTCTTGTTTTTTTCTTATTTCTAGTTGCTCACTTTGTTATTGTCGCATGTATTATATTATATTTCATTACCTATTTTGTAATTGGATTCATGGATCTGTGAAATAGCGTAAATAAATACATTCTTGTATTTTTCAGATTTTATTGCAATTTCAGCATTGGTATAGGTAACAATTAGATTTATCATATCATCTGTAACAAAAGATGAAAAGCAACACAAAGGATCTAATTCATTTTTGCACATGTGTGTACCTCCAGGTCTAATATGCACAATGTTTCTTGCAGCTGTTCGGCTTTCTGGCCTAGTCTTTAGCGATGACTATTTGTGCCTATCTGCCTATCGCGATGGTATAATAATCCTCCGACCTCTGTGCCGAAGTATCTGGTATCTTATCTTCATTTGATGGAGATAAATGGTTATTTACCTGAACGTCTTGATTTGGAGGTGGATGTTGTGCCATAGAAGAAATCTTATCCTCCCTATCTGATTTATAAGCCGGATCAGCCTCGATGTGGTTTTCCTTCTCACTCTCTGATGAAATTTCTTTTATGTTGTAAAAACTAAAAAATAAACTTAAAATATTGGAAACAAAATAGTACAAATCATATGTTATTACTAACCTTCGTCGATGCGACGAGTCATAGTTGCTGGTCCGGCACGCACAGGCCTCCCACAGAAAAAACACTACCGTCTATCGCGAGGGCAAAGGGCTAACTGGGGTTACACGGGAGCTGCAATGGGTGCGACTGCGCTCTAAATTTACGGCACTTTTTTTTAATTCGCGTTGTCGATTCGAAGAAGCTTAGTGTACTAGGATTAAGGGCCAGACATAAGCGTTTTACATAATCTCAGACCGCTTGATGACTACAAATTGGCCGTACATTCAGCAAAATTATTTAAGCTGGAATCGGTAACTTTTTTTAGTTTGTGAATGGATCCCTCGATAATCCTTATATATTTGAATAATCTTTGGATTTACAATAGACGCATCACTTAATACACCGATTTATGTTACCAGAAAAATTGTTTTGAACTCACATGGGCAATATATGCAGTTAAAGCATATAAAAAAAGTATTCTTAAATTAAATTTAAAGCTGCCTTGTGCAATTACATCCTTAGATTATCAATTTTCGACCTATTTGTAACAGCTTTTTGCCCACTTCCAGAAAGTGATTCAATCAGGATTATAACTCGACTTAGTGCCCTCGAGAAATGCAAGTCAACCTTTATGACGTATTCTGTGTGTATGACTTCTGCCTGGATTAGTTTAATTTTATTAAATTCCCCAGAATTTCAAAAGAAATTGATACTATTCTTTCAGGTACATCAGTTCGCCGTAGTCCAGCCGTAGATTTATTTGAACAGCATCAAGGCACTCATATATTGCAGGTATGTCAGCAATTTGATCCTCCAGGACCCCACAATAACTCATTTTCTCTACTCCTTGCAGTCTTTAGATGGATTCGCATTGGCCGTGGCGGCGGATGGGCGATTTTTATATATCTCAGAAACAGTTTCAATCTACCTCGGATTATCACAAGTGGAGATGACTGGCAGCAGTATCTTCGACTACGTGCATCAAGCAGATCATGCTGAAATCGCCGAACAATTAGGTTTAAGTTTAGCTAATGGACAAAGTGGTGGTTTGGCGTCACCGTCGTCGGGCGCCTCGGACGAGGGTGGAGGAGGTACGCAGGGCACCAATAATCCCGACGGTGAGTTACTCGCAACTAGAGGAGGCCTACGATTTGAATGGTAGATATCGATACTAAAACTTTCTCAGAAATTCAAATAAACAATTTGTCAAAATCAGATTCATTCATCGCTTAAGCAAAAACTTCCCACTAAGTATCGATTACTTCCATTCAAACCTTATTAATCGCAATAATGATGCTACGCTACCGTGTCTGAATGTGCGGAACTCATGCCCGTCATGAACATGCTCCTTACACTTAAACGGTCGAGTTAACTCATTAGCGGATTAATTTGCCGTGAAATTTGACTCTAACACATTCGCCAGTCCCCCCAATTACACGGATGTATCTTAATCTCTTGTTTTGGATTACTTTGTCTTCTTACAGTGTCATCGCAAATGAGCCTGACCGCGGCTAGTGCCTACAAAGGTTTCGACAGGTCGTTTTGCGTGCGGATGAAATCGACCCTGACGAAACGCGGTTGCCACTTCAAGTCATCAGGTTACAGGGTGAGTCTTGCATTTTTGTTTTATTTCATTACCTCTTCTTAGATACTCGCATGAAGCAGTACCTCGTGCTGCTGAAGGATCTGGGTTTAGCGGCATGCCGCGAAAAGCGTCGACAAAGAAAACTGATTTAGTCGCGATACGCACAGTTCCGGTTAGGGACAGTCTTAATTTTTAATGATGTGCAAGATGCTAAGATGTGACGGCCGATTAGGGAGTCTAATGTATGAGTCGCGAGTTACACATCAAGATACCGAAGATTGAAGATGTCTGATGCTCGGTTGCTTGCTAAGCTTAACTTGTTGAATGTTTTTACTGATGCTGTTTATTAGACGGACACAATTTTACCCCAAAACAACAAAAAATTCGTGTTTGCCACTTGAAAAGATACCAAAATTAATAGCGCAGGTGACTTGAACTTTACAGATAGCTACATCATTCGTCAAAAAAAGAATAACAACCGAAAGAAATAAGAAACCATTGAGAGAGTATTTTTAGAAATAAAATTTAAAAGAATTTTAACGGTGCTATTAAACAGTAATTCCAAAGTACCTTATATGAATAATAATAAATTCGATTGTATGCTACGCGTATTGACGATCGTCTTTCCATTTTAATTGTTACCACGGAATGGTATAGTGAAGAAAAAAGGTCTCTTTCGTCAATGGACGCGGCCAGATTTGAATCAATATATCGTCATAACAATTAGAGAAAAATTTGAATAGGAAAGTTTTGCCGAGCCTCTGTACGGAATTTAAAATCCATTGTTTCACTTGATTACAGTACACAATTTAATGGAACTTATTTTATGTGAGTAATCATGTGGACATTTTATTGTTTCGTTTACTTCTCAACGGTGGCAGTTAAAAATAAGAAGTCATAAAGTTTGTGAGTCTTTTCATTACCTATGCACATTAATTGCGGTTTCAGAGTAAACAAATGACTTAAGAGTCAACTATGGTATACTACTAAGTTCCATGATTTGGCTTTTAAAATCACGAATAATAGATTTTTGAATAATTACTCATTGCTTAATTATAATGGCCTTTAGTTGGCTACAAATGTATGAGTTTATATTATCCTTTACTTTTGAAGATCAACCTCAATTGATTAGAAATATTTCTCATTGATCAACGGTTACACTAGCCCAATTCAAACCTTAGATTGCCTCCTGCATAACTTACTTTATCAAAATCCTCTTTTTATTTTGTTCCTATAGATCAACACCATCCAGCTATTGCTATTTTAGTTTGTAACCTACGTTCTACACAAAAAAAAAACTATTAATCCCCCAATATTGAATTTTCATAAATCTAATCTATCAAGCAACCTCACAAATGATTTTATCAATGTCTGGCCATCTTTTTAGGTCTTTGTAAAATTTTTTTTTACAAAGACCTACTAGTTTCGCGACCTGTCTGTCCGTCCGTCCGTCTGTCCGTCTGTCCGTGCGTCACAGCTGATTTCCTCAGAAACTATAGAAGCTAGAATGCTCAAACTTTGTGAAAAAGTCAGAAGTGATGGTCTTTCAAAAGTAAACGTCTTACCAAAAATTTAAAAAATTGTTAAGGGGGGTCCCCCCTTATAACGAATTGGCCCTTAAAATTCTTTTTTAATCAGAGGTAGTCGAGTGGGGTATCAAATGAAAGGTCTTGATTAGAACTTTAAGAATCTGAAATAAAAAAATCATTTTGTCAATTAAGGGGTCCAGGGGAAGGCAAAATGTACCCAAAATTTGTGTCCCCCCCCTCGCGATTGGACACCTTTGAGCCGAAAAATCTGAAAATCATCACGAACGAGGGCCTTAATGAGTACAAGGGCAACAAATACCTTAGAAATCGAAATTCGCTCAACTTTGTTAATAATAGTATGATTTGTAGATTTTACATTTTTGCCCATAAAATCAAAACGGTACCTTTAAACTTCTTGAAATTATTATATAGACTAACATAAGATATATATGTCCACAAAATTTAATTGAGATCGAATCATAATCAAGTGAGTTATAGCCATTTCAATTATTTGGAATTACAACAACAATAACACGTGTTCATGGTTGATAAAGGGTTTTCCAATAAGAGGTGTTATTTTGATATTAAAGGAAAAGTGCCATTTTTTGATATAAATGATCGGATGTTTATTTCATTATAAAGAAGAAGATATGCCGTTAATAGCAAAAACTAACATCAGGCAAATAACCACTGCGACACGCTTACAGGACCATATCCTCTTCATGAAATTTTCCATAACCAAATCGAGTGGCTGCCGTATGTGCTCAATAGCCTCACGAATTTCATCTTTGATATCTTGAATCGACGCTGGGCTATTGGCGTAGGCATTTTCTATCACGTAGCTCCAAAGCAAGAAGTCGCAAGGTGTTAAATCACAAGATCTATTCAAAATAGCACCTCTTATTGGAAAACCCTATATATATTTAAAATTGACGTAGGCATTTTTATTTTCTTTCAATTTTCATGAAAATTTAACTTGAAGATGTTCAATCGGTCGAGCATTCAGAAAAATCATTTAAGCTAGACTAAAATGGCAATGTGCATCTTTTGTGTAAATTTGAACGACTTCATATCAAAGTATTGGATGAATAATTCAAGTTATCGATTCACGCTATTAGAAAACTTGTTTCTAACCCTAGAATGTTTACAAAGACCTCCTGGTAGGAGCACTCTCCTGCTTACTCAACTTGTTTTTTACTTGTGTAGAGGACTTGTCAAAATTCTATAACTTCCTGTATACTGTTTTGGATGAACATGCAGCTACATCTTCCTATCAGAGGTGAATTCAGGATTTCTGTGAGGAGGGGCAACAACAGCTATCCGGGGGGCTCGGAGAATACCCCACAATTTTACGAAGATTTTTTTTTATTTAAGACTATAAAACATATTTTTATTATACCTGAGCACATATAAAATACTATTTATACTGTTTGAGACCATGTCACAAGGTACACCTATCAATACTATAATTACTAGAAAAACTACCTCATTATATAAAATAAACTGTCTGTCAGAAAGAGAATTTACAATTATTATTATTAACACTTGTAGTTAATTTTTCAAATAAATCTCGTAAAAAATAATCATAAAATAAAAACGATAAAAAATTTATACAGAAATTCCTTTTGAAGGTTTTACCTAATATGAATTTTGTAAAGAGAGATTTCGCTACAAAAAATGTGTACGATAAGGTACAGGCTTAGTTTGATTGACGTTAAGGTAAACAAATTAGGTAAATTGCAACTCGTTTGACACATAGGTAGGCTTTAAGTTTATTTTAAGCAAAACTACCTATCCAACAAATTCTCAGTCATTATTTGAGCCCAGTCTTCAGTCGAATCACAAACTCCATTCTTCATTCCAGCAAATCTATTCAGGGTATATTTCTATATCTCTATGTACATTAATAAGCGCCAGTTCAGTCAGCTGATCCTTAACAATTGTAGTGGCTCCTGCATGTACGATAATTATAAGTCGACACTGTTTTCTTTTATGCCGGCATTTATTAACTTTATATTTTAGCTTTATCCATGAAATCCTTAAGGTTATACAAGGTGAGTTCCAAAATAAACGAGACTGAGCTAAAATAGAAACGACAGGAGCTTTGTTCTGATAAATTCGAGTTTATTTACTCAAAATAGTCTCCTCCGGCCTCGATACACTGTTTTGCGCGATCCAAAAGCTTTTCGAAAGAGTGTTTCATATCATGTTACCTTTTTCCACTGGGAGTCACAATCCCTTGGTTGGGTGCTCCGGTTGAGACCTTGGGGTCCCGGCTAAGCCGTGGAGACGGGGTAGGTGAGCGCCACTCGCCAACCCGTTAAATTGTCTCAGGAGCCAATTGGCGAGGTTAGGCTCCCCGGACCAACCCACACTACTTCCGAATTTCGGCGACGAAACCTAACCCTATTCACAAAGTCCTATTACCATGCTTCCACGTTCTCAGGGGACACTTTCACTTGGTGGTCTTGTGCCACCCCGATTTTTCACCACGGTTGATTTACCTGGACCCGCGAGCCAGGCTCCACACTATTTCCTTTAATTGAATAGACCGGCTGAATTCAGTACTATACATATATATTCAGAGTATTAAAAATTCAATTCAATTGAAATAAAATAAAATTACAATAAAAATGTGTATATGTGTTACTGTTCTTTTGACCAATTACCTATTAACAATCACCTAACCAATATGATCGGGGGCCCCACTTTTCTCGATGACGCGCTTCGACGTTACCTCGATTCTTCACGTGATCTCCGCACCAGCTTTCCTATTCGCCTTTCCTCCTTCCTCGTCCTTCACACTGCTTCCTCATTTCTCCTTTTTCGCCCGCTTCCAACCTGCTTTCCAAAACTCCAGCTTTTTTCCCGCCGTATTTGGACCTCGTTCCTTTTATCTAACCTCCAACTCCAGATGTTCCACCCAAAAAGAAGAAAAGAGAGCCTTTTTCGCCCAATTCTAGGCCTTTTATAGCCTCGGTGCAACGAGCTTTCGATGTTTCAATTAGCGATGTGGCACTGCCGTTCTGCATTATCACTCCACAGCTTCCATGGGGCATCACCGAAGCTCTTTGCGATCCCCATGTTTTGGACAGTTTACTCATGTCATTTGGTGCATTCGACACGGCGGGTACTAATATTGTTTTTCTTATTATTTTAGGCTTTTGGCAAACATAAAATAAATACACCATGTGAGTTCTCTACCGTTGTCTACGCAACAGGAATATATCAACTATGCATTTATATCGTGTATGAAGGAGTTGTAGATTGATTTAATAAGTCTCATATTTCTGTTCGTTCAGTGTTTCAAAGTTAGCTTTTTATCATCATTTTCTATTATCATGATGATTTTCATGATTAGGGCCTACTATTCTATTTAGTTAAGCAGCCAATATAAGAAATAGCGATTATGAAACGGGTCCGTTGTTTGTGTTGGGATTCTGGGGCGGTTTGGCCGATGCTGTTTGCATTGTTGCCGAAAATTGTGATAATGTTTCCTGTGATACGTTAGCTTTTAGAATAGTATTTTCCAATTCCAATTGATTTATTCGATCCATCAGTTCAGCGATCTTTTCTTTCAGGACTTCTACTTCCTCTCGGACAGCAATCATTAAGTGAGATTTCACAAGATCCATAGCTTGTTCGATTTTATTTTATTTTATTATCGATAGCCACCGCACTTGTTCCAGATGCACTTTCACTATCTGCTTCAACAGCTGTCGCTTGCTCTTCGTCATTTGATTGCTGTGGCGGAATTATTGCAGCCGTGGCCTGTGTTTGCTGCGGTGTTGAAACTGTAGATGATCCATCACTCATTATTGTCATTTGTGGTGCACCTTCTTGTTGAGTCATCGAAGGAATACTTTGAAGAGGAACCTGGTTTGGCGATATTTGCTGCACAATGGTATCAACCCCTGGTGAAATAGTTTGGGGAACAACGTTCGGTGCCATTCCCATAACACCTACAACTCCGGGCTGTTGAAGCACATTTACATCAGCGTGATGCATCTCCATCGGCATCCCACTGGTGCTCGTAACAGGAATTGTTCCTGGGTATGCTTGACTTGTGGGTGGTGGTGCCATTTGCATTTGCGCTTGTTGCATACTTTGCGCTTGCTGCATGCTTTGCGCTTGTTGCATGCTTTGCGGCATGCTTTGTGGCATGGTCTGCGGCATGCTGTGGTGTATGTTTTGCGACATGGCTTGGACCATAGTGGCCGGCTGCGACATGACAGCTGGCTGAGCCATACTAATGTTCGGAATTGAGGTTACTATGTTAGCTGCATTCATATCCGGGACTCCAGCAACCATTCCTAGATTTACAGCCGGCATCGATTGCGCTGGTGCCTGAGGCTGTTGTGGCACTTGTCCAACGAAATTCGACGGAACGCCGTTCTGAATCTGCATATTGGAAGGAAGGGTAGCTCCATGCAAATTCGGAATTTGTTGATTCGGTTGATTGTTTTGGTAGAAATGTGCCGGTTGTGATTGCCCTTGCATATGAGTAGCTTGTTGATGTTGTTGGTATTGTTGGTTTGGAAGCGTTTGGTGCATTTGCTGTTGTGAATAATTTACAATATTGGCTTGAGGAGCACTAGTGACCACGGTGTTCGGCATAGAAGCAGACACCTGAGGACGCATTCCAGATGGCACAGCCGAAATATTATTTGTCATCGGTTGCGACTGAGTTTCCATTAACGGCTTCTGCAACGTCGATGACCATAAAAGTGCACTTCTCATCGTAAATCAGTATATTTGCGGATGTCTAGCAAGACTTAATCTTGGATAACAATTGTATATCTTGTTGGATTCCATTCGATAGGGTAATCAATGCCTTTAATTTTTGTCATTTCCACGCTCGGTTCAAGTTCCGCTTCAATTCGGAATTCCTCTGCATCCTCGATTGAGGAAGTTCCGCAAATGGACTGCTCACTCCAACTTAACCTAACCCTTACAAGGGATTTGCAAATTCTAAAACTCTATTCGTTTTCTTACAAAATTTATTTAAATCTTTAATTCAGCCTGGCTGGCGTGGTACATAATAACTTTAGATCGCGGGTCTTGCTTATAAAGTCGCGTGTGAAAGAGTCCCGTGACAATCATTAACCGGAATGTCTTTCAGGATGTCGGTACAAGCCTTTCGAATGCCCTCTACGGACGCAACGCGTTTTCCTTTAATGGCCAAATCCAATTTTCCAAAAATGTAGAAGTCACAGGGAGCCATATCAGACGAATACGGTGAGTGATTAATGGTTAAAATGCGATTTCTAGTCAAAAAATCAGTCACAAGAGTGGATCGATGAGATGGTGCATTATCATACAATAAGCGCGCCAGCTTCCTCCTTCGCGGTATTCAGGCTGAATTAGACGAATGCGATGCAACAAACGCTTCAAAACGCCAAGATAGAAAATTGTATTAACAGGTTGGCTCGTTGGCACGAACTCCTTGTGGACAATTCCCTTAAAATCGTAAAAACAAATGAGCATCAACTTGATTTTTGACTTCTCCAAACGCGATTTTTTGGGTGGTGGCTCCTCTGGGGCCTTCCATTCGCCACTTTGACGCTTGGTTACAGGCTCATATTGGAAACGGCACGTTTCATCACCAGTTACAATGCTGTAAAGGAATTTCTCATCTTTTTTGCCTCTTTAATGATGTCTTTCGAATGTTGAATTCTGAGCAATTTTTGGTCATCAGTTAACTTGTGCGGAAGAAAACGTGCACAGACCTTTCGTAAGCCCAAATAATCGGTTAGAATGTGGTAAATCGATGTTTTGGAGATATTCAACTCCGATTCCATGAATTTTAACGATGATTTCGGTTCATTTTTGATAATATAAATTCACGCCCGATTTCGATGGAGTTTTCGGTGATCACTGATTTTGGGCGGCCCGTATGTTCATCGTTATTTATGTCCTCACGACCGTCTCTGTAACGTGTAAACCACTCATGAACTCTGGCACAAGATAGACAATCATCGCCATAAACTTTTTTCATCAATTCAAATGTTTCGGTAAACGTGTTACCGATTTTAAAACAAAATTTGATATTAGGTCTTTATTCGAAACTCATTTTTGTACCGGTGACACAAACATACTGTCACTTTAGACGCAATAACTTCGCTCCCACTGAACCGAACGTCACCAAACTTTCACTGTAAGTCAAGGAGGGATGTAACTTTCCAACACACTATTTCATTCACTGATGGCGCCATCAAAAAATTTTTTATGAAAAAAGCCTCGTTTATTGTGAAAAACCCTTTGTAATGGGGGTACCGGTTAATTCGTGCGGTTTTCTAACAGATGGCGTAATTTGATTTTTATTCCAGTGATTAACCTTTCCAAATATGTGTTGGAAAGTACTGTCATATAGCGTCTGAATCAGTATGTGTCATTTAGCTGAAGCGTAAACAACAATACTTTTTTTACTCTTTGAAATGTCGAATTTTGTGCCGAATAAAGTGTTTTTGCGGCGAGTACTTCTTCATTACTTCAATGTGAAGAAAAAGGCTGCCGAAAGTCATCGTATTTTGGTGGAAATGTATGGTGTGCATGCTCTAGCTGAGCGTACGTGCCAGAAGTTTTTTGCACGGTTTAAAAGTGGCAATTTTGACTTGGAGGACGATGAACGGCCCGGACAGACAAAAAAGTTTGAAGATCACGAATCGGAGACATTGCTCGACCAAGATCTATCCCAAACGCAAGAAGAACTTGCAAAATCACTTGGCGTCGCTCAACAAACCATTTCCGATCGTCTAAAAGCAATGGGAATGATCCGGAAGGTAGGCCGTTGGGTGCCGCATGAATTGAAGCCAAGAGACGTCGCACGCCGATTTTTCACGTGTGAACAACTGCTTCAATGGCACAAAAGAAAAAGTTTTTTTGCATCGATGTCACTGGTGATGAAAAGTGGGTCCATTACGATAATCCAAAACGTCGGACGACGTATGCATACCCCGGCCGTGCATCATCATCGACGGGCGTTCAGAATATTCATGGCCTGAAGGTTATGCTGTGTATTTGGTGGGACCAGCAGGGTGTGATCTATTATGAGCTGTTGCAACCGAATGAAATAATCACAGGAGAAGTCTACCGATGACAATTGATGCGTTTGAGACGAGTGCGAAAAACGGCCGGAATATGAACAAAGGCACGACAAGTTAATTTTGCAACATGACAATGCTCGGCCACATGTTGCACCTTGAAACGCTCAAATGGGATGTCCTACCCCACCCGCCGTATAGTCCAGACCTTGCGCCATCCGATTACTATCTCTTCCGATCAATACAACATGGCCTGGCTAACCAGCACTATTCCAATTATGAAAAAGTCAAAAATTGGATCGATTCGTGGATAGCGGAGAAGCCAGTCGAATTTTTCAGAGGAAAAAGTTCTAGCTAGCGATGGACAATACTTTGAATACTAAATTTGTAGCCATTTTTCCACAATAAAGCTTCAATTTTCGAAAAAAACGCATGAATTAACCGGTACCCCTATTAGCTTATCGAAACAAACCTTATGAAGGGCCTCTGAAATATATGGTCTTAGTTTACCCGTGGAATTATCACACCAAATTTTTTTTTCTCTCTCTCTCTCTCTCTACAGGCAATTTAATTATTTGTAATGTTTTTTTTTATATTTTGAACTGCTATGAGAAATTAATTGCTATAGTTCAGAGTCTTCTTTTTGCAACTTTGCTACTGGTTTTACTTCGAGCAATGACTGCAATTCCCATGTTTCTAGTTTTTCTATTCTTGATAGATACTCTGCTACGATATCACTATTTCCTTCTATATGCCTATTATCGTGTGTATATTGAGCTTTGTAGTGCAGATGCCTAAACTGTCTAGGATTACGTTCTGCTTTCGTAAATATTGACCTCTGAGAAGTTTATGATCTGCGAAAACACAGTTTATGATCTGCGAAAACACAGAGAGCTTCAATTAAATGTCTGAAGTGTTTAATAGCAAGATATATTGCCAATAACTCCCTATCAAAAGCAGAATACTTCATTTCTGTTTTTGACAGGTTTCCTGAAAAAAATTCTAGTGGTTCCCAAACAGAGTTTTTTAGCTGCTGAATAACTGCTCCAACAGCATCGGTTGTAATACTGACGTATCCATTCGGTGATGGATGAACTAGTAAGGTAGCTTGTGCTATCCATTCGGTGATGGATGAACTAGTAAGGTAGCTTGTGCTAATGCCTCTTCACATTCTCTAGGTCAAGGGGAAATCGTCTTTATTTGCCTTTCTCTTCTTTCTTGCATTGTTAATTGAGGATATGTTGTCTCTAATTGGAGTTAAAAGTTCCGATAGATTTGGTACAAAACGACGAAAATAATTTATCATACCGATAAATTGTTGCGTATCACGAATCGACTTCGACGAAGGCAAATCCAAAATTGCTTTAATTTTTTTGAGAAGAACGAATTCCATCTGCCGATATATTTGTTGTAGATGTTCCCTGTGTTCTTCTAATGACTTACTTGCCACTAAAATATCGTCCATATGAACGAATACGAACGATAATCCTTTACAGACCTCATTAATGAAACGTTGGAAGGTTTGTGCAGAATTTCTAAGTCCGAATGTCATACGCACAAATTCGAATAAGCCAAACGGAGTCGTGATTGCAGTCTTGTATTTATCATTTTCATGAATTAGTATCTGATGGTAAGCTCTAAAAAGATAGATTTTTGAAAAGTATTTGCGTCCCTCTAACTTAAGAGGAAAATCGTGAATATGTGATATATGGTATCGGTCTGGAATCGTTATGGCATTTAAAGCGCGATAATCTCCACATCGTCGGCAATCTGTTGTATCTTTTTTTCTTACCATATGAAGTGGTGAGGAGACTTGTGAAGAAAAAGGACGACATATACCCAATTCTACCATGTGAGAAAATTTGGAATATTTTCAACTCGCACACGTCTCGAACGTCGAGATTTCCGAAGGAAATCTGAACCGACCTCTCATCGGTTCTAGATGTGAAGTCTTGGAACGTGACAACGGACTGTACCCCTCAGGTCAACAAGTCTGGACACTCTTAGTCCACTCTGTAATACTGTCAACCAGCCTTCAGTGCTGATAATACTTAACAATTATGCTATCGGCGATTCGCTCGCGAGAAGGATCAGTCATTTTCTTAACGTAAATGCGAGCAATGCGGCTACAGAACACGATAAGCACTTGGACGTAAACACTCGGCGGGATATGGAAGATTTACGTTGCGCCCAGAACACAAATTAGGCAAAAAATCGCAATTAAGCGAAAATAGCGTTGAATATATGGATCTTCTGATCGGCGTCAGTGGCGTAAGGCTCATTTATTACAAATTCTAAATATGTTTCTTTATATCTATTGGGTCCAAACGGCGTAATTTTGCTAAAGGAAGCGATCCGTTTGTGTGTATGTGATGGACGACATTATGTTTAAAAGGGTCATTGAATTAGGTGCAGGTGTGAGTGTTGGAAATCCTTTTAGAATATTTCAAAATTCGTTCTCTATTGAAAAGCTTCTAGGTGAAACATCCTTAGCTTTGCTATCGACAGCATTTATCTGTAGTTTAGTATTTTGGTCAATAATTCCCTTGTGGTGAAGATCGACCAATTAAATTTGATAAAAAATCCACGCCTTATATTGTTCTGCATACTTCAGCCAAAATGAGGGATTGCACAAATTTTCTCCTTAAACCGAAGTCTATTTCAAGGAGTTTACTGCCGCATGTGCTAATTGTGCTACCATTAGCTGCTGACAATATTAGATGCAAATTTTTGTTTGTATTTTTAAATCTTGTATGAGGAATAACCAACAAATCTGCTCCGGTATCGGCAAAGAAATTTAAATTATGGATTGTATCCCGAATACAAAGGCGCCGGCTTGCATATTTTTTACCATTGCTGGCTGCCTCATCAATGGATTCATTTAGTTTTTTGAGTTCTCATTTTGGGTATTGAAATTAGATATTTTCGCAAAGCCACATAATTTAACCCAATGAGTTGCGTTTTCCCCAAAATGAAAATGATACCAGCAGAATTGGTCATTTTTGTTAAATTTTCTGCTTGAAGACCAACTTTTTGACCTATAACTAGACCCGTATTGAGATCTAGATCTATTCATTTTGTCGATTTTGTCATCAAGAGCGCAAATTTGATTTCGCTAACTTTTCAATTACAGGGTCTGAATAATAAGTAACCGGACTGACCTCAGGAAATTTTTTATTGGCGAAATATGTACAATTTTTCTTTAGAAATCTTCAAAGTAGTCCCCATTGGAGTCGATAACATGCTGATACCGATTTTTCCAACCCCCGAACGCTCTCTGGAAGTCGGCAACCTCGATGCTGTGTAGAGCCCTCGTCGTAGCACGTTGAACGTTTTCCGGAGTCCCGAACCGCGGCCCCTTAAGGTGTCTCTTGATCTTGGGGAACAGTAAGAAGTCCGCTGGTGCCATATCCGGGCTGTAAGGAGGCTGTGGCAACGTTGCCCTTGACTGTTTGGCCAACTGCTCGGTGACGAGCAGGCAGGTGTGCGACGGAGCATTGTTGTGATGGAGGATCCACGAATCGGCAATCTCCGGACGGACTCGGCGAACCCGGGTGGTTAGTCGACGGAGCACCTCTCTGTAGTACTGGCAGTTTGCAGTTTGGCCGGGTTGCACAAACTCTTTGTGAACAATGCCTTTCATGTCAAAGAAAGCAATGAGCATCCACTTCACCTTCGATTTGCTCATGCGCGCTTTTTTCGGTCGTGGTGACGCCGGTGTGTGCCACTCCGAACTTCGTCTCAGGATCGTATTCGAAAACCCACGTCTCGTCTCCTGTAATAACGTGGTTAAAAAACTCCGGTTCGGTTGCTCGATCGTACGCTCCATTTTCTCTCCGACGACGTAACTGAACACGCACTCCGCTCTCGCTCGATGCTATCTCTCCAAGCGCTTGGAGGCAACTGCTGCAGCCCGGTTCCCTTTACCTTGACCCCCACCACCACTACAGCACCAGATACCGGTTAGCAGACGCTTTGACGGCGCGGGACAGGCTCAGTCCGGTTTTTTATTATAAAGACCCTGTATATACCTATGTTTCTTTCCTCTTTCTTTAAGTTTTTATTTGAATATGAGAATTCTCGCAATAAGTAATCAGGCTGACTAATATAATCTTCTTTGTTTATGTTTTTATTTCAATATGTATTTAATTTCACTAACGTTTCTTATTGTATTAACCATACTTTACCCACAATTTTATCTAAACCCTCCTCAACACCTAACTCATTGGCAGATACCGATGCTATTGCACCAGCAACACAAGACAACATTAACAATAGTCTTTTTCTTCTTCTTCTTAGTACTACAGCCCCTCTCGGCCATTCGCTTTCTGCAAATAGCACCTCCAACTGTATCGGTCCGTTGATCGCGACCTCCAATTTTGAAAACCGAGCGGCGATGAACTGTCTTCGTCGAACGAGTCAGACCAGCGTTTCCTCGGTTTTCCCACTGGTCTTCGCCCTTCAGTTCTCGCAACGAATACCTTTTTGGGTTTCCGTTGTTCGTCCATATGATTCACATGGCCAGACCTCAGGCTCGTCAAAAATTTCATACAGCTCATTGTTGTATCGAATTCGCCATTGGTCCCCGTCTAGCTTCGCTCGGATTATTCGCCTCAGGACCAGTCGCTCAAAGGCGTTCAATATATTTGCGGATGCTTGGGTGATACCCAGGT
Source organism: Odontomyia ornata (assembly GCA_963969285.1). Taxonomy (NCBI): domain Eukaryota; kingdom Metazoa; phylum Arthropoda; class Insecta; order Diptera; family Stratiomyidae; genus Odontomyia; species Odontomyia ornata. Next base: position 306,935,337 of record OZ017741.1, read on the forward strand.
CATTTTATGAATGCGTCATTGTGGGAAGCAAGTTGAACGTATGACTCGATTTCTACTACATGCGAAGTCAATCAGGCGCTGGCCGTTGTCATTTATTTCATCGTGGAGGCTACATCGTCCAGTCGTTTCCCAATGAGATAGCTCATTGCCAACTTTAGCGTTGGAATCACCCAGAATTATTTTTGTGTCGTTTGTAGGCAATGAGTCGGCTAGTCTTTCCAGGTGATTGTAGAACGTTTCCTTCGTTTTTTCGCCCTTTTCTTCGGTCGGGGTGTGAATATCAATCAGCCAGATTTTGAAGAGTTTCACCTGTACATGGATCGTACACAACCGTTCATTGACTGCCCTAAAACCAATATTCGCAATAAAGGCCACTCTGAATTCTTGTTTTCCAGTAGGCTTGCCACTTTTGAATGGGTGCGATCTCATGGCTTGAATGGTCGTTTCCAGTCCAGTTCGTTTCCTGAATTGCCAATATTTTTAATTTATATTGACTAGCCTGTTGTAAAAGATCCTTAAAAGCGTCAGGGTAATTAAGTGATCTGACATTCCAGAGTCCACTGCTATAGTCCTTTTTTCGTTTGCGAGGTCGTTGCCGTGAGTCTAATCCATTCCGAGGCCCATCTGCAGGTTTCGAAATATTTTAAGGTTTTCCAGGACCGGGGAGTTAGCCCGTCACCCAACCTCCATTCCGGCGGCATGGTTATTACGTCGGTTCCGTTATCTTACGTCCCCACAAAGGAGGTGTAAGTAGGATTTAGTAGCAGAGCTGTAGATGTCTTTACAGTTATTAGCATTTCTCGGCATTTAATGTCCCATCATTAGGGAACCAGTAAACCCAATGTGCGACCTCAAGAGCATTTACTACCATTCAATTGGGGGGCTTGGGATGAGGAATCATGGAAGCTATGGGTTGGGGAAACAAGGGGTCCCTCCTCCTTTCTCAAACGGGCTTGGGACCGTCTACAGTGGAGTTAATTGAGCACTTGTTTTATTTTAAACTCAATTTTTTCGGTACATAAGGATGTGAAAGACACAAATCAAATTTAAATCAAAACCAACCGGAATAGTGTTCATCTCATAGATTAAATTGTTTGAGAAAAGTTTCTAAATCGACGCTTGACTTCTGGTGACCATAAAGATCCCTAGATTCCATCTCTGGCAATACACGCCATGGTTTAAGACATGAAACGTTCATTGACAAAATGGTTTTTGAGAGCTCTATAAATGACCGCTTTTGGTTTGGTAAAATCACATATCAAATTTTAGGCAATAACAATGTGAATTGCTTGCAAAAAGAAATGATAATAATAATGTGGGGAAAAAGGTTCAAGCTGAAAATCATCATGTTTTCAATAGACCATGAGCGTACGAGCGTTTAACAGTTCGAATGTTGGCCTCGGAACTGAGTATGAACCGTGAAACAGTCAGACAAATTTTAACCGACAATTTTGGGATGAAAACGTTGTGCGCAAAGATGGTTCCAAAGAACCACACCGCCCTCAGCGTGTCCCAGTATTTTGCCTCTAAAGGCATCGCCGTGTTGCAACAGCCTGCTTATTCGCCCGATATGTCACCCTGTGACTTTTTTGTTCCCTAGAAACAAATCGGTGGTCAAAGGAACCCATTTTGAGTCGATTACGGACATCCAGGCGGCCGTGACGAGGGTACACGCAGACATCCCAGTCGAAGCGTTCCAGAAATGTTACGAAGCATGGAAAACGCGCTGGAATCATTGTATAGCCCAAGGGGCTACTTTGAAGGGGATGGTAGAGCTGTAAGATAATTTTTAAATATACAGTTCTCATGGAATCAGTCTCATTACTTAATTAGCACACCTCGTAGGTGAATAAAAATAAGCTTCACAATACGCGAACGCGTTGTTGACAATAAAAGAACTCATCCGAAAGACAAACAGCAAGTCTGATGAGAATTCTGTTGATCAATGTAAAATTTTAGCACGAAGATTCTAGGAAAGTTAATCTGAAGGGAGCCTAAAGAGGGTTTCAGATTTAGGAAATTTAATTTAATTGCAGCATAAACGCCATTCGGTGTCTTCGCTAAGAAATAGTAAGAGTATCTCCTTTCCTGGCCATACTGGCAGTCAAGAAGGTCATATGCTTAGTATCACGCAGTGCCGTGTTGTCAGAAATACAGGGTGGGCCAGAAAGAATTGCGAATTTGAAAAAATCATTAAAAAAAACTGAGTACAATTCACATACAAATTTTTATTTCTATAAAAATTCACATCTGGGAAATTCATTTCTTAAAAATAACGTCATCCCGCTGCAAACATTCTTCGAATCTGACCCTCAAATTGGTAAAAACTCGCTGGCACATTGCACGGGGAATAGCTGCCATTTCTTCCCGGATATTGGTCTTCAACTGGTTAATCGTGGCTGGGTTATTGGTGTAGACTCTACTTTTTAGGTATCCCCACAAAAAAAAGTCCGGTGGCGTCAGATCCGGACTTCTAGGAGGCCATGCAATGTCACCTCGGCGCGATATCAGTTTCCCAGCAAACAACTCGTTTACGACCGCCAAAGAGGCATTAGCTGTAAGGCATGTCGCGCCATCTTGTTGAAACCATGTCGCACGATTATAGGCTTCAAATTGTTGCACTTGTGGAAAGAAAAAATCCCTTAACATGGCTATGTATCGGTCAGAATTTACAGTGACAGATTGGCCTTGTTTATTTTCGAAGAAGCTCTAACTTGTTCAATTGTGTCTTCCGTTCTTGTTGACCTTGGGCGTCCTGCAGGCTTCTGTTTGAGAGTCGAACCAGTCTCTTCGGACTTTCTGACCTACGATCGAATCACACTTTCTTTCGGACACTGATTTAGGTCATGTAATCCAAACTCACGCCGAACAATAGCGCACGAATTGTGATTTTTGTAATAATGTTTAACGCAGAATGCACGTTGCGCTCCGGTGAGGTGATCCATCGCGACTAAATTTCCGAGAACCGAGCTACTTAACTCCACCACCACCCGCGCAGTCCCCTCTCTAAAGCTTCAAACGCAAGAGTGTTTTTAAAATCGTACGCCTTTCTGGCCCACCTTGTACTATATGTTCAAAACGAAAAAGAGGCATGAATCTACTTAGAAGTATTAAGCAGACGCTGATTAGAACTATATCAAAGTGATAAAGACTACAGATCACTCAGCAGCAGATAATTATCGTACGATGTAAAAACTTTAAAGATTTTGACATTATCTGCACGTACATATACGGTAGGCAGAATTAATGATAGATGAAAGTTCGTAACAAATGAGATTGTATCAAAAAATGTCCTACAGAAAAGAACAATGTGGTACCCATTAAGTGACATGACATGATCGATTGGAAAAGAAGAAAGGGAGCGAGCAACCAATGACGCCAAATAGTTTGAGTTGAAAAAAGTATTATGATTCACCCAGTTTAAAGCCATGGGAAAGTTCAGATACAGGTGTAGTCTATCCTCAAAGACACTTGGTACAACACTACCGAATCCAAAAGATAAGTCATTGTTGATAGACTTTTAATGAAACAATGTTGCTCTGGCACTAACATAAGCTGCACATCAGAAAGAAGTCCTGTGCATACATTCACTGCAAATATTTAGAGAAGCAGTTATTGGTGATAGCAGAGATAAGAAAGTTATTGGTAATAGCAGATATATCTTCTTTTTGATGAGAGGTATTTTCAAATCCAACAAAAAGGGAAGAGGCCAGTTTACAAGCTAAGATTAAAAAAAGGGAACAAAAGGGGATCTAGATAAGGACTTAATGAAGTGGTTAGGAAACCCTTGAGGACTAGCATCTATAAAACCATCGAGAGTATCAATATGATTCTTAACTTGCTGCAGTCTTTCTACTGTTTTGATATGAGGTAGGTCTTTTGAAAAGCGTTTTAAATTTGCTGACATACAACACCGATAGGTTGATTTGATCAAATAATGGTCCAAGCTACAATTGGCTCCTCGATATATACGGACGGCAAGTATGTTCGAGGTCCATCTTTGTGGGATCAGTGCATATTCGATCTGGTTTTGTGTGTTGTCATGCAGTGATAACTAGGTCATTTTATGTATGCGTTGATGTGGGAAGCAAACCAAACGTATGACTGAAATAAGAAGAGCAAGCCTTCCAAAATATGCACACACACAGAACTTCATCCTTTAAAAACAAACGTTCTCATAGTTATACGTTTTGTAAATATAATAGGTCGGGTAGACAGAAGTACTCCACTGTCAGCTGGTTTTTGCCCTCAATCTATAATAAGCAGAAGCTTTCGCTTCGCATTTATTGAAAAAAATATAAATAAAAACCTCCTTTACTTCAAATAAAGCGACCATCATTTTGTTGCAGTTTTCATATATCATACAAGAAAAAGAAACTCAAAGATATTCAAATTATTTATATTTTCTGGCATAAGATCTGTTTTGAAAAGTTCTCTTCAAGAGCTTTCATTTGATGCCCGACATGACCATCGTCAAAAAAACGTCCAAGAGGCCATCACTTTACATTTATCTACCAAGTTTGGTCTCTGTATCTGCTATAGTTTTGAAGAAAATTTACTGCGACACATAGATGGACTGACAAACAGCCAGTCTCGATTTCAAAACGGTTTTGTTAGTCAATACAATGATCAATTAAACAAATCATTTTATGAATGACATTGGTTAACATATATAACTCTTAATTTTGATTACAGAAAATTATAATAATTTTTTGCTAACCGTTTATTACTCATTCAGATACATGTATAATGGAAAATATTTTCTGAAAAATGTCACCCCCATTCCTATTCTGCCTTCCAAATTGAATAAGACAATGTTTTTATTGAAGAAATGGATTCCCATACGTACCATAACGTTGCCATCATCGGAACTCATATCGTTGGCATAAAATCTAAAACACTTAGAAGTACAATTAAATCCTTTCTCTTCTCATTATTCGGATTCTACACAGTCAGATCCATGCATGAATATATCTTACCCTTTGCATAATTTCCCTGTTGTTAGGTGTTGTTCGTCCGACACCACAAGAGGATAGATATGAGTTACTTTATGACTTCTTACATTATTTACAGTTTTAATGGTCCTCCAAGCATAAACCGCAAGTCTGTACGAAACAATGCAAAGATTTTCCTCATATGATATCAAATATATTAGATACCCTAGAGTTCTTAGTATATTCCACCGGCTACGCGATAAGATTGGCAAGACTATACACACAGTGCATAGAAGATACATCCTTCCATGCAAGCAAGAACGTCCAGGTATTTAGTGTAACAAGGATAATCTCACTCTCTCAATGGTTTCATTACACATATCATAGAGATAATGTAGCCAAGTAATTTGTGGGAACCGTTGTGGGACTAATTTAGTGGGAAGTTTAGGCATACGAGTATTTGCTCCCTTCTTATTGTTACAATAGATTAGCAAAAAGATTTTAGATACAACTTCGCGGGTTAGGAAAGCGCAGATATTACGTTTATTTTGTTTGTTTGGAAGTTATGCGAGGAACACGTGTGTGACATTCATATTATAATGCATAATATGCTAATTGACGTAATTAACCCCTTCACATTAAAACTAATTAAGTCGTGTGTACCCCATCTACAGGTAAGCGAGGTATCTGATAAGAGTATGTCCAACGGTGGCAAAAGTGGTAAATCAGCGACCACGAATTATTCGGTACGTATCAATAAAATCAGTTTTGTTGGAGCTCAGATCATTCTATAGGAAGTCGCTCTGAATGGTTTAAGAGGTTGCCAGAAAATTATTGAGATGAAAAAAATCGCTCGAAATACGGTCACAATTGCAATCGAGAAACATATTCGAAAATATCATAGTGACCTTACCATCAAGTTCATGAATTAATTGATGAAATCGACACAAATTTCCTTTCCTTGGTTTCACAAGATTTTGAAGCCATTCGATCGATCTTGGTTTAATTAAACGTGTTTGTTCAAACAGTCCTAGGTTTTCGCGATAATGAAGGATAAAAGTCGGTATTTTTTCATATAATTTAACTGTGAACCACCACCATTTGTCATAATATTATAGGAGCCAATCTTAAAGGTGTTTTTTAGAGGCGGAGAAATTTAAATTGAAATAAAAAAAAAATGTTTTTAATATCCATAAAATCGGGTTTATTGCAAAGATACAGGGTTATCCACTACGTGCCATTTGACATCTGTCAGAATTAAATGTCATCCAAAGCGTGTTTTTTTAGTTGAAGGTTTGCCATTTAGAAATATGGATCGTTTAGCAGTCGAAGAACGCGTTAAAATTATTAAATTTTATTATAAAAGTGGAGGTTCTGCTGTATCAACATTTAGGGCTTTACGAGCCGATTACGGTCGACAAAATCGACCTACACAGCAAACAATTTCGAACACAGTGAGAAAATTTGAAGAGACTGGATCGGTTATTGACATTACAAGGCCTGTGCATCATCGCAACATTCGTACTGCTGAAAATATCACTGTCGTTGCTCAAATTGAGGAGGAAGACCCGAATTTTTCGATTCCTCGACGTGCTTAACATTTGGGCTTGTCTTACGGCTCATTTTGGCGGATTTTGCATTTGGATTTGCATCTCCATCCGTACAAAATCCAACTCACTCAAGAACTTAAACCTCAAGACCACACACAACGCAAAATGTATGCGAATTGGGTAATTGAACAACAAGCCATTGATAAAGATTTTTCGAACAAAATTTTCTTTAGTGATGAGGCTCATTTTTTTCTCAGTGGTTATTTAAATAAACAGAATTGCCGCATATGGGGCTCTCAAAATCCTTAGGTGATCCCAGAAAGGCCTTTGCATCCGGAAAAAGTGACCGTTTGGTGTGCATTATGGTCTGGTGGTGTTATTGGCCCATATTTTTTTTTGAAAACGATCAAGAAAGAGCCATTGCAGTCAATTCTGACCGCTATGGACGGATGTTAACCGATTATTTTTGGAGAGAAATTGAAGATTATGATCTGGAGAACATGTGGTTCCAACAGGACGGAAGCCACAAGCCACACAACACAGGCTAATCGAGCACTTTTGCAAGTGTAATTTCCAGGACTTGTAATTTCGAGATTGAGTGATGTCAATTGGCCCGCAAGATCCTGCGACCTAAAACCTTTGGATTTCTTTTTATGGGACTATGCGAAAGATCGTGTTTACTCGAACAATCCTCAAAATCTTGAGCAATTGAAAACCAATATTCGTAAAGTTATGGCCGAGATATTGCCGGAAATATGCCGAAAAGTCAATTAAAATTACCTCAAAAGGATTGAGGCCTGTAAGAGGTCCCGTGGAGGACATTTGAATGATGTTGTGTTTCACGTATAATGGCAAGGTTCAATCTTTATATTGAATAATTTCGTTTCCATCTGAATATTTTATGTGTTTTCTTTAACTTTACTTTCCCAAGCGTAAAATGGATAACCCTATATTTTTCGTCATTAATATTTAAAGTTGATTTCAGGCATGTGGCTCCCGCGTACTTGGAGGTCAAATTTTCACATACTCTTCACAGTAAATCAGGCTGTTGGCTACTAAATTCTAGTTTATCGACGTAGACATTCAATTATACATATCCCAAAGCAATTAATCTAACGGTTTCAAATCGCATGAGCGTGTAGGCCAGTTAACAGGGCCGTTTCGTGAAATTATTCGTTCGTCAAATGTATCCTTCAGTAAATTAATTGTATCACACACTGTGTGGCATGTAGCGTCGTCCTGCTATAACCTCACGAGAAAAACATTAATGCCTTAAAAATTGAGGCACCAAAAAGTTAGTCATCATGCCACTGAACTACTCGCCGTTGACTGTAACATTGTAACTACTCGTATCATAATTTTTGAAGACATATGAACCAATTACTCCACCGACTCATAAAACACGCCAACCGGTGGCTTTTTCTAAATGTAATGGTGTTTTGAGAACTGCTTGTAGATTATAATAGCTCTAAATGCGGCAATTCTATTTGTTGACGTATCCATTTAAGCAAAAGTGTTCTTCATCACTGGACATAATTTTCAAATGAAATTGAACCGTGTTTTTCAAAATACGAGTAAATTGGATAACGTGCAAACGTTATTGCGGAATGAGTCTATTCATGATGAATTGCCAAACAGAACTAACCTCATAACAACCGGAAACATTGATATTGACTGTCACCGGAAACAACATTGCAATTTTTAAGTTCTGCGCCTCTAAAAAAAACACACTTTCTATGGGAAAATGCTGAATTGTATCCCTACTTTTCTCGAAAACCAAAAGTTTTTCGCACAAACGTCCAAAACAAACATGCTTTAGAATAACTACATTCCGGAAACCAGTACTGTATTCAGATAATTTTTGTAATCAATATCGCACGAAACCAGGGAAATGAAATTTGTGCTTTGAAATTTATTTTATATTTTCCTTCATCATGGTTACCTCTTCAATCCACAAATTTACCTTTCAGTTCAAAATTTTACTACTTCCGTGTTCAATCGACCATGGAATTACCAACCGTAAAGATGTCTCCTCGGAACGAGTTTCTTAACTCAGACAGTGACAATTGATCGTTTCACACTTGTAATTTAATACCACACCCTGAAATTGTTTGTTTATAGCGATTTTATACGTAAAACTACTATTTTTATGTTAATACTAAGTAAATCAGTGTTCACAGTAGCAAAAGCGATTTGGCTTAATGACTAATAATATTCATTTTTGTATTCGTGGCACGAATCGCCAGCATATGAGTATATTTTGGAATGATTGCAATCGCTGAAAACTATCGATTACGAAATAAAATAATTTTATTAGAGACACAGGAATAATACAATGTTTAATTTTATCGATTACAATAGTGCATCCAAGTGGCGCCAAAATAATTTCATACCTAAATAGAAATGACTGGATGATCGGGGTGCCTGTTAATGGGATGCTCATTAAAAATGCCATATACCTTGGGTTTTTATCGTAATGAATAGGAGACAATGGAAGATTGTGATGCCAAGTATTCTTGTTTTTGGCTCACTTCCATTCCGCGGAAATATATTTTCCATAAGTTAACTTAATCATCTATGCGAATAATGGGTTCTGCAGAAATTATTGAAAACGGTGTTCTATGGGTGATAATTTTAAAGTTAATGATTTTTTTTTTCATTTTTAAATATGACTTCAAACGTTGTAGAAATTATTACTCCTCGTCGAATCAAATTCTACAAGTCAGAAAACTAACAAAATGACAAATCTACTTTAACTATGTCCGATATAGTTAAATTTAGTTTTACTTTTTTGAATCATATTAACAAGACACTCCAGGGGATTTTTAGAACTGACTTATTATCATGGTGCACTCCAAGCTGAGGCTTTGAAAAATCGTGTTATCAAGGTGACTGATTTTTTGAAACCCTGATTTAAAATGAGCTATTTTGATGAACGATTTAAAAGCTTTAATTAAGATTTGTTTTGACAGTTACCAAATTACGTGAAATTACTAACAGATAATAGGTTTCAAATACATCTTCAAATAAAACTGTTTCATTTCATTACACAAAAATTCAATAACACAACTTCAAATGAACAAGTTAATTCTTTTGACTTTGTATTTGTAGGAAAAAATATTTACTTATTCGTCAATATTTATGTTTTCCCCTTCAAAGTAATCAATACACTTGTGGCAATGCTTTTTCCAATGCTCGAAGCACTTTTCATCAGCAATTTTCGGTATAGCCTTGAGTTCTTTCAGCTCTTCAATCATTGTAAATTTCCGTCCTTTCATATGTCTCTTTAGTTTTGGGAACAAGAAAAAGTCACATGGGGCCAAATCCGGTAAATATGGTGGCTGAGGAATGATTGTGGTGTTATTTTTGGCTAAAAATTTCTTGACCTTTGATCCATTTTTTTTTTTGATAGCAAAAAATCGCCGAGCACGCAAAACACTTCTAACCATTATGCCTCTCATAAACAAACTGAACACATATAGCTGAAACTGCAATATATGTTCGTGACGAGTGTACCAACATAAAAAAATCGATAATCGAATGTACGTTGCCGAAGAAATTTGAAAAGTCACCTTACTTTTTGTACACACCTCGTACAGTTTTAGTATGAGGTATAATTTTTCAACAGCACTAATTAAAAAATTTGTTTGCGTTGAATTTTCATCTACTTTAGTTTTTCTGCGGTTCAATACGTAATGACGTGACGTTTGTGAAAAAATCAATGATTTTTGTTTGTTTAGAGGTGTTTGCGGAGATGTTGTCTAAGGTGCTATCAATTTCATTAATTGACTTTATGATAATATCACTCATTACACTTTTTTTCTCAATAAAACACTTTAACAGCATTTTGGACATCCTTTATTGTCAAGTTCAAGCTTTCATCCGGTTTCTCGTCGTCTCCGTCGTCTTTTTCCTCGTCCTACTGAACTGGGTCTGCTGATACGGATTCAACTATATAAGCATCTGAAAGCTCTCCACAAACAGCAATGTCATCATCAAAGGTTACAAACTCTTCAAACTCTACTCCGTGGACTTTGAGAGAATCAGTAAGCTGTTCCCACTCGGACGGAGTAATGACTGTTTCCTCGGCGGGTTGACTACTGCTGGCTTCTTACTCAATTTCCACAGATGTTTGAAACCCACTTGTTTTAAAACAATTTTCAATAGTTTTTTCTGTCACGTTATTCCAGGCTTTAGCAATCATCCATATAGCATCGAGTATATTGATTTTCAATGGAGTATTTTCTTCCAAATTTTTTAGGTAAAGTCCAACTACCTCCTTCCAATAATTTACTTTAAAATTTTTGATGCTACCTTGGTTGAGAGGATATAGATTGGAAGTGGTGCAAGGAGGAAGGAACTTCACGTTTATATTGGTAAGTTTGGGTATATCACCGTGAATCGTGCGGTTATCAATGAAAACGAGAAGCTTCCTCTTTTCCTTTTTAAGTTGTCTATCCCACTTTTCTAATCAGACTCCAAAGAAATCTCCATCCATCCATGTGTTATTGGTTGCCTCATAACCTGTTGGTAAACTGGCTACGTTTTTAAAGCACCTGTGCTTTTAAGCTCTGTCGATAACAAGGGGTTTCAGTTTGTGTGTGCCCTTAATGTTTGTGTAAAGCAACACAGTGATGCGTTCTTTGCTATGTTCACCACCATGACAAGGATCCCCCTTAAACGTTAAAGTTTTATCCGGTAAACATTTATAAAAAAAACCAGTTTCATCTGCGTTGCACACATCTTCTGGATCGTATCCGGTAACTTGATTTTTAATCTGACTTTTCCACTCAGTGCAAACTGAATCGTCGACACTAGCACTTTCACTGCAAACTTTTTTAAACACAGTTTCTTTTTTTTTAATTACAATATATAGCCAACCATTATTAGGGCAAAATTTGTCATGTCCCAAAGTCTTTTCATACTCCTGAGCCTTTTCCTGTAGTATAGGACCGCTGGCAGGAATGTTGCGACATTATTTAAACCATTTTAAAACACATTCTTCCACGTCCGGAAATTTACTTTTTTTACTCCTTACATATGTGCTGCCAACTCTTGCACATCCTGCATACTTATTTTTACTTTTAAATTTTTGCGCACAGTAGTTAATTAGCTAGTTAAATTAAATTCCTTAGCAATATCAGTTTTCTTTTTCGTAGAGTTGTCTTCCACACTTTTAATCACTTTTCATTCAAATTCAACTGTCATTTATGTAAGTTTACATTTTTGAGACATCTTAAGTTCTTCTTTTCGTGATTCGCCGAACAGCATAACAACCTCCACCGCTAAACTATAAACAAACTTCGCGCCATAGATATAGAGAGTACTGGATCCGCAACCGGTCGCGAGAGCCGAAGCAATTCCCGTTGCTCGTCCATTTATTTATATGTCTTTGGTTGTACTCAAACTATTCTACGAATGATAACGAAGGCGCGATCGTGTGCACGTGAAATGAACTTTTGTCGGTGTGCGTGGGTTTGAATCATATAGTTATTTATAACTTATTTATGTGGTAAATGTGCTTTCCACATGGACGTCCATTTATTTATATGTATGTCTTTGCTTCGCGCAAACTTCAAGTTGAAGTCTGAGTCCAAAATCAAACCCCGTGTTGAAATTGGATTCAAAAGTTACTGAGACTGGACTCGTGCTGTTAATTTAGAATAGCGTGTGCGAAAGGTTGTTGGAGCTGAAATCTGAAATTATGAAAAAACTTGTTATCGAGGTTTTCGTTTAAATAAAAGTCGTGTTGTAGAGGTTTTTACAATACTGAGTGCTATGAGATTTCATCGGGATTAAACAAATGAACTTGTTATCAGGGTGGTCTTGTTATCGAGGGTCGTAGTATCGAGGTTCTGCTGTCAAACACCAACGACCCCCAATACTCTTTCAACCAATGAAGACAAGTGTTTCATTCAGAGGAATTTCGTCTAATGCATGTGGAAACGGAGGGGAACCAAACGATATGTCCGATTTCGTTTTCATCCTCTTTCTCCCAAACCACATAAGCTAGACGTAGATCAAAAGTGGTGCCCTCTCAAAAGTTGCAGCACAAAAAATATTTTAAGGTATTTAGGGGGTCCCCTATGTAGGGGGTGACCCTTAAAAAAAAATTTACCAAAGGTAGCCGATATGGGTAACAAATAAAAGGTATTCTTGAGAACTTTTCAACAAAACGCATTAGCAAGAAGGGGTGCAGGTTGATGGGAAACGTACAGAAATTTTTGTCCACCCCTCTCGCGATTGGACATCTTTGGACAGAAAAATCTGAAAAGATCATGAAAGTTGTTACTTATAGTACATTTAATAAATTTGACGTTTTAATCTATAAAATCAAATTGTCACCCTTAAATTTGTCAAAAATTTGTACTTAAATTTTCTTATGTATAACGCATATTTTCTGAAAGCTTTATAAAAATCGAGCTGTAAGCAGCTAAGTTATAGACGATTGAAAATTTATGAGTTACAACTACAATTACACATGATACTGCGTAAATACCTGTGTAAATGTGTATGATATTTTAAAACGTTGATATTTTATCATGACTTCTCAAGCATTGAGGTCAACATACTGAAAACGAAACGCCGGCAAAACATATATAATAACCATATTAGTTTTCCAAGCTCAATTCATGGAATATATGTGTGAGTTAAGTTTTGATATTCAGAAGACGTTGTTTGATTCACTTACTATTTTACATCACCCTTTTGGCAGAAGGACTCTTCTGCTTCTGCTTGCCTTGAATGCAAGGCTAAGGATGCCCATATTGAAATTTTCTAACAAGCTGGGAGGAATATTATGAAAAAATTAAGGAGCTAAAAGAGATAATTCTACCATTCCTTCCTGGAAACACTCAAATTAATCTAAATTAGAAGTATACGAAAACGCCCACATGAAAAAGGTGCTAAGTTTATCACATATGTCATGCTAGTCAGACTGAAGCGATAGACCCATTTCTTCTGCCTAAGACCACCAAGGAGGTACGTCACTTCCTAGGCTTGTGCGGATGACATCAACAATTTGTACGGATTTATGGAACCATGATAGACATGTTGCAAAAGAGATTATGAGCTTTTTAGGGAAACGTGGACTTCATGTATTCAGAGTACTGAGTTCGTGGCTTCCGAAAATGGTCTCCAGTTCAAATCCACCAAACTTTGTGAGTTGATGCATAAATATTGCATTACACACTAACGTACAGCAATATACTCACCTCAAGCCAATGCTTCTGAACGTCTCGATCGAACCCTTTTAGCTGCTATATGTGCCTATATGAAATTCAATCAGAAAGACTCGGATCGCTGGATATCCACAATTACGTGCGCTCTGCGTTCTTCGTGCCACTCGGCCACTTACTTTGCCGTATATGATTTTTCACGGTAAATCATATGAACTGCTCCGGCAATTAAGTTTTTTGATAGAACCAGTCATATCGCTTGAGCCGCACGAGAAACTTTGAGTACAAAGACATATAAATAAATGACGACCAACGAGAATCTGTATACTCGTCCATGAAGGAAGCAAATTTAGCACATACATACCTGTTGAAAATGTATATGTAGACACACACACATATTGACGTCGATAAATCACCCGCTACAATTATTCAGTCTGTTTGTAACCCTCGCACAATATACTTGGCTTCCATTTCATCCAACGGGTTTTAATAGTTACACGTGGAACAAATAATACCAACGCGCAACAGGTTATTGACCCAGGTGTAAAACTATCATGATTATTTGGATTGATCGAAAATCAGTTAATTTGTGCCGATTTAGATATCTGTGATTTGGGTCGTCGCCCTGCACAACGCCGAGAGAAATGCAGTTCGAGAAACTAAAGGCCGAGAAAATTATAGTGAGTGGTGGTATTCTTGCGAACGCGCAAATTAGCAAACTGTATCGCGAAAGAGGACACCGTGACAGACAGCAGCAAACTCGAAGAAGCCATGGAATGGCTATTTTAGCAACAGAAATCAACGTGGCGAATCATTTCAGATATACAAGTAGCCCACTGGCCATCTAGAAATTGCTTCAAATATCATTCAGCGAGTCCGGAATTAGCAGAGAAGTCTCTGCACTAATGGTTCTGACAGGAGTAAAATTAGCAGATTGTCCCATATACGGCTGAGCTAACCAGCATTGCCGAGCGTATGAATCGAACGCTAATAGAACGCCCAAAATGTAAACTTGTGGATGCAGAACTCATAAGGAATTTCGGGCAGAGGTGAATCGATCGGTCAATCGAAATGTAGGATAGACACCGGAGGAAGTGTGGTCCAGTCAACGACCAGACTTGAGCAACTTAAAAACTTTGGCTCACATTCCTAAGCCATTACGCAAAAACTGGGATACAAAAGCATCCGAAATGCTGTTCGTTGGTTACGCCGACATGCAAAAAGAGTTACAACATTATGACTCGAAAAAGAAAAGAGTAATAATTAGCCGTGATGTCAATTTTATAGAAAAAAGAATGGCGAATGGCGGTGAGGCCTCATCAGACGAAATTCACCTCGTATTTAGATTCTCAGCGATTATGAGAAAGATGAAGCTCCAATCGGGGCTAGTGATTCGAACGATAATCACAAATCTGTCGAGGATAAGTCGGAGGATATAACAATGAATGATGTTATTCGCAACCCGCAGCTAACCAGGGGAAGGACGGAGTCGGCGCCCTGTAGACCGATTTGATCCGTCGACCCATTTTGCCTGTGACCATGAGCTGGGAGATCCGCAAACTCGGGAGGCAGCTTTGAAAAGCCGCAATGCGATCCAATAGAAGCACGCGATAACAAATGAACTGAAATCCTTAAACGGCAATGATACACGGGATCTCGTTGAGTTACCACCAGGTAGGACCATCAAAACGAAATAATGTGTTCAAAACCAAAAGGGCAGATGATGGCACAATAATACGACACAAGGCGCGATAAGTTGCCAAAGGTTGCGTCAAAAGTATAGAACGGATTATAAAGAGGCGTACTCGCCAGTCGTCCGGTACACGTCCATTCGACTGCTTATTGCATTAACAGCGCAACGTCATCAAAACATTGACTAAATGGATGCTATAACCGCATATCTGCAGGGCAGGATGGTACCGGCCGTGTATGTAAGTTAAAGAAGGCAATGTACGGCCGAAAGCAGAGTGGCAGATAGTGGAATAGATGTCTGGATGATACTTTAAAATCGTTTGGGCTTATCAAGTCAAAGTTGGATCCATGTGTCTATTACACGAAGAACGTTAATTTGATAATCGCCATTTACGTAGACGATTTTCTTGTATTTTGGAAGTGCGTTAAGACCCGGGATAATTAAATAAAGAAACTCACAGATAGATTTCATATGAAGTATATGGGACGTGCGAAGACATGTATTTGTTTGACAATTCAATACGACGACGATAGAATTTCTATCGAGCAGTCAACATATGCAAAAGAAATACTAGGATGAGCGAATGCAAGGCAGTATCAACGCCAACCGATACAAAACATAAGCTATCAGCGTCGAATGAAGAAGATGTGTTAAACGACTTGCCTTATCAGGAAGCAGTTAGATGTCTACTATATTCAGTGCAAGGAACTCGGCCAGACTTAGCGTACGCAGTCAACAACTTGCATCGACTCAACAAAAAACATTCTTCCAGGCATTGGATAGCTGTCAAACGGATATTACGTTACTTTCAAGGCACCCTTTATAATCTAATTAAATATAGTTTTTACTCGACAAAAAACATAAGCCGTTATGTAGATACAGACTGGGCATCGGACGGATAGGTGTTCATTTTGGCTGATGAAGCTGTATTCTGGAGTTGTAAGAGGCAGAAAACAGTGGCGCTTTTGTCAGCAGAAGCCGTATATATGGGCATGATATTGGGAGCATAGGAAATAGTCGGAAGCGTGTTATTACATGCTGACAACCAAGGCCCGCTAGATATTACGAAGAAGGATGCATACCGATTTCCTTTCCCTCCTCGGTAGCCTTCTTCTTTTCAGTGATATATTTACTATTGCTCTAGCTTGTTTAGTTCGCCTTCTGTGTCGTGTTGAGTACAGTTGTGTTGATGGTGCTCCTCACGAAAATGGAGAAAAAAAATCAAAAGCAACCCGTCGCGATAAAATTTTTTGTCAGATTGGGCGAAACAGCTTCAGAAAGTTACGCCAAAATTATAAAAGTGCATGGTGATAGTGCTCTTAGTCGTGCCCAGGTGTTTCGATGGCACAAAGAGGAGAAGAAGGGGCGTGAAAGCGTGGAAGACCAGGCGCGGAGCGGGAGACCAGTTGAGGGGCAGACTGACGTGGATGCGCAGCGTGTTCATGGCCTAATCCATGAAAATAAGCGTTTCACAGTTCGAATATTGGCCTCGGAACTGGGTATGAACCGTGAAACAGTCAGACAAACTTTAACCGACGATTTTGGGATGAAAAGTTGTGCGTGAAGATAGTTCCAAAGAACCACGCCACACCGCCCTCAGCGAGCCCCAGTATTTGGCCTCTAAAGGGATCGCCGTGTTGCAAGGGCCGCCTTATTCGCCCGATATGTTACCATGTGAATTTTTTGTTCCCTAGAACAAAATTGGTGGTCAAAGGAACCCATTTTGAGTCGATTACGGACATTCAGGCGGCCGTGACGAGGGTACTCGCAGACATCCCAGTCGAAGCTTTCCAGAAATGTTACGAAGCATGGAAAACGCGCTGGAATCGTTGTGCAGCTGCCCAAGGGGACTACTTTGAAGGGGATGGCAGAGTTGTAGAATAATTTTTAAATATACGGTTTTTATGGAATCAGTCTCATTTCTTAATTGGCACACCTCGTAGGTGAATAAAAATAAGCTTCACAATACGCGGACGCGGTGTTGACAATAAAAGAACTCGTCCGAAAGACAAACAGCAAATCTGATGAGAATTCTGTTGATCTATGTAAAATTTCAACACGAAGATTCTGGGAAAGTTAATCTGAAGGGAGCCTAAAGAGGGTTTCAGATTTAGGAAATTTAATTAAATTGCAGCATAAACGCCATTCGGGGTCTTCGCTAAGAAATAGTTGGAGTATGATAGTTAGAGTCTGAAAGCACTAAGAGATAATGGGGAACTTCCATTCAGCTTATGATTTTTTGGTATCCTATACGGAAACGGCTTTGTACTCCGGTACTTACGTCTCACGGACAGAAGCAGCAGAGTATAGTGCAACACAAACTGAGTCACTTTACGTGAACCGTATCTTTCCTTTGTTTGTTTTTTGTTCAGGACTCCACTCCGAATTATTATCCCAGTAGAAATACCAGTAAGGACAGTTAATGCTATTGCTGAGAACTGCCGACTGGATGGATTTTACTTATCTGGTAGGACTCGCAAGTTCCTTGCTTTTACAAGTATGTCTCGGGGGAATTCTTCTTTATTCCGAATGCAATACGCTATGAAATATCCCTGGAATTATGACGCCGGAATCCTATTGTCTGTTTATAAAATTGTTTCAACAGTCTTCTCACTCAACTCGATAGTTGATTTAATGTAGTATAGAGTCTTTTGTAATGTAGTGGTATCATAGAGCGAACCGATTATGAGCAACCATTTTGTGAAATACCACCTATTATTTCTCCTCCCGATGAATTTAGGACTGTTGAAAGGAACTATTCAAAAAACAGAACATTTTTATAGTTTATGTTAGCTAAAACAGAACATTTTTATAATTTATGTTAGCTAGGAAATTTCGTTTTTTTATTAGGCCTTAATACACTTAGTCACCTAAGGCTTATTGTTCACAAGAAACAGATACTTTGTTTAATATATTTATACTTGCATATCGATGAATATGTCCATACGACGGATGCTTGCAGTATTGGATACGTTAGTGGAACCAAAGGCGTGCGCTATATGCGTCAGTGAGTTCCGGGCCACTGATGCCGTCATGTTCATCCCATGTAGACACGAATTTTAATTAGTGTGTATTAATGAGTGAGTCAAGACCTTGTGGGAGTGTCCTCTATGCCGCTGATCCACCACCCTAGGTAAACTAACCACCAACGGACGGAGAATCCACTTGCGTGACTTGGGAATCATAGCTCCACCCCGACCTCAAGGAGTGGTAGCGAAAGACGTTCCATATCAGCTGAGGCCAAGGGGGTCCCCCTCACTAATATCTGCACCGATCCCTACCTTGGCGAACCGTTCTTCTAACCCAATGACAGCCTTTTCGGCAACACACTAATGGTACCCAAGAGAGTGGCTCTTCACGCGCTGACCCCCACAAATTAACCAACAGCAGCTGATGTTGATGACATTTCCAAAATGCAACAGTTGATCAGCAAGATGCAAAACGTTATGTGCAGAATCGGCAGAGTTGAGGAAATCACCAGCGAATTGCACTCCCGAAACCTCGTGCCATCGTATAAGAGTGAGGAACCAACATCAGCAGCCCATAGGCTTGTTATAGTTCCAGAATCAGGATTTGCCAAATGAAATGACCACCGGGAATCTATACAACGGCTTCTCAGGAGCGTTCCTGGCTACGTTCAGGATAGTTCCCAGCCTCGCTATTATCTAATCACGCTCGTTTGCCGTCGAAAACTAGACCCTTTTACCAAGGCATACAAAATGGAAAAGGGACTTACACAACACGGGATCCCACACCTTGCATTATTGAAAGCTGACAACTGAAATTTAGCGGGTTTAATTCAACCACTCTTGCAGGCCGTTTCATCTATCACGTGTAGACTCTCGCCAAACGGACTCTCAGATGCGCCTACCATTCTCAGTTGCTCTCTCAGTTGCCCCTGTTGCTCTCGGCTGGTACTGGCGCAATCAGTTTGATGGTGGACTCACCGAGAAGGAGGTGCAGGAACAATTGTCCATGGCGAAACAAGCTCCACGTGAGCCTTTCGACTGATTCTATTTAAGTATAATGAGAATCGCGGCGTGGCCACGACTAGTGATGGCAGTGGAATATTATTCGTGGCAATTCAAGGTTTGAGTTTGAAAACAGTATAGTACATTACTTACAAAATTCTTTGAAGCTACATGATTGAGTTGCTTATTTTAATAATTTTTTTAATTATTAGAGAAAGAAAAATGTTAGAAGAAGGTGGTGTCGACATGTGAACTAATTCTCATCGGGCCATAACTCTTATTAGATACACACCGGTGATGGCGACCACCATGCTTAGAGGTGAGAGACTTATATATACTACATGTTCTGATCTCCACTATGCAGACCTTGGAATCACATATCACGAGGCGACAGTGGATGTTTAAACAACGACCTACCGTGTGCCAACCGAAAATTGCCACACACACACTCCCTACCATATCGCTGAACTGACTACACCTGTGTCCTTTATAGAGGGCTCACATGACAACTCATATACGGAATGCAGGAACGGAATATGAGTTGGGAGCACTAGCAGCCATTAACCTAAACAACGCTGAAACTACCGAAAAGCGGGTCATCGATTTTCTGTTTATCCCGTGGAACCAACACTGTGGTAAAGCGGAAACGTATTCAACAGACTGCCGGGATTTTTGGATACCAAAAAGCTTGCCAAGGACGTTTTCGCATAAATCGAATATTCAGTTACTACAACTATGATATGTAAACACGAACAATAAACAAAGCCAAGAAAAATTTCAATAAATTGTACGTTAAATACTTTAGATACTTTGTTACTTGATTTTAACCGGCCGCCATTTCAAGGCAATATAACGAATGTAGATTTGGCGCCAACAGTGAATAAGGGGGCAACTCCAAAACTGACGATAGATACAAGCCATATGATAGCAATTTGCATATGTATTAGTCGGCCTACTATGGACAAGCTTCCGGTAGCTGTCACCCAACTGCGGCATTAGCAAATGCTTATATTACTTCATATATACATTTTTTTCCGAATAAAAAACGTGGCGAACGCATTCCGTGCATACTATAAATTCACCTTGTATAGCCCATTGCGCTCCTAAACTTTCCAAGACGAGCAAATGAAGCACACGTTTTGCACCTTCGACTGATAGCTCAGCGTTGAGATGTAAACAAACTCCTATAAATTCACTTTGGAAGGCGATAAAAACTAAACGGGTATAGGAACTGAAATAATTTTCACTTCACTAGGAGCGCTATTGTGTTCTACACGGATCATCTGGATTTCACTGTAGAAATCCGTCTCTAAACCGTACAAAACCTCGAATTTTTGTTGGCACCTCCACAATTCTTCATATAACGCCATGTAAGTTAGCCAGCAAAGTCGGCCTACTAATGGTCATGTGTGTGGTAGTAAGCGCTGCTGCCATATGGCTTGTATCTATCGTCAGTTTTGGGCAACTCCAAAATCCATTATTGCAAAGAGACGAATTTTAAATTTTTAGAACCAGCAAATAATTTTTAAAGAGTTGCATGAATACTTGAGAATATTTGGGGAATCAATCACGGTATCTAAGTATAATTGTTTACTTTTTATGAAATTAATCAAATCATATCCTCAAAAAGAGTGATTTTTGAGTTGCCAAATTATTCATTGTTCGTGCAGATTTATTGAATAGGATCTTAAGGAAATTTATGGTATTCATTCTGTCTGAAAATTTCGAGAAGATCCATTAAAAACTTTTGGGCCTGGATTGATACAAAGCCCATATGGCAGGAAAACGCAGTGCTGATGTAATTGCAAAAAATTAAAATGGCTATAACTACTGTAAATCCAATTATTTAACTTAGGATTATGAACAAGAAGAGGGACAAACATTTTTGTACATTTCCCCTTCTCCTGCACCGCATGAAGCTGGTAACACTGTTTCAAGACCGGCTTTGGAAAACTCACATCAAGACCACGTGACTGCCTTCAATAAGAAACATTTTCGATATAGTGGGGACCCACCCCTTAACAAACTTGAACATTTTTTGGTAGCAAAAAATTTTAGAGACCATCATACAGTTTGGTGTCTGTATTTTCTATAGTTTTGGTGAAAAAGTGCTGTGACACACAGTCAGATGGACGGATAGATATTGTGAAACCGATTTCAATTCCCTTCGAAAACAACGGCTAGACAACTTATCTGACATCTTTTTTAAGGCTTTGTAAGAAAAATGTTTACGAAGACCTGCTAGTCTCGCATAATGCTTGTCCGTCTGTCCGTATGTAGCAGCAAGTTTCCTCTGAAACTATAGAAGCTAGAAAGCTCAAACTTTGTGAAAAGGTCAGAAGTGGTGGTCCCTCAAAAGTTTGGCTCTTATCAAACCTTATGCTGAAGCGACCGTTACAATTTTTTATCAAATGTATTCGAGTCGTATATCAAATAGAAGGTCCTGATTAAATCTTTTAGAATCTGAAACTAAAAAGTCATTTTATGCATAAGGGGGTCCAGAAGGAGGACAAATGTACGAAAATTTTGGGCTCCTCCCCTCGCGATTGAACATCTTTGAGCCGGAAAATCTAAAAAAAAATCACGGTGGAAAGTCTTTATGGATATAACGCCAATAAATACCTCGAAAATCAAAACTCACTCAACTTTGTTAATAATATTATAGTATGTAAATTTTACTTTTCCCCCCATAAAATCAAACGGTATCCTTAAACGTTTTTAAATTTTACAGATATGTAGATTGATATAAGGTGCTTATGCTCCCAAATTTCATCTAAGGAATAATGTTTTATTTGAATGTCTTCAATTGTCCAACCATTCAGTAAAATTCTTTAAGCTGGAACAAAACAGGGGCTGTTATGTGCTTATGAAAAAAAAACTCTGTATATTTTGCATATGTTTGAATGATTTCTTATACAAGTATTGGATGAAGGATTCAAGTCATTCATTCTTGCAATCAGAAAACTTGTTTCAAACCCTAGGATGTTACAAAGTCCTTCTGGTGGGAGTACTCTAGTGCTTACTTAACTTGTTTTATGTGCTGTTTGGGACCGAACTCATGTAGACCAGGATATTAATGTCACGAAAAAATAGTATGCGAATAGAGGAGAGTGTCCTTCTCTTTATATACATGTTCTCCTGTGCAGCTCGCCCAAAAAATGGCTTCGATTGCAATTATCACCTTGATTACAATGCTTTGTGAAAAAGTACTGGAAAGTCAGTACAATTGTTTTAATTGTTCTCTTCTTCATAAAATTTTCCCAAATGATTCAAAGTGACGCTTCGAAATATATGAATAGCTGTCACACATATTCCCGCTGAAATACTGCTAATCATTTCAAAGCAGCTAGCTATGCGTCAATAGCTTAAATTTAACTTAAAGTTGGAATTTCGAATCATTAACATATTCTAGACTTAACATGTTTAAATTTAACTATTTTGTAGCAAATCTTGTCGCTTTTTGTCTGCAAAAATTACAAAATTTTAACTGAATTATCACACGGAGCCACTTCTCAAGGATGATCTGAAAAGATTTTGTTTAATTTTCCTCTTTCGGTGAATCCTTTGACACCGATGAATAAAAATGCTTTAGTAGCCCACCTAACACAAAATAAAAAACTATATTCGAATTACATCTTTTAGTTTTTCCTACAACTTCTGAGCACCATTTAAATTGAAAATGACTGATTTATTGATCAGTATCGAATATTGCAATAATATTTTAAATCATATCCTTAATTACAAAAGTTTCAGCATATTTACTAAAAACTGTTTAAAAATTATTGGAAATGTGCATAAACTTTTATTTCATTCCGTACTATTTTCAAATGCAAAATCTAGTTATTTATTTATCTCAACTTTAAATTTATGGTTACAGGTAGTGCTATTACTTTGCCGTCTACGTCCTCAGTATACATTTTCACATACTCGGAAATCGCAGCCGCCGCTCCTGGGCATGGTAGCCTTGGCGATAGCTTTACCGCCGCCTTCTGTGCATGAAATACGCTTAGAATGTGACATGTTTGTGACTAGAATAAATTTCGATTTTCGAATAGCACACGTTGAGCCAAAGTACGTATCCATAAACCGTATTCGTATTCCGCTATTTCATAGTAACACATCCAAACCTGATCGTCATCCCATCCACATCCTGTTCACAATTTCACAACTTAATA
Organism: Odontomyia ornata; assembly: GCA_963969285.1. Classification (NCBI taxonomy): domain Eukaryota; kingdom Metazoa; phylum Arthropoda; class Insecta; order Diptera; family Stratiomyidae; genus Odontomyia; species Odontomyia ornata. The sequence continues at coordinate 306,958,838 of OZ017741.1, forward strand.
TTTTCCAAGGACCTATTAACATATTTTTCCATATTTCATCGCTTCGCGTTTCATCTTCAAGGAGACTGAGCCCTCAATTCGATTCTTATGTTTCCTCTTACTCGGTTAATTCAACATTTCTATTCCCTTGTCACACACTACGCGTCTCCGTTTCTTTTTTCTTCCAATTTTATCAATATTTGAAATCTCGAATATTTACTTTTATCGGATGTTTATTAGCGAAGCACTGAATGAAAGTTGAAATTTCTCCTTGGAGGTGGAAGGAGCAGAAGATGAAAATGACGATGATGACTTCATACTAGATACATAAATTTTGAAGATTCTGTTCTTATTTTCTTCTGTGCAGAGTAACTGAATTATTAGATTACACCCCCGAGGAATTGACGGGCAAGAATTTGTACAATCTTTGCCACGGCGAAGATGCCAACAAGCTTAGGAAGTGTCATATGGACTGTAAGTAGATTTTTGTGAAAAGTTTTATGAAGTTCTAAGACTTTGCTTTTCTTTCGTTAGTAATAAATAAAGGACAGGTGCTGACACACTATTACAGAATAATGAATAAGAACGGAGGATATACTTGGCTTCAAACGTGTGCGACTGTTGTTTGTAGTTCGAAAAATGCTGATGAACAAAATATTATCTGTGTGAACTATGTTATAAGGTAAGACAAATCAAGAAAATTAATTTAAATTAGTCCTGTATTATTATTTCTAAAAGCGGGAAATAAATAACATAGTATACCCACATAGTATCCACACTCAATCTAGACTCCGGAAAAATCCGAACACAAGCCGAAGAGCGAACCATAAATCTTCGGTAGCAGGTAGGTAGGTAAATGCTGACGCGAGGATTAGCGCGAATATATTGCCAGATCTCAAAAAATCAAAAACTTTGCTGAAAAATAAAGTCGTTCTATGCAATCTTTTAGTTTTTATTAGGATCCGGGAACACTCCCATGTTCTGAAATGCGTAGAAGGTGTGGATGCTATGTGAATGTACTATGGTAAATAACTTCTAGGTTTTGCGTAAACAGCTGATTTTCTTTTAATGGATCGACGGAAAATTTGATTTAATTTTGATGGTTTTCTAAAAAAAAAACAACAATCTTTCATACATTTCGTTTCACCCTATTCTCCTCCTTGCAAATGCTTCTTCTTTAAGATCTGTTTTGAAAAGTTCGTACCAAAATCTTTCATTTGATAACCATATCGGCTAACTTTGGTATGGGGAGACCCCATAAACTACTATTTTTTTGCACAGTGACTTTTGACCTAGGGGAAGGTGGGGTGAGGCGGGGTAGCGAGGTAAGATGGGGACCATACAAAAACAGATAATGCAGTGTCACTAGAAAATGTATTTTAACGCCATCTGACGGTATTTAGCCGTACTTGTGTTTTTTTTTTTAATTTTAAGTGGTTTTATCTAACTGTTGGCGTATATGAAGTGCGTGACTGTTCATAATATATGATATACAAGATGCGTGACATATTAGGGCTTCGTAAAAATTTTTTTTTCAAAGACCTACTAGTTTCGCGACCTGTCTGTCCGTCCGTCTGTCCGTCCGTCCGTCTGTCCGTGCGTCACAGCTGATTTCCTCAGAAACTATAGAAGCTAGAATGCTCAAACTTTGTAAAAAGGCCAGAAGTGATGGTCTCTCAAAAGTTAGGGCCTTAACAAAAATTTAAAAAAATGTTAAGGGGGGTCCCCCCTAATAACGAATGGGCCCTTAAAATTTTTTTTAATCAAAGGTAGTCGAGTGGGGTATCAAATGAAAGGTCTTGATTAGAACTTTTAGAATCTGAAATAAAAAAATTATTTTATGAATTAGGGGGTCCAGGGGAAGGCAAAATGTACCCAAAATTGGTGTCCCCCCCCCCTCGCGATTGGACACCTTTCAGCCTAAAAATCTGAAAAATTTTCACGAACGTGGAACTTTATGAGTACAAAGGGAACAAATACCTTAGAAATCGAAATTCGATCAACTTTGTTAATAATAGTATGATTTGTAGATTTTACATTTTTGCCCATAAAATCAAAACGGTACCTTTAAACTTCTTGAAATTTTGCAATTATAGAGACTGACATAAGATATATATGTTCACAAAATTTAACTGAGATCGAATCATAATCAAGTGAGTCATAGCCATTTCAATTATATGGAATTACACCAACAATAACACGTGTTTATGATTGATATAGGGTTTTCCAATAAGAGGTGTTATTTATATTTATTTCATTATGAATAAGAAGATATGCCGTTAATAGCAATAACTAACATTGGACAAATAACGACTACGACACGTTTACAGGACCATATCCTCTTCATGAAATTTTTTATAACCAAATCGCAAAGTGGCTGCCCTATGTCCTCGATAGCCTCACGAATTTCATCTTTGAGGTCTTAAATCGACGCTGGGCTATTGGCATAGGCCTTCTTTATCACGTGGCTCCAAAGGAAGAAGTCACAAGGTGTTAAATCAGAAGATCTATTCAAAATAACACCTCTTATTGGAAAACCCTATATATATTTAAAATTGACTTAGGCACTTTTATTTTCTTTCAATTTTCATGAAAATTAAGGAATAGTCTTTAACTTGAACATGTTCAATCGGCCGAGCATTCAGAAAAATCATTTAAGCTAGATTAAAATGGCGGCTGCACTGTCCTTATGAAAGAAACTGTGCATCTTTTGTATAAATTTGAACGATTTCATATCTAAGTATTGGATGAATAATTCAAGTTATCGATTCACGCCATTAGAAAACTTGCTTCTAACCCTAGGATGTTTACAAAGACCTTTTGGTAGGAGCACTCTCCTGCTTACTCAACTTGTTTTTTTATTGATGTTTGTTTATTTCACTATTCTAAACTCATGAATTCGTTCCGGCTAACCTTGATTTATAACCAGTTTGGGAAAGATTGGTTACCTACTTGCGGGCAAGACGGGGTTGGTACCCTATCTTACCCGCTGATTTGTTCTTTTTGGATTTCGATTTAATTCAAAATTATCGTTATTAGTTGGGTTGATTTGATTATTTTTGGCGTGATTGACGTATAAATCGATGGCCAGCTGCACACACGAAAAAGTGTCATGTCCCGCCCGAGGATCGTACTTTATCCCAATCTTCTATTGTATTTTTGGCTTGTGATAAATTAGCTGGAACAAAATATGTGCATACGTACACGAAAAATACAAATAGAAGATTCGGATGAAATGCGATCATTGTTACCATCCTCAAACAATTCGCATGAGTTCTGAAAACTTTCTAACGACCTGGCCACACGCACTGCAAATAATGCGCACCTATCTGAGGCACCTCAAACAATTTCATAAGTCTCAAGGCAATCATTCATCTATCGATAGCTCAAAGGGAAGGATCTCATATGGGAGACTAGAATGCGTTCTTGGTTTCAAAATGAAACCGGCCAAGACTCACATCTCATATATGTTACTCGTGCTCAGTTGTTGACGGCTAACAATGTAATGGACTCACCGATACACACACATTGAAAAAAATTTGGTTCGTATATAAAGTGAGCATGGGTGCAATGTTGGACCATGTAGCCCTCAGACAGGGTTCAGCTAACCTGAATGTTGAAATAGGTCGCAATCCTGTTTACGACTACCTCTGACCTTACCCATTGATGTGATTATGGGCAAATTAATGCTTTTATGGAAAATATTATTGATATTTTAGCAAGCGAAAATGCAAGCCGTCGAGGTTGCTGTCATGACACTTTGCCGGCGGCATAGGCTTACAGTTGTATCGCGGAGCTCGGCGGTTGCTCAATTGTGGTGTAGTGTTGAATGTTTGGTTGGTTTGGTACGTGACGTGCGTCGCGCCATCAACAAACTTTAATTAAATTCACTCAAAACAATTTCAAATTGAATTCGTGTGCTCAAATTATTTGTTATCTTGCCAAATGCACGCGCTAGACCTACTTAAACGACTTTCAAATGAGTGCTTTGCGTTCAACGACAAGTGCTCCGTCTGTCGCTGAAATTGCATCCTTTCTAAAGACACAGGTAAGAATGCGTTGGCATGTCAAACAAGTTCTAAATGCAAGCCGAGGTGATATTAGTAAAAATTGGTTGTCTGTAAAGTCAGTTTACAGACGATAATTTTACGTTATAACTTAGATAATACAGATAAACTATACATAACAGTGTGCTCTTAACAATTTATTTACAGCTTCCTGTAAATAAATTGTTACTTTACAGACAACCAAATTTTTTATAGAATATGGTTCGAAATTATAAAAGAAAAACTGATAGAGGAGGGTGGAGTGAAGAATAAATGCAATTAGCCATTCAAGAAGTTTTAGATGAAAAAAGGGTTATAAATCGGCTAGCAAGGCTTATAATGTCCCTCAAACAACACTCGAGCGTAAAGTTAATCAAGCGAGAAAAGCAGAAAATAGTGTAATAAATGTCAACGTTCCCTTGGGTCCAATTACAACAGTGTTTTCTGAAGAAGAAGAACAAATACTTGTAACTTATTTAAAGGAAATGGACTTAGCAGTTCGTAACAACAAACAACATAAATTTAATGATCTCAAGGAAAAAGCTCGTAAGGACTGGCTGCGTGGATTTCTAACCCGTCATCCTGACTTGAGTTTACGAAAGCCAACGGCTTGTGCTACTGGATTCAATAGAGTGTCTATTGGAAAAAATTTGAACTGCTAGGAAAAAACAATTGATGATAACCGTTTTACTCCAAACAGGATTTATAACTGTGACGAGACAGGTATTTCGGTGGTGCCAAAACCACGGTCCAAAGTGATCGCAGCAACGGCAAGGGGGAGCTTTGATATCGGCCGAACGAGGCACAACTATAACGATTGAAATTTGTTTCAACGCTACAGGGACATACCTTCCTCCTGTGATTATACATCCCAGAAAACGTATGAAGCCTGAACTACTAAATGGAGCTCCACCGAACTCATGGGCTAAATGTTAAGATTCTGCAGACATTTTCTTACGATGTTTTCAGAAGTTTGTGAAACTCACCAACGCATGCTGATTTTAGATAGTCATACCTTTCACACCCAAAATTTGCAGTTAATCGATAAAGCACGTAAACACGGTGTGACAATAATATGCTTCCCACCACACACCACCCACAAACTACAACCACCAGATGTTGGTTTTATGCGGACTGTGAGTATCTTTTATGATCAGGCCCTAACAGCATGGTTAAGATCAAATCCTGGAAAAGGAGTCCCCCAATTTCAAGTGGCTAAACTCTTCAGGCAAACGTTCATTCGGGCAGCAACAGTGCCAACTAAAATCAATGCATTTAATGCATGTGGGATCTTGCCTTATAATGCACACATTTTTACTGAAGATGAGTTCATTGCTGCAGAGGCCACCGAAATCGAATTGAACGCTGAGAAGAAACCCGAAGCTGATACAGCATCAACGCCATCGATAGCAGTAATCTCACAACGAACACTGACAGTTCCACCAACATTAATATCGTCAGCTCCTGATACTCAAACGGCAACCTTCATTACCTTAAATTCTTCAGCAAACACTTTACCGCAACCAACTGCTAAAACCTCATATCTAGTACAGCAAGCAACAGTAAACATTTCTTTGGATAATGCAGCATTCCATCTGGTTAGCCCGAAACAGTTAATGCCTTACCCACGAATGGCCGAAAAGAGAACAAAACAAGTTCGAAAAAAGGGAAAACAGCTTTTATCACTGCGTCTCTAGAAAAAACACAATTAGAGGAAAGACAAAACAGTAAGAAACCGAAACCAAAGGTAATAAACAAAAGAAACAAAAAAAAATAAATAAAAGATCTAAAAATGACGATGGAGCTCAGACATCAGATGACGAATATACAGAATGTGTGAACTATCACGGCTTGTATTCCGATTCTACTGAAGGATGGATCACTTGCCAGACTTGCGGTAAGTGGAAGATAACAATTACGAAGCTGTCCCATCTTACACACGGGGGCTTCCCGTCTTGCCCTATTGGTGAGGTAAGACGGGGAGATTTAGTTATTTTTTTAAACTTGATATTTCTATGAGAAGAATTATATTTTTTTGTTTTGACTGATTATAATTAAAGGAAAAAAGACTGATTATTTTCTTGATAAAAGTTCCTACATTGTGCAATTAGAAATGGAGGGTTTTATTTTTGAAATACTTTAAAGTTCCCATCTTACCCCACCACGTGATCATTGATTCGTTTGACCACCCCATGTGATCCTGTATAGGGTGGCTCCAGCGGCTGTCTAACTGCATCACCTCGCAGGAAGACATGAGTGAAAGTGTAGAGATCCTTGTATTGGTGTCGGTTGAAGGAGTCGCATATGCTCACGAAATTTCTCGACGAAATAGCTGAGATTGGCTGGCATGTCCTCGTTTGTAAAAAATTCGCCCGGAACACGTAGCTTTTCGCCGTAATCCTAGTAGAACAGTTGGAAGTAGTTCTATCCAGAATGCTGGTTGACTGCACGTAAGAGCTGATTTGAAGGTACTGTGCCATCACTAAATAGCACGATTGGATGTAAGATGATAGGGCGTTGTTGGAATTCATTTCGTTCCAGTCAGATTGGTAAGAGTTCGAAAAAGTGCGCTCTCAAATTGATCGCTTTGGTCGGTTGTCAACGTTTTGGAGTTCGAAAACGCGCGACCCAGGTGTTGTATAAAGCGTCGGTGACTACTGTGTCCACAGTCATGGCCTGCATAGGGACTGCTTGTGGCCACCGTGAAAATCTCTCTACGATGATAAGACAGTATCGATACCCGCTCACCAATGGCACGATGTGGACATGATCGAATCTTTCGTTTGGTACATTTATTGAGATGAGCTGGTTCCTATTGTGGCGTTGAATTTTCGACCATTGACAGGAGACGCAGTTGCGGATCTATCGTTTTGTATCCTTCCGAGTGCTGGGCCATACGTATATTTGGCGCAGCTGGTGAAAGGTGACCTCGCCGCTCGGGCGAGCGAGTCCGTGCACTGAATCAAATACCTGTTGACGAAGTTCCGGTGGATCGTAAGGACGAATGTCTCCCGTTGAAGTATCGCAGTAAGCTGTCGCAGTGCCAATTGACAGCTTTTGTAGTTGTAGTTCAGTATTGTTGCTGTTGTCCAGGAGCACACGAAGCTCGTTGTCTTCTCGTTGAGCCTCGGCTAGTTGAGTGGGTTCTAGTATTAATTCTGGAGAAGGACTGCGCCTACCAGATTCTCCGCACCGGAGATGTGGACCATCTCCATCGTAAACTGAGAGATGAAGTCCAACCGTCTCAATTGTCTCGGGTTGGCTCTGTCAAGACCTTGAGCGAATGCGTAGGTTAAAGGCTTGTGATCGGTTTTGATAATAAAATGCCAAACCCCCAGAATATGCCTAAAAAAACTTGATGGCGACATAAATAGCTAGTAATTTGTAATCCTACGCGCTGTATCTAGCTTCTGTTGGATTCAGCTTACGGGAGATAAATCCAAGTGGATGCCAGTGTTTGCCATCGTGCTGCTCCAATGCTGCTTCGAAAGCATTGTCTGATGCGGCAGTGACTAGTTGAAATGTGCCTTGTGACCCGGGTGGGCGAGTAAGGCTGCAGGTGCCTTTGCACATTTAGAAGTCGCGTTTGCACATTTGGAAATCTGATTCCATTTGTGATGTCCTAGGAACTTTGAGGTTGTCGTTTTTCTTGCTGTTGCTGAAGGAAGCGTTCCTTATGATGGGTTAAGTGTTTAAGATATCGCCTGTAGAAGTTACAGGCCCCAAGAAATCGACGCCGTTCAACGATGGCCTCAAGTTGCTTGAAGTTAAGCCGCGCAGTGATTCGCTCTTGTGTTGGTTGTGAGCCGTTGTTGTTGGTTATGTAGCCCAATACTCTAATTGGTGTAGAGACATTTGCTAAAATAAAATTCCACGCAAATAAATGCTTAAAACCCAAGTGAATCCTGAAGGGCCGTTTACCATATGTGATAATTGTGGTGTTGTTGGCAGCGTATAACGTTATCATTTGTGATTGTTGAAGTTGAAGAATCGAGATGGACGATCCGAAGTCAATTAGGAAGTTTAAGTGTGACTGTTGATTTTTTTTAGTCAAAATTCTGGAATTGTGTCTATGTTGTCTCCCACCACGGTGATGGAAGGCAACTGTCTCAGTTTCCCTGATTCTGATTTACCTAGAACGAGCAAAGCTCCGAAGACCGTTTTGCGTTTACGCCAAATTTTGTATGATAATAGCAAGTCTTCTTATTAGTCGAAGTGCGGTAGACTTTTGCACCGCCTGTTGAACCATGCGAAAGAGCGGGGTTGAAATCGTTTGTTAATTCTGTCACTTGAGCAACAACGTCATTGAGCTGACGCTGGATTTTGTCAATCCGTTTGTTGAATTCCGACGTATCAGGCGCGCACGACTGCGGCGGAGTAGGTGCCCGTGCCTGCGGCGAAGTATCCTCTGCAGCCAATACGTCAGCCGGAACACTGTTTTCCACTATGCGGTCTGCTAATTTTGCCAGTTTGTAGAATTCAGAATCCTCGCAGGTAGCTGGAACGCACCTGACGCTAAGTGGTAGCCGTTTTATCCACAATGTTTCTAAGATGTCCTCAGACATATCCAAAGGTGCGAAGTTTTGCATCTCTCGAAGTATTTGTGACGCTTGTTTTCCTTGGAGGTCTGCTCCTGTGAGCAACCGGTTTAGCTGTCGCTCCTTAGGTTCGGAGAATCAAGTGACAAGATGCCGTTTGAGCGAACCGTATTTACTCGTGACTGGTGGCGAACGGATAATATCAGATACTTGCTGCAGGATATAGATGTCCAGAGCAGCGATGATCGTGTAACAGCGTTGTCAGATGTTATTTTGTAAGTGAAAAATTGCGCTTCGGCCTGCACAAACCAAAGCGTTGGGTAACTTCCCAAAAATGTTGGGAATTTAACAGAAGCAACTTCCGCAGACGGTGGAAAGTTTGTTGCTGTATCAACTGGTGGCAACAACTTGGGCGAAGATACCACCTCCTTGCTCGGTTCGTAGAGCGTGTCGATCAACGTGTTGTTGTCGCGCCTTGTTGGCCGCGGTGTATGTTGCATGGACATACCATGTGTCAAATCCTCAGCCGACATTGTAATTTTGGCAAAAAGTTTATTATCGCGAAAATTTCACGGTGCACTAGGATGGTATTGTCCTTAAAAAGTGAAAATTCTAAGACCGACAAACACATTATGAACAGTTTAAAATTAAAAAAGAAAGTGGACTGCGATCTTGAAACATGAATGTACAGAATGTATGGACTCAATAGATGTAGCGAATACTTTATTTTTCCTCCTCAAAATCGAAGCATGCTTGGGAAAGTAAAGCTAAAAAAACACATAAAATATTCAGATGGAAACAAAATTTCTTATTTAGTATAAAGATTGAACCTTGCCATTATACGTAAAGTACAACATCATTCAAATGTCCTCCACGGGACCTCTTACAGGCCTCAATCCTTTTGAGGTAATTTTCAATGACTTTTCGGCACATTTCCGGCAATATCTCGGCCATAACTTCACGAATACTGGTTTTCAATTGCTCAAGATTTTGAGGATTATTCGCGTAAACACGATCTTTCGCATAGCCCCATAAAAAGAAATCCAAAGTTGTTAGGTCGCAGGACCTTGCGGGCCAATTGACATCACTCAATCTCGAAATTACGCGTACTGGAAATTCCTCTTGCAAAAGTGCTCGATTGGCCTGTGTTGTGTGGCTCCGTCCTGTTGGAACCACATGTTCTCCAGATCATAATCTTCAATTTCTCTCCAAAAATAATCGGTTAGCATCTATCCATAGCGGTCAGAATTGACTGTAATGGCTCTTCCTTGATCGTTTTCAAAAAAAATACGGGCCAATAACACCACCAGACCATAATGCACACCAAACGGTCACTTTTTCCGGATGCAAAGGCCTTTCTGGGATCACTTGAGGATTTGGAGAGCCCCTATGCGGCAATTCTGTTTATTTACGTAACCACTGAGCGAAAAATGAGCCTCATCACTAAAGAAAATTTTGTTTGAAAAATCGTTATCAATGGCTTGTTGTTCAATCACCCAATTCGCATACATTCTGCGTTGTGTATGGTCTTGAGGCTTAAGTTCTTGAGTGAGTTGGATTTTGTACGGATTGAGATGCAAATCCAAATTCCGCCAAAATGAGCCGTAAGATAAGCCCAAATGTTGAGCACGTCGAGGAATCGACAAATTCGGGTCTTCCTCCACACTTTGAGCAACGACAGTGATATTTTCAGCAAAACGAATGTTGCTATGATGCACAATCCTTCCAATATCAATAACCGATCCAGTCTCTTCAAATTTTCTCAATGTGTACGAAATTGTTTGCTGTGTAGGTCGATTATGTAAAGCCCTAAATGTTGATACAACAGAACCACCATTTTTATAATAAAATTTAATAATTTTAACGCGTTGTTTGACTATTAAACGATCCATATTTCTAAATGGCAAACCTTCAACTAAAAAAAAAACACTTTTTGGATGACATTTAATTCTGACAGATGTCAAATGGCAGGGTTATACTTTCCTACCACGAAATGGATAACCCTATATATACAGAGAGAAAATGAATTGCCGATTATCAACGAGACACCCCCGTTAGGGTGAAATGAATTTTGGTTCAAGATTGTTCCTGGAGGGTGGTAATAGTATGAGTATGCGTGAAACACAGACAAACATCGGAAAGTGGAATTTGAGGAGTACGTATCAAAGATAATCCTGGCTCGAAATTGCATTTGTCGACATAATTTTCTCTGGTGGTGTTTGGAGGACAGCAGTGCAGGGCCTCATCGTTTAGGGTAGGGCATAAGTACATGAATGAAAATCATTTTAAAATAAGAAATTTTCTTATGATCTAGGGCTGGATTAATTTATACCAAAAGAAGTGTTATGTGCTTAAATAATAATACGTATGTGCAACAGATTGTCCTAGATAATTTAGCGTTCGCGATCAAGAGTTCCAAAAATATGTGGGTGGCAATCGAATTTCTAAGGCTTGTCATAGCTAGCCAAATTGTTAGCTAGATGATGATATGTGCGGCGACCCTAGTCGACAGTTCACGCTTCAGGCGACTAGGTGACTCCAGGGATAAGTAAGTAAGAGTATGGTGCCCATGATCTATCTCTGCAGGTCTCCCTGGTCACGCCACAGGGTACCAAAGTATTCTCATTGTAAATTATCCGCATAACATGGCATATTGCAATCTGCAGTGCAATCGTGGAGATGGTGCGAACAATTATTTACCTTTGGAGACGTGAGGGCAGTAGTGAAGCTGTCATTTGTGAGCAAAGGCGACAAACTCCTAGTGAGTGCCAACTCCATTGGGAAAATGAAACGAATCAAAGATGAATTCCTCGCCTTATCAATAATTTTGAGTCACGATTCAATCAAAAGCATTTTGAGGCTGACTGTTAGTTGACTCAGTTGTTGTACAGACATGGGTGCTTCAAGTCTTACCTGAGAGAAAATTGAGAAGGTATGGAAATCAGACTTGGTTTAATTTTTTGACAGGATAACGGTCACGAATAGTGCCCAATATAATATTCTTCTAGGTGCGTGTCAGCTCCCTTCACACAACCTAGTCGTGAAATTTGCAATTTTCTGAAAAATGAAATCATGTTACACTTTAAGCCCAATGTGCTGGACTGCATTGCGGAGTGCTGGCTTCTAGTAGGCTCATTTTTCACATTCCATCCGGTCTGAAGAAAGTAATTCCTAATCTGGTGGCGTTTTGAGGAGATAGTAAAAAAGAAGTAACCTGGAGGAATGTGTTAATCGGTTACTAGCTACATCTCTTGACAGGAGAGGATTTAGCATGTTGTTCTGAAGTACTGCCAGTCTCACACTGTAAATGGTTTTGCATTTTGTGAGTTTATAATTGTAGAAGATTTCCTGCTTAACTTCATCAAAACCTAGCATCGTTATTAATTTTCAGTTCAAACATAATAAAAATCATTTATAAAATCAATAAATTATATTAAGTAAAAATTCTTCATTTTTATGTTGTGTTTGTTCATTTTCAGTCTTCGTGAAAATGAAAACCTCATTTTGGATTGTTGTCAACTCGAAACACCGGTCGAAAATATCAAACACGAAGAACAGGCCAGTGACAACGGAGCTGGTTCTCCCGGAGCAGATCCATCAAGTGAAGGCCATCCAGGCTCTACGGGCCCACCAACGGAAACACAGCCATCACCCAAACCAGATGCCGAACATCGAACAAGAGCCCGTAACCACAACACAAGTAATACAAACAATGCAACCTCATCCATGTCTCTAGCAAAGGACTCAACTTCTACAATCACACCACCAGAAGAAGTAGCTACAAGTAGTCCAGTACCGAAACGAGGTCAAAAGAGGAAAATCAAAGCAGATGAGGAAGTTATTCCCCCGAACCCTGAGCCACCCAAATCTGCACCTGCAATAACGATTTCAGCTGAAGCTCGAGATCCTGCCCGACGCCATCCATCGGTTATTGAAGAACATACTGAATCATCGGTAAGTTCTTTCTATCATTTAAATTTCTCGAAATCCGACTTCTATCCTTTAAATATTTTCAGGTAAAGGACCTGGAGAACGCCATGTCCAAACATCTTCCCTCCCCTGGTGCTAATAGTACAACAACAGATTTCAGTACCGACACGCTATTGAAGCAGCAACAGGAAAAGAGTAGCACTATCCAATGGATAGGCACTCCTCATGCAAATCATCCCTTCCACCAACAACCAGCTACTATGCCGGCCACCGCACTCTTACGCCAACTGTACGCAAACCGAGAAAGCGTCATAAGAGCAACTGCTAGACAAACACCTTCCGGCGTTTTTTATAGCGAAGCTCAAGCAGGTCCTCTGCCTACTCCTCCAGGAAGCGAGTCATCATATGATAATCAGTTCCTACTTCACAGTCACTCTCAAAAATCATCTGATGCTTTCACCAACCTCGTTTCCACATACGGTGGCTATCACAGCTCAATCGACTATCACAACGCAATGACACCACCAAGTTCGGTTTCTCCCAGAGACTCCGGGAACTCTTTGAGTGTAAAGAATCAAACTCACACTTCCAACGGATATGACTACTCGGATCCACTTCGAGCTCAGTATAACACTTCAGTGGGAGCGACGGACACGTCTACAACTCCTTCGTTACCGCTGAAACCTCAACCTTACTCAGCAGCCGCAGCAATGCATCATCACGCTGCAAACTCAATAGAGGCCTACGGATCGCTCGAGCAGCCGCAGTATTTCTCACATCATTCCAGTTTTCATCTTTACCATAAAGGAGCACCTTCGGCAGGATGGTACACGGCTCCCTCATAGGATGCATATAAATTACCAAATTAATACAACTTAAGGAACACATTATGATCCATCTGTACCCGCATCCTTCCACACACGACCCAATAACACAAACGGTAGCACACTCCCATCCCGCGTCGATATAACACCATCCAAATCATCCGTTTCAAAATGAAAAGTCATATTGGATAATGACATGGTGTAATGGCATAGTTGACATTATCATAAAATTCATATAAACGCAAGGCGGAGCGGAACACGTTATTGACAATGTCGAGCAAGAGTCCTTTGTCGCAGGCAGAAACAAGAACTCTAATCGAAAGACAAGGATTATTAGTGGATCACTGCAAATATTGAAACATTTAAGGCTAGCCATCAGAGGGTTAATCGAATTTCTTGGGGGGAAGCAGTACAAGGGCGAGAACTTGCGAGGGGGATCGATGTGTGAATATGAACAGACAACGAGACGGCTTAAGGAATAGCATTCGTAAAACATCGAATCCATTTCACCTGCTCATTGCAGACGTTACTGAGAATGGCAAGTTATTGAATTATTTCGACGTGATTGCACACGTTTGCGAGGGGAGGAAACCAGGTCCCATCCAGATACAATCCGCTAATAACCGTAATCGCAGAAATCATTGCTTCATGTCCTTTTTCTTATTTTCATGTGACATTAAGGGAGTTGCTCGTCTCATTGATCCACGTGATGTCCTTGTCACAAGCAAGAATGCTCTATGTCATATCCATCAATTATACTTTAATTTCGTTAGTCGGAGAATGCGATCTGTTTGTGTATGTAAATAATGTAGCGAATAGCATTAAGATTGAAGGAGTAAAAGTAAATTAGCTCGACTATGATTTAGCAAAGTGCTACCACGATCCCTCATACCTACATAAACTCAAAAAATTTGAAATTAAAGAATACTCAAACCACCATATTCCCTGAATGTTACTCTCTCCTGCGTGTTCTGTAAATAGTTCCCCAGACCTGTTCTCTTAGTTATACCCGTAAGCAATTTTTTTGTTTAGTTGCAATCTCAATCTTTGTTAATATATTGAAAATAATGATAAATGTTGTTATGAAAAGTAATTCCAGTCTCATGTGGAACATATGGTCAAATTAGTTTAAGTCCAAACCTATTCTAAGAGTTGTAAACAAATAAAGTCTGAGTTGAAAATTCGCGAGAAATACTCAACTGGCCTAGGACTATGTAAAATAATGAGATAATTATTTAATATAATGCAAATTGAATAAATTAATAAAACAGAGCGAAAATATAACAGTTAAATTTAAAGACTTAATAACGTGCCAATATATTCTTTTTGTAATTTATAATTGTTTCTGTTCTATTGTTTTATTACGCGAAATTTCGCTTTTTATACTTCGTGCTTTAGTTATGGAAATCTAAAAATAATTTTAATTATAAAAACGGCATTCTACTTTCTGTTGCATGTCTTTGAAAGCAAAAATGGTTCTTTCAAGTAATACAAACAACGCATTTCCAAACATATCATAACATATACATTTTAAATATTTACCGATTCAATTCTACTAGACGGAATCCAGAATAGAATGTACATAGAAATCTTGTAGTTCAGTAATGCGGCACAATTTCATTGATGCTGTGTCGCCAGAACTTTTCATCCAGTGTCAAAACTTAGACTTAGTATGAATAGAATTTAAAACAATTTTTGCAAAAAATTCAAAATATTTGTTTAAACCAATTGAAATTCTCTTTTATTTATGTAAGTGGTGCAATAATTTCGGATAAATGTTCGTTTCAATGTTAATATTATTATAAAGCTGATAATGCTATTATTAAAACTATTATTATATTATTCAAATGTTGTTTGATTTGCGTTTCATTCACATTTTTCCACGATATATGAAGTTCATTCATATTTTTCATGCTTATCATAGAGAACACGTGAAAAATAAGAGTACAAAGTCTGCCGACGTGACAACAAATGGTATAGTACCTTGAAGGTCAACAGTTCGACCACTCGATAGTCTACTGTCGGCAGCTGGTTGTTGGCCAGCTTGTTCAGCGATGTTTGGATTAAATCGTTGCCATCTTACTCAGGCCCATAAGGAAATCAATTAACGTACCTGACGTCACTTCCCGTACCGGAAACAACTGATCAGTAGCTCTAAATTTCGATAAACAACTACTTTTGAGATTGTCAAATATGACATTTCTCAGATGAAATTTAGCCGAAATGATACCTACGGGATCGAAATACATATATTTGCGCGCTAATATCTTCAACGTCTCATATTTAAAATAAATCGTTGACAAAGTACTGATAAAATTTCAAACTACAGTCAAATGTACTGTCAAAAATCTTTAAAAAATTTGTTTGATGTAAACAGCATTAGATGGCGCTGATGAGGCAACTCGAAGAGGTTAGTTCGCGACGTGACGCGATGTTTCCGTTTTCAGGCCTGAGTAAGAAGGCAACGATTAAATGCATTCGTACTTACGTTCGTTCTACTCTCTTTTCGGATTCATTAGACTTTTATTTTGGAAGTTTTTTTTTTTTGATAAGAATATACTGATTCTTATCCAAAAAAACTGAATGAATCCGAACAGATTACCGTGCTGCGCCGTCGTGATGCCAACACCTAATCTACTCTTATTCAATGAGAAATATACTGCGCTCAGAAAAATTTATATGTATGTAATTCCAAAAAGAGTACACCGCGAGCTCGACACCAGCGACTGAAAAATCTATCTACAAATCTCGAAAAGTTTCGAAGTGATGCTCACCCATCGCTGAAATTTCTTACCTACCGACTGGAAGAAAAGACCAATTTCTTTCTTAAGCCTCAGTTACACGGAGCGATTTTACACGCTGCTACTGCTTTCAGCAAGAGGTAGCTACGTCACAGTCATCGCGACTAGCTTGTCATACTGTGCTACTGATTTATATGCGGATTTATTGCTAGTGAAGTGTCACAAATTAACTATGTCCACAAAAAAACTTAGAATTAAAGTTAATAAATTAGCTGGTTCCATGATTCGTTTTTTTTTTTGCGCGCAATTAGGGACACAATTGTCAAATGTAATAAGAATACCATGAAAAAGAACGTAATAGCTTCGCGGCTGGATTAGTAGGCGGGAAAAAAAATGGAGCTTCAACGTTCCTACTACAGGAGCTAGCATCGGAGGATGTCCTCTCGTACAGAAATATTATGCGGATAAATGAATCAAAGTTTGATAAATTACTCGAATTGGTGACTCCTTATATTTTGAAAAAAGATACAGTAATGAGGAATGTCATTCAATGCAGAACTAAATTGCAAATCGCCTTGATTTACTTGGCGAGGATGGTTGTTGATAATTGATTTGAGATGGTAAAGCAGAGGTACATTCGAGCCCACCACGAGATGGCCCATCGTAAAAAATACAATGTTGTCATACGAGAGTATTAGCTGCATGGTTATAAATAGTACTGTTTGAAAAAAGTTCGTTCTTTTTCCTAACAATGACAGAGCAAATAAGATGTAAGAAATCAACGCCGATTATATATTAGTTATTCAACCATATCTTTCAGAGAGTAAAACAACAGTTGCTCAAATTTCAAACCAGCGTTTTAAAGGCAACAGGATAAATTCTGCCGAGCACGCTTTATTCAATGGCTCGAGTTACAAAAAGCTACAAAATGTTATTCTTTCTTCGAAATCACTTGAAGGATTGAACTTTAGACGCTGCCCTTGAACTGCCATTTTCTATTTACTTTGCCTAACAAGCTACAAGGTGATGACCGATAGAGTCTTTGAGATGATTGAGCCAGAGAAAGAATAAGGGTGTTCCGCCAGTGTGATTTATTGATTTCAGCAACATGCCAATTGAACGTACCCCATCCAATATGCCTGCAGCAACTAGTCAAGAACCGCCAACGTCAGCAAACAACGCAACCACTCTACTATGCCAGCCGCCATGTCTGAAAACAGTGATATTAATTTAGACGCAATATCAAGGGAATACGATCGTAAGTTGCTTGACATGAAAAATGAGTTTGGCCGGCAAATGCATGCCATACATGCGATACTCATCTCAAATAACCAGTAGCTACAAGGAACTGTAAGTAATCTTCGAGAAGAAATGCGTCAATATATAATGCCGACGCAGCAAATATCACAACAGATGCAACAACCATCACAGCCAACGCAGCAGCTATTACAGCAGATATCGCAACCGACAGAGCAGCCATCACAGACGACTCGGCAGCTATCACAACATATACCGCAACCAACACCGCCGACGCAACAGTCATCACAGCGGATGCAGCAGCTTTCGCTCAGTTTGATCTAACTGCGCAACAACTGCAGCGCAATATTCCGTTCTCCTTACCTGAAACAGTATACAGACAGAAAAAAGTGTACCCGCTGCCACTATTTTCAGGTTATCCTGCGGAATGGCAGACGTTTGACGAAGCATTTGGTCCGACTACTGCTGAGTTTGAGTACTCGCAACTACATAATATTATGCGTTTACGTGAATCACTAAGAGGCCGCGCTAGAGATTCTGTTGAATCTTTACTTTGCAGCTCCAGTAATGCTCCTGCAATTATGGAAACACTAAAGGAAACTTTTGGAAGGCCGGATGAACTAATTAAAAGCCAAATTGAGAAGATACGTGCGGTGCCTCCATTATTGAAGGCAATCTGGACGCTTTGATTGAATTTGCAAACAAGATGGTTAATATGGCAGCATTTTTACAGAGTGCTCACGGCGAACATCACCTTGCCAATTCAACATTGTTAAGTGAGCTCGTTGCAAAATTGCCAATCTCGCGACAAATACAGTGGGCTGAAAAATATATCTTGCTTGAGCGGCCACCAACGTTGCTTAAGTTTAGTCAGTGGCTTAAATACTTGCGGCGCCTGGCAAATATGGTGTTGGATGCGCTGACAACATCACCCTTGCTGACACAAGCGAGAAACCATCGTAGGTAGCCTACTAACCCTTTAAAGTCCTTTACCGGAGTAAGATTAGCGCAAACAAGATGTTGCGCCTACGATGAGCAGTGCCCTACGTTAAATAATTGTAAATTTTTCTCGCAGCTAACTGTGGATAATCGCTGGGCAATAGTTAAAGAAAGTCAAGTTTGTTTTTCCTGCTTGAAGAAGGGCCACCAGATGAATAACTGCAGGCAGTGGCGTCGCTGCGTAGTCGACGGATGTCAGAGGTTACACCAGTGGCGTAGAAGTGGAGGGGTTTTGGGGACAAAACCCCCCCCGAAATATTCGTCAAAGAGAAAATCCTCTCAAATCATTAGTCATTAGGTCATTAGCAGTGCTTGACTGCGCTCAACTGCGCTTGTTTGGACTTCCAAACACGAGAAAAAGGTCTATGTCATTGGAGTGGAGAAAAGAGCGGAAATACACTTTACGCTTTTCTTAACTCTGTACCCTTCAGTATATTAATAGATTTCCAATTTCCAATCTTTATTTTCGTGCTCAGTCATTTGTCATTTTACAGAGTGCGGTATTTGTAGACTGTAATGCTGCATTCACATGCATGCCGTGCAGCTCGACAAGCAGAACGCCACGAGCCGGCGGGCGGGCCTTGACAAGTCAGACATATTTATCATCTGCCAACGGGCAAAATAGTAAGCGCTTCCATAGGAAGCGTACACGAAGCGCTTCGTTGTCCCTTCATTTGTAAGCGGATTCGAAGTCCACAAGCAACCAACTGCTTCAAAAGCGCTTGTAAAGAAGCGACAATGAAGCGCTTTGATGTCGCTTTTTTGGAGCGCTTGCAAGTAATCCAAACGTAAGCGCTTACTTCTACGGACATCTAATGCTAAGATGATGATGAACGATCATATGTAGAAGCGCTTCGTTGCCCGTTGGGCTGGTTACTGATGCGATCGAGTGAATGTAAACATGCACACGGGTGCAAGCAAATTCATCCTTTGAAATGTGCCAAAAAACCGACAATCGATAAAGAAAAACTGATCGTAAAAGCCACAGCACCTACAGATTCGTGCAGTCATCCTCAGTCCCTAAAACGAAAATTTTATTTATACATACCGCGTTTCTATTTCACAAGTTTAACTGTATACGCTGACTAAGTGATGTTCTACAGAAACTACAGCAACGCTAAGTTCGTAAGTAATACAAAATTTGTCAAATAAACATTTATTTTGCAGACTATTTAAGAATCCAGCTTTGAAACTCATCACTTGTTTTCTTTATTAATGACTTAAAACTCGTGCGATTATATGTACTCTTGGTAACATACGAATGTATTACACTCATCGGTATCTACTTTTCGTATAATTGAATTTGAGTGCGATTGAAAAAAAAAAATTGTAAATACAAATATGTAGTCAAACACAAACCTTGTCACCCTGGGTTTGCTGAACCTTAAAAAATAACAAAGGAACCGTAAAAATGTCAAAAGGGCAACTGACAAGAAAAATATAGGAAAAAAACAAAACAATATAAAAAACACGAAATCAGAAAAAAAGAAATCAGAAATATGGACGTTACCAAACATATAGATTGGAAACAAGAAATGAGTTTCACAGTCGTATAGTTTCAAGAAAAAGAAATGGGAAATTGTGTAGGGACCGATAAGATAAAAAAGTGTCTGAAAATCAAGTTTAATATCGCTTTTTCATTACATCTCCTCAGCTACGAAAAAATTCCTATAGAAAAAAATAATCATAAGGCTTTATAAAATTATCGTAAAAAATCGAGTACGTCATTCTCGTCACAAAAATAATATGTGGAAGAAATAATAGAATCTTTATGAAGAAGAAGTCTCTAATTTCTATTGTATTTATTGGTCAATATAATTATACTATATTAAATATTTATGCACCTATATTGTTGACAATGATTTCTATCTTTTCGAATTCCAACATATTCTCTCTTCTTCCATTTTACTGGTCGTTCGCCCTTTTGGCGTTTCTTGGGAGAAAATTTATGAACTAGCTTTTTGTAAGCGATATTTTACACTGCATTTTTGAAATGTTACAATTGTGTTTAGAAATTTT
Source organism: Odontomyia ornata (assembly GCA_963969285.1). Lineage (NCBI taxonomy): Eukaryota > Metazoa > Arthropoda > Insecta > Diptera > Stratiomyidae > Odontomyia > Odontomyia ornata. The sequence continues at coordinate 306,979,171 of OZ017741.1, forward strand.
TCTGTTACAAAACTTTTTTATTCAAAAAGTATTGTATTTAAGATGGACCACAAAAATTGCAATTCAAGAATGAAATTTTCAAAGCAACTTGTTTCAAAATGTAATACTTAGTGAAATCTGTAGGTTATGTGAGATCCTTTGCCAAAATGGATAAATGGCTAATCAAGCGACCGAAAACTAGCAATGTTCAAGAACATCAAGAAACGCACGAGGAAGAAAGCGCCAGCAATGAACAAAAAAGAAAAAGGATTGTTACAAGGGAAAATGTTGAAGATAATGGTAAAAAAGAGTTCTTATTACTTAATGATGAAAATTATTCTCATTTTTCAGCAAGAAAAAATTGCTGAATAAAAAAACTAAAAAGTTTTTTAAACAAAGTACAATTGTTAAACGTAAAAACCACGTCAATTAACCCATATTCGTTGTATGGTCTCACTACAGAATCGGATCGAGGATCAAGGATCGACGACAACAACGTAGATCTGGATTTGGGTGACGTTAGTATCCACTTCAAGAGAAAACTGACGGATGAAGAAAAGTACCGCATTTTGAAAAATCGCTGGATACCGGAAGATCTTCACGCGTTTCCAGCCAGTGGTCCCAGAAAATTGAAGTTTCAGGCTAAGTGGCTGCAAGAGTTTGCCTGGCTGGTCTACTCAAAGGAGCTTGATGGGGCGTTTTATCAATTTTGCATGTTTTTCGCCTCGAAAGAAGTTGGAAAAGGAAGACATGCTGCAGTTCGAAATCTAGTGACACAACCATTCCAACGGTGGAAAGATGCTAAGGAACAATTTCGACTCCATCAGGATTTGGAATATCATAGAAATTCACTTGTCGCGGCGCAGAATTTCATTGACATCAAAGAAAAAAGAGCAGTTGATATCGGTTTGCAGTTGAATACTGTAAGAAAAAACGAAATTGAACGAAATCGCGAAATTCTAAAGTCGATTGTGGACACGATCATTTTCATTGGCAGACAAGAAATCGCTGTGAGAGGACACTGTGATGCTGGTCCAATTACATTGCAAACTCCACTTCATAATGATGGAAATTTCAGGTCTCTGTTACGATTTCGTATGAATACTGGCGACAAAGTTTTAATGCGACATTTAGTTAGAAACGAAACATTGAAGAATCGCGTAACGAGTTACACAAGTCCACAAATTCAGAATGAATTAATTGATATTTGCGGAAACTTAATTACTGAAAAACTTGTATCGAAAATTAACAAAAGTGAATGCTGTACGATTCTCGCAGATGGGACAACCGACATCAGCGGTATAGAACAATATTCATTATGCTTTCGCTTCACTGAAAAAACTGATGGGACAGTTATTTTGAGAGAAGATTTTATAAAATTCATTCCCATCAAAGATGGAAGCGGAAGAGGACTTGCATTGTCTTTCTTGGAAGTTTGCAAAGAATTGAAGATCAATTTGAAATTTTTAGTTTCTCAAGGCTACGACGGGGCAGCTGTGATGAGTGGAGAATGGAATGGTTGTGCCACAGCTGTCATGGAAAAGCATCCTTCTGCACTGTATGTTCATTGCGCAAATCATTCAATGAATTTGGCTGTTGGTGAAGCTTGTGCAGTCCCTTTAATCAGAAACTGCCTTGCATTGATCAAACAAATAATACCATTCTTTAGGCCTTCTGCTAAACGTGAAGCTATCCTGATGGATTCCATTGAAAGTCTGGATTGTCCAACAAAACGACAACGCCTTAAGAATATTTGTGAAACAAGATGGACTGAAAGACTCGATGCAGTTATATGTTTCAAAGAAATGTCTGTCCCAATTTTTTACAGCTTGGAAAAAATTCAAGAATGTGGGAAAGGTGAAAGTGCCAAAAATGCCTTCACCTACTATCAGAGCATCAAAAGTGGCACATTTATTGTTTCCATGGTAGTTATCACTGAAATTTTTTCCTTGGCTCACCCACTAACAATTTACCTTCAATGTAAAAACGTTGATCTTGCTGCTGCTGTTTCGTCAGCTGACAATCTCATTGAGTTGATGAAAAATATACGAGAGAATGCGGAATCAGAGTTCGCAAAAATGTTCGCTGCCACTGAAAAAATCGCAAATGTTTTTGGAGTAAATTTCGTAGCGCCTAGAATCGTGCAACGCCAAAAAAAACAGAGAAAATCACCAAGCAAATTCGCCAGAAGAATACTTCCGCAAGTCTGTGTTTGTGCCGTTTATGGATCATTTCATAAGTTCATTGAATGATCGATTTGTGAAACACAAACAAACCTTGTCCATGATCCAAAACGTGATTCCCAGCAAGTTAATTCAACTTTGCTCCAAGCAAAACAAGAAAGACAATGAAAAATCGAACCAAAGTGTTCCCGAAATTGTTTCTGAAACTGTCGAGGCAATAATGGACCAATGGCCAAGAGCAGCGTCGTCACTTCGAACAATAATTGGAAAAGAAATACTATTATGGAGACAACGTTGGATCGAGGCGAAAGAATATCCGTGCACATTCATCGATGCTGTAAATTCCTGCAATGAAGAACTTTTCCCAAACGTGTTCAAGTTCCTGAAAATCGGAGCCACATTAGCTGTTACCATTGCCAGCAACGAAAGAAGTTTTTCGACTTTAAGACGACTTAAGGATTGGCTAAGAAATGCGAGTGGGGAACAACGGCTGAAAGGTTTAGCTCTGTTAAGTATTCATCGTGATATTAACATTACTGCAGAAGAAGTTATTGACAAGTTCGCTCAAAAGCGGAGGATGCTTGATTTGTAGTTTTTTCGTTTCTACATTATTCAAAAGTTAAAATGTGTTAATAAAAAAACCTGCATTTGTATCAAACTTCAGTAATCATCACCTTGACTGCACAGTTAAATAAATCAGAATTCATTTTCAAAAATGTTATTGCATTTCGTTTTCATTTAAAACAATCGCTCCTATCATAAACCTTTCCACCTTCATAATAAATAAATAAACCCACTTTTATTCAATATTGACACCTATTTATTATCAAATTATGAACAGCTTTCCAATTACCTGATTACTTTAAAATAAGCAGTAACAGTATGAAAATTTTACTATTCATTAATAAAATCATGTTAATAACGCCCTCCCCTAAACCAAGAAACAATTCTCGAAAGCAACTGGAACTTCGATATTTGAATTATTTATCAAGCTCAAGTCAGATACAAGACGTGTCCTACATTATAGAAGAGCCGAATGATATGTTAGCAGAGATGCACAAGCTTGCGTCGGATTATTTTGATGCTAAAAATGTTGGTCTGAAGACGAATATAAAGAAAATTGCTTCAAAAGATGACGAAAGAGCGTTGAATATTTTGGAGTTATCAACGATGAGACTCTATTCTAGATATGAGGCTGGACTGCTTTGGAAAGAGTTTGTTCCACGTTTTCCAGCTGCTTATTCAGTGGCCATGCGAATATTAGAAGGCGTTGAAAGGAAAATGCTTCAAGATACGCAATACGTCAACGAATATTGCAGTAAAATCAATGATTATATAAGGAAAGGCTACGCCTGTAAACTAACTATCGCTAAAGCAGCTCAATGGTTAGAGAAAACCTTTTACTTGCCCCACTTTGGCATAAAAAACCCAAACAAACAAGGATTACGCCTAGTTTTTGATGCCGCAGCTGAGGTTCAAAATATTTCACTAAACAAGGCTCTTCTTCCGGGTCCTGACATAAACCAGCCACTGATTAAAATTTTATTCAAATTTAGGCAGGCACCAGTGGCAGTCGTTGGAGAAAAAAAAATATGTTTCACCAAATGGCTATCTTAAAGGGAGATCAGGATAGTCAGCGTTTTCTGTGGAGAGGTGGTGATGTGACTAAGCCAGTTGAGATGTACGTGATGGAGCTTTTGATTTTTGGTGCCACATGTTCACCGACAATGGCGCAATATATAAAAAGTATCAATGCCAAAAATTTCGAAGAGGAATTTCCCCGTGCAGTTGAGGCAATCATAGAAAGACATTATGTTGATGACTATGTGGATTGTTTCCAGTCAGAAGTCGATGCCATAAATGTAACACAACCCGTCATCAAAATATACCGAGCTGGTGGGTTTGAATTACGAAACATAGTTTCTAACTCGGACAAAGTTGACGCTGTTGTTGGAAACGCTGCTGGTGACTCAAGAGAAACGGTCAACATAAAAGGTGAATTGAAGAGAATCCTAGCCTTGCACTAGCTGTCACAGCCGGATGTTTTTATTTTCGAGTTGCGATTCCATAAAGTGTCAAAAAAAATATTGAACTGTGGTAGAAAGGCCACAAAACGTGAAGTGCTTTGTGTGAATATGTCCGTTTTCGATCCATTTGGTTTTTTAGCTAACTTGGTGGTGTCAGCAAAAGTGTTGATGCAAGCAGTGTGGAAAGCAGGATTGCTGTGGGATGAAACTTTAACATACAACTTATACCGTCGCTGCAAACTTTGGAATTTAGGAGCTGCCAATAGTGAGCCAGTTCAGAGTACCACGATGTTACTTCCTAGATTTTGAATAGACGTCTTTGTCGACGCAAGCAAGGAGGCAATGGCTGCGGTAGCGTATTGGAGAGAGATAAGTTTAAATACACTGAAAGTAGCATTTGTCGCAGGAAAAAGTTCGTGTGCACCCACCCGGTATCACACTATACCGAAGCTGGAACTACAAGCAGAAGTATTGGGCATGAGGCTTAAGGAAATAATCGTGAAGTGCCACACAGTCACAATAGACAAATTTGTTTTTTGGACTGACTCAAATACAGTGATTAGGTGGATCCAATCAGATCACCGAAAATATAAACAACATGTTGCAAATTGGGTGTCGTAAATTCTGGATGGTAATGGAGTCAACGACTGGCGATGGTGTCCGGGTGCTATTAACCCGGTTGATGAGGCAACAAGGGCAAAGTTTCCGAGAAACTAAGCAGCAAATGGAATTTGGCTAAATGGGCCTGATTTTTTGAAAAATGAGAAAGAGCAGTGGCCACAAGAATTTTCGACAGGTTAGATCAACGATAAAAGCGACGAAGAACTAAGAGAAAAGCATTATCTTTTGGCAACGTGGCAAATAAATTTGGTTGTACCAGATATTAAAAGATTTTCCAAATATAACAGATTTAAAAGAGTGGTGGCTTGGGTATTCCGGTATTTTGATAATCTGCGTAGGAAAATATGACCAACACCAAGAGTCAATGGAGAGCTCACATCTTCCGAAGAATTTGCAGCCGAAAAAATGTTAATGTCGTTGGGCACAGATGCAATCTTTTGAAAGCGAACGTGTGCGCTTACAACGTGGTGAACCAATTTCTAAGAGCAGTCCATTGTTGGAATTGAATTCACGCATTGACAAGGATAATATCCTTCGCGTAAATGGAAGAATAGGTCGGGCTGTAGTGTTACCAGAAGATACAAGGCAGCCGACTATCTTAGCTAAAAATCATGTGATGACTCTCCTGATTGTACAATATTTTCATACAAAACTTCATCACCTCAACCATGCAACAGTAGTGAATGAGATTAGACAACGTTTTTGGGTTCCTCCATTGAGAAGCTTGGTGAATACTATGTAATCGCAGTGTATATTCTGCGAAATTCGTAAGGCGACACCAAAGCAGCCACAAATGAGTGAACTTCCTGTGGAGTGGCTGACACCATAAGTACGACCGCCTTCGTATTTCAATTCGTTGAAGCCGAAAAAAAGGTGGGTTGCACTATTTATCTATCTAACTATTCGTGCTATCCATTTAGAAATCGCGACTGATCTCTAAAGCGACGCTTATCTTATTTGCACTAGAAATTTTATGAATAGAAGTGGTGTTCCGGTTCAAATTCGCAGTGACAATGGAACTAGCTTTGTCGGAAGAAGCAAAGAGTTGCAAGGTGTTCAGGGTTTTCTCGACGATGACCGTGTGAAAGCTGAGCTCAGTCCACTCGGAATCGAATGGAAATTCAACACCCCTCTAATCCGAGCGAAGGTGGAATATGGGAAAGAATGGTTCAGCCAGTGAAAAAAGCGTTAACGGTAATGTTGGCTAAACAATCACCACGTCTGGAAACGCTGTAAAGCTTCTTCATCGAGGTGGAAAACATAGTCGATTCTCGGACACTTACTCACCTGCCTGTAACGCCAGAAGAACCGGACCCCCTTACCCCGAACCATTTCTTGCTTGGCTGCAAAAATTCTACACAAACGCCATCTAAGTTTGAACAAAAATTTTTAAATTTGCGAAAGCAGTGGCATCTTGCTCAGAATCTGAAAAATGGAATGTGGCATCAATGGATAAAGGAGTACTTGCCAGAATTGTCCCGCCGAGTGAAATGGTGCCAGCCATCCGGGCCCATACGAACCGGATGTCTCGTATTTATATGTGATGTAGATCTTCCGCGAAATAAATGGAGGCGTGGCAGAGTGTGCATGCTGCATTATGGAAAGGATGGAGTGGTGAGTTCAGCTGACGTGAGCACGTGCACAGGGATTAAAGAGATCAGTGTCAAAGTTGGCAGTTCTAGATATCGAGACCTCAAGAGAAGATGATGAATGCTCACCCTCCGGATTAATTCACAGGGGTGGGGATGTTGATAATTGATTTGAGATGGTAAAGCAGAGTTACGTTTGAGCCCACCACGAGATGGCCCATCGTAACAAATATAATATTGTCATATGTGAGTATTAGTTGTAAGGTTATAAATAGTACTGTTTGAAAAATGTTCGCTTTTTTGTAGCAATGACAGAGCGGATAAAATAAAAATAACAATAGTTGCTCAAATTTCAAACCAGCGTTTTAAAGACAGGTTAAATTCTACCGAGCACGTTTTATTCAATAGATTGTGTTACAAAAAATCCACAACGCCCCAAAGTCGATGTTCCGAATACTCGCACATGCCAAGCTCCTTCCTGGTTGAGTGGGAACTGCATAGACTTTCTCCGGGTGGGTGTTTTGATTTGAAATTATTTTATTTTATATATTTTTTGCCCTCTAATCTATTCCAATACAATAAATTAAATTACAAGCGGAAATCTTATGCCTTCTTTTGGTAAAGTTTCAACGCTGCACATAATTCTCCATTTATATTCTAGACGTCGCCCTCCATTTATGGCTTGACTAACTCATTAACTTGATCATATTCATTGGCACTCGAGAAGGCGGTATAGTGAGTACCACGTTTTTGCCGTGTATCTGTCCACCCAGTTGCGATACGTTCTGATTCTAAACAAGTACGTATTATAACTGAACGGGCTTATAGTCTGTTCAAAGAATCACTCAAAGAAAATTTCGTTAACACCACTGGGATTAAAACCAGGGATCTTCGGCATGCGGGATGAGCACTTAAATCACAACACCACGTGGAATATTGAGGGATCTAGTGTATATGCTAGCTAATAAATATTCCGGCCGATGAGAGTAGTTTTTCAAGTAAACAGAACAAATAAACTATACCACATCAACGAACGTGTTAAATCGAGACGCTGGCATAACGATGCAATTTAACAATAATATATAAATTTTCAAATGCATCCTATTTAAACCTCAACCTGCATTTTAAATCATACTTAGTATCAATTACACTCAACCCATTAATATTTATTCGATTCAGTCATGTTTGATTTCGTATCTATATTCACTAAACATTTATAGATAATTGGAATTTTTTGTTATACAACAAAACTTTCAATCACCTGAAGCTTATTGACTTGCAATCTCAGCGTGATCGAGCGTTTGAACATTAATATTTAGATTTCTGTTCAGTCCTGAATTTGCAATTCTTAAAAATATTGAATCATTTTTTTAAGTCTATTGTGAACTACTTTATTTGCTCATTATTGACAGCAGTTGCTGGTAGCACTACCATGTACTTACTACACTCGTTGTGCTTTCAGATTGTGAACATGTCACAAATGACAAGTGAAATGCGATCCGGCAGCTGGGCATTCTTGTTCCTCCATGTAACTAGGGTAGAGCGCTAGTGGACGTTTAAGAAGTGTAATAGTGCATTTGGTTAAAATGTCCTTCTTAGCGAACGCATTAAGAGGACTTACTCGAGGTTTTACTCGCACTCCATTTCAAGGTAGTTTTGAAACCACCCAAATTTATAACCACTCCGAAGCTTTGTTCATACTAACTCTAACCTCATTCCAGGTGCAGGGCTTCGAACAATTGTTGCCCCACAAAGTACACCAGAAACTACAATCGAAGTGCCACAAACGAGCAAAGAAGACAACGATAAAAGGAAAAGTGTCTTTAGCAAAGTAAATGAACTTATCAAAAATGAAGGAGTTGGTCGTTTATTTGCTGTTGTGCATTTGTGCGGTAAACAATTCAAAGTGACTGATGGCGATATAATTATCGTGGAAGGACATTGGCCACCATCGGCCGGTGATAAGATTCGATTGGATAAAGTTCTCTTGGCAGGCTGTAAAGATTTCACTCTTGTTGGTCGACCTATGCTCGAACCGGGGCTAGTTGATGTTCAAGCTACAATCATCGAAAAGACCCTATCACACACTAAAACGCATTTCAAAAAGAAGCGACGAAAGCAATATATGAGAATTAATTTCCATCGCCTATACCAGACAATGGTGCGTATAAATTCAGTTGAATTGAAAGGACTTGTCAATCAGTCCTTACCGCAAGATCAATCTAAATCATTGCGGATTTTCTAGTTAAAGAAAAGTATGTTTAGTGTAAGTGAATATTGTTAATAAAACTTTGATAAGTTGTTAGTGCAAAATGATTTTTTATAATAATGCTACTTTGCTGAAATGGTTAAATGTGTTAAGCATCGAAAGGCGAATTAAAGTCTGCAATTCAAGATGAAAGGCTTTGTCGTTGAGAACTTATTTCACACAGAAGAAAATAATTTAATCGATTTATTCATTCTTATTATTTGCTTATTTATGTGTTGAAATGGGGGTTCAATGCATATTAGCTACATAAATACATTTTTCACGTCATTTCTATGTTCTCAGCCCAAGGCGCGGATTTGGTTTGTAAATCAATCAATTAAGACTAAAATCAGTCACATCCGATACATCACGTTGTATCATATATAGCGCGACAGCCCCAGCCAAGCCTTGGGCCTGCAGGATTAATCTCCTTCAACCACCATGGTCCTACCACTACGTTCGCCAGTTGGTCACTCCTAGCAGGGATCTGCTGTCAGTTTCTATCGAGTCGGCGGTCTTCCCGCTGGACCTCTACCTTGTGCTCTGCCCTTGAATGTTCTTTTGAGTAGCCGTCTTTCTTCCATTCTTTCTACATGGCCTGCCTATTGCATTGCGTATTTTTACGCAAGTAGGCACTGGTGGTTCGTGAAAAAGTTCATACAACTCATCGTTCTAACGTAATCTCCACTCTGTTCTTTGTTTCACGTGGTTTCGCGACGTCCAATCTCGTCCTTTTCGGCGTCTCTTTTATTCAGTTTGGCCCCAAGATAAATTATTATCCACACTTTCAAGGTTTTGATCTCTTACGGTCAGGTTTTGTCGGACTGGAGTGTTCTTCCTCGGTTGAGTCATGAATATAGTTTTGGTTCATTAATTCGCAGGCCAATTTGGTTTACTTCAGGTTCTAGACTCAGAAATGCTCCTTTGGCATCTTAGATTGAACGTGCCATAATATTGACGTAATCAGGATATGCTACCAATTGTATGGACTTGAACATTAGTGTACCCGAGATTTCAGCTAATGTCTTCCTGATGGCGTGTTCAAGCGGAATATTAAAGAGCATTGGGTAAGCCGATCCCCTTGTTTTAAGCCTGATTCCATTATGAATCTTTCCGTTAGTACGCCGTTTACGTGGACCTGTGTTTAGCATCGTGACTTTGACCATGCGCACTAGTTTTGTAAAGTCTCCAAAGTCAAGCCTAGGCAGGCCATTCGCTGCACCTTTTCTAGAGGTCCATTATGTATGTTGCAGAGCCGAAACCGGTATCGTCGAAAAGTAAAATACTAAAAGGAACGATGGAACGCGCTCTGAAATTCATTTTATCAATCACTGTCTGACTGAAAAATGTCATCCAAATTAAAAAGGCTACCAAACAAAATAGATCTAGAACGCGAAAAGCACCCTGTACAACCTCAAAATTTCGAAACATTAATTAAAATATTTTATTCAGTTTTGACTATCTTGAAAACCAGCTGCATACACAAAATAAAACTCCGAGCGTAAACATAAATCTGTGATAAGATCTGTCTTTTGCTATGGGTGTGAAACATAGACCCTAACCCAAGCATCAGCAATTATATTGAACGCCTTTGAGCGGTGGGTTCTGAGGCGGATAATAGAAGCGAAGCTTGGCGGAGACCAACAGCGAATTCGATACAATCATGAGCTATATGAAATTTTTGACGAGCCGAAGGTCTCAAAGATTGTATGACTTCGGGAGCTGTAATGGGCTGGCCACATGAATCGTATGGACGAAGGTATTCGTTGAGAGAACTGAAGAGTGGAGACCAGCGGGGAAACCGAGGAAACGCTGATCCGATTCGGTCGGCAAAGACGGTTCATCGCTGCTCGGATTTCAAAATTGGAGCACGTGGTCAATGAACCAAAAAAGTTGGAGGCGCTATTTGCAGGAAGCGAAGGCCCGAGAGGGGCTGAAGGCTACGAAGAAGAAGAAGAATGATGTATAGTTGTGTTTTGTTATAAAGCAGCTTGTGGCGAAGTATAGTTAGTGGTTAGTATTTTTTGAAGCTAATAATAGATTTTTTATTTGGGAGTCAGGATGAGATGAGTGATCTCATCAGTAGTAGTATGTTGATTTAGTATCTTCAAGAAATTTGTCAATTGTTTTAAGTGGTACCTGAAAGCACCATACCTATTTGTTCAACATTTTTATAGGAATGCTCTATCAGAAAGGCTGGGATACTTTTTTTCGGTGACTGTCAAACTTGGGCAGTTTAGAATCTGATGTTCCAGATAGTCCGTGTTTTTACACTATTTGCACATGAAAAAGTACGAAAATGTGCAATAACGTAATAAAAATAGCGTTTTATGTATCTTCATATGCAAATGCATATAATATGTTACGACGAACAAAGGGTACTATGCAAGTTATTTGTTTGACAAAATGAAGGACGAAGAGCAGTGGGAAAGCTTAGGAAATCTGACTAAATTTAGTCAAAAAAGACGGTTTAACGCTTCTCGGATCGGAGAATTGGAGACGTTGTAGTAATCAAGCAGTTGCCTAAGCAAACTGTTTGAAAACCATCATAATGCTGATCCAATGTTAATTGTAAATTTAAAAAAATAATTATTTAAATATCCAACCAAAATTTGGACACGGCACCCCTTTATAACGGAGCTTATCCACGAATTGCATTGCTGCAATGCAATCTCAATTGGATAAATGAGTGGACTCGTCACGAAACTCCATTGTGAAATGTAATGTACGGTGGCTTATCGCAACAAGTGAGCGGATCTGCTTGGGCAGATCCGAGAGTCGGTAACGGATTGCGGCACAGAGCGCAGGCCGCGAGAACTGCGCCGGCAAATAAACAAAAGGTCTAATTTCGGGATGTATGAATGAACGTTTATTCGCTCGTTTGCGTCTCGAATAAAATCTTGTTTGTTCTCTTGTAATGTGTTGCAACAATGATTCGACATTCACATCTTGATGGGAAGGTCGATCGACAGGTGTAATGTGCGGAAAACGTAGAAGATAGGGAATGTGATTTTCGCCATTGAATATTGCGGAGATTTGTCGGTGCGGAAGCGAAATTTCACGGATCGTGCGTTTTGCCTTGTCGTTGTCGTTCAGTTTGTCGATTTGTGTGACAACCTCTATCAGCCTATACAGTTATTTTTTTCTTTCTTTGGATTGTGTAATGTGACGCCCACGCCCGGGAATCGGAGTGATTCCGATCCCGAACCCTGGCACCCGGCCAGATATGTATGACTTCGAAATGCAAGCAGACTTTATCTTTCGTGCAGCCATCATTGCGCCGAAAATATTTTTCTTCAAATATTTATATTTGTGGAGAAATCTTTTCTGTCAACGTGAGCCGCTGAAGTAAAACACTGATACATTTCGATGCATATCTATCTGGCAATGACTCCCACAGTTGCCATCCAAATGTCAAAGAGGCAGAAGGTGTTCGCGGTTAACTGTCCGTTGAGAGAGAAGTCTCGCGAGGGTAGCGGATTAGCGGTAAGTCCGAAGAAAATTAGCGGGGCGTGAATATATAACGCAAAATAAATTTATCTACAGGAGGAGGCAGTAAATGGGGGACTTGGCGAGCGGCTTGGAGGAACAGATGTCCAATCTACCGCAAGGCCTATGAATACGCGGTCATCAGATGTTTCAAGTGACGGATACAGCAGAGTGAAAGAGGCAGGCGATTTAATTCCAGGTTAGAGTAGACATAGTCAAAATAGTGATGTAGCACGTGTAAACAGTTGATGCCATACAATTTGATAAGGATATCAGAAAGATTTTACGAGAGAAATTCTTTTCTACGATTCAGAGTCTTTCGCCATCAATCCCTGCCCGGTTTCAACCAGAATTCGAACTACTGTTTCAATCAGCTGTTTGGCTGGGATCCATCGGCAAACAATTTGCATCGTTTGGTCAACAATTGCTTTTAATTTGCTACGAAAGATGAATTAACCCGAGTGTAAGTCCTGATGTAACCATTCCCAATATATCCACCGCAACGAATCAGTTCACTGCATTGTCATCGCAGCCCCAAAACCATATATCGCAAATCTCACCGATTCCCGTTTTATCGTCTAAAGGAACTGGTTCCATAGCTAGCAGTGAGAATGGCGAAGTAGATGACTACTTTCAAGTTTAATGTTAAGCAAGTCTTGATGGGGCTGAACAACTATTTGCAAATGTTGTTGAAAAGTGATTCGAAATACAATTAAGTGACTAGCAATTGGTGTATCAAAAATGATTTCACATTCCGCGAGAGCTTTCTGCATCATTAAGTTAATTAAGCAATGAGCTTTAAAAAAAGGCACATCGAGTAATGTGCTATCTAACAGCATTCTGATTCCTTCAAAAAAGTGAATAGATTATTATTTTCAACAGAAATAAAACCCAAAGTTAGTATACTAATATTAAATATATACCTCGGTTATCCATCAGCCATTATATTCTTTATATCAGTTAAAACTACCATCACTGAGTATTTGAAACCAACAATTACGTTAAAGAAATAAGAAAAAATAGTTTATGCATGTTTTATCAGCTAAAAAGTCTGCAACCATTGTGATGAGACGGAAAAAAAATATTGAACCTTTTGAGAGACTTGTTGGATCCTTGCACAAAATAAGACGATCTTATTTACATCTGCGTAGCGAACACAGATTATTAACTATCGCTAAATAACAATATGAAATGTTCATTTAAAAGGAATCAAAAAGGCCTTTTTGATAATTTTATTTTAAATAGATTTTAAGAGATATTTCTACCCAATATAAAATGCAGTTATTTATTTTATATGCTGCTATGCTAGTTTGTAAAAAAAAAGCTCATACCTGAACGGAAAACAACAAAGTGTGCTTTTTTTCATAATATGACTAAATTAAAGCTGGATCTTGCGCTTGCTTGCATTTTCACTTAACATATTGACTTGAAATAAAATAACGTTGAAATTGATGGAAAGCGGAAATATTTTTTTTGGAAACGATTAAATACTTTGCTTACTAAACAATAAAATCAAAGAAATCGAACATTGGTTAAAATAATAAAAATAGGAAATCAATCAAAAAATGCAAAAGATTAAAATACATAAAAAGATTCAACAACATAAAGACGTTAGAAGAAAAAAAAATAAATTTTTTTGATTATGCTGTCACAACAACCATTTGATTTTAAAGTTAATGGGTATTTTCCAAATGCATAATGGATCTCAATAAATTACAATTACTCTAACCAGGAAAATCAAATGCAAAATAATTGCAAATTAACCAAGATAAATCTGAAGAAGAGGAAACGTACACGTACGTTTATTTACTTATTATTTAAAAAAAAAAAAACTCATAGTTTAAAGACAATTTTTTTACCATCTATGATTTTTAAAGTGTTTATTTTCAAATAAATTTACTGAATTTAAAAGAAAAAAAAAAACTTATTTCCGAAAAGTAATTTATTCTCTGTTGAATGTACTTGTAACTTCTAAACGCACCTGGACATAATAAATACAGAAATAAATTTTTGTTCAGCTTAGAAAAGAAAAAAGAAATATTTAAATTCACAAAATCCTCAGTTTATAAAGCATAATTGCTTAAAGTAATTCGCGTATATGTTTCCTCCTAATGATTTACGGGTACAATGACTACAAAAGTTAAGTTTTCCCATTATATAAATATTAGGGAATTTTTTTGGATAATTTAAGTGCATGTATAGATAAACATAGATATACATAAAGTTGCATGAGTTTCTTTAAATTTTTAATGTGAAAAAATTTATCTTTCTCAGCGGATGGAGTGTATGGGAGTTAAGTTTAATATATTGAGCTTTATTTGGAAATTGTATTCTATCCCTAATTTGTCTGTCAAAACTATGCTTTCAGAATTATTACTCTAACTTAAAATAGTTAAGCACCAGTGCTCATAGGGAAATACCTTAGTGTAGGCATTTCTCTTGGATTTATATTCACCTTAATTAGTAGAATTACAAGAACGAACACGCTCATATGTAAATACAATTAAAAATATGAAAAAAAAATATTCCTTTCTTTAAATATCAGAAGAGCAAAGGTTTATATTTAAATTATTTGATAGTAAAACCTTAGCTTAATTATTGTAAATGAAATATTTGAAAATTAAAAATGAAGTACTAAAGGAGCCATAAGCCTATCCGTTCCGCATGCTCTTTCTTTTGCAGCGGAAGTGATGACCGAGGGTAAGTATGTCTTGAAGAGGGTTAGGTTTTTATAATCTGCGGATGATTGATTTCGAGTCGGTTACGGTCCGCGGTACCCTTGTTTGCGCTCGTTTTTTTTATTAGAGTAGGTTATTTAGGGCTTGAGGTAGTTTAGCTTGTTTTCTGGTACCGCGTTGGTAATTCGGTAACGCGCCTATGGTTTTAGATTTCGTAGTAGTTTGAATTGAGATCTGTGGAGAGATCACATCCAGAACTAACGTAACGTAGGTTTCCTGTTCTGGATGAGTAGTTGTTGACGCGTTTGTAAATCGGGCATGTGAATCGGTGGCTGAGTTACGTAACTCGGACTTAGTCTGCTCGCGTAAGACCCGCGACCGAAACTCCTCTCCGAACTAGCTAGCCTACAAGCAGCCACCACGGAGTAGACTAAGTGTGACCGGACTTGTTGACCTGAAGGGTAGAGTCCGTTGTCACTTCCAAGACTGTACGTCTCGAACCGATGAGAGGTCGGTTCTAATTGCGATCGAACGAGACGGAGGTAGGAAACCGCTACAATTAGTGTGGCAAACCGGAAGTACGCATTCAATTGTAAATAGTTCAAGCACCGTATTTGAAACAATTAAATCAACACTGGATCCCACATTGAATGGATTTAAATTAGGATTGCTTAAATTGTCAATAAGAAATTGAGTACTGCAACCATCAAATAGCGCATCTTCACAGTGATTATTCGAGTACGCCATTAAGTACATTTGTATGTTTGTATGCGACAGTGTGGAGTCGGATTAGCCGCTAACGAGAAATTAGTACTGTCAAATTCTATCGCCGTTGATCGCGACGCAAAGCGAAATCGGCGCAAATTTAGCATATGGCCGGTAGAGCGAAGTGTTATCGTCACAAAATATTTGGAAGTCTTTAAATTGCACGGGGAGTTTTTTACGGCTTTTCTAACAACTTTGTTTATCTTATTTTGTCGTTTTGTTTCAATTTAGACTTTGTACGCCTCCAAATTAATCATCAGCATCCATTTAATCCTACGGCACCTCGTTTCCATCGCGCATGTCACGTAAATGAGTGTCGGAAAAATATTGTCATTTTGGGCCACCTGCACTATTTGAAAAGAAGTTGAACAAGTGTATTGCTAAGAAATAGACAGGTCATTAAAAACAAATCTGTGCATACAGTCAAAACGAAATTTGGTTTGTGAAAATATTACCCTGATGCCTTGCCGTTGGTACTCCCGTTATTGCCAGAAGGGTTTCTGTTTCTTGTGTTCGGTCACATGTCGAGATTCAGAGTGACTCTTGTACAAATCAAATCAGAAAATGTGTTAAAGAAGATGTCTTGGTCGTTCGTTGGTTCGATTTGAAAAAGCATTTACTGAGCGACTGACAACCAAACCATACGCTCAATTCAAAAAGCAAATAGCACCATTTCAAGCGCGGATAATTTGAACTCAGGTTTATCAATTCAGGAATAACCGAAGTGAAATGTTGTCATGACAATTCGCCATTTCAAAAACCGCTTCCATCTGGATGCCCCACACTTATTTGGGGGCAATAAGTATCGTCGGTGAAGACGAAACCCTCCCAAGTCCCGTCTGTTTTCGCTAGGCGCAGTTTGTTGCTTGCTTTGGCAATTTCAACCCTTAGTAGGTTACCTCAGCCTCGACACCTATCAACCGGTATTGTATCTGCATATTCGTGAATGCGAATTTTTTTTGTAGTGGATCCTTTTGCTGGGGAAAAGAACCCACCCCACGACACCGCAATGCTAGCCTGCCAGCGCATTCACGCGTCCTCAGACAAGGCCAATCTCGGCGAACACCACCATCCTCTCTTGTGGAGGCAGCAGACCATCGCTGCAGTCCTGCATGGACATGTGTATATACAATCGGCACAGCTGTTTCGGTAAACCAAGTAAAGGAATGGGCTGTAGCACTTCAGGAAGGAATACGATGTACTCAATTAATGTCAATAGCGTGATGGCCGAAGACTGGAAGCTTTTGTAACTATTTGTCTTTAGTTATCATTACTTTAAGGAAATCAAAATAATAAAGCACGAGATTTTCAATCTTGAAATGATTTATTATTATTATTCTAAAAATAGAAGCACTAAACATATTACTTAATACCTTGTAATGGGATATTATCACAAAAAGTTATTCTCCGTCACTTATCTAACCTAAAATCGCGGCCCAGCAATCCGAATGAAAGAAAATCTGGCAGTTTCTGCTTACTTTCAATTGTGAACTCTTTGTACGTACCCCTGTTTCCAAATCATAAATAAAATAACACAATCTTAAAAGTAAAAACTCTGAATTTACCTCCTGTCCTTAAACACTGCGCCAGATGTGAAGGTGTATCCTGACATATCGAAAGGAAGAAGTTTCGTAGTCACTGTGCTGGGCATGACAACAATATCGTCAAATAAGTCTGATTTTACTTTTGCTTTAATTTTCACATGTTCAAACTCCGTGGCTTGAACAACTTTTCCTCCATCAAAACGCCGTCCACAAGTTATTGGGCTTTTACCAGTGCATGTAACTATTGTGCACGTAATCTCGCCCAATGTTAATGCATGAGCATATACCTTCTTTGTATAGTTCACCGTTAAAGCATATCGGTAGGCCAGCGCTCCAGAAGGAATGGGTCGTTCTTTCTTTTTAATATCAAAGGTGCAGCAAATGTCATCGTCGCCTGCACAAATCGTGGGTGGTGAGAAATCAATTGGAAAGACAACAGGATTCTCATCAGCCCAATACTCTCCAACTTCGAGTTTGAGCATATTGGACGAGCATTCTATGTTTGAAGCAAGCTCTGGCACTGACGACCCATCCGATCCTCTTCGTTTTGGAACTTTAGCTGTATATAGTTTTTGTATTGGATCTGGACATATAACCATATGCTGGAATCCATGCCGACCAATATATATTCCAGTACCGGAGCTACCAGTTAAAGCTTTATTGGCTCCTGCTGCGATAAGATTAACGTCATTGCCTATAGCGAAGCTTTGTTGTAGAACCACCGATATGAAGTATGGAAGAACCGAGAACCAATGGGTTGCAAATAAGAAGTTGGTGACGTTATACTGCTGAAACAATCTGAAAGACATTAATATTGTTATTTCTCAACATGAAAACTTTGTAAACAAAGAAGGCCAGATTTCGAATTGATGGCAAAAATACAGAATCGAAAAGGATTAGTGCACATGTTGGGAAGGGGATTTGTACACAGTACGATAAAAATACAGAACACAAAAATATAACATCTTTAATATATTGAAGCGTGCGAATATTTTAATTTTTAATCACACCGAGGAGAAGTATTTTCGAATTAGAAAGAATCGAATGTTAGATTGCTTGTGGCAAAAGGAAGAACAATGAAGGATATAAATAGCGATTCGTTGGGAGGATAAGTTTAGTTTTGGTATTGTTTAAATATTATAAAAAGTTGATGTGTTTATTGTTTATAACATTGAGTCGGTGATTAAATAAGTTGTGTTGAACTTAAAAAAAAACTAGGTCTTTAATTGACGCAAATATGAAGGCTCAGTGACCAGAGCTTATTGAGCTTGGAAAGCGAGCCAAAATCATCATAGACGGAGCCGAAAGAAAAACTATATTGTGTGAACTGCGGTGTCTTTGGTCATCCAGCATCATATCGAGGATGCCTGGGTATCAAGATAAAAAGGGAAATTTACTCCGAAACAAACTCAACTACACCACAGTGTGATACCTTACCAACTTCGTCAAGCCCGGGGTGTCATTTGCACTTGTTCCTAGAGGACCAGCAGACAATGTAAGTGGTAATGATGAGCTGCTTCTTGAAATTTATCCGCAATTAAATTCTATATTGGAGAGAATCGATAAACAGGATTCAAAAATTAACTTTGTTTTTCAGCTTTTAGGGTTTTCAAATACCTCAAAATAACTTGTCATCCAGTCACATTCCCCTGGATAGGATTCGTCCATATCGATCAATGTCAACTCCATTGTTACTATACATCGGCGTGACTATCTGTTGGAATTCTTTGTCAAACAAAAGCCTGATATCATGCTTCTCACTGAAACCCACCTCAGTTTATGACACTCCATGACATTCAAGGATTTTTAATTCGTAAGAAACGATAGGGTAAGCGGTGATAGGGGGGTGGTGCCGAGATATTGGTTCGAAGATCCTATTGTTTCCAAAACATTGAAAAAATCGAATTCAAAAGCTTTGAATCTCTTGAAGTGTCCTTTATCAAAATTTCACTGCCAAATGGGGATAACCTCTTCGTTATCTCTGCCTATACAACTGGTCCAAACGTTTTCAAGTTCAAGGAGGAGCTAAATCCCTTGTTTGAAATACTCGAATTGAACAGGCTGCACAGTTATTATATTCTTGCTGGTGGCTGGAACGCCTAGCATTCAGCATGGCTGAACGCCACCAATAATCCCAGAGGTATATTCCTGAAATCCTGGATAACAGAGATCCAAATTAGATACATGTGCAATCTATATGGGTCGGAGTTCCCAACATACCCTAGGACAAATTCATATTTGGACCTCTGCATTGCTAACACAAGACTAGAATTCAGCTTATATAGGCCTCAACGAAAACTGCAGGTGCTTCCTTGCGATAGTGACCATAACGCAATCGTGATGGAAATCAATCATCAAAGGGATGATCTCTTCTTCATTCCAGTTCAACATGAAAATCATCGGTTGAATTTCAAAAAAATAGACTGGGGAAAGTTTCAAAAGAAGTTTAATCGGGGGTACCAGAAGCAACTTCCTCCTTTTGACGATGTCAATGCTTGCTCAATGGTTCCTAATGACAGGAATCTAACTAACGATGAAATAGATCTCTATTTGTCGAAGTTAGAGAAGCTGACATTAGAAACGATTGATAAATAGTTCCCAAGATTAAACATCGAAACAATATGGAAGGATATAAAACACCAACCGTTGCAAGGTTGAAAAGTTTGAAAAGCTTTCTTCTTACACGCGTCAACAATATTTAGCGGCGATTTTTGGACTTCAACCATCCCTCGTTGACTTTGTTGAAATTACACCTGAAGAATGTCCGGAACTTAATCCGTTCATACTTCAGGAGCGAGGTCAGCAATCAATGGGCGGAAAAATTGAGGTGTATTAGCCCACAGGACCCAGATGGCTTTTTCGCGAAAGTGAATAGCATATTCCGTAAGAAATCTCGATTGAAGGTATCGAATCTTGAAGACACTAGTGATGAGTTAAATCTTTTCGATATGTCTGGTATCGAAATTGATAGTACGACTCCAGATAGAAACGGAAACAGGATTATATGTGAGGGATTGCATAAACTTGCTCTGATTGGCACACATTTTCAATTGGTTCATCTACCAAACCTTGAGAGAGGGAGTGAAATATTTTCAGAGGTCGTTGAAGCAAAAGTTTCCAACTTCAAATCAAGCCTGAACGGTGAATTATTTCTTCATTTCAATGAAACATTAACATCTGACCTCATGCCGAGCTTGAATCTTATTGATTATTTTGTCAGCTATGAAGACTTGTGTTTCATATTTTGCAGGATAAACAACAAGAAATCATGTGGCACTGATGGTATTCTAAATGTAGTTCTCCGACATTTGCCTGAGGCTGCTATTAGGAATTATTGCATATTGTTCAACAACATATTGAACAATTCATATTTCCGAAATGAGAGAAAAAACGCTAAGGTATTTCCGATCTTCAAGAAAAGAAAAGAATCGTTATTTCCTCAAAGCTATCGCTCAATCAGCATGGTGCCTAAAATCCGCAAAGTGTTTGAAGTGATACTAAGCAAAGCATTAAACGCCTACATTGAGAAATATGAGTTGATGCCGAATTGTCAATTTAGTTTTCGTGCCAGGCATTCGACCACACATGCGATAACGAAAGTAACCTCAGACATCTATTGAAAACTAAACAATAGAGAATGTATTGTAGCGTGTCTCATTGATATAGAGAAAGCCTTCGATACGATGTGGTTAGATGGACTAGTTTTTAAACTCCTTCAGGGCAGGTTCCCCAGACACCTTGTAGCCACGATGGGCAATATGTTATAAGGGAAATCATTTGTTGCAACTTATGGAAACCTGACGACTATGCGTGACTTCAAGGTGTTGAATGATCTACAGCAGGCAACAGTTACTGTGCCTCTGCTCTTCTCAATATTCATTCGCAAGCTATTGAACGGCTTTGATTTTAACTTCTTGCCAACGAGATCATTGGTAACGTTTGTTGATGATCTGATCATCTATACGACAGACCGAAAAGCTACAATAGTTCGGAGCAATCGTCAAAAAATGTTCAATGATGTGCAACTCTACACCGACAAATGGCGAATGAAGATCAATGCGCAGAAGTGCGAAACAATTTTGTTTCGGACAACGCTGTAGGGGGCCGGTCAAGACCTGAAACGTAATTGGAAGGATTTCCATATCATGGCTGGTGGGGGTAGTTCAGAACGGGTTCTACATAAATCCTGTGTTCGATACCTCAGTGTTCATCTCGATCAGTATCTGTACTATACTGTACATTCCAAAATCATACTCAGTAAAGCACAAGAAGTAGTCATGACCTTTCGACTACTCTTTCAGTCCAGAAACATCGATCAAAAAGTCAAAGTTATCTGTTGCAAGACCCTGGTTAGACCAGTTTTGACATATGGATGTCAGATCTGATAAAACCAGAGTGCTAGTACTGTGGAAAGATTAAGAGTTTTCGAAAGGAAATGTCTTCGTGCGTATACTGGTTTGTACAAAAAGCCTGAGACGGATTGAGAGCACTATATATCGAATAAAAGAATTTATCAAGCTGCTAAAGTGACAAGAGTCGATATCTTCATATTGAGACTGCTTCGGAAACATATCGCAAGATCTGTAACTTTGAGTGAATTTCACAGCCGTTCCACCCTACGGACGGGTATATTGAGACTTGTCTCACTACTGGCTTCAATCCCTCAGAAGCATTCATGTATTTGGACATGAATCGATATGTGTTTTTGATTCTGACGGTGTCCCAATCATATATCACAAGATAAAATATCCTTCGAATTTGAGTTCATGAGACCAACAATTCCAATGAAGGTACTCATTTGCTAGATTTGTTGAGGCTGGTTACAGTAAAAAATCCCTTTTCACTGATATAGACAAAAATATAAATGTCACGAATCACACTATTGTTGAGAAAGTTGATTGAATTTGGGATTTGGAAGTATTTGGTGTCCTTGGGCTAGTAAAGATCTACTTCCGCGGGGATTTTTTGTTTTCGTATTCCCACAGGAGGCCATTTTGCTTCCCAAATTTCTTCTGATAGTAGCGTTCAGTGCCCTTTGTAAAGGTTAAATTGTATTTGTGTTTTCCTTTGAAGAGGTACTCTAAAAAATTGATTTGTGTCTACTGATTGTGCCTCTTAAGTGTAGTTTCGATGCTCTAAAAGGTATGTTACCCCGAATTTTTCCTCTGATTATTTTTCTAAGATCAAGTTCAAGCTTTCGATTTTCACTCAATCGCAGTTAATCTAGTTGCGCGCTGAATTTTCCTTCAAAGACATATTTCAGCCCGGAAAAGGAATGATTATTAACTTATTAATCGCAATTCAAGCTTCTAAAGCCCAAAACATGTCCACGAAATTTTGCTTGAAATTTTTGAAATTATCACTTAATAAAAAAAAAATACTTACAATACAGCTGGATCCTTGTACAATATATCCAAGCAAATGAAATGCCCAAATCGAACATCAAAATCTGTTTCAAAAACTGGAAGTGGTTCACTTAAAGGTCGGTCAATGCCTGATTCAATAAAAAGATTGATTTTCCGATATCTTGATATGATACGCCCATGTCGATCAAATACGATATTTGTATTGTAAAGACTAACGCCATCTGTATGAGTATTATAAGGAAGCTTGCAAATCTTTGGATTGATAGTGCAAGGAACTTTTTCGATCAAATTTACTAGAATGTATATTCTCTTTTCTTTAGCTGCTTTTGATAATGCCACGAGAAGCTGAAAAAATATTAAATTATTAATTTATTAATATTTAACAGCTTTTCTGTGTATATTTTAAAAAATATTTTAATAAATAAAAGAAAAAATTTACGAACTTAATGATGAACTTCTTTAATCAGCAAGTTTGACCGTTCTTGGAGGACAACTGCATATGTGATTTGAATCGACGATCGCACTGTGTATACTACTAAGCTCAGAATCTTTTTTCTAACAATTTAACCTGTCTAATGAATACTATTGTGGTCGGTTTTGATTAAAATTTAGTAGAGTTGAAATAATTGTATTGATTATTGTGTATTTTCAAATTTTATTCTTAAAAAAATAATTTGTTCTCGATAGCTAATAAGTAGATTCTTTTTCTTCGTAGCACTACAGTCCCTCTTGGGCCTTCGCTTCCTTCATCAAGCGCCTTCAACTGTCTCGGTCAATTGACCGCGTCCTCCGATTTGAAAATCCGAGCAACGATGAACTGTCTTCGTCGACCGAGTCAGACCAGCGTTTCGTTGCTCTCCCCACGGGTCTCAGCCCTTCAGTTCTCCCAGCAAATACCTTTTTGGGTATCCGTTTTTCGTCCATACGATTTACGTGGCCAGCCCATTGCAGCTTCCGCAGCCTTACAATCGTTGAGACCTCCGGCTCGTCAAAAATTTCTTACAACTCAAGGGTTGTATGGTATTGTTGTGATAAGTGGATTCTTCTTTTTCTTCCTAGTGTCTACAACTGTCTGGGTCAATTGACCGCGTCCTCCAATTTCAAAATCCGAGCAGCGATGAAGTGTCTTCGTCGACCGAGTCAGACCAGCGTTTCCTTGGTTTGCCCACTGGTCTCCGCCTTTCAGTTACGTGGATTAATTGTGTTATATGTTATTTACAATGGGTCGATGGACAAAACTTTAGCAACAAGAATTACTAATTTAACATTTTACAAATGGTAAATCACTTCGCAAATTATTAATTTAAACTCGTCAATAACCAAGCCTGCAATTCAAAGGTTTTACAATGAGGAAAGATTAGAAAACAAGAGTGGAAATGCACCAAACAAAATCCTGAACAAGCCTTATGAACGATGTTGCATAAAATAAGCCCTTCATCAATAACAAAAATCGGCGAAACCACCTAAACTTTGTTATTGAGCATATTTCAAAGGGCTTAGGGTTTTTGAGGACCTTCATTTTTGCTGTTTTGATGTACGTATGACGGAAGTCAAATACAGAGCTCTAACAGGAAAATCGACATAAGACTGCTAGGCAGAGCGATGGTAAACTTATGGTTTGGGCCTATATATCAGGAGCCAGCGTTTGAAAGCAGACTTTTATTGAAGGGAATATGGACAAGATCATGTATATTAATATTCCACAGAAAAATTTACTCAAAAGTGCCAATTAACTCGGAACTAGGCGCTAAGCTAAGCATAAGTGAGGAATTGTACAGTCCTGGCTAATTTGGAATTTTCTTCATTTGATGGCTCCCCCGACACAGTTACCCAGCTTATATTAATATAACTGAAAATATATGGGCTTTTTGAAGAAAAAAAAATCGCAATCACATTATTTGCAACAAAAATGATTTAAAAAAGAGTTGCTAGCAAATTAGAATAAAATAACCTCAGAAAAGACAGGAGAGCTGGTTGAATTGATTCCAAATAGACTCAAAGTTGTGTTGGGTCAAATAAGGTAACCAGGCTAAATATAAGTATTGCACTGCAAAACTTCTAGTCGGATGACTTTGAGAAAAACTTGTACTGCATCAAATAATCTGTGACATAAAATGTCGCCTTCAATTTTGTTTTTGAATGCATTTTGGAAGTAAATGAGATCGTTGATTTGAAAATAGAAGCTTTATTTTATTAATTTCTATTTTAATTTTTTCAATATCTTTTTTTCGTATTAAACTTATAGCGTCTTAAACCTTGAGAAATATACTGCATCAAATAAGCTGTGAGCCAATTTATATATTAAAATTAACTATTATTTGTTTAGTTTTCTGCTTTTGTATAATTTTTCGTTAGTCGGTTAGGATCTAGCGCTGAATATAGTCGGCAATACCGACCGAAATGCATACTTGTAGTTTAAAATGAAATATATTACCAACTGACGTGCTAATTAAATTTTTGTAATTACAAACTTGTTTTGTTTTAAACTCAATTATTTGCAGTCCATAAGGGCGTCAAATCTCCCTATTAAATTTTAATCAATTTTACAACTAACTTAAAAAATCCACTGGGCAGGAATCTGATCTTACTTGAAGTATTTTGAAATCAACTTGTAGCTTGTATAAAATGAGTTTGTTGCACTTTAACCTGTACAAACCACTATGCCTTCATTCGAAGTGGAGTGTCTAGGGCTCCTCAAATAAACCCCCTTTTTTAAAAAGTGGATTTTCTCCTTCAGCTAGGCAGTAAGTTTCCAGGTTGATTCTTTTTCACTGAATTACAGCTCCGCAGCATGTCAGAAAATATTTTGGTTCCAGACGCAAACCTTTTTGTTGCCTCCAGCCTTAAATCCCTTTGGATACTGCTTGACAGCATGTCACTCTATGAGGCATACAAGTATATTGAATTTGGAGTTTGAATTCCTCTTGCTGCTCAAATTCATAAAGAGGGTTTTTTTAGAGGTAAAGAACTTAAAAATGGAAACAATGTTTCTGGTGATAGCTGATGTCAAGGTTTTCAGTTGTTTTGAGGTAAGTTCTGTTTGGCAATTCATCATGATTAAACTCACGCTGCAGCAACGTTTGCAAATCGTTCAAATTTATTTTGAGTATACACGCTTGAATTCATTTGAAAATTTTATTCAGTGATGAAGTACAACTTTGGTTAAATGGCTACGTCAACAGACAAAATTACCGAATTTGGATCGATGATAATCCATAAGCAGTTGCCAATAAACCATTACATCCAGAAAAGTCGCCGTTTATGTACCGTATGGGCCAGTGGGATAATTGGTCCATATGTCTTCAAAAATAATGGTGGTATAATGTAACATTCCACAGTGAGCGGAACAGAGATATGATGAAGAAGGCATTAATGTTGATGACATGTGATTTCAGCAGGATGGTGCCACATGTTACATAGCACGCGATACAATTAATTAACTGAAAGACACATTTGACAAACGATCAATTTCACGAAATGACCCTGTTAACTAGCCATCACGCTCGTGCAATTTGACACCGTTAGATTACTTTCTATGGAGATTGATTAAGTCGAAAGTCTCCGCTGATAAACCAGAAATAATTGAATACTTGGAAGCCAACGTTTGTAGCGTTGTTGCCGAAATACAGCCTGATTTACTGTGAAGAGTGCGTGAAAATGGGGCCTTCATATTACGCCACATACGCGCCAGCCGCGACCGCCGCATTTCCGAAATCATCTCTTAATATTAATCAATAAACCCAATTTCATTGATATTAAACACATTTTTCTTTATTTTAATTAAAAACTCTACGACTTTAAAAGTTTTTGTCAATTCTGCACTGAGTCATCGTCGCACGCAAAGATGCACTGATCCAGGGGAAAAGCTTATATGCTTTCACTCGGCTGTTTCTAGAGCTACTTTCATTTTTGTAGTGGAAGATCTCAACCATTTTTAGGGTTTTGTACTAAAATACAAAACCCTATTGCAATCACGACCTGTGTCTGTCTGTCCGTCCGTCCGTCCGTCCGTCCGTCCGTCCGTCTGTATGTCACAGCACTTTTTCTCCGAAACTATAGAAGCTACAGCCATGAAACTTTGTGGAAAGGTCAGAAGTGGTGGCCTCTTGAAAGTTCAATGGTGGAAAAAATTTTCAAAGGGGTTTAAGGGGGGTCTCCCCATATAGGGTAGTGACCCCCCTTAAAAAAAAAATTTCACCATTGGTAGTCGAGTAGGGTGTCATTGGAAAGGTCTCAACAAGATCTTTTCAAAACAAGTCTTAAAATTGCCTTACAAGTACCGAGGGGGGCAGGGGAAGGGGAAATGTACGAACTTTTCGCGTACCCCCCCCTCGCGATTGGACACCTTCCATCCGAAAAATCTGAAAAAAATCATGGATGTAGGCCTTTATGAGTACAACAACAACAAATACACGAGAAGTCGAAATTCACTCAACTTTGTTAGTAATAGTATGATTTATTGATTTTATGTTTTCTTAAATAAAATCTAGATGGTACCTTTAAATTCAATAAAATTTAGCACACAGATGACTATTTATAAGATTGACCTTTTCTGCAAGTTTCATAAAGATCGAATAAAATTGAACGAAGTTATAGCGATTTGAATTTTCCTGCATTACTATGGAACAGTATGCCCTGTATTACTATGGAAACATATGGCTATGGAGCCATATGCGCTTTTTACCGACTTCGACACTACAGCTTTGCTAGGATTTGCGTGAAAATTTCAGAAATGATGGGTATCATGAAGATGAGTATATACAATTGAAACAAGTCGGAAAGGCAGGAGAGAGTTCCTAGCAAAAGGGCCTTGTAACCATTCTAAGATTCTAAAAAACAGGCCATGAATCGATGATTACAGTAGAGAGGAGTGGCCCCTGAAAAAAAATTTCATGAAAGGTAGTCGATATGAGTTTCAACATGAAAAATGTGTTTCCTCCCTCGCGAATGGACACCCGTGATCTTAAAAAATCTGAAATAATTATCAAGGGAGATATTTGTGGGTATAACTATAACAAATACCTCAGAAGTCAAAATTCTTTCAACTCTGCTAATAATAGTATGATCCTCGAACATGACATCTTTCTTGATTTTATTCGTTACTGGGTACTGCATTTTGTAAGTTGAGTACAAAACCCTTCTGACATGAGCATAGGTCTGTCTACCCAACTTGTTGATATAGATTTCAGCGATTCCGTGGAGCGATACCCCAGAGAGATCTATCATCCTTATTCAATTTTCCAACTAGCTGATAAGGTTGGATAAAAGATCTTTGCGACTGAATCGCCTCTGACGTCGAAAAGGGGGTAAATGAATTAAAACTTAAATCTTTGTCACTGAACCGCCACTTGACGTCGTTCGTGTGAAACTTGTGTGAGTCGCGAATCGGGTACGAAAATTAAAGTGTTGCAAAAAAGATAGGACCCATTGCCTGAGCGAAACCCCAAGATTTCACAAGAAAAATTTTGTGTAGAATAGTTAAACGCCCGCTGTGAGTGACGCGAACGAAAGTGTGAATTGACTTGTCAAATG
Source organism: Odontomyia ornata (assembly GCA_963969285.1). Lineage (NCBI taxonomy): Eukaryota > Metazoa > Arthropoda > Insecta > Diptera > Stratiomyidae > Odontomyia > Odontomyia ornata. Next base: position 307,007,192 of record OZ017741.1, read on the forward strand.
GAATCAGTGGTAAAAGGGCGGAGCACATAACCCAAAATTTGAAGTAAGTTTGTAAGGTGATTGTGGTGTTTGGGTTTCAATGTAGCTCCTCCTCACCCTTGCATTGGGGGGTGCAAATGCATCAATTACCCTCCGACCGTCCCCAAAACCTACCCGCAAAACACCTAGTCCAACTGATAGTCCGCGTGGCAGCCCAAAATCAGTAGCGAAGAATGAAGCAACTCACGCCAAGAGCCCATCACTAAGCACACAATATCCATAGATAGTTAATGAGATTGCTTAGAATTCAATCAACGAATCAAGCGACAGTAGCGCACAGCAAGCATCAAGCGGTGCTAACAAATCGACATCACAAGGAGATGCAGGAAAGCCAAAAGCACCGTCAAAAATATCCAAACAGGCTAAAAAGAAATCATGGTACAGCCTACTACATCCTTCGTATCAGTCCCGATCAGGATTGACTATGACACAACTGACAAAACCACGTAAAACATCCATAAGTCATCGTCATACAAATGATAAGCTTCCACCGTTGCCACTTGCGAATACAAATAATTATGTGGCAAACACAATAGTTTTAGTTCTCAGCCCAATTCGTGAATTATTTTTGATGATCACCAATATCAACGGTTGAGTGATCTAGATAGTAAGGGCTTCAAAAGATTTAAAAAAACTGTCCAGCCGTAAATAACCATAAGATTTTAAAAAATTTGGGATTGCTCCATCGAAAGATTTCGTCCAGGTTAGAAATATGTGTTGGATTTCGTTTTGGATAAAGATGTTTATAAATCTAAAGATATTAAATTTCAAGTGTTAGGAAACGAGAACTGTTTAAGAACATTAAATTAAAAAAGCTGATTAAGAAATCTAGATTGATTTCAGCTAAATCAATGTCAGCATAATAAGATTAGAAAATTAAATGATTCAGTTAGTTGGAGATTTTTCGGCAATAGCGATACAAGTGGAGTGCGGAAGCTCTGAAAAATAATTTTTTTTTTGTTGTTTGTGACAAGCAAAAACATAAATGGTGCAGTAGATGTCTCGCGGAGGGAGACAGCAAATGTAGATCTCCGAGTGACTTAAAAAATAAAAACCCTAACTGCGAAACAGTCAAAGATCGAATGAATATCGAACTATAATCTAAAAATAAACACAGTGACAAGAACTTAAAAACACTTAATTAAAACAACAAGGGTTTGCACTGCCCCGAATGCTGAATTTTCAAAGGATTCGCCTCCTTGCTGTTAAAAACAGACAAGGCTAACAAAATAAGTTGACAGAAAGTGTCGCCCCTGTACAACTAATTGGAAAAGGCGAAGAGCAGCAATCAACATAACGGTTCAGAGGGTGGCTGATTTACGTAACTACCTTTAAAAACGGCCGTCAGAGGCTGGAGACCCAGAACTGTTAATTTAGGTAATTGTTTATAACCGGAAGAACATTAAAAGCCCAAAAGATGATCCCATTCACCGAGTTATTAAGGGAAGCTAGGGCTGTGCCTCCATTTGTGGGCGATAATACATTCCAACTACAAAATTACATAATGGAAGTTGAATCACTGATACGATTGATTCCGGAAGGCGAAAGATTGGAATACATCTCTGAAATTTTTTTCTCAAAATTGCAAGGACGTGCTGCAATCACAGCCAGGAGAGTAACAAACAGGACTTGGGGAAATGTTAAAACAGCACTCATATCAACATTTGGGGTACACGAATCGTATCAAAGACTGAAAGAACATGCGGATCGATTTTATGAGAGAAATTATGCAAAATTCTATAAATACTGAATAGATATTTTGGATAAGCTAAATTTAAAATGCTCATTAGATGAAGGAAGTCCAGATGAATACAAACCTGAGAATAATGAAAGTAGTATGTTTACATAAAATACACAGATCTGATGCCATGTATCTGCGGACGAAAGGAGTTTCAACTTTAGAAGAAGCTTATAACGCGCTTATTCAGACAGGATATTATGAAAATTATTCTTCAAATAATCTAAGAAGGTAAAACAGAAACATACATCAAAGGATTAATCGAAATAGGGCAGATAATGTAGAAGAAATACCACAACAAAGAAATAATCCGAACCAAGGAAATAAAGATAGCTATAGATATAGACAAAATGATAATTATTACAGGTACCAACGCCATGAAGACAATAGACATCAGTACTATAACCCTAATAACTATAATCCACTTGCAAATAATAGAAATAATTTTTATCATAACAGAAACGTACCAGAGCCTATGGATACTAATCCCATAGGAGCTGAACAAATTTACAGGAATTGAATTTTCAAGATCCAAATTTTCAGGAACCAGCCTCGGATGCAAACTTCCAATAATCTTTGTTCACATAAATGAAACTAAAATGAAAGCTCTCATAGATTCAGGATCAACAACATCTATCTTAAATATTAGGAAATTATCCTATAACTAAAGTAAATAATCAGAAGTACAGCACAATCATGGATACTCAGGCTATTCAGTATGAAGCCATTACAAAAACACCCCCAGATATATGGATTAGAAGGTTGATAAAATGGAAATTAGCGGACTAACAAAACACCAAATTTTATGCAAGAATAGGAACAAATATTTTAATGAATACTAATGCATAAATAGAGGGATAATAAGGGAAAGTACATCACCGTACAATTCACCGATTGTGGTAGTATCTAAAAAACCTGATAATTTAGTAAAAGCTAAATGGAGATTAGCAGTGGGCTACCGAAAGCTGAACGCAGTCACAGTCGATGTCAAGTTCCCAATACCAAACATTGATGGCATATTAGTGAAGTTGGGCAGAGCTCAATATTTTTCTACTCTCGATTTAGCGAAGGGTTTTCATCAGATTCAAATGAAGAAGTCTAATATAAAAAAGGCAGCCTTTTGAACGTCTAGTTGCCATTACGAGTATACCAGAATGCCGTTTGGGCTAAAGAATGCTCCAGAGACATTTCAAAGACTCATCAACAAGGTATTGAAGGATCTGATTAATAAAATATGTGTTGTCTATTCAGACGATATCCTTGTGTTTGGTACATCATGAATGGTATACTTACAAAACCTACAAAGAGTATTTAATCAATTAAAAAACGCCAATTTAAAGGTACAAGTAAATAAGTGTAATTTTTAAACAAAAGAAACTTAATTTTTGGGTCACACCATTAGAATAGAAGGTATAAAGCCTAATTTGGATAAGATTGAAAAGGTCCTTAAAGTCCAGATCCCTAAAACCACCAAAGAAATAAAATCTTTCCTTGGGTTGACGGGGTACTATAGAAAATTCATTAAGAATTATGCCAAAGTTGCTCAACCAATGACGAAATTCCTAAAAAAAGGATAAATAGATTGATCTCAACCACAGCGAATATGTCGGAGCTTTTGAAAAATTGAAAATCCTTTTAACATCAGCACCTATTCTTAAACATCCTAATTTTTCCGAAAGATTTAAAGTGACAACTGATGCAAGCAATTACGCTTTAGGAGCTGTATTGAGCCAAAACGGTCATCCAATATGTTACATTAGTAGAACACTAAATGAGCATGAGAGAAGATATTCAACTATTAAAAAAGAAATGCTAGCCATGGTCTGGGCAGTAAATTATTTGAGACCTTATTTTTATGGAAGGGAGTTCGATCTACATACTGATTATAAACAAATTAAATAGTTACATCAGAAGATCAAGGACAATGACATTACACCTAGACTTCAGAAATGGATTTTGAGATTGGGAAAATATATCAAACTACTTGTAGACTATATTAAAGATAAAGACAACATCCTTGCTGCATTCTTATCAAGACTTATATATAGAATCAGGCGGGATTAATATCATCTTAGATGAACTTAAAAATAAAAAAAAAAAATCGAAATAATATCCGTTCAAACATTACCAAATCGAATTCAAGGATTACCATTACCAAGTAACTCATCTGATGATGACCAGGAAATACAATTAGTACCCGAATTTAAAATTATCAAACACGACAAGAATTCGCAAAATCCCACAATCACAGTCCATTCACAAAAAGAAAATTTTGACGATCATATTCCTATAAAAAAATATTATTAGCAAATACACCAGATATTATTGGTAAAGAAAATAGAAAATAGACTCCCAATCGAAAACGAATTATTATAGCATAGAACTCTCTCAAAGATCAAGTGGAACAATTAAAAGGAAAGTTAAGGGGTGGAAAGGTCAGGTTAACGATTCTCAGTATAATGACTTGCAGCAAATGTTAATCAAATTAAATTAAAATCATAAAATTCGACAACCGAAGTAGAAAATGAGACAGAATTATTTGAGATAATTAAAAACTACAACGAAAAAGAAACAGGACATTCAGGAATCAAGGAAAGTTACGAAGGACTTAAGAGGAAAATATATTACCCGAATTTGAAACAATATATAAACAGTTTTATTAACGTGTGTGACCAATGTAATCTAATGAAACTAGATCGGAAGCCAATAAAACCTTTGTTAGAATTTTCACAGACACCAAAATATATAACTGAAGTGGTACCCATGGATTTATTTTTTATTTATGGCTTAACCATCCTTACAGCAGTTGACACATATTCCAAATTTGCAACAGGTTAGATTCTGAATTCAAAAAACATGACCAATATGAGAGAAGGAATATTAAGGATACTTGCAATAATGGGAAGACCAAAACTAACCATAGGGGGTGGAGACTTTGACTCGTTTCTGTTAAAAGAAATATATACAGCTAAGGATATAGAAATTCACATAACAAAACCTCATTCACATACAAGAAACGGAGATATAGAAAGATTTCATGAAACCATTCAAGAAAAGATGAGAGGCGGTTGCAATCAAATAATTAACCAAACAGGAAAAGAAAAGTTTTTTGAAGCAATCGAATTTTATAACATGCAAATCCATTCCATCATAAACGAAAGACCAATAGATATCCAAACTGGCAGAGTAAATAAAGAAATTATCCATAAACGCATTACAAAAGCAAAAGAGAAAATGTTGAAAAAAGAGAATAGTAAAAGAGAACCCTATACAAAAGAGAAGAAATTTTTATAAAAAACCCCAAAGTAAACTGGCGTAAATTAGAGCCCAAATTCAAAAAAAAAAACAATTCAATAATAATATAGTCAAGGCCAACATAAAACGACCTAAAAAGATCATTAGTATTACAGGTAAAGGACAACAAGCTAGCTCGAGTTTAATCCACGAAACTAACACTGAGTCATGTTGATAACAACGATAATTTATCTGATATTTCAACCGTTCCTAATATCGGCCACATTGACCATTGAAAAAATAGATACAAACACAGGATATACGGAGATTAAAATGGACCCCGTACAACTTGTTAATACAAAAAAATTTATAATACACAAAATTGACTTGACCCACATACAAGTAGAAACTGCTATATCTGAAATTAAAAAGAAAAATTCTTTAAGTTTACATGATCATAGGTAATGGACTCTCGCTCAAGAAATCGAAGACTTAGAACATCAATTGTATACTTTATTGCCACATGAATAACATATAAATACCAACAAAATAAACGTTTATTGAATAACAACCAATTCACGCAAACAGAATTTGAAAATGTGTTAAATAAAACTACTAGGGAAACAACTACAATTCGAATTTCACCAACAACCGATAGATTAGACGATTTATGCAGTTTCATTGTAGCAATAAAATCAGGATTTAAAGAAATATGTGAAGAAACTGCTAAAAAAAGGAAAACTAATAATCTACCCTATTGGTGGCATATTATATAAAAATTTTTATTTGGTCTTATGGACGCAGAAAATAGACAAAACATTGAAGGTCATCTAAAAATTATAGACCAAAACAATCTTGAAATTATAGATAGGATTAACAAGCAGATAATTATTAATGATAGATTAGAAAAAGGAATTAGAAAAGTAATTGAGACCATCAAAATAGATGGACTAGCTTTAGAAAAATCAATAAATGATAGCAGCAACATGTGGAAAACAGAATTTTTGTACTTAGCATCTATTATAAGTATACATATAATTAAGGAGGAACTAGAAATTATTCAGGTTAATCTTTTGTACTTGAAAAGTGCTGGGAGTTCAACATAGACGTGCACCAAATTTTTGTTGACTTTAAGCAAGCATACGACAGTATTGATCGTAACGTACTGTACCAAATAATGCTTTGCATTGGCATCCCAGCCAAATTAGTCCGTCTTACCAAAATGACAATGACGTCGACGACCTCCCAAGTCCGCATCAATAACCAAATCACCGATGCCTTTGACACAAATATCTGACTAAAGCAGCGAGATGGGCTGGCACCATTGCTATTCAATTTGGCTCTGGAGTACGTCATAAGAAAGCTACCTGTCGATACACGAGGCACATCACTATTAAAGTCGAGCCAAGTGGTAGCCTATGCAGACGACATCAACATTTTGTCACGGTCATTAACAACTGTCAAAGAATTTTTCCTGAAACTCGACAGCGAAGCAATACTAGTAGGGCTACAAATCAATGAAAATAATACAAAGCTCATGGCGCAGTCGAGGAAAAATACATCAAGTACGCAAAATATCACACTAGGTGAATATAGTATTGAAAATGTGAGCAAATTTGTGTATTTAGGCGCCAAAATAACGAAAACGGGCAATGAAAGAGACGAAATACGCCGAAGAATACAGCTCGCAAATAAAATATTTTATTCAGTACTGACGATCTTGAAGACCAGCCGCATACACAGGAAAACAAAGCTCCAAGTATACAAATCTGTGGTAAGACCTGTGTTATGCTATGGGTGTGAAACATGAACATATTGAACGCCTTTGATGGACGTGTCCTGAGGCGAATAATCGGAGCGAAGCTAGACGGGGACCAATGGCGAATTCGATACAACCATGAGCTGTATGAAATTTTTGACGAGCCGGAGGTCTCAACGATTATAAAACTGCAGAAGCTGCAATGGGCTGGCCACATGAATCGTATGGACGAACAACGGATACCCAAAAAGGTATTCGTTGGGAGTACTGAAGGCCGGAGACCAGTGGGGACACCGAGGAAACGCTGGTATGACTCGGTCGATGAAGACAGTTCATCGCTGCTAGGATTTGAAAATTGGAGGACGCGGTCAATGGACCGAGACAGTTGGAGGCGCTATTTGCAGGAAGCGAAGGCCCGAGAGGGGCTGTAGTGCTAAAAAGAAGAAAAAGAATCTTTTGTCTGCCAGGACGGGAGTAATGAGTAGAAACATGCTAACAAAACACGTAATAGTTGACTATAAAATCGGAATAGAAAATTTGAAATTCCTCGAGTTAGCAGTAGCAATAAATAATAAAAATACAAAAGAATTACTATTTGTCATAAAAATCCCTCGTAAAATTATTGCACTTTTTAAATACATTGTTGTACCAATTCCAAATAATAATCATTACCAATTCAACTTTGAACAGGAAACCATTGTAAAATATATGAATGAAAACAATATCTAAGATCTTTAAGACAACAAACATAACAAAGTCAATTATATTTTTATAATAACGAGATATGAACTAAAATACAAAATGCCAAGAACTCGATAACTGAAATAGAGACAGGAACTATATTAGCTGTACAATCAAAATTGAAATGGAGTAATACTTGTGATAAAAGGAATCGTAATTAATTAGGAAATTATATATTTAATTTCAGCAACTGTTCAATAATTATCAATAATATAACCATCAATAATAAGTTTCCAGAGTACCGTACAAGAGTAATATTTCCGAGTTTTAATTCTATAAATTTTTCAAACTTTGACAAACAAATACTATGCCAGGAATTGAATGAGTTTTACCTAAATCATTTGAATGAAATAAAATATACAAAACAAAAACATATAATAGTCACATTAATAATTGTAATCATCCTCGTTTTTTGTTTGTTTGCATAGTTGCATTATTAAAAGAAATATCAATATTAAAGTAAATATAAAGACTAAATTCGAGGATGAATTTGAACACAATCGGGGAGGTGTTATGTCCAAGCCCAAACCCCAAAATGCTGACAAAGCAACAGATAAAAGAAGAGTTGGATTTCGTTTTGAATAAAGATGTTTATAAATCTAAAGATATTAAATTTCAAGTGTTAGGAAACGATAACTGTTTAGAACATTAAATTAAAATAGCTGATTAAGACATCTAGATTGATTTCAGTAAAATCAATGTCAGCATAATAAGATTATAAAAGATCTAAAATTAAATAATTCAGTTAGTTAGAGATTTTTCGGCAATAGCGATACAAGTAGTATAATTTAGTTAATAAATATTATAAACGAAAAGATTTGTGTTTTAATTTAAAAAAATATAATTAATTTTTTTTTTGTGACAAGCGAAAACATAAGTTGCAGCTTCGTATATTCAATATCTATACTAATATAGTTCTAAAGAAGAAAAAACTTGTCAGGCTTTATTGAGTAATTTCCTATTTAATGTTAAATAAATTTACTTTAGACTTAATAATATGCGTTCACGTAGGAATAAAAAACAACAGTTACTTTGCAAATCCATTAAATTGCAATTATTAAGGTTGATTGCCCTCTAAAGAATTTAAAAACATAAGAATCGACTAGATATTCCTCAAAACCACAAATATTTTGAACACAATATTCGCTTTGAGCTTGATTATGCAATTCATTGCCAAGGTCATGTGAAAATTTACTGCACTTCACTGTTTATAGCAATTAGTCAATGAGAAAAAAATAACTTGTTGCTTCCAATAATGATTATTTAAATATAAACACTTAAGATGATATAAACTTACATAATGGTATTCATCTGGATGATCTGCGGGTGATATCTTTTTGTCTGGATCCGGAATTGAAGCAGCTTCCTCTCGCAGTAGGTTCCGGGGATTACCGAAATAATTCAACGTAGCCTCCGGAAATACGAGGATATCGACATTCTAAGAAAAAGTAATGTTTTTGTATACAACACATTATAAACATTTAATATTATTCACTGAACATACCTTGGCTTTAGCTTCTTCAATAAATTTCAAATACATTTTCAAGTTCATTTCAACTGATTCCCTCATCGATACATTGGAGATTATGGAATGGTACTCCACGACTCCTGCCACATAAAAGTCTTCATTGGCGTTGATGTCACCCTAAATACAATTTTAAATGGAATTAAATATATTGTTATAATGGGGAGATCCATTACCGCTTCGCAAAAAATTCTTGTTGCAAAAACACAGAAAGAAGTTAACACTACGCAGAACCTCATGGTGAAGCGTTATCTGTACTGCAGCCACTTTCTTAGAATTCTGATGTGCAACTGATCAGCATCACTCCAGCCTATTTTGATGTCTCTGAGAAACTAATCTTAAACCAGAAGCTCCGAAGCTACTGATAAGGCAAACGTATGCGAGATGTGTAGGTTTTTATTTCTGAATGGTATTTACGCGTAAAGCAATAGTTTGCGACTTATACTATTTCAAGTGTTACCTCAGGATGTTCACTGAATTGAAGAAGAAACAGAAATTATCATAGCAGCATTAGTCATTTTGTAATTGCTTCGAATTTTAACTATTTATGTTTTGAGTTTCATCGAAGGATCAGGCAGCTCTTTAAACATATTTTCTAATAATTTTGCACTAATGAAAGGAAATAGTCTGGCAACACTTTACATTCATGTTGCTGTAAATTCAATTTATTTTTACTATGTGGTTACCATTACCAATGATTGCTACCGAAGAATGCGAGGTAATTTTTGGCAGGGCTAGACTACCATTTCCGTTTGTTTATTCAATTTAATATGAAGTTTGGTGATTTCGAACAATTGTTCATGTTACAGTCCGCAATTTAATTGCTTGTATTTATTATCGCGACAGCATTTGAAGAGCATTGTGTGTCTAGAGGTATTTCATATTATTTCTGTATTTAAATCAAAAAATGTATTTCAAATGACTAATTTTGACTAAAACAGATGTAGATAGAAAATTCATATCGATATGTATGTACGAGTATGTATTTAGTCTGCTTTCCTCCTATCACCACTTATTAGTGGAATCATGCAATATTAGTGGAATAATATACTTGTATTATTTTATTCCTTTCTGTTTTGATGGTTCACAGGCTCGAGTTCTGACGTCAATTGAACCTTGAAAGAAAATTAATCTAAATCCTTCATCAAATTCATCGCACAGTTAATGCTCTAGAAAGACAATTTAATGGCTGCAAACTACGGGAAATAAAAACATGAACCCTACTCGTAAGTATGTGAGTTTAAAGGTTCTTTCCTGGTTTGAATTCAGCAGAAGGAGGTAATGAGCTTTAGAGTTATGCGGTAGGAACCAATCGCGGAAAACTCGTTCTGTTGTCTTGCAAGGCTACTTTGTACGGAGATGAACTTAATATTTATACCAAACCAATGAAATAATACACCACAGGCCTTGGTAGCATTACGAGTAAATAAACCTTTGCACAAACTGTTTGCAGAACGAGAAAAACCTTAACAGTCTCATTTTCTTGGAAAAACAGGTATGGTCAAAAGGAAAGCAACACTGACTTTACAGGAAGATCCTAGTTGCACGTTTTCCAACAATGGAGATGTAATAGATTTAATGCGCGTATGCTAGCCAGCATGCTCCTTTCTAAGGAGTGAAGCCATATTTATTTTCGCAAACAGGAGGACAGCAGTGAAGTGTCACCCACAGGCAATGAACTCTTAGTGAGTGGCGACAATAACAGCAGTAAGATCAAACCCCAAAAGACTGCTTAACTGCTAAGTCAAGAAGAAATCAATTTCACCATACCTTCAATTGAGCAATAGCAAAAGGCTATTAATCCTGTTGGTAGACAAGAGAGCCCGCCATGGACGCCTCCTAGAACCACAGTATACCCTTTTGATCTATCAGGAATGTCTGAACATAATGTGTCATTCGGTGCTATTTGTCAAGCAATCCAAGCATCTCCCCTATTATTCTTTCCGGGGACAGATCTACAAGTCCAATGAAAAAGTCACGACCCAGCCTGTCCCATCTTTTGCACACAAAGAAGGTGTGGTAGGCATCATTCATCTCTCCTGTACAAAGCATGCAGTCGGGAGACCATGATTACCAAGCTTCTCCAGGTAAAACCATAAACGTCCGAGCCCACTCAAAAGTCGGGTCAGGTAAAAGTCAGTCTCACTATGCCCGATGGGTTGCCCTATTGATTACTCTTGATGTCAGAAATGATATCATCTTCACTAAATTGGTGGATATCTTAGAAGTGCTGGAAAATGCTTTTCAAGTAGCATAATACCTGATGTAGATATTGAAGGAGTATCTGAGGGACCGTAGCATGCTTGATGATATGAAGAAACGTCGGCGGAGGATAAAAGTGACATCGGGTGTCACTCAGAGCTTAGGGATCATCTCGTTTGATGAGCTACTGAGACTTGAGCTGCCGGATGAGTCACACTTGATCGGGCAAGTGGATAATGTTGCAGTGTTAGCACTGAACGCATAGTCGAGTATATACAACTTAGACTAGATATGCTAATATACCGAGTGAGAGACTGGTTGACTGCTTACGGCTTCAGCCTGAAACTGGATGTGGTCATCCTACCAAAGAAGAATCCCCAGTGTAAGGACTATCTGTTTCGAAGGTATGCTGCTCGAATAGAAACCAGCAGTGAAGTACCTGGATCTATCGACACATACTCAAATTATGGCCTACATAGGAATACCCACCGCATCGAGAAGATGACACCTGATGAGGTCCACGATGCACAGATCAGAGTTGTCGGGTGATGCTCTCAGCAATCAACTGCACCGAAAGCGGTTAGCAAGAGTGCCAAAATGAGAAGTGCTTCGTATTACATCAGCATATCGAACATAACTCCGAAAGTAGCGCGCAGAAGACCAAATCTAATGTACACCCATGTGACCAGAAACCAATAGGAAATGACCCAGAAAATGACAAACAGCAAAAACGATCTAAACGAGAAATAGCGATCAACCAACAATCTGCTCCCCTCACCTCGCATCCTATTTTGGAATACTTTTGGTGCTAAAAATATTCTAAATCTTTTAGAGGAATTAAAGGAATGTGATATTCTATGTATAAGTGATACATGACAAGCTAATAAGAATTCCATACATTTACCTATTCCATGGTTACCATTAGAAAGGCCGGCCATTAACTCAGCGCAAAGAGGGCAAATCAGTGAAGGATTAGCTTTATTTTTTTGTAAGGAACGCTATAAGTTATTCAAATTGCTATTTATAGCAAATTAATTTATATTTGCAAAGTTGAAGGAAAATGGTGTAATATTTGTATTAATCGAGCAGTTTCTCAAGCCAACTGGTCGAAAACCTTCCTATTCTCTACTTGTAATTTTATGTGGCAGATTTAGAAAAGTAATTAATCAATTCCGCTCATAATCGTCATTTGTAAAATAGTTTTCTTTCTCATTATTATTGTTAAATGTAATTTTTTATCAATTTCCCTTTATGCTGAATGTAATTTTATATCAGTTTTCCTTTATATTAAATTTAAACATTTTCTTTTAATTTTATTTTTCATGAAATTTAATTTTATTAACATTTAAATAAATACTATTCATTTTTCTTAACTTCGTTCAAATTTAGTTTATTTAGAACAATTTAAATCTGCCACGTAAAATTTATACTGTAGGAACGTTGGTCTGGTACACTTTACCAATGTAAATTGATTGGCGAATGGAATGTAATTGAGCGGATGGATTGACGGCATAGTCAATTTGACGTATCCGGTGTGGTTGGATTGCAAGTGGACGCAAAGAAAAGAATCGAGGAAGTCGTCGGGAGTGTGAGCGTGGTGGCTGCCTTTAAGTGTGGAAGAGGAATAAGTGCACGGTCAATCGCAATAAGTGAAAATGTCAATTCCGATTTTATTACAAAGAAGGAGAAAATTTCACCAATTGAACTCGATCCACGCCAGAAACTGCAGAAAACCATCAGGTGAGTTACGGCGAAGCAAAGCCTTCATCTTAGTCGAGAGAAAATAACTGTTGTGTGCTTCTTGGTTTGCAGTGGGGTTTGTGGAAATCGCGGGCGTAATAGTGGACACCACACTCCAGTCTCAGCGCAAGGGATATAATTTTACATCTAATACCGTTCCTGAGTGGCTCTCGACGGCTTACCTCCACTTAACCAACTGGGATTTAAATTGGAATATCATATAACAGGAACCAGGTATTTGAAACAACGGTTATCCGGAACAAAAAGTGTTAAAATTTTTGCGCCGCCCTTATTATTGTTTAATAATACATCCTTATTATTGTTTGGTAATATCAACACGCGTCCATGTCTCAGTCAAGCACGGGATATAAAACCCACCCCAAAATTCGAACCCTTTTTGTAGGTGGCAACCGACTAGCTTATGGCGCCCGTTCTATTAATGAAGGCGGATTTCAATGTTTGCCGAAATTAACCTTTCCTGGAGGTTGTCTGGTTGGATGTAGTGCTGGTTTTCTAAATGTCCCCCGAATGAAAGGATCCCACTACGCCATGAAAAGTGGAATACTAGCTGCTGAAAGTATATATGAAACTCTATTTAATGATGCCAATGTGATCGAACCAGGTTTTGAACCTACGACATTCTCAGAGAGAATTAAAGAATTGTTTATATGGAAGGATTTATATAAAGTGAGGAATATCAAACCATCATTTCATAGTTCTCTTGGTTCGTATAGTAGCTTGTGCTACAGAGAAAAAGTTATTCCACGAAGTGTGAATTCGATTTTGCAATGCTCTAGAGCAGTCCCGACCCACACAAATACAACTTGATGGTAACAACCAAACCAACATTTGAGTGTACAATTCTTCACAAATATTTGCCTGCAATATTTACATGGAAACGTAACGAATGGAGTTGATAAATTTTGAAAATGGTTTTTTTTACCTTAAATAATATTTTCGATTCATTACCCCCTCAATATATATAGGGAGCTTCATTATAGCAAGAGCATGTTCAATACCAAACAAGCATGATGTAATTAATTAGTAAATGAACATCGATTTTTTTGATTTAAGCCATCTCCCCTAGTATTTTTTTTTGTTAAAAATTCATTAATTTCATTCGCAAAAAAAAAGACATAATAGAGATTTTTCCAAGTGTATGTTCATAACACGGCTTGTTGGGATTGTATGAGCAGAACAATTATTGTTTTAAAAAAAAATTTTTTTTTTACCAAATTGATTTCAAGTTGAGGAAACGAACGACAAATGTGCATGCGCTCTTTAGCGTAATTAACTAGGCAAAAATACTTTGAAAGTTTAAAAGTAAAACCCAACCCCAATGTGAATATGGAATATTGTTCTCCTGCATATTTATAATTTTTAAATATTCATTTTATATTTATTAACCTACTATTAGGATTGCATACAATCTCTAGCAAATTGTTAGCGGACACTAGAGAAGATTTTACGCGAAAAAAGAAATTTTTTTAGATTAGCATGTTGTATTTCCGGAAGATAATTTAGACTTTTATTTAGTATAGTTTATGAATGGAAAGTATTTCGTATGTGCTTTGTTTGAGTTTAGATTCAGTGGAGACTATAAAAAGAAATTTCAAAGAATCATTTATATGATAATAAGAATTAATTAAATAGAATTATTAGTTGGATGAATAAAATGGATTCATAAACCGTAACCTTTCGGTCTTTCCATTTCGTACGACCAGACCGGGTATAGGACCCACATCGATGACAGGTTTTTTCTCTATGGGCTAGCCATCGGGCGCGCTCCACAGCTTTGTCGCTTAGCAGGGGCTCTTGCCGGGTAGAGTGGCTTCCGCTCGCGTGCTTTTTTATGATAAAGGGTTATGTGATTTCATTGCATAACTCTATAGCATAAATTGGTTACATTTATGCTTCTCATTTGAGGGAAGGAGTCATACAAAGTGTTTTTGTATGAGTTTTTCTCTCAAATGGGAAATCTACGTTTTGATCTTGATCCGGTTGGGAGGTTACAAGAGGGCACCACCTCCATCTGGATGTCCCACTCTTATTTGTGGGCAATAAGAATCGTCGGGTAACGACGAAGTCCTCTTAAGTTCGTCTGTCTTCCCCAGGTCCACTTTGTCCTTTTTTGTCTGCAATCTCCAATCCTTAGTTGGTTACCTCCTTTTCGACTTCGGTCGACTTTTTCTGTGACCCAAGAATTCGTGAATGCGAAATTCTTTTGTTGTGGGTCCTTGTGCTGGGGGGAAAGAACCCGCCCCATGACACCACAACGCTAGCCTGCCAGCGCATTCATGCGTCCCCAGACAAGGCCAATATCGGCGGATCTTACCATTCTCTTTCTCCAAGGCAGCAGACCATCGCTGCAGTCCTTTACGTACATTCATATACTTATTTCACTACATACGAGGTGTGTTCAAAAAATATCACGAATTTTGTTTTTTTCAAAAATTATTTATTTATTCATGAATATCTATTTTGTCCCCTTCAAAGTAATCTCCATGAGATATTATACACTTGTCCCAACGGTTTTTCCAATCTTCGAAGCACTTCAAAAAATCATTTATTTTAATCTTGTTCAGCTCCTCCTTCGATGCCGTCTTTATCTCGTCAAGCGTAGCGTAACGTCGTCCTTTCATGGGCCTCTTCAGTTTAGGAAACAAGAAAAAGTCACAGGAGGCCAGATCTGGGGAATACGGTGGCTGCGGCATCATTAGTGTGTTGTTTTTGGCCAAAAAGTCGCGCACAAGCAACGATGTGTGAGCAGGGGCGTTATCATGGTGCAAAAGCCAATTTTTGTTCTCCCACAAATCCGGGCGTTTCTGGCGAATTGCTTCGCGCAAATTGCGCATAACTTGCAGATAATATTCCTTATTGACCGTTCTTCCTTGTAACAAGAACTCATGATGCACCACGCCCCTGCAATCGAAGAAAACTGTCAGCAAAACTTTCACATTCGACCGAACTTGGCGCGCTTTTTTCGGTCTTGGTTCATGCGGCAGCTTCCATTGAGATGATTGAGCTTTGGTTTCCACGTCATAACCATAAACCCACGATTCGTCACCAGTTATGACCCTCTGGAGCAAATTTGGTTCGTCGCGGACAGAGTTTAACATCTCATTAGCAATGTTCATGCGTTGCTGTTTTTGGTCGCAATTGAGCAATTTTGGTACGAATTTCGCGGCGACCCGTCTCATGCCCAAATCGTTGATAAAAATCGAATGGCACGAACCAGTCGATATGTTTAGGTCCTCAGCAACTTCTCTAACGGTGATTCGACGATTGGCCAATACCATTTTCTCCACTTCATTAATTTTTTCGTCTGTTGTTGAAGTGCTCGGGCGTCCGGCACGCTCTTCGTCGTTCACATCTTCTCGGCCTTCTAAAAACATTTTGTACCACCGATAAACGTTGCTTCGGTCCAAGGTAGCTTCTCCGTATGCCACAGTCAACATTCGGAATGCATCCGCGCACTTAATTTCGTTTTTCACACAAAATTTGATACACGTTCTTTGATCCATTTTTTTGAATAAGTAAAAATCGAAGACGATTGAAAACACGTGCAAGTAAAGCAGCTATCACCAATCAAGTGAACATTCAAAATGGCCGAGCTTGTCAGCATAAGTGACAGACATGAGTACCAACATAACGCCACAAAAAAATCGAAATTCGAATATACGTAACCCGCGAAAATTCAAAATTCGTGATACTTTTTGAACACACCTCGTATTACTTAATGGACTAATAAAGGGTGTTTTTTTGAGAACGGGTAACTTAAAAATGGTAACATTGTTTCTAGTGACAGTCGATGATAAGTTTCCCGGTTGTTATAAGGTTAGTGCTACTATGCCAAGTCATCATGAATAGACTCACGCCGCATCAGCAATTAGTGAATGGGGCGAAGAAGAGATTGCTATTGATCCACAATTTCATTTGAAAATTTTGTTCAGCGTTGAAGCAAACTTTTGTTTAAATGGTTACGTCAAAAAATTCCGCGTTAGGAGCGATTATAAACAATAACAAATAAAACAACAACAAATAAAAGGAATTTCGACCAATACTGCAGATTTAGTTACACAGATCACAGAATTAAAAGCATCAATCCAACAATTACGAATACTACCTACACTTCAGGAGACAAAGCCAAAATGACCATTGGCCTCCGAAATGCCGCCCAAACCTTTCAACGGTTTGTCGACGAAGTGTTACGTGGATTGGAATTATGTGTCTGTTATCTAGATGGCATTCTTGTATCATCTAACTCAATCGTATCGTATTTGAACGATTTAAAACTTGCGGAGTGGTAATCAACGTTGCAAAATGTGTCTTTGGCGTCGAAGAAATTGAGTACCTGGGACACAAAATAAATAAACATGGCATTTCGTCACCTGATTCGCGAGTTCAAGCTATACGTGATTTTCAATTGCCAACAACAGTCAAACAACTACGCCGTTTCCTGGGCATATTAAATTTTTACAGGAGATTCATCCATAATGCTGCCAACCCACAAGCACCACTCCACCAATATCTCCGCATTGTAAAAAAAGGCAACAAATGCGTTATTCAATGGTCCGAAACCATAAAAGGAGACATTTCTAGTACATTTTATTCCATCAATGTCATTACAACTTGTCACCGCCACATCTGATGTTGCAATCGGATCAGTATTAGAGCAAAAAGTAAATGGCACACTGAATCAAAGTACAGCGTTTACGACCGAGAGCTGTTGGCTATTTACAGCAGTTTAAAACACTTTCCACACTGGCTCAAAGGCACCCAGTTTGTCATCAAAACGGACCACAAGTCGTTGATATGTGCGTTCAGAGAGGAAAATATTGTAGCAGATACGCTATCAAAAATCGAAGCAATCAACCTGCCATCTTCATTGACCTCCCACGAGCTGATAAATGAACAACGTAACGACACTGCACTTCAATCAATTCTCTCTGGAAACAATTCATCACTTAAGCTGCATCCACTACCTATAGAGGAATATGGAAGTTTATATTGCGATACGTTGACGAACAACATTCGGCCATACGTACCATCAACTCTACATGATCGAGATCGAGTTATAAACACCTTCCACAGATGCTCACACCTTGGAACCCGCACGATGATTCGAGCTGTACAAGGAAAGTTTGTTTGGCCTGACATGAAGAAAGATATTCGAGCCTACACACGCACTTGTATACCATGTCAAAGATCAAAGATTGGAAGGTATACAAGAAATGATATCCAGCAGTTTTCGATACCGGATAAACGATTCCAGCAAGTGCACCTTGATATCACTGCATAACGATGGTTGACCAATTCAAACGCTGGCCAGAAGCAGTTCCTGTTTGCGACCAAACAGCTGAAACTGTCACATGTGCAATTTATACTAACTGGGTATCGAGCGCCGCACATAATCACAACTGACCAAGGAACTCAATTTGAGTCCACGCTTTTCTCTTCTCTTTCCAAGATTTTGGGATGTAAACGTACGCGAACATCGCCGTATCACCAAGCACCCAATGGATTGTGTAGTGAATAATAGATTTTCATATGTCCGTGAAGGACCGCAGCGATGTTCTGCTGCCTCGGCAGAGGAAGATGTTGGTTCCTGCCGAGAATGCCCTCGTCCGGAGACGCGTGAATGCGCTGGCAGGCTAGCATTGCGGTGTCGTGGGGCGGGTTCGTTTCCCCGGCACGAGGACTCACTACAAAACATTTCGCATTCACGAATTGCTTGCAGAGTTCGAGAGGACGACCGAAGTCGCAAATCAGTAAATAACCTCCACGAAGGAATTACGACTTGTTGCGAGAACAAGTGCAACCTGACAAGAAAGACTAATTTGGGGTTGAGCTCGTCTTTACCCAAATACATTCAGGGCCCACAAATGAAAGAGGGGCAACCGGGTGGTGGTGGAGCCCCTTCATGCCCACCCAACCGGAATAAATCCAATGTTAAATCGTTGAAGTGGCCAGGTATTCCTCTTCTGAGTGGAAAACTCATACAACTTGAATTATATGAGCTTTCCCATCAGAAGGGGAGTACCCCGGTGACCAATTTATGTCATAGAATTATACAATTGAATTGCATAACTCTATGCCATAAAAAGGCACTTGGCTTGGGCCACTCAACCCATTAAGTCTCCTGAAACAGAAAAATTTTTAAGTACCCGGTGGCTGGCTCATATTTTGGGGTGGAAGCCTGCCACCGTACCGGGTCCTATACCCGATTGGAAAAGACCGGAAGGGAAAGACCGATTTTTACCGTTTAATTCATCATTTTATTTAATTTCATTGATTTCTCGTAAATACAAAGCAAAGAAATCAAAATAGTTCAACAAAAATTATTCAGTGTATATATTAAAACATTTTTTAATATTGACATAATTAGTATTTGCAGTATATATTAAAGATTACCCCACTTAATTGAATAAATTGAATAAAAAGAAACAATTGGTATATATAAAAAAATGAAACAATTGGTATATATAAAAAATGAAACAATTGGTATATATGTAAAAATGAAACAATTGGTATATATGTAAAAATGAAACAATAGGGGAACTTACCCAACCTTTTCCGACGACGAGCGCTCGTTGACGAGGTGAGTAAGTCCTGTAAAGTTATAATACTGCATAGCAAATTAGTTAAAAGCACTCGCGATATTTCTGGAATATTTTCGTTGTCAACTTTTCTTCTTCTTTTTTTTTCTTTTGGTAAATGCTAAAACGCACACGTGATAACGAGATTCATGCAAATTAAAACGTTTTTCTTTAGAATTTCCTTTTCGGCTTCTTGGTTGAATTCGTGAAAAATTCAGCACGAAACACATTAAAACTTTCTGGCGCGCATGGATCAGTACAAGTGACGCGCGATAAAAAAAATGTTTAAATCCGGGCTTTGAGTTTCTTCGCTAGAATATTTTCCCCCTCTCTTGCAGCACAGTCCCAACAAATTTACTTCCACGAGCAGGCAAAACTGAAACTGTTTTCGTTTTGGCTTTCCCGTTATCTTGACGAATAACTTCCCTTTGTTGTCTGCTGACGACCGAAAATTTGTAACAGTTGAGATCAAACAAACTAAAATTTCACGTCCCGCAATCTTGCACTGAGCACTATTTGTCGGGTGGAAATAAATAACTAAAACGGATAGAAATAACTAATCCTCGTTAGTTTTTCCGGTAATAAAATTATTCCCAGAGTTTCGTCCGCGATGACGTGTTTCCACAAGACAGTCCGTGATATTCACGAGAAATGATCCACGCGAATTTCCTGCTTTCCCGGCGCACACAACACTATCTTGCACTTGAGCAGTTTTCCGCGCGAGCAGGAAAACCCAAGGCCGACTAGCAATCTCCAATTTTACTTTCGTACGTCACTTGCGCACAACGAGCGCCAAGTTTTTCTTTTTCCGCTGCTGAACAACAACGTTCGTTTTTGTTGTACGGAAGATGCAAACACGCTTTTCTTTGTCGCGCACACGCTTCAGCAGCAACGCACCACCAACTTTTCCGCGATCGCCAACACCTCGCAGAAGCAGCACGAAGAACCGCAAAGAAAACTCTCCATTTTCAAAGCATAAATCAATTGCGGATTTTTCTTTTTCACTTGACACTCATTTATTCACATTCAAATCAATTTTCCCGTTCCAAAAACATTTACGGTCTTTCCGTCATTCAACCAACGCAAACCCCACAACAATTTTATCTCCTTCCACTTATTGCATCCAAATGCCAAATTCCCGAGCACTTTTTCTTGGAAACCGTAATGAACACCACCGCTCTTGTACTATTTTCACCCACGATAACTTTCCGATTTCCTAACATATGCATTCGAATAGGCAATCATTAACGCGTATTTGGTAATTTCGATATTAACACCCTACGACATGATAAGTTTCTTTCCGCATCCGACGTGACCGCCGTGAAAATCCATAACCGACTCCCTACAATCCCCGTAATTCCACTTGACTTTTCGAAATGCAATTTCTATAGCGGGATCGCTACTCAAACCGCTTTAAAGGGATTATTACAAAACAACACCAAGATGTAACTCCGGAGCATGCGATGGAGCGATGACACGCCGGAGTAAGCGTAACTGAGATGACGTTATGTCTATGTGCATATTTCGTTTTTCGTCACACAATACTGCTAATACAAATGCAAGATCCCGAACGATATTGGCGATGGCTTGGATGAAAAACTCAAGCATGCAACGCAAAATAAAATCAATCAGAACAAATCACTTCACCGTCCAACGTAATTCGGAACTCGTATTCAATCGAAAACGAGCGAAACACTCCCCATCTCCATCCAATTCCTCGTTTGTGAGACGAAGCATAAGACTCGACTTGCCGGCGCCACTCTCCCCGATAATTCCAATGTTGTTATGTAGTTATCACCCATTTTCATGATTTACGACGCAATAGCATGCAAATTTCGCAAGCACAATTTAATATTCTCCACACTCAAGCAACTACGACACTTTATGGGCAAGTAGAACAATACGAACCCATTCAGAAAGGGGGAAATCACACAATTGAAGGTTTTTTTGTTGCTATCAAATGTACTTTTTCCTTATCAGTTGTAGTTTATGACGGCGGTATTTGCAATTTCCCTTTTCACTGTCTTTTGTAGGTTCAATTAAGTTATCAATTGAAGGCAATTTGTCGTTTATGATAATTAGGCGTAATTAGGTGGGAAAATCGGAAGAATTAGACAAATTTTAAGGGGTTTAAATGATACAATGATTTTAGCGTTCATATAATTAACAGGTTAAATGATACAATGATTTTAGCATTCATAATTAACAGGTTAAATGATACAATGATTTTAGCATTCATAATTAAAAGGGGTTAACCGTTTCGTTCTAAGCATTTGCATACCGCGTTACACCGCAATTCGTTAAATTATCTTCAAAAGATATTGTAATAAGATACTACACATTAGAAATTTTTAAACATTTTTAGAATTTTGTTTCCCGGGTGTTAAGTACAAAGGAAATTTTTCCACTTATTATTCCTGCGAAAAAAAAACGAGTGTTGCGATGGGGAAGGTGACTGAATCGACTGAATCCTTATTAAATTGCGTTCGTGCTGTGTGCCTGTGTCAGCGCTGCTTTTAGAGCCATAGTTCTTAGATTACTACAGGGCAGCTAATTTTCTCGTGATCCCAAGGCAATGCGGATTACGAAAAAGGAGCTGAAGGATCTTTCTGTGTCTCACGGGTTGCCTTCGGCGTCGGGACTAGAGATGACGAACAATAAAAGAACACAATTAACAGACGGACGGACTGACTTATGTCTATGTTTGCCTGGAAGTATACAATCTTTGCGCGTTTTTGAAAATATATGCGGACGGACAAACAGACGTGCCCAATTATCTATCGGCGCAGGTCTTTCGCGTGGTATATCCCCACTTCTTTTCCCGATGGATCCGTTATCAAGTAACGGTTAGGTCCCATTACCTTCTTTATGCGGCTTTTCAGGAATCGCCTATCCAGCTTGGCGTTGTAATGCCCCGCGGCGTCACTTTGGCGGAAATTTCGCCGGAAAACTTCATCTCCTTCTTTGAAATTAGCAGATCGTGACCGGAGATTGTACTGCGCTTCATTTGCACTACCTGCGGCCTTAATCTTCCGTCCGATCTGTTGGCGGAGGTCTCCTAAACGTTCGTGGGGCTCCAGCGCAACGACCGGGTCTCCCAAACACTTTAATTGCCGTAACAGTCGGTATGATTTACCGTGGCAAATCATGTGCTGTCCAAAGGCGGCAAAGTAAGGGGCGACACCGGTGACGGAATGATACGAGGATCGCAGGGCGCATGTGATGGCAGACAATCGCCGATCCCAATCCTTTTGAGATGGGTGGACGTAGGAACGGATCGCGGCCAATAGGGTGCGGTTCAACCGTTCTGACGCGTTGGACTGAGGAGAGTATATGGGCGTCAGTTGGTGTTCAATGCCATACTGCTCAAGTAGGCTCTTAAACTGCCGAGACCGGAACTGTACTCCATTATCTGAGTACACACTCTCTGGAACTCCGAACACATGGAATACCCGGTTCTCTAAGAATTTCACGATCGATGGAGTTGTGAATTTACGGATAGGTTCCACCATTGGGAATTTTGAGAGCTGATCTAGAACGACTATAGCTCCGATGTGTCCCATGGAAGACCGAGGATATGGACCGAGTAGATCGATGTATAGACGCTGGAACACGCGTTCTGGGACGTTGAGTTGACCCATAGGAGGTCGAAGAGGCTGGTTGGGCGCTTTGGTGCCTTTACAGGTCTCACAGGCGCTCACGTAGTCTTTGACCTGGGATGCCATTTTAGGCCAAAAGAAGTATTTTTTTAGTCGCCGTAGTGTTCGACCGTAACCTCCGTGGGCACTTAACGGATGATCATGTGCGCGGAGGATCAGCTGTTGTGTCATTTCCTCCGGTACCCAGAGTTTCCAAGACTCTTCTTCCTGCCATGGATCACCAGTGGCGTATTCGTTTCGTCTATACACATAGCCGTCTATTACCTTCAAGTCAGGCAGCTGTGTCTGTTGGGTCGCTATGGTTTGCCTCAACTCTTTGTAGCTATCTGATTCGAAATGTGGGCTGTCCAAATCTATTTCGATGGGGTCCTCGTCATTTATTGTTATTTCGGCTCCCTCTGGGGAAAACATCCGTGAGAGAGTGTCGGGTACGATGTTCTGGGTTCCTTTCCGATGTTTGATGGAGAACTTGAACCCTTGCAGTTTAAGAGCCCATCTGGCTAGGCGTCCACTTAAATCTGCCTGGTTCATCAACCATTGTAGTGACGCGTGGTCCGTGATGATCTCGAATTGGTGGCCCTCGATATAAGCTCGGAATTTCTTCACAGCCATTACCGCTGCCAAACATTCTTGCTCGGAAACAGTATAGTTCCTTTGGGCCGAATTCAGCTTATTGGACATGAAGGCGATGGGAGCTTCCTCTCCTTCATCGGTCAATTGCACCAGCACGGCTCCTACTCCATGTTGACTTGCGTCACAATGAATGGAGAAGGGCTTCGTGAAGTCGGGGCTGTGCAAGACAGGAGCTGATGTGAGGGCTTGTTTAAGCTCTTCAAATGCCTTTCGGCTGAGTTCGGTCCAAACGAACTTCCCTTTCCGCAACATGTCTGACAGGGGCGCTGAAACTGTTGCATAATTCCGAACAAACCTTCGGTACCAACCGCACACACCAAGGAAACGTCGTAGCTGCTTCACAGTTTTTGGTAAGGGGAACTCATCAATCGCACGAGTTTTGTCTGGATCCGTTTTGATAGTGCCATGTCCTATGACATGGCCTAAGTATCGGACTTCTTTCATGACAAACTTACTTTTCTGTACGTTGATGGTGAGTCCCGCCTTACTGATGTGCAGGGCTACTTCTTGTAGAAGTAGGAGGTGTTGATCGAACGTTTCCGTGATGAGTAAAAGATCATCGAGGTACACGAACACTTGGTGTTTTAGGTGAGGTGGGATGACCTTGTCCATCAACCGAGTCATCGTTTGCGGCGCGTTACACAGGCCAAAGGGCATTGTGACGAACTGATATAATGGTCGTCCAGGCACTGTGAAGGCGGTCTTGTCCCTCGAGCCCTCATCGAGTGGAATTTGCCAGAAGGCGTCTTTTAGGTCGAGACTGGTGATATAATTGGCTTTCGGCAGTCTCCCTAGTATTCCATCGATGAGTGGAAGAGGGTACGCGTCCTTGATGGTAACCGCATTTACCTTACGGGCATCAAGACAGAGGCGGACTTTACCTGGCTTTACAACCAAGGTTACCGGTGAGGACCAGGCACTTTGGGACTCTTCTATGACCCCCAACTCGAGCATCCTATCTAATTCCGCATACACCAATTTCTCCATGGCTGGCGAGATGGCGTAGTGTCTCTGTTTAATCGGTTTACTATCGCCAACGTCGATGGCGTGTGAGACTAGGGTGGTGCGGCCAAGGCCTTGGGTAGCGTAAGATGGGAAAGCAGCAATGGATGCTTCCAGGCGTTGCCGTTGGTTAGACGTCAGGTCATGCCTATCGGGAGTAGAAGTGATTTCGTTGACATTTCTGGTTTTTAAAGACAAATCGGTGAATAAATCGGAGGCCAGTCCAAAGCGAAGGACGAAATCGACACCAAGGTATACGTTCTGAGTCAAAGACGGGATAATGTAGAAGGTAATATCCTTCGTCTGACCCCTGAACGTCACGGGTGTTGTTAGTTTACCTCGTATAGGGTGTTTGGTGCCATCAGCTGTACTGATTTCAGTGCGCCAGGATTTAATCAAGTTCGGGTATTCTTGGAGCACTTTCGAGCCAAAGCTCGAGGCAAGACAACTGATACTGGCACCCGTGTCGATCAATGCAAACACGGTCTCGCCCAACACTTTAATTGGATGATAAGGTCTGATCTCATTCTCAGCAACCTCCGAGATGTTACAAGAGTGTAATGTTCGACGGCAGGTGCGCACTCTCTTGCGGAAATTCCGCCAACGACGGGTTGACCATTTTGTCGTGCACGAACGGGAAGTGACGACTTCGGAAGCAAATATTCGCTCTCGAGCCACCCGATATTCCTGCAGTCTAACATGATAAGGTTTTAGAGTGCGTACTTGAGGCTGCCGCGGTTCTTCTGGCAGTGACTGCGATGGTCGTTTTAATATTGTCGTTGGTGAGGTCTCCGGAAGAGAGTGAACATCCGCAGTCGTAATGGTCATGGCTGGTGGGTTAACGTCATGTTGGTTGGGGTGAGCCACTGATTGAGGAGCTACTGCTGGGGTTTCGAGTACCGCGGAGGTGGTCGGGTACTCTTTTGGCCGTTTTTTCGTGCGGCACATTCAGAACAGTCCGGGAAGTAAGTGTCCGGCTTGCCGCAACCGTAGCAGAAAACCTTACGTTCTGCGCGGCATGAAATGAACCGGTGTCCGGTTTGGTGACAATTCCAGCAGGTCGTAAGACTTCCCACTGCCGCTACAGCAAGCTGGTCTGGGTCCAAATCATCCTCCAGATCTAGGGTGGTATAATCTGGGGCCAATTCCGCGATTCCTCGTCGAGGACCCGTCCTGGTTAGTAAGTATGGCCGGTCCCGTAGGTCTTCCTCAAACCCTTCTATACGACGCACATTTCTCAGCAGGGCCTCCATACTCTGTGGATCGGAGTTCACGATATGCCGACGAATCTCCGGTCTTAGATTGCGCTTTAGCAGGCGAAGAATTTGGGTAGAAGACAATGGCTCTGACAGCTGGTCATTCAACCGAAGGATATCGGCTCGATATTTATGGAAGGACTCGTCCGGACGCTGCCATCTAGCATTCATCTTATCCAGGACTAATTCGTCCATGTCGACCGTAGGGTATTCCATGCGGAGTACCTCCTTCAGCCGTGACCAGCGTATGGATGGTGGAGCTGAATGTATCCTCCAATATGTCTCCAGGGCTGCTCCCCTAAGCAGCATTGGCAGGTATCCTGCGAGCGCTGTGCGGTCTCCTGCTAGCATCTGCTCAATCAGTGACTCCACCCGACTTATGAAAACCTCCACCGTTATCGTATTGGGTTCCCCACTGAAATGTAGATTCCATCCCTGGATGATGCTGGGGATCTGTGTCGGCTTCAGCCGATACATGTCGTGTGGATGGAAGCGTTGGTCCGGCGGAATCACGGGAGCCTGATTTGGTGGCGGTGCTTGGCTCAATCGGGGCCGGTAAACTGGAGCCAACGGATTCATGGCTGTACCTGGCCGGATCCGTTCGGGATCACGCCGCGAGTCTACTGGGAAGTCCCACGGATTTGGGTCCGAATCCCACATAGGAGGAGTTCTTGGCCGGGATGGTGCGGGGTTCTCTCTCTGGCTCTCTAGAGAGGCGAGCCGGGTGGACATGTCCTGTACGAGCGCCATTAGATCTCGTAGAACTGTGGCTTCCACAGCCACCGGTGGACTCGCTTCTTCTGCAGGCGGAACTGCTTCAGCCCTGTAGTCATCGTCTCGTGCACTCCTTGTAGTGGATGGAAGGGGTCCGCTTTTGGGGACAGCTCCACTTGTACTGGAGGACTGAGGTCGTTCTGTTGCTGGCTGTGCGATTTCCAAAGGCTGTCGACAGAGCGGGCACGTGGATGAAGTTTGCCGCAGTTGTGCCAAACACAGCTGATGTAGCCTGTGTCCGCACTGCAACCTCTGGCTTGTAGTTTCGTCCATGTCCTCGTGACAGATGGAACACAATAGAGCTGGTCCGGCATCCGACCGCAACTTTCTCCTTTCGGGAGTTCTTTTGGTGGGCATGCTAAAAGAAATTTAAATTGCTAACTAAAAACCTAAATAAATATATATATATATATAAATAATGAAAATGTGAAAAAAATGATGCAAAATTTATGATTTGTAAGTGGCCGTCAGTGGCGAACTATAGTCGAACCTCACAAAAAAAACCAAAGTGTATGAAGAGTTTTACTCGTTATCAAATAAAAATAATCGGTCTTTCCTTTCCGTCCTTCCTCCCAAGTATGGACACCATGGCACAATCCTTCTAAAACGTTTCAGGGACACTCTCTTGTGGCACCATGAAAATCAGGGTT
Source organism: Odontomyia ornata (assembly GCA_963969285.1). Taxonomy (NCBI): domain Eukaryota; kingdom Metazoa; phylum Arthropoda; class Insecta; order Diptera; family Stratiomyidae; genus Odontomyia; species Odontomyia ornata. The sequence continues at coordinate 307,034,743 of OZ017741.1, forward strand.
CCGAAGTGATCCCTCATTAGCAAACTTCTCAAGTTACAGCTTGTCAGCCCAGGGTGGGATTCTAATCCACAAGCAGCGCGTGTCTTGTCATGGATAGTCATGGATTAGCTAATCAGCCAATCACATGAAATCAAAATCCATGTAATTTAAGACACTTAGGCACCGCTGGTTTGGGGAGCGGATCAGAATCCTCCGCAAAATAGATGTTGGGATAATAACCTCCGAACACAAAAAGGGACTCTAATATAATTTGGCCTTACTAGTTATACAATGGTGGTAAACCACCAAGGTATAAATCAAAAGAAGGACCAAACGATATTGATGTCCGAAGACAACACACGTTCGGAAGTTACTCGGCTGCTGGGGCACGATTAGTGCAAAAACCCTCGGGAGTTATCTACCCGCCAAAATTTCTAACACCTTGTGGGGACACCTAGAGACGATGGACTGTCTCGTGCTCACGACTGATGATACAGCCGGGCTTTTCGGGCCCCACGTTGGGCGCCATTTGTAGTGAATAATAGATTTTCATATGTCCGTGAAGGACCGCAGCGATGTTCTGCTGCCTCGGCAGAGGAAGATGTTGGTTCCTGCCGAGAATGCCCTCGTCCGGAGACGCGTGAATGCGCTGGCAGGCTAGCATTGCGGTGTCGTGGGGCGGGTTCGTTTCCCCGGCACGAGGACTCACTACAAAACATTTCGCATTCACGAATTGCTTGCAGAGTTCGAGAGGACGACCGAAGTCGCAAATCAGTAAATAACCTCCACGAAGGAATTACGACTTGTTGCGAGAACAAGTGCAACCTGACAAGAAAGACTAATTTGGGGTTGAGCTCGTCTTTACCCAAATACATTCAGGGCCCACAAATGAAAGAGGGGCAACCGGGTGGTGGTGGAGCCCCTTCATGCCCACCCAACCGGAATAAATCCAATGTTAAATCGTTGAAGTGGCCAGGTATTCCTCTTCTGAGTGGAAAACTCATACAACTTGAATTATATGAGCTTTCCCATCAGAAGGGGAGTACCCCGGTGACCAATTTATGTCATAGAATTATACAATTGAATTGCATAACTCTATGCCATAAAAAGGCACTTGGCTTGGGCCACTCAACCCATTAAGTCTCCTGAAACAGAAAAATTTTTAAGTACCCGGTGGCTGGCTCATATTTTGGGGTGGAAGCCTGCCACCGTACCGGGTCCTATACCCGATTGGAAAAGACCGGAAGGGAAAGACCGATTTTTACCGTTTAATTCATCATTTTATTTAATTTCATTGATTTCTCGTAAATACAAAGCAAAGAAATCAAAATAGTTCAACAAAAATTATTCAGTGTATATATTAAAACATTTTTTAATATTGACATAATTAGTATTTGCAGTATATATTAAAGATTACCCCACTTAATTGAATAAATTGAATAAAAAGAAACAATTGGTATATATAAAAAAATGAAACAATTGGTATATATAAAAAATGAAACAATTGGTATATATGTAAAAATGAAACAATTGGTATATATGTAAAAATGAAACAATAGGGGAACTTACCCAACCTTTTCCGACGACGAGCGCTCGTTGACGAGGTGAGTAAGTCCTGTAAAGTTATAATACTGCATAGCAAATTAGTTAAAAGCACTCGCGATATTTCTGGAATATTTTCGTTGTCAACTTTTCTTCTTCTTTTTTTTTCTTTTGGTAAATGCTAAAACGCACACGTGATAACGAGATTCATGCAAATTAAAACGTTTTTCTTTAGAATTTCCTTTTCGGCTTCTTGGTTGAATTCGTGAAAAATTCAGCACGAAACACATTAAAACTTTCTGGCGCGCATGGATCAGTACAAGTGACGCGCGATAAAAAAAATGTTTAAATCCGGGCTTTGAGTTTCTTCGCTAGAATATTTTCCCCCTCTCTTGCAGCACAGTCCCAACAAATTTACTTCCACGAGCAGGCAAAACTGAAACTGTTTTCGTTTTGGCTTTCCCGTTATCTTGACGAATAACTTCCCTTTGTTGTCTGCTGACGACCGAAAATTTGTAACAGTTGAGATCAAACAAACTAAAATTTCACGTCCCGCAATCTTGCACTGAGCACTATTTGTCGGGTGGAAATAAATAACTAAAACGGATAGAAATAACTAATCCTCGTTAGTTTTTCCGGTAATAAAATTATTCCCAGAGTTTCGTCCGCGATGACGTGTTTCCACAAGACAGTCCGTGATATTCACGAGAAATGATCCACGCGAATTTCCTGCTTTCCCGGCGCACACAACACTATCTTGCACTTGAGCAGTTTTCCGCGCGAGCAGGAAAACCCAAGGCCGACTAGCAATCTCCAATTTTACTTTCGTACGTCACTTGCGCACAACGAGCGCCAAGTTTTTCTTTTTCCGCTGCTGAACAACAACGTTCGTTTTTGTTGTACGGAAGATGCAAACACGCTTTTCTTTGTCGCGCACACGCTTCAGCAGCAACGCACCACCAACTTTTCCGCGATCGCCAACACCTCGCAGAAGCAGCACGAAGAACCGCAAAGAAAACTCTCCATTTTCAAAGCATAAATCAATTGCGGATTTTTCTTTTTCACTTGACACTCATTTATTCACATTCAAATCAATTTTCCCGTTCCAAAAACATTTACGGTCTTTCCGTCATTCAACCAACGCAAACCCCACAACAATTTTATCTCCTTCCACTTATTGCATCCAAATGCCAAATTCCCGAGCACTTTTTCTTGGAAACCGTAATGAACACCACCGCTCTTGTACTATTTTCACCCACGATAACTTTCCGATTTCCTAACATATGCATTCGAATAGGCAATCATTAACGCGTATTTGGTAATTTCGATATTAACACCCTACGACATGATAAGTTTCTTTCCGCATCCGACGTGACCGCCGTGAAAATCCATAACCGACTCCCTACAATCCCCGTAATTCCACTTGACTTTTCGAAATGCAATTTCTATAGCGGGATCGCTACTCAAACCGCTTTAAAGGGATTATTACAAAACAACACCAAGATGTAACTCCGGAGCATGCGATGGAGCGATGACACGCCGGAGTAAGCGTAACTGAGATGACGTTATGTCTATGTGCATATTTCGTTTTTCGTCACACAATACTGCTAATACAAATGCAAGATCCCGAACGATATTGGCGATGGCTTGGATGAAAAACTCAAGCATGCAACGCAAAATAAAATCAATCAGAACAAATCACTTCACCGTCCAACGTAATTCGGAACTCGTATTCAATCGAAAACGAGCGAAACACTCCCCATCTCCATCCAATTCCTCGTTTGTGAGACGAAGCATAAGACTCGACTTGCCGGCGCCACTCTCCCCGATAATTCCAATGTTGTTATGTAGTTATCACCCATTTTCATGATTTACGACGCAATAGCATGCAAATTTCGCAAGCACAATTTAATATTCTCCACACTCAAGCAACTACGACACTTTATGGGCAAGTAGAACAATACGAACCCATTCAGAAAGGGGGAAATCACACAATTGAAGGTTTTTTTGTTGCTATCAAATGTACTTTTTCCTTATCAGTTGTAGTTTATGACGGCGGTATTTGCAATTTCCCTTTTCACTGTCTTTTGTAGGTTCAATTAAGTTATCAATTGAAGGCAATTTGTCGTTTATGATAATTAGGCGTAATTAGGTGGGAAAATCGGAAGAATTAGACAAATTTTAAGGGGTTTAAATGATACAATGATTTTAGCGTTCATATAATTAACAGGTTAAATGATACAATGATTTTAGCATTCATAATTAACAGGTTAAATGATACAATGATTTTAGCATTCATAATTAAAAGGGGTTAACCGTTTCGTTCTAAGCATTTGCATACCGCGTTACACCGCAATTCGTTAAATTATCTTCAAAAGATATTGTAATAAGATACTACACATTAGAAATTTTTAAACATTTTTAGAATTTTGTTTCCCGGGTGTTAAGTACAAAGGAAATTTTTCCACTTATTATTCCTGCGAAAAAAAAACGAGTGTTGCGATGGGGAAGGTGACTGAATCGACTGAATCCTTATTAAATTGCGTTCGTGCTGTGTGCCTGTGTCAGCGCTGCTTTTAGAGCCATAGTTCTTAGATTACTACAATTGGGAGAGCGATGGCATCGCACATTGAAAGCCACCATCATGTGCCATGAGCAGAATTCCAACTGGCCTCGCATCCTGCCGACCGTTCTCCTACGACTCCGAAACTCATACAAGGAAGACCTAGGCGCAAGTTGCGCGGAGCTCGCTTATTGAACAACTTTAACACTTCCTGGAGAATTCTTTGTGAGCGATGACAATCTGTTCGATCCGCACGTTTTTGGATCAATGTTAAAACAGCAGATGCGTAAATTGTGACCTGTTCCAATTAACCACCGCAATTATCGAACGACCTTCGTACATCTTCATTTGAATTCATGTACACACGACTTCTTAAGAGTTGACGCCGTAAGGAAATCTCTATGTCAACCGTATTCAGGACCACACAAAGTGAACAAACAAATTTCAGATGTACTGTTTACGATTGACATCGAAAGTAGACAAATCAACGTCTCCACCGAACGACTGAAGCCAGCCTTCATTACCGTCGCCACTACTCAGCAAACTGAAGCTACATCAGACTCCAAAACGAAGCGAATAGTTTCTACACCTGAAAAAAGAAAAACATTACATGGTAACCGATCAAAGCACGACCTCATACGGCTGTCAGAACATATCGCCCGCAAAGTGCCATCGTGACAGTGGGAATGTCACTCAAGAAGGAGCAGTGTAGCGTTTACCATATGACAGATAGTTATTGTGTTCACCGCCAGGCATTGGAGTTAAGATAGCAGTTGAGAGAACAGAGTCACACGCGAAGCATTGAAGCATCACAACTGTGAAGTAAAGATTTTCCTGTGTGTATATATCTATTGTGTGTTTTTACGTAGTGAAAATAAACGTTATTACAAAAGCTATTGCCTTTGTATTACAAAGTTATTAAAAAATAAGTACAATAAAGTAGAAACCGAAAAGAGTCATTGAATATTTTGATAGTACGACATTATCAGTGAATGTAGCAAATATCGATACGAAAGTTAATGAGATGTCAAATAATATAAAAAGCACCATACACAAAACAACGCACCCATTAAATATGCGTACCTCAAAAAACCGAATGCATTCAGAAGTGGCAGCCCATGGTTTGATTCAGAAACTTATCGAAATTCTTTGTGTGTAGCTACATGATTGAGTTGCTTTTTTTAAATTAGTTTTATGAAAGAAAAAAATGTTAGAAGAAGTTGGTTTTGACGTGTGTACTAATTTTCCTCAGGCCATCACTCTTATTAGACACACATCGGTGATAGCGACCACCATGTTTATGGGTGAGAGAATTATTTTTAATTTTCCTTCTTATGAGAACTCAATATGTATTTGTAACTACGGGTTATGTTCAGGTTAATTTTCTCCTGTAAGAACTTGTCTTGGCTAAGCTTTAAATTGATCATTTTACCCTTTTTAAATCAATGTATTGTAAATCTGTACGGTAATTTTTGTTTCAGTGAGCTTTTATTGCTTCGTGCGGATAACGACCTCTGTTTCGGACTTCAATAGCTTGAAATTACTTATGAAAGTTGTTTGTGTGTTGCTACATAATTGAGTTTCTTTATTTTAATAATTTTTCTGAAAAACTAGTGGAAAAGAAAAATGTTAGAAGAAGGTGGTTTCAACCTTCTTCTAACATTTTGCTTCTCCAATAATTTTTTAGAAAAATTATTTAAAAAAAATAACTCAATTATGTAGCTACACACAAAGAATTTTCATAAGTAATTTCAAGCTATCGGAGCCATCCGAAGCAGAGATCGCACTGAAGAAGACTGCATGAAGCAGTCGAAATGTGCATACGCATAAAAAAATAAATAAATACAGTTGAAAAAGGAAACAATTTTTTATAATCTTTTTGAAATAAGTTACAGCTGTAAGCAAACGCGAAAAAATGTTGTATCTATATTCCATAAAAAAATAGTTGGAAACAAATTATTAGGGGAAATTAGAAAGAATAACTTTACAGAAAGAAAAACTGTTGAATACCATTAAATGAAATAAAAATATTTGTTGTATCGTACTGTTGTGGTATGTTTTGTTATACGCCCGTAATTACATTTAACTCACGGCATGTGTTTTCAGGTATAAGAGTCTTATATGACTGGCAGTAGAGGCAGTGCTACCAATAACCCAACACTAATATAATCGGGCTATAATAATAGTTTCCTCCTTAAAAAAAAATGACAAATATGCACTTAAAAATTGGAATTGCTCTCAATTACTCGTAGAATCGCGCTAAAATTGGTCAATGTGCCGCCAGAGCATATCTACTAAATAGCAGCTGCAATTAGAACAAATTTTATTTCGTACGGTACTTATAGAGTAGAGAGAATTAGACTAAAAGTGCATATGCATGGAAAACAAAAACTTGAATTTGCAAGCAATTGAACCAACACATCGTAAACTTTAATCCATTTTCTATACGTTTATCTCTTTTTATTTTGACGGCTCCTCGATTGCAGGTGCTAGTTAGTATATATGCTCTGGTGCCGCTTTAATTTATATTTATCGTCTAGTTCCACAAAATATTATAATTGATCGTATTTTTCGAATGCAGTGCCACTGTTCCACAAATATTTAGTGCTCTTAAAGAGTTTAGCTTTACTCCAGTAGTGTGCCAGGTAGAATATTTATGATGCGATCTCTGTCATCTAAAGGTATCCAGGTTTATGCGGATATTGCAGTTTAAATACTGTTTTGCTGCTGGTTTGCCATTGTTCAGCGGAATTGCTCAATATCGGAATAGGATTTCTCGAACTTTGACTTTGATATGCATTGGCTCGTTTGCCGTTATATAGAAATGTTTTTTCGATGTCTATATATTCCATTCGGCCAATCAATTGATAGCCGGATGCCTTGGGGCATGGAAAATGCCACATGATTTATTAAATTTGGTAAACTCATCACTATTAAATATTGTTGCGTTATCCGATACCATGGCCCTCATATGTATAACCTACAAACATGGCCCGCCACATTTAAATTTTTTCATAGTGACGCCATCGTCATGTACGAAAAAAACCTGAAAATAATCTGTGTAAAACTTTGTCACAGTATTTGTATGTAGGTCGCTCAACTGACTGAATGGAAACAAAAACCATGCGCTCATCTCACAAATCATTTGATTATCTTATGGCTATTTCTATTTTTCTTTCGAAAACCAGGAAAAATCATTTTAAAGCAAAAAACTAACGCATGATTTTATTTACAAAAGTATTTTTATTCACTTTTTAAGTGAAATACACAATATTTCGGTTATTTCACAATGATAATCGCGATTATTGTTAACCATGTGTTTGATGGTTCTAAGAAATGGAATTTCGTTTATTAGAGTTTCTTTAGCTTAATTTAACTTCTTTTTAATGTGAAAACAAAGTATTAGCGCTATTTTAAGATTAATTCAAATAAATTCACTTTGGCGAACCGATTGTTTATGTTTACAAATCTAACTGTCAACGAAAAGTTATAGCGGATCGTTGTGGCACTCGTCGTTTTTTATGGTTGACATAGCGACGTCACGACTAATATGGCGGGCCATATGTATAATGGCCATGCCAATATCATTACCCCGATGAACAAATTTCAATTACAGCCCATTTTAAATTAACATCCATTAGAATCAAGAAGTGAAGTTTGCTGCCAATTGCTATCTGGTCTGTGCCATGGATGGAGAGGGGCTTTTCGGTGTCTTTTTCTGGATAAATATACACCGGATGCATTTCCGTGCTAATGTTTGGATATATTCGTTGATTTATTTAATTAATTTAATTTTCGTAACTCCTACGTGTGGTCGGTCTAACTTTTGGGGTACGGATGCTTAAAGAGTCACTGGTATAACCACACGTTTTCCTCTAAATACGATACTATGATCGGTGATGAATTCAGAATCTGGTACATCATTATTTTTCCATCCCTGACACAAGCGTTTCAGCTGCTCATTCAATTTGGTCTCTGCTCGAATCGATTCAAATGTATTTTCTGTGGTGAAAATCTTAAGAACTAATTCTTCAGAAATCTTGTGTACTTCGTTATTTATGCACTTATCAATTTTTGCACTGTTTTGAATGACATCGAGATAGGCAGTCTGCATTGGCATTACCAATCCCTTTCTTGAAAGAAACTTTATTGTCAAACCCTAATAGGAACGCAGCGTGTCTGTGTAGACGAGCTGAAGTCATTCGTGGAATCTTCGAGTTTTGGTGAAATATGTAGGGCAGTGATTAATTATCGGTTATTACTTTGATATTGATAAAAATGGCCCACAGTTACTTCTCGGTCAAGTTGGAAATAGTTTTGTTCTTCCTTTGTTAAGGTGCGTAACGTGAATGCAATTAGTCGTTCTTCGTTGTTCACTATGTGAGGCAGTGTGCCAGCGATACCGTGGTGACTTGCATCGCAATCTAGGTGAAGAAGTGAGGTCAAGTTGTAAGGTACTAAAACATCTTCTTCTTCTTAGCACTACAGCCCTTCTCGGGCCTTCGCTTCCTGCAAATAGCGCCTCCAACTGTCTCGGTCCATTGACCACGTCCTCCAACTTCGAAATTTGAACAGCGATGAACTGTCTTCGTCGACCGAGTCAGACCAGCGTTTCCTCAGTTTCCCCACTGGTCTTCGGCCTTCAGTTCTCCCAACGAATACCTTTTTGTGTATCCGTTATCAGTCCATACGATTCATGTGGCAGCATTGCAGCTTCCGCAGTCTTACAATCGTTCATCAAAAATTTCATACATCTCATGGTTTTATTGAATTTGTTATTGGTTCCTGTCTAGCTTCACTCCGATTATTCGCCTCAGAACCCGTCGCTCAAAAGCGTTCAACACATTTGCGGATGCTTGGGTTAGGGTCCATGTGTCACACCCATAGCCATAACACAAGTCTTATCACAGATTTATATATTTGGAGCTTTGTTTTCCTGCGTATGCAACTGGTTTTAAAGATCGTCAAAACTAAATAAAATATTTTATTTGCGAGCTGTATTCTTCCGCATATTTCGTCTCTTCCATTAGCGTTTCTCGTTATTTTGGTGTCTAAATACACAAATTTGCTCACATTTTTGAAACTGTACTCACCAAGTGTGATATTTTGTGTATTTGAGGTATTTTCCTCGACTGCGTCATGAGCTTTGTTTTATTGTCATGAATTTGTAGCCCTACTAGTTTTGCTTCGCTGTCGAGTTTCAGGAAAGTTCTTTGTCAGTTGGTAATGACCGTGACAAAATATTGATGTCGTCCGCATAGGCTACCACTTGGCTCGACTTTTATAGTAATGTACCTCGTGTATCGACAGGTAGCTTCCTTATGACGTACTCCAGAGCCAAACTGAATAGCAATGGTGGCAGCCCAACTGCCTGCTTTAGTCCGAAATTGGTGTCAAAGGCATCGGTGAGTTGGTTATTGGTGCGGACTTGGGAGGTCGCCGACGTTATTGTCATTTTGGTAAGACGGACTAATTTGGCTGGGATGCTAAAGCATTTGGTACAATTCGTTACGATCCATTTAACCTCCATAATTTGCTCACCTAATTTGCAAAATATATGAATATAACTATTTGGATAGTTTCTAGTCACTATATAAACGACCAAATGTTTTGATTGAATGACAATTGTCGTAAATGTCCAATAAGGTATATGATTACAAATTACTCACATCTTTGGAAGCCAATTGGAGGTTATTTTAGTAAGATGTATTGCGCGTTGGAAAACTTCATGCAATTTAGTAATTACATTGTCCAAGTCCACTTTTTCACTTTAAAAAAATATATTTCGATGCATTCAACCATTTTTCAAAGAAAAAGATATTCTACAGGTGGATAAATTTTTTTAAGTGGGTCAAATGATGAGGCGCGTCGACGACGAGAGGGGAATTCGCGTTCAACTCCCGCACGGAATAATAACTTGGCAGGTCGGATTGTCATTTTTTGCCCCGGACTGCTCTCTCGTGTGAACTTGGTTATGCGTGTTTATCACAGTGGTTTTGTGCAGTGGCTCTACACAATTATTTTGCTACAAGGCATTTGAGATTTCCAGTATAAGAATCGTACACTGATTTCCTGAGTTTTTCTAGTTTTGTTTAAAAATTTTTTGGATTAATAAAATTCATCGCGAAGAAAACGCCCAGTATGAGTTCTGTTTTATTTAGTTGCAAATTTTTTTCTTATTGGGTTTTAAGGCAAGTTTCTTTCCTGCTTAATATTGACTAGGATGTCTGTTTTCAGTAAATGGTACGCGAGTAAAATCAAATAGTTTTATTTCAGTCAATTATTTTGTTCATTTGATATCCGCAGCCAATTTTCTTGAAATTTAATCCATATTATATTAAAGCTGCTTATGTTTTCATTTTAGGCTTGCAAAAATTATTAACGCAATCAAATCGATCGTAAAAACTTTCTAGGTCCTTGACCATCCCTGCATCTAGACTGAAATCTCGACCGTAAATACCATAAGTCAGAAACTCAGGAATATCACCAGCGGACTCAATTGTATAGTCTTGATATTTAAAACTAAACGAATAAAAAATTATACAATTTGAACATGCTCTTAATATTCATGAAATATATCACCTTCCTTCTTCATACGTCTCAGTAGATGTCCATTTGTAGCTTTCGATGCCAAAAGGTAGAAAACCTACAGTCGTTGTAGCAGGCATCATCATAATATCATTGAACGAATCTGAACGTACTTTTGCCGTTATTTTAATGTGATCAAATTTATATCCAGGAACGATGTTATCTTCATCAATCTTCTGGGCACAACTCTCCAAAGTATCTCCAGCACAACTAATTACGGCACATGATATTTCACTTATATTTCTCTTGTCTATATAGAGCTTATTGCTATAATCGACAGTTAAAACATATCGGTAATAATTTGACTCTGGCGGTACAGAGAGGTCCGTCAACTTGATGTCCACTGTGCAACAAAGTTTATTATCATTGGCACAAATCGTTTGTGGACCATGTAAAATTGGATAAATTTTTGGATTGCTTTCCATCCAGCGCCCAGTCACGAACATGTTTATTCTATCTGACGATGGTATTTCCTCCCTGACAATAGGCTCATCAAACTTATTATCAGACCTGATGTTTTTGGGCACCTTAGCTGTGTACAACTTCCTTGTATGCTCAGCAGTTGTTGCTGTGACTTGCATTCTTTTGCGGCCAAAATAAATGCCAGTGCCACTGCTACCACGATCAGGTCTATTCGCACCCGAAACTAGAAAATTCACATTGTTGCTAAAAGCCCAGCCCTGGTGCATTGTCTCAGCTACGAAAAACGGTAGCACGTTGTACCAATAAGTTGGATATAAAATGTTGGTTACATTTGCTTGTTGAATTAATCTACATAACAATGTACGGGTATTAAAAACGGTGTTTTATGAAGTTTAAATTTGGGTTAACTTACGCTCTTGCTGGATACTTGAATAAAATATCGAAGCAAATAAAATGCCCAAATTTAACACCGAAATCTGTTTCAAACACGGGAAGCGGTTGTTCCAAGATCTCATCCACACGAGGCTCGACGAAAAGGTTTTGCTTACGATATTTAGAAATAATTCGACCCAGTTTATCAAAAACAATGTTGACGTTATAGAGGCTATACCCATCCTTGTGCACATTTAATGGAGGTTTGCAGATATCAACATCGGTGGAACAAGGTATTTTTTCTACGAGGTTGACCAAAACATAGATTTGATTCTTTTTTGCAGCCTTCGAAAGTTCAACCAAAAGCTGGAAAACCAAAGTTACAATAAAATGATAGAATAATGTATATTTGTTAGTTAAAAAGTGCCGACTTACGTAAGAATAATTTGAACTATGTTCACAAGGCGCTATTTGTAGTTCCGGGTCAGGGATTTCAGCGGCTTCCTGGATTAGATTCTCTCGAGAATTCTCTCTTGTGGCCACAAAATCATAATTCAACGTTGCTTCGGGAAAAACTAAAATATCGACTCCCTGAAACAAACGAGAGCATTACTATCGATGCAACAAAAAAAAACACTACTTAAATATTTCTACTCACTTTAGTCTTGGCAAGTTCTATAAATTTTATATATTCCTGTAAATTCAACTTTGTAGATTCACTCAAGGATCTCTCGGACTCGATATAGTTGTATTCCATAACTCCGGCGACATAGAAATCATGATCGATACTGGATGTCTAAGTACAATACACAATTATTATGAATTAAAAAAAATTTAAATTTGCAATACTTTTATTTGAACAGAATTTAATAGCGATATAACACATAAAAATAGTAATTTTTTATAACAAATGGAAAGATTCATTGTGGAAACCAAGAAAATGATCTATCTCTCGCTGAACTCAGCAGTTAACTGATCAATAAGTCAAAAATTAAAATTCTGGTACATTTACTTGATAAGAAACATTACATAATTGAAATCAACGGATAATGATTGGGGAAATTGAAATCAACTTTCGAGGAAAACAGAAATTATACATAACAGATTGACGGCTTAGTACGAGTATATGATTACAAATTTATTTGTTTGTTTTCCAATTGATATTCTTGTTATGAATAATTGAGGGTAAGTAAAATAATATTTATTATTAGTCTTTCAATATTAGTTTCTTAGTCAAATAAAGCTAGAAATAACTATTCCGCTAAACAAGTGGGAGCTTGCACCAGGTTGCTTTAATCAACTTATAAGTAGCGAAAACATTCACAAGGTACACTGGATTTATTATATTGGTAAGTCTAAAAAGTATTGAGCCATTTTGTCATTGAATATTTCTTTTATTTAAAATGGATTTTATTTAAGTACATATTGTCCATTATTATCTGTGACCTTCTGCCATTTTTTGGGTAGAGCCATTATTCCTTCTGTATAGAACTTCTGTGGTTTATCAGCGAAAAACTTGGCCAAGTGATTTTCACAGTCCCTTTTGAAGTGAAACTTCTTTACTGGGGGGTACAAAATTTCAGATGTAACGAAAAAGCAGAACCGTTTACGCTCCAGGCGGACAGCAAAGCGACATTCGCGCGACAGTCTGTTTTCGGTAGAAGTTTACTCTTGCTTCCATATAAATTTTGGACTTGATAATCACATTCCGCCCGAACCCTTATTCGGAATAGTAAGATAGTTTGTTGGGATGGTTGTTGGTTGCCCAGTATGCATGTTTGGTGGTGGCGGATTATCGCCATGCGATAGATTGTGATGAGAAGAGAATGAATGAGGGTCGAGTAGGCTAGAACTGATTCCACCAATTCGCAATGAATGGTAATGGCGATAGTGGGTCATTGTTGGCGAATGCACATTAGTTCTTGGTCCTAGCAGCGATGTGCATTGTATTGATGTGGCGAACAGGGATGACCGTTGGTGGATATTTGGGGACCATGGGCGAATGCATGATTGTGTGGCGCTAGTCGTGCTTGGTCCTGCCGCCGATGCCGCCAACGTGCAATGCACTCGTATTGCAATGATGACGACGGAAGGTAATTGGTGGGTATTACGTGACCATGAGTGAATGTAAGGTGGATTGGCGGTAGCCGTGCTCGTTCCTAGGACCAATGTGCAATGTATTTAAGTGGTGAGACGAATGGCCGTGTGATGGTATCTGGGGACCATGGGCGAATGTATGATGGTTCGACGGTATCCGTACTTGGTCCTAACACCAATTTCGCTGATGTGTGTGTGTTTGGCGGTAGCCGTGTTTGCTTCGAAGACCAATGTGACCGATGTACAATGCATTGAAGTGGCGACGGGTCATCGAGGATCATGAATGAATGCAGGACGGTGCGGCGGTAGTTAAGCATCCTCCTAGCACTGATGCGGCTGATGTGCAATGTATTGTAATGGCGACGACGGAGGATAGTTGTGGATTGTTAGAGATCATGGGTGGATACATAATGGTTTGGTGGTAGCCGTCCTTGGTCCTAGCACTAAAGCCACCAATGCGCAATGTATTGAAGTGGTGAACATGAATGGTCGTTGGTGGGTATTTGGGGACCATGAGCGAATGAATGATGAAGCAGTGGTACCCGTGCTTGGTCCTAGCATTGATGCCGCTAATGTGCGATGTTTGTTAGTGGTGATGGCGAATGGTGTTTTATGAGCATTTGCGGATCATGGGTAATGCACGGAGGTTCCGCGAAAGCCGTTCTTCCTTTTAGCACCGATGCTGCCGATGTGGAATATACTGAAATAGTGACGACGGATGGTCATTGGTGGCTATTTGGGGATCATGGGTAAATGCAGGTTGGTTCTGTGGTAACAATGCTTGTTTCTAGCATCGATACCACTCAAGTGCAATGTATTGAAGTAGCGACGATAGATAATGGTTTGTGAGTCGTTGGAAATCATGGGCGAATGCATGATGGTTCTGCAGTAGCCGTTCCCGTTAGTACTGATGCCAGCACTATGGAATGCATAGAAGTTGGTGGGTTGTTGATGAACATGAGTGAATACATGATGGTTCGGTGGTAGCCATCTTTAGTCCTAGCACCGATACAGCGGATGTGCAATGTATTGAAATGGTGACGACGCATGATGATTTGGGGGCTATGGGTGGATGCATGGTAGGTTAGCGGTCGCTGTGCTTGCTTCTAGCACTAATGCAGCCGATCTAAAATGTATAGAAGTGGCAAAGAAGGATGATTGTTAGTTGGTCGTTGGTGATCATGGGCGAATTCATCGTGGTTTTGTGTCATTTGTCCTAGCACCGATGTACAACGGATTGAAGTGGCGATGGCGGATGAGAGTTTGAAGATGTTTGATGATCATAAGCAAATCTATGATGGTCCGACGGTAGCCGTTGTTGGACCTCATACAAATTCCAGTGATATGCAATCAATTGAAATGGAGATGGCAGATGATGTTTCGTGGCTGGTTGATGATCAGAGGTGCAAGTTTTTTGCTTACAATATGGATATTCTAAGGTGTAATAAACCCACTGCTCATTTAAGAAGATAAGTTAGGTACGTTGCAGGAAAAGTGGCAGCGATGGAGAGTATTTGGTGTAAGATGTCGCATAAGAAAATATAAATAGAATTTATGTGATGAAAATAACTTCATAATTTAGATCCATTTGATGATATGACCATATTATATTAAAATTTAATAAATTCATAATAACACAGTGGTTAAGGTAGGATTAGCAGTATCATACTAGATCGTATTCATGTAAATATAAGCTAAATATGATTGTGGGTTCGGCGTCATGAGTATTCTGAACATAACAACTAGTATAAAATTGAGAATAAAAACTAACTTATGTGGTTTTTTTCATTAAGATCCTTACATTCTTGATAGTCTCAATATATTTCTATGTGAATACATACAAACATCTACAAATGTATGCATGTATCTATCTATGTATACATATATATATATATATATATATATATATATATATTTACAATATATACACCTAAAAGTAAGACGTTTCACTTTTTTCGGGCGTGTACTCCACACGCATTTTACTTTTTTTGAAGTGAATTTCTTTTCATTAAGGAAGTTTTACAGAGACCGAAACAAATGGTATTCTAATGGTGCAAGGTCTGGACTATACGGTGGATGTATCAAAACTTCCCAGCCAAGCTCTTCCAATTTTTGCTGGGTCATCAAAGATGTTTGTGGTCTGGCATTGTCATGATAGAAGACAAGCCCTTTCTAATGATCAATTCTGGCCGGTTTTTTTGAATTGTTTGCTGCAATCTGGTTAATTGCTGACAGAACAGAGCCAAATTGAGTGTTTGGCCAGGTTCTAGCACCTAATGATAAACAATTCCCTTCGAATTCCACCATACACACAGCATAACCTTATTTGGTGTCAATCCTGGCTTTGAAGTCGTTTGTGATGATTCACCTAATTTTGCCCTGATCTTTTTCAAATGACATGCTCGTATCTTAACCATTCTTTATCGCCCGCAATGATTTACTTAAAAAATGGCTTGATTTCGTTGCGTTTTATTAATATTTTGCAAATGGAAATTCGGTCGATCAAATTTTTTTGTGTTAATTCATGTGGCACCCAAACGTCGAGCTTCTTTGTGTAGCCTTACGCAAATGGTTCAATACTGTTTGGTGATGGGCATTTAGTTCCTTAGTGATGTCATAGCTGCTTATGTGTCGGCCTTCTTCAATTTTTTGTAAGAATTCACCGACTTTTTCAGTGATTGGTCGACCTGAACGAAATGCACCTTGGACATCAAAATTTCCAGAACGAAAGCGAGTGAACCATCTCTTGGCTATTGCTTTTGATAAAGTATCTTGACCGTAGACACCACAAATTTTTCCACGAGCCTGCAATGCATTCTCGCCTAGATTGTAATGATATTGTATAATATAACGAATTTTTTCAGAAATTTCACTCATTTTTACATGAATACAACTTTTGACATGAATGACGAAATACAAAACTGTCCATATGAAAATTGTATTGTTTTGGAATGTCACCTTTTAAATGCATGTGATTCAATCTGATTAGTATTGCCCGATAAATGACAACGAACACCATCTAGTGACAAAAAATACTTTTTAGACTATCCAATATTTTATGCTCAGCAATTTGAACAAATTTTAATTGTATCTGGATAAAATTGGCGATAATACACTACTTAAATTTAGTTTTGAATCGTGTTATCTCATGTTGACCATCTAATTAGAGAGGTATTATTATTCACGCAAAAGATTTTTACACAAAGAACGTCTAGTTCTGGTGCCATTTCTTTTTTAATTGGTAAGATTTTCCTTAACTTTTTCCAAGTCTGTTTTGTAAGATTGTACAGAACTTGATGTGTATTTAATAGTTGGTAGCGCTCATGATAATTTCTTACTGCTCTTTGCAACACTTGTTTTGGAGAGAAATTGCTTTATTCATTGCCTAAAATTCTAAATTATTAAACCAAAGTTTGATGGAATCTTTCAATGTATGCTAGACTGGTGTGACTCTGCGGTTTTATAAGATGGAGTTCAAAATTTTCGTTCCTAAAAAAATCATTCACCATTGAACTGATTTCGACCGATAATTTTTGCGATTTCCGCTTTTTGCAAAATGTTCTTCAAAAATTTCCATCATAGTTATATTACTACTATCTGAAAGGTAATAGGCTGGTCCAAATTTTGAAAATCTATCAGTAGTAGTAAGAAATCGTCTCTTCATAATAGTGTGTACTCTAGGCGGGCTAGGCAAACTGCTCGAAGGACCTTCACGAAAAGAAGCAATTTCATAATAATAACAATGCAATAAGTGCGGAAATAAACCCCGTCACTATCACCGCTACCATTATCGTGAAAAGTTTTACCGAAAAAAATAATAAAAAAAAAAACTAGCAAATTAAATTGATAATGGCAACACCATTGCTACACAATTTAGCGAAGTGATTGCCGTTACCGCCTAACTTGTATCGAAAACGTTTTAGATTGCCTACTGCCAGAACTCTTTGCTTTAGTCTCTTTAACTTATAATTAAGTGCCCGTGATTTTTTTAAATTCGTTTCCGGGTGTGTTTAACGGTTGGTGGTGCTGTGCATAAGATTTATTTCTTGACCTATTCCTACATCCATTGTTGTCTGTCAACGAACTAGTTTTTATATTAAGCTTTATTTTTGTTGTGTGACGAGTCGCCTCTTATATTGTGTTTTGGTCTATGTGAGCGTTTCTTTCATGCGGCCTGTGTGAACATTTAAGGTCGTGTTGCGGATGTTATCCTAGAACCAGACAACGATATACGCTGTTATTGTGTATCCTGCAGGTGTTATTCTGTCTCGGCTTACATCTCTCGTGTCCGTGTCGATGGCCAGACAGTTAAATTACTTTCGGAGGAGCTTAGCACCCTGCAGAACAAATGCTTTTCAGCATGCAACGAAGTAGACTCGTTACTTCAATTCACTGGATCGAATGTTCAACTCACCACTGAGACTAGTTCAGCATATCCTCACGTATTATTCTCCTCTTCTCCAGTTCCATCCACATCTAATTCAGGTGATAATATTACTTCAATAACCCTGGATCCTTCACCAGCTACGATGATGACATCGACTTTAACTAGAAGCACGTCTCAAGCTAAGCATTTACCAGTCAGCAGTGCGAATGAAATCGCTTCCCCTGTATTGGAGTCAATTCCTTCACCATTGCCAAGACCGCAGCCTATCCGTCGTGATGCTATGGCTGAAAATTATACACGCCCAACCATCTCAGCAGCTCCTAGTACGATCTCTACTGAAATCCAACCTAAGGATCTACCAGGTAACTCGTTATCTCCTAGTTCCAATGAGCCCGGACTTGAACATCTACAGCCTCTACAAGTTATGTCTTCGCTACTGCGTGTGTTTGTTTCACAGTTCACACCGAATACATCGAGTGAACAAATTAATAATTATTTTACACGCAAGTTCGAAACAACACAACCGTTTCTCGTATGTAGAAAGCTTACGGACGAAAAGCGCTATCTATCATCATTAAAAATCGACATTGATGCTGACTTCAAAGAAATCCTCTGCCAAGATTTCTGGCCCACTGGTACGCTGGTTGAAGAATTTGTTTCAGTCAGAAAAATAAATTTTCGGAATCTAAAGAGGACCTCAGTCTTCACATAGTCTTAAATAATGTCAACATCAAGATGGTTAACAGCCGTAACTTATACTCCTGCAAGAAAACTAACTTTCCATATTTTATCAAATTGTTAGAGGCTTAAGGACTAAGCATAAGGACGTTTTAATTTCTTTTCAGGTCAGGGATGATACCGTAATATGTTTCTGTGAGACGTGGCTGAAACCTTATATTCTCGATTCGGAACTCTTTTCTGATCATATTGTTTATAGGTGTAATCGCGATCATAATGACACTAACAAGTCTAATGGTGGCAGAGTCTCAGTTGCCACCAGTCATTCTCTTTCCAGCTCCCATTTGTAATGATTTTATTTCTTCGTCCGAACGAGGAACCGACCTCTCATCGGTTCTAGACATTAAGTCTGAGTAGTGCCAACGGATGGTACCAACCGGTCAACCAATCCGTGCACCGTAACCCATTCACGCGGTGGCTGCTTGTCGGCCAGCTAGATCGGAGAGGATTTCGGTCGCGGGTCTCCGAATGGGTTACGCTCATTTACAATATTCAGCCACCAATACATGCCCGTTTTCAAAACGCGTCACAAAACAAAACCATACTGAGAGGAAACCTATTTTACGTTACTCCGTATTTCTTCATCAATCAGTCAAAAGACAAAGATCTAATTTTTACTTCGCGTTCCCGAATTTCCGACGCGGTACCGAAAAGCATACTACGTTAACGTGATTCCAAAAAAAGCTACGCTAAAGAAAAATCAAAATCAACTAAGGTACCGCCTACAGCGCGCAACGCGAAACCGACCTCAGCGGATTTTCTCAAACCCTACCCTCGCGACGGCATACCTACCCTGCACCTCATTTCCCGCTGAAAAGAAGAACCACTGGAAAGGAAAGTCGTTGTTAAGGTTAGTAATTTCATTTTTAATTTAATAAAATTAGGATTTCTATTACAAATATTATCTTCCATTTAAAAACGAGAAACTTTTATAATTTAAAAATCTGTAACGTAAAAAAATCGTGCAAATATTTATCTTAGATACCTTTCCTTATCTGACATGATTTTAGTTGTCTACTTTTTCTTATTTTAAGCTTTGATTTTAGAAAACCCAAAAAAAACTATCTTTCATCTAGGTTTTGTTTTTAAATTTAAGTTTTTAAAAAAAGATCACTTTTCGGGTTTTCGTACATTCTAAGCCTTAAACAAATTTTCTGTTTGCTTGTCTATTTTAAATTTAGTCATAAAGCGCTTATTTCTTATCGGAAAGGATTCTGGGGGTTGAAAAATGTTTTAGAATTCCTCAAACGTTTACATGTATCGTGTTGAAATCAAAAAGAAAAATTACAATATCTCAAATTCTAGCCAAGAAACAAAACAAATGCTGGAGGTCAATAACTTATTTCATGGTGGCACTGTCATCTTGCCTCTTTTAATTGCCAGCAACACTCTTTGTTAATTATTTTAGTAGATCGTATGTAAAAATTATCAGCAAAATCGAATACACTATTTTCTTGTAATTATTTTTAACATTACATTATTTTGAACAACTATTTTCTATTTTACTCTTTGTTATTTCCACCCAGTTCTTTCATTAATAAATAGGTTTTACAATTAACAGTCGTTTCATTATTAATTTTAAACTTCTTTGTATGGGACTTTCTCTAAATGTTACAACTATACTGTTTAGTGTATGCGTGATTCTTATCAAGAGGGTTATATGTTATACTCTATGAGTTTTTAACTTGGGTATTTATCACTGAGTGTTTGTTTTGCTCTAGGTGTTTATTTTAAATGGGTTTATAGTTGTTGTAACTAAACGATTACGTCAGGCAATTTTGAACTTATTCCATAAAAATATTTCTATTTTTATCTATCCTTATCCTGTAAGCTACTCTAATTAAATATCTTATTTTATCTTTATTTAATATATGTATATATAAGTTTATATAAATAATATTTTGAGAGTTTCGTATGGGTTTCATGACTTCTGTATATAATTAATTATAAGGTATATATAAAAAAGAGACATATCAAAAGAAATGCGCTGTGCTCTTTATCTTTCAATCTTTTATCAACTTCTAAATATCGTTCGATTTTAATAACAACATCAACCTTGGTTACCGATCCGAAGTTGTTTCTTTCTAACGCGCGGATGCTGAATATCGCTTGGATGCTACGATCTTGATTTTGTTTTAAATTTCTGCTTGTAGGTTGCACGGTCGTGTACAATATATTGACGTGTTACGGAGTCGAAGCCGATGTTCGCGAACTTCGTCTCTCGCCTCTAATCAAACCCGCATATTTCTTGCGTATTGCTCATCGCATCTCGCAGCACAATTCATATAACCATTCTATGCTTTGTGTGTTTGTGTCTCAAAATCAGACAATCTTTGGTGTAGCCTCATTCTACCCACAACAAAGTCGTTTTGTTTTGCTTCAGCAAAATT
The DNA here is from genome assembly GCA_963969285.1 of Odontomyia ornata. NCBI lineage: Eukaryota > Metazoa > Arthropoda > Insecta > Diptera > Stratiomyidae > Odontomyia > Odontomyia ornata. The sequence continues at coordinate 307,055,822 of OZ017741.1, forward strand.
AAATTCAAGCGCTTATTTCATGAAGCAGGGACTATTCAGCTAATTTTAACAAACGTTTCATCGAAAACGGTCGAAATTAAATTAAAAACACGATCGGCACAATCATATCCGGTGTGTACAATATCACACGCCATAGTAAAGCCATTAACGCAAATTTTCTAGCTGTCTTGGAAAACAGAAACTCAAAGCCGAAACAACTGAACATACAGCCGAAAATAACAGGGTTACATTTTATTGCGCTTCGTTTAACTTCAATAATGCAAATAACTTTCCAGATCTTTATCTTCCCAAGTGAATGCCAACAGTACAGGTGAGCTCGTATATCTTAACAAGCTATAAATCGAATCGACACGACATTTTGGGATATCACCAGTTACCCTCGTACAAAAGCATATATTAAATTCTTTAAGAGGAATCCCAATCTGTAGCCCTTTTCAACTTCTTCAGCAGTCTTGCGGTCGATAAATAAGCTTGAATTATAGCGCTACGTAAATTATGTCGATCACCACTTTCTTCGCCGAGGAAGGAATCTTTATGATACCCAGCCTTTGCCACACTTAATTACCTTGTCATTTTACTTCAAACTTAACATCAGACTTTACACTTAAATGTGAATTGGACTTCTTAAGGTTCTAGAGTACTCACACCTGAACACCTTTTCTATAGAACTGCCCTTTATCCACTCCTCGCCGACGTCAAGTCCCGGTTCAGTTTGTAATATAGCTTTGTTTGTTTTCATTTATAGATTTAACCGTCGTCTTGTTCGTGTCCGAAACCTATTGACTACAGGCAGCTTCAAATCATCTGGCTTCTCTTTTTCAATCTCGTCAATATCTAATTTCTCCGGGACATCCTCCTGGGTGGCGGCTTTTGTTCAATCATGCATGACGAGGGAGCTGACAGAAGGCTGCGCTGGTCTAGTCGTCTTCCCGTGACGTGTTTACACTTTGTACTGTTATCGTTTGCCCAGGTGAACGGGAAAATGCAACCAGGCCACGGCCTTCCTTGCGCCTATTATAAAGTCGTCCCAACGGCCTACAGGTATGCATTCAATACACTACAAGAAAGTAAATATAAAAAACCTGGCGATTTTCATGGGCAACTAGTTTACGATGTTATTACCTGAGACGAGTTCATTTCAAATATGTTGAATATATTAAACCACTCGGCGAATCTTAAATCGCGACCGGCCAACTCAAGGTAATCTCCTTACGCGTGGCGGCCACTACCTCCACACTTCAATTCCATGTGGCTGTCAAATCCTGTTGGCATCCCACGACAAAATAGACGTGGGATGTGCACTGGTCGCAACCAACGTAAAATGACAAGCCACCTAGCAGCAAAGTGTGTTGGTAGTGGTCACCAGCGTCGTCGCATGATTCATTACACATTGTACTGATTTCAATTTTTCCCATGCGTTAGAATGTGTAATTGTCAAAATATTCCTACCTAATAATGCGTCCTGACCATAGATGTCAGAGAGAATGGATACGAAATCCATCGAGAGAAGTAAAGCACTTTATCATGTAGCGTGAAGTTGGCGCGTTATTAGCTGTTGATTCGAATTTCAAATGAATTTGACGTGACGTCTCCCACAAATTTTCGCATCTTGAACTAAATCAATTTTCCGTGCGGGTATTCTAACTTAAACGATATAAAAGATTGAACATGACTTACCCTACGAAGGATACGTTCCTGACTTGCTTCCTAGAGCTGTCTTTACAATCCCACACACGTCACTACATTTTTCATTTTTCGACACAAAAACACTCGCGGCCCGTAACAAACTTTTCAGTTTGATTAATTATCACATTTGCAACGCTGTTGCACTAGATTCAACACGGTTTATCTTAAAAAAATTGTTTTGTATACAATTTCAAATTCAAATTGATTAGACAATTCCCATCAATGTTGAATTTTCACAAATCATATGTTTTCAATCATATGGTTGATTTTTTGTTGACGATTCGGGGGTTAAGGTATAAGAGGGGTGGGATTTTCGTGAGAACAACTAGAGAGCCACTTGAATGTGTGGATTCTCTAGCGGCGTGAAAGGCAGGGGGATTTCAATTCGCATGCGAGATGAAGGCTTGTATGTAGTAAAAGTACTTCACTCATGTATGGATGAAAATAAGCTCATTTTGCGTCCATTACTTTATATGTCTTTGGTCCTGACTGATTTCTTCGGTATATATTCCTTGCTATTCTCCCTTACAATTATATGAGTCTTTTTTTGATGACCTTGCCTCCTATCTCATACTACGTCACCCTCAATCCACAATCCTTGTTTGTGGGGACTTTAATTTACCTACCGTTGATTGGGTTGACTCGCCTGTTTCCTCCATCTGTTCTTCTAATTCTTCTTGCCAAGCTATCTCTTCCTTTCTTTCTCTCTGTGCTCTGTCCCAATACAACCAAGTCCGTAATACAAACGGTCGGCTCTTGGATCTTGTCTTGTCGAATATTTCTGCTCATCATCTATCTGTATCTCCTTTTTATATCTCTATGTTCCTCCTGACCAATACCATCAACCTGTTTCCATTAATTTCACTGTCGATTCGTTTATAATTAAAAAACCTGCCACGGCCCCAAAATTTAATTTTTTCAAACCCAATTATGAGGCAATCAATGCAAAACTTTTGTCTGTGAATTGGTCTCAGTTCTTTCAAAACCTTGATTGCGAATCTGCTCTCAATAAATTTTATGCGCTTTTTTAGTACCTTAACTGTAGGTTTACACCTCTTCAGTCCTCCCGTAAGGTCAAACTAAAACCTTGGTTTACGAAACTCGTTCTTACAGCCTTAAATGCCAAGGATAGGGCACGTCGTGAATTTAAGCGTTCAGGTACAGCAGAGCACAAACTTAACTTTTGCAAGCTGCGTACTGATGCCAAAAAGGAAATAAAAATTGCTATGGCGAATTACTTTTCGTATTTGGAAGATTCCCTCAATGTTAGTAATGTGAAGCCCTTGTTGTGTTATATCAAATCCTTAAAGATCTCGTTGTCTGTTCCTTCTACCATCCGTTGAGATGATATAGAATGCTCGTCTCCCCATTCAATTGCGGATTTATTCTCTCAATATTTTTCCTCTACCTTTGCTCCCCCTCCTGAATCCACCAGATCCTACACTGAGATTAACTACGGTTTTTCGTTTGCTACTCTAAACACTGGCCCTTCTGAAGTTGAATCCCTAATTCATTCCCTCGTTTCTAATGTCAGCCCTGGTCCAGATGGCCTACCAAATATTTTTGTCAAGCTCTTAGCTTTGTCACTTGCCTCTCCCAAGTCTATTCTCTTCAACCTAAGCTTAAGAAGTGGAACTTTCCCCTGCTCATGTTGTGCCTATTTTTAAAAGTGGTGATCATTCTTGTGTATATAATTATCGCCCTATATCCTTGATTTCCTGCTTTTCGAAGTTACTCGAACGTTTAGTCCACAACCGGCTCTCTGACCCGTTGAGCTCTGTTTTAACTTGTGAGCAGCATGGCTTTCGTAAAGATCATTCCACGTCCACTTACTTAATTCAGTTCACTGATTTTGTTGCAAAGGGTTTGGACAGTCAGTATCAAGTCGATGTGATAGACACAAATTTTACAAAAGCATTTGATTCAGTCAACCATCATCTGCTTTGCTGCAAACTTGAAGCTTTTGGAATCTCTGATTTTCTTTTGTCATGGTTTTCGTCGTTCATATCTGCTATGTGATTGCTAGGGCCTCTAAAGCTTGGGGTTTCATACTAAGGCGTGTATACAAGTTTTGTAATGTCTCGACTATGATTCGTTCATTTATTTGTCTTGTCCGTCTTTTACTTGAATATTGTTCTGTGGTCTGGGCTCCTCGTCATTCTTATCTTATGTCCTCGTTAGAATCTGTGCAGAGCAAGTTTACTCGCTTCCTATTCTATAAGCTTAACTTGCCATATCTGCCATATGGGGATCGTTTATCCTTCCTTGGCCTTGCGTACATGAATGCACGTAGATCTTATTTGAATCACTGATTTCTATATCGACTCTGTCACTTTCAGATTCCGGCGTATATTTTTACTGAGTTGCACTTTCGCCATTCATTACGACCCGCTCGTGTTTCTTCCCTTTTTGTAATTCTATATGCTCGTACAGAGCATTATTTTCACTCACCTATTGCGCATTTCCTGAGGAATTATAACAATCTACAGCTTGGTCCTTTCCCCTCATCTAGCACGGCTTTTATACGAATTTTGCAGAATTTAATTTTAGATCGCTGATTTTGCTTTGTGAAATGTTAATCGTTTGTACTTTTTTATTCTCCTCTCTATCTTTTTAACCCATATTAACTTTTTTGATACACATTTTACTATTGTTCTATTCCTTCTTGTTATTGGATTTGTTATCTGTAAGATGGAGTCATTAAATAAATGAAGAGGCTCGTCGAGGAAGGCCATAAGCGGAATTGAGGCGACGCGGGACTAGAATCATCAGCACCAAAAAATCAGATGATTAAGTGCTTGATTTGTATCGAAAATGATTAGCGAACGAAGATGCTGATGGTGTAGCCGTTGCCTTCTTACTCAGGCCCGAAAACGGAAACACCGCGTCACGTCGCGAACTAACCTCTTCGAGTAGCCTCATCAGCGCCATCTAGTACTGTTTACATCAAACAAATTTTTTAAAGCTTTTTGACAGTACATATGACTGTAGTTTGAAATTTTATCAGTACTATGTCAACGATTTACTTTGAATAAGAGACGTCGAAGACATTAGCGCGCAAATATAAGTATTTCGATCCCGTTTGTATAATTTCGGCTGAATTTCATCTGAGAAATGTCATATTTGACAATTTCAAAAGCCTACTGAGATGCTGCTTTCAAATTTTCTGGACAGCTGTTTGTCAAATTTAGAGCTACAGATCAGCTGTTTCCGGTACGGGAAGTGACATCAGGAACGTTAATTGATTTCCTTATGGGCCTGAGTAAGATGGCAATGGTGTAGCCCAAGTTTCTGTTTATTGAGCGGATAGTCTCGATAGTGATTCAAATTTAAATGGTGCAAGCAAGCAGCGAATCCAAGAATCGACAAGAGTACGCGAAGCGAAGATACATTGCTAGAACTCTTTAGATATCAGTTTGATTAGAAGTGCTGAATATAGTGCAGCTTAGTGGCACAATAACGTACTGTTTAGCGCGTATATATCTAATTTACAAGTATATTAAACATTCAAATGAGGGAGTTTGCTGGTGATATGTAAAGTGCTTGCGAAATATTGGATGGTATTTTTCGCATAGTAGAGTGCATTACAACTACGAAGAACATAACGGTTTGCAGTTGTTTTAGTTTGGGATTTTGGGGCATGACAACGAACCCATCAGCTGTTGAAATATTTGTATCTATCTATAGAGTAATAGATACTTTTAAGTTCAGTTGCAAAAAACCAGAGACCAAATTAAGAAAAACTCACACTTCTCTCAAATCGAAAACAACAAAAACCCGTGTGTGTAAAAGAGACTAAAAAAGATCAAAAAAAAGGAGAAACGTCCATGGAAGAATTATGCTGCTCTAATAATATGCGTTGTCGTATTTTTTCTTATTATATTTATCTTTCGCTGAAGTATGTTTTGTATTTGTGATATAGAAATAAATAGGCGATTTGGTTATATGTGATAACAACATTTTATGTTGTCCTTTGTAATCTTTTTATTGACATCGTGTTTAATTTGAAAGTATAGATCCACCATACGAAAATAAAAGCAAACATACTACTGATGCTAGTGGAAGTAATGTAGTTCCAAATTATGTTACATGTCGAATATAAAATGAATTGCAGGCCCTTACCCGCCCTAACAACGAGCGCTCGTTGAGGGAGGACTGGATCAGTACCCCTTTTTGATAAATTGCAATCTTTGAATGGATCGATCTCTGCATTTTTTTCAATTTAATTGTACACATATTTCCATAAGAATAAATGGGAAGTCCGATTTTGAATCTCATCCGTTTAAGTTGGTATAAATATCGAATAGTTCCCTAATAATTTGTTGCCGTGCCAAATTCCTGATTGTATTAAAAATGAAAATTAAATTTCTAATAGGTTGATCTTTCGATGATAGATGTTATTTGAAATAAAAAAAGATGTGTCAAAATAGTGATGATATGATTGATGGAGTCCTATGTTTATATGAAAAAAGTAAAAGTTGTTGTTGTTGTTTCGTTTTCTAGAGATTTAATTGAGAAAATATGAACCAAAAAATATTGGTATGGAACCCGCCACGTTGGCTGGCGTCTCCACTCATGAGCTAGTCATCGGGTAAACTCTCCCCTTTTGCTTTCTTGTTACAGGTGCTCTTGCAGGGCAGAGTGGCCTTCCGCACAGGCTTCTTATTTCTGGTAAAATTTTATATGATTCAGTCAGATAACACTTCAACAAAAACTGAAACATTTATATTTTTCATTTACCGGAAACGTTCATATGAATTACGTTTGTATGAATTTTTCATTCAACTAAAAAATATATGACCGAGTCTACACTGGATCTTGATCCGGATGGGGAGATGCGAGGGGGTACCGTGCCCACCTGGATTCCCCACTCTTATTTGGGGGTCATAAATATCAATTGTAACGATGAAATCCTCTCGCGTCCCACGCGCTTTAATCTGGGTCCGTCAGTTGCTTTTTATTAGTCCATCCCTTCAGTAGGTTACCTCGACCTCGACACCCTCAGTCCGAGTCTTCCGATCACTTAATTCGTTAATGCGAAATTTTGTTTGTAGTGGACTCTTGTGCTGGGAAAAATCCCGCCCCACGACACCGCAATGCTAGCCTGCCAGCGCATGCACGCATCCTCAGACAATGCCAATTCCGGTGAGCACTAACATCTTCGCTCGCTGAGGCAGCAGACCATCGCTGGAGTCCTTTACGGACATTTATAGTCCTTCAATCCACTACACAATGGAAGCTCTACAGGAGTACCTATAGGTTTCCATGTTCTGGAGCTGTGCGGAGGATTAAAGAGGTTTAAAGAACCTCCTTCATCTTAATGCCCATTTTTCCTTATTCATGCTCAATATCAACCTTGCTAAATTCATAATACACCTACATTTGTCGGACAGAAAAATGAAACACATGTACAACTCTTTCCATTGACAGCCAACCTGATGATTTATAATAACTTCTATTGATTACATTTTCGTAGGCATTAAAAATTGAACGGTTGCGAAAAATCAAACAATGTTCACATTATAAGGAGCACTAATGTGTTCTCCACGTACCGACTTGACTTCACCGTTGAAATTTGTCTCGAAACGGTATAAACCGAAACTAGCGTAAGTGTAACAAGCAACACCAACGTAAGTGTAACAAGCCCACCAGGGGAACTTTGCGTTTGTAGTAGACAGCCTACATGTAGCAAGCTCCCGTGAACTGTCTGCCTGCTTCGGAAAAGTCAAATGCTTGTGTAGCGTAATATATATCACATTTCACATGAAAAAAGTACAAACACATTCCGTGTATGCCTAAAATCCACCTTGTACTGTCCACTGTACATCTATACTTTTTAGAACAGCTGAGATACCAAAGCAACGCATTGTTTGGTACAGTATGTTACGATCAATATTGTCGTATGCTTAAAGTCAACGAAAATTTGCTGTATGTCTATGTTGAACTCCAAGCATTTCTCAAGTACCTGCTTGACTGTAAACAATTGGTCTATTGTCGACCTACTGTCGACCCATCTCGATATTCCCCCATAATACTGTTGGTGTATGATCTGATTTTATATTCTATGGTCTGTACATCTATACTTTAACAGCTCAATGAAATACACGTTCAACTCCTTTCACTGACAGATAGCTTGAGGAGGTAAACAAATTCCTAATCTTTTAACTTTGAATCTCAATAAATCATGAACAGATGTATGAACTGAAACGAAATTTATTTCATAAGGACGTTTTCCACGGATGATCTTGATTTCATCCTTGAAATTCTTCTCGAAACCGTACAAAACCTCAATTTTCGTCGACACTTCCATATTTCTTCATATACCGTCTTATGAATTTACACAAGAAGTCAGCCTACATGTGGTGGTAGTAGGGCTTTCGTGCACATGGCTTGTTAGCTGTACTAAAGCTTTGGTAGAGCATATCTACTAAATAGCAACTGCAATTAGAACAAGTTTTATTCCTTACGGTACTTATAGAGTAGAGGGAAACGAATTAAAATTGCATATTTATGGTAAACAAAAACTTGAATTTGCAAGCGATTGAACCAACACACCTTTTACACGTTTAGTTGTCTCTCTTTTCAGTTTGACAGCTCCAAGATTGAAAGTGCCAGTTAGCTTGTATGCTCTGGCTTTCATACAAACCATCGAATTTTCATCGGCACTTCTACATTCATTCGTATGCCGCCATATAAATTTGTGTAAAAATCAGCCTAATGTGGTCATATATGCGTTAATAGAGCTTTCAAATTAACGGCTTGTTGAGCTGTAGTAAGGCTTTTGACTTGGCTCTGACTGTACGGCCTCGTACCAAAACTGACGATAGATACAAGCCATATGGCAGTAGCGCTTACTACCACACACATGACCATTAGTAGGCCGACTTTGCTGGCTAACTTACATGGCGTTATATGAAGAATTGTGGAGGTGCCAACAAAAATTCGAGGTTTTGTACGGTTTAGAGACGGATTTCTACAGTGAAATCCAGATGATCCGCGGAGAACACAATAGCGCTCCTAGTGAAGTGAATTTATAGGAGTTTGTTTACATCTCAACGCTGAGCTATCAGTCGAAGGTGCAAAACGTGTGCTTCATTTTCTCGTCTTGGAAAGTTTAGGAGCACAATGGGCTATACAAGGTGAATTTATAGCATGCACGGAATGCGTTCGCCACGTTTTTTATTCGGAAAATAGTATATATGACGAAATATAAGCATTTGCTAATGCCGCAATTGGGTGACAGCTACCGGAAGCTTGTCCATAGTAGGCCGACTAATACATATGCAAATTGCTACCATATGGCTTGTATCTATCGTCAGTTTTGCCTCGTACAGCTGTGTTCCAATATCATCCACACTAACCGTATATATGTATCTGGCAGTGCTTATTGTTAAGCAAACGTCATATTTCAAATCAAATTGTTCGGTTTGTTTACTATTTGAAAATTATACATTAATTTAAGTTAATCTGTGATATTTGTAATTATGGACTTCACTTCGTCACTTGAGTTTGGTAACAGTGTCCTCGCTAATATTGAAAATGCAGAAAGGAACCACGCTGCGATGCAAAATAAAGAAAAAGATATTCCACAGAAATCAGCCAAGTACGAGATAATCGATGATTCGCCAACGAAAAAGTCTACTCTTGATGGAAGGAAAGCCAAGGAAAACTCTAGAGATGCATTAACTCAGTCAAGATATCGACGAAGAGCATTGCGCAAAAATAAATCAGACTCAACGTTGCAAAGTAAAATCCAGTCAAATGTGGGAATCAAATTAAATATTCCCCAGCTGGAAAATGTATCAGACTTCTTCAAAAGCCCTATGGAGATTGCGGAGATTGGGAATGTTACTGGTGAAAGTAAATCAAAACCAATAATTGAAGAAAGGCAAGAATCAGTGTTGCTGGGAAATTTTCCGCGAATAACGGATTCATCATTACCTATTCCCACAGATGAAAACATGGCGAAGTACTTTGAAAGTCCTTTGGAATTAAGAGGTTTTTCTGTTGAAAATGTTTCCAAAAATTTAATGGAAAGAAATGAAGAAGCCGATGTTATAAATAAACGGCCCAGATTTTCCGACGAAAATGAAGTTAATCAAGCTAATAATTTTGAGGATATGTTTGCAGAAAGCATTGAATTTACCGAGAACATACGGTTTACAGCACAAGATAAGCAGCCTGCCCATCAACTGAATACAATGAATATTGAAGACTCGTCTATTGATTTAGGAGATACTGAACGCAGTGAAAACATGCTGATGGAAAAAGTTATATGCAGTGAAGATCTTAAAGAACTAGGACTGGATTTTTCTTCAGGATCAGAAATTTTAAAAGTAGTTGCTAACAATATTCTTGACCAACCACAGCGAAATGAAGCATTAGATGTTGGAGAGCAAAGTTTTCAATTGGTTAACAAGGATATTGAAAATTTTGCAATTGATTTGTCCTCAGAAATTAATTTTCATTCAATGCCAGATGAGCAGGTAAATAATGTATGCACACAACACCAAAATACACTGAAGTTACCAATAATTGAAATTGAAGAAATTGTAAACATAGAAGATACGAGTTTCTTAGGGTCTAATAGAGATAATACAAAGCCGGAAGATCGACAAATTACAGAATCCTTAATTGTTCCATCAAAGAAAGAAATTCTTCCGATTTTAAAAGCCGAGGATTCTAGTTTCACGGATATAAATACATCAATTTTGCAACGAAAAAAAATCAAAATGATGGCAAATGATGAGCATATAAATTTGAGCAAATGTAGCGGTCGTGTGTTAAACTGGTCAGTATCTAGTAGCTCGACACCTCCAAAAAACTCTTCGCCTCAAGGAACGATTAAACAATGCGCACAACTGGACTCAACGCTACTCAAAGACATTACAAAGTGGGGTTTGCCTGACAAAATAACGAAAGAATATCACAGTAAAGGAATACGCGAAATGTTTGCCTGGCAAGTTGAATGTCTGAGTAATCCAAAGGTTAGTTTTCAATAAATATTAAGATGGTTCTCATTTCCATCAAGCACGTACGTAGGTTTATTCATTTTTTATGATCCATATCTTGTAATTTAATTATCAATGACAAGCGAGCGACAAAGATACCAAAAAGAACCCAAATATGCAGCAGCATTTTTTCATCTATAAATTTTAAGTGTTCATCTTCAGCCATTCATTAATAAATTTTATGAAGTGTTAATACTATGTACCTGAAATACTAAAGTTAGGGAAAAATGGCACAAATTTATTCAATATTCTCATTTACAACGGCCACCATTTTGTCTTAAGATTACTGATGTAACTCGTTGAACACGCAGAAATTTCCTACATTTATCCGAGAAATGGCACATAGAGAAACAACCGGAAGATGCAGCCTCCATACAGAGACCAGCGAAAACGGACAACAGCTTATAGACTTCGCGACTAATAGAGACTCCACAGTAAGCTCCACACGCTTTCCACATCGAGACATACATAAGAGAACGTGGGAACAACAACGGCTGAAGCAAAAGGTCCTAGTCTCACCACCAACCAGAGACGAAGTAGTACGGGCAGCAGTACGGGACCTCAGAAAAAATAAGGTTGTGAGTTGGTTATTGATGCGGACTTGGGAGGTCGTCGACGTCATTGTCGTTTTGGTAAGATGGACTGATTTGGCTGGGATGCCAAAGCAAATCATTATTTGGTACAGTACGTTACGATCAATACTGTCGTATGCTTGCATAAAGTCAATGAAAATTTAGTGTACGTCCATGTTGAACTCCCAGCATTTTTCAAGTACCTTCTTGACTGTGAACAATTGGTCTATTGTCGATCTACCTACTCTAAAACCACCTTGATACTCCCCAATAATACTATTGGCGTATGATCCGATTTTATTTCCTCTTTTGTCCTGGTTTTTCTACCTACGTACTCTTTGTACGCCTGATTCTTTTTATCTAACGCATTCTGGCACTCATCATCGAACCAAACCTTCCTCTCGCGCCGGGCTTGATATCCGATCCTCTGTTCTGCCACGGTCCTTAAAGCCGCTTTCACTTCCTTTCAGAGCTCGTTGCTCGTCTTTAACGATGCGTCTGATAAGATTGGAGCCAGCTGGTTGTCGAGGGTCTCCGTGAAATTTTTGGCCACACACGCCGTTTGGAGTCTTTCGATGTCAAATTTTTGTAGCGGGCTGGTCTTCGCCGAATATGCCTTTGACATACGACATTGATAGGTTAATTTGATCAAGTAATGATCTGAGTTACAATTGGCTCCTCGGTATGTACGGGCGTCAAGTATGCTCGAGGCCCAACGTTGTTGGATCAGAACATGATCGATCTGGTTTTGTGTGTTGCCATACGGTGATACCCAGGTCATTTTAGAATGCGTCGATGTGGGAAGCAAGTCGAACGTATGACTAGATTTCTGCTACATGCAAAGTCAATCAGGCGCTAGCCGTTGTCATTTGTTTCATCGTGGAGGCTATATCCTCCAATCGTTCCCCGATGAGATAGCTCATTGCCAACCTTAGTATTGAAATCACCCAGAATTGTGTCGTTTGTAGGCAATGAGTCGACCAGTCTTTCTAGGTTATTGTAGAACCTTTCCTTCGTTTCTTCGTCCTTTTTTTTTGGTCGGGGCGTGAACATTGATTAGCTAGATTTTGAAGAATTTCGCTTTTATACGGATCGCACACAACCGGCTCTCGCCGGGATGCTTGAACTTCCACACTCGATATGGATCAAGGCATCGCATTTTGGATTTTTTATTCGGTTGGGAGAGGTGTGTGGGAGCTCCACCACCACCTGGATACCCCACTCTTATTTGTGGGCCATGACCGTCATCGGCAAGGACGAAATCGCCTTACGTCTCGCGCGCGGTTAATCGGATATTCATCGTCGCGTTTCTTATGTAGTCGCTTTCGGTTTGTTGCTTCGGCCATTGACGCCTTCCATCGGTCAAGATTCGTAGGTGCCAAAATATTTTGTAGTGGGCCCTTGTGCTCTGGGAAAAGAACCCGCCCCACGACATTCAAAGCTAGCTAGCCCGCGCACTGACGCACGTAGTAGCACTAATTTTTCGCTTGCTGAGGTAGCAGACTACCGCTGCAGTACTTAACAGACATACTAACACACGTGTAAATACTATATGGCCTACGAGTTAATGAAACTAAAACTTAATTCATGACTCAAACGAGGAAGTAAATTCCAGTTCGACAAAAGCTGACCGTAGGCGACTACAACCTTGAAAGTGTGAAAAATTGTATCTACCTTGGAGCCAACCTGAATAGAAGAGGCGCCGAAAAGAACAACAAGAAACAAGGAACAGAGTGGAGACTACGTTAGAACGATGAGTTGTATGAACTATTTGACGATCCACCTGTTTCCTCTTGCATAAAGTTACGCAAATTGCAATGGGCGGGCCATGTAGCACGAATGGAAGATAACCGGCTACCCAAAAGAGCATGAATGAGTCGGGCACAATTTACACGTCCAGTGGAAAGACCGAGGACTCGATAGGAAGACACGAGAGAAGCTGACATTAGATCCTTGTTGGGAGTAAATAACTGGTCGACAAGGTCGTGGAATCGTGATGATTGGAGGAAATTAATCCTGGAGGCCAAGGTCCGGCTTGGGCTGTCGCTCCATAGATAATGATTATCAAAACCATGTAGTGGATGTTGAATGGCAAGATCGGAACATTCCAAATTAGAGTAGGTATATCAGGATACACCTAATTGAAGGAATGTGGCAGAAGACTCCACGCTTGAGTGGTAGGATCACCATGTAAGAAACTGGAGTACATTACAATAGGCTACTATTTCGCATGATTTGTACGGTAATGTGTCTCTTGCTTCAGTTATTTTTGCGCCCGGCTTATTGTGCTGCATGGTGGTCTGCCTTCGATAAATATTTGACAGGAAAATCAAGTCAATAATGTTTTGCCGATTATTTAAGAAAATAAATTAGACTTAATAGCTCAATAGTTTGTGTAGTGAATTTCTTTAATCTAATCCGAGCCGACATATACTCTTGCATAAAGAATTATTACGTAAACTAGCCATTGACACACATAACTCCTACCCAAAAGATCCATTCTATTTAGTTTTCCCAGCATAAGTCCCTAAAAATATGCTTTCACCTTCAAATCTTGATTATCGAAGGCAATATTCTTTAGGAAATCTGTAAAATTGTTGACCAAAATTTTAATAAAACTACGAAGCAGAATTAATTAACATCACACATGTATTTCTCTTTAATAATACTATTTTTTCCGAATTTAAGGTCTTATTTGAGCATGCAAATCTCGTATACAGTGCTCCTACATCAGCTGGAAAAACATTGGTTAGCGAAATGTTAACCATTAAAACCGTACTGGAGAGAAAGAAAAAGGCTCTCATAATTCTTCCTTTCATATCAGTTGTTCGAGAAAAGATGTCGTATTTGCAAGTAACTAACATAAATTCAACTTCTAGAAAATCACATAACACCCATACTCAATTCAGGATTTGCTGACATCGGCGGGGTATCGAGTGGATGGCTTTTTCGGCGGGTACTCACCACCCGGTGGCTTTCAAAATATCAATATCGCAATATGCACCATTGAAAAAGCTAATTCTATCATCAATAAATTATTAGAACATAACAAATTAGATGATGTTGGCATAATTGTAGTCGATGAAATTCATTTGATATCTGATGCAGGGCGTGGCTATATTTTAGAGCTACTGTTGGCTAAAATCATGTATATGTGTCGGAAACATGGCTTCCAAATTCAAATTGTCTCGATGTCTGCAACTTTATCAAACATTGTTCTGCTACAAAAATGGTTGCAAGCAGAATTCTATGTGACCAGCTACAGACCTGTCGAACTGCAAGAAATGATAAAAGTGGGAACGAAAATTTATAACAATCAAATGGAATTGTTACGTGAATTGAAATGCGACGATTTCACCGCTCTTGGAAAGGATCCGGATCAGATTGCTCAGTTGTGTATCGAAACAATTTTAATAGATTGTTCGGTGATAGTATTTTGCCCGTCAAAAGATTGGTGTGAAACGCTTTGCCTTCACCTGGCTGAATCAATAATGAAAATGATGAAACTGAATGGTTTGATTAGTGAAAAAATTACTTCGCAGATAAAGAGATCAGAGCTGGATGAAGTAAAAATTCAACTGAAAAATTGCTCAGCAGGTAAGATAGTATAATGTTCTAGCTAAATTACTACAAACAATATTTTCTCTCAGGCTTAGACACAGTTCTGGCAAAAACAGTATCTTTTGGATGTGCTTTTCACCATGCTGGCTTGACCTCCGAAGAACGGGATATAATTGAAATGAATTTTAAATCTGGCGCCTTAAAGATCTTAGTCGCAACAAGCACTCTGAGCTCTGGTGTAAATTTACCTGCACGCAGAGTCATTATTCGCTCACCACTTTTCGCCGGAAAGAAAATGAATTCTCTTACATATAAACAAATGATAGGTCGTGCTGGGCGTACCGGAAAAGTAAGTTTTCGTAATTACCACCAAAATTTGTAAGTTGTGTTTGATGGAAATTTTTTAAAGGATACATTAGGAGAATCTATTCTTATCTGCACTGACACTAATATGAGAGCTGGAAAAGAACTAGTGTGTTCGGAACTACTGCCCATCAAATCCTGTTTAAGTCTAGAAAGTAGTGTACGCTTTAACAGAATCTTAATGTTGGTTATTTTAATTTGATTAGAATGTTACTAAATTTATAGATGCCATTGAAACGAGCTTTACTAGAAGTCATATCTTCTGGAATCGCATCATCCAAAGAAGATGTTAAAAAGTTTCTAGAATGCACTCTCTTACACGTTCAAAACATGGATGATACTAAATTGAAGGATTTGGCGAAACAATGCTCGGACTCTGGAAACCATTCAGATGACGAACAAACTACCCAAAAGGAAAAAGATCCACTCAGCGACTCTCTAAACTTTCTGATTGAATTTGAATTCATCAGACTTCAAATGAATGAACAAACTAATGAAACGAATTATGTTCCGACGAGACTGGGAATGGCGTGCTTATGTATGATAGAATTACATTTGCGACCGCTTAATTAAATTTATGTTCTCCCTTATTTTAGCGTCATCCTTGCCGCCAAACGATGGGTTATTGTTATTTTCGGAATTGCAGAAGTCGAGGGGATGTTTCGTTTTAGAAACAGAGCTGCATGCGGTTTATTTAGTTACACCGTATTCGGTGTGTTATCAAATAAATGATATTGACTGGCTTCTATATTTGGATTTGCATGACAGGCTTTCATCAGCCATGAAGCGAGTAGCTGAGTTGGTGGGCGTAAAAGAATCTTTTCTTGTAAAAGCAACGAGAGGTAACTCGAAATTGGATTATAAGACGTTGCAGATACATAAGAGGTTGGTAAATTAGAGTTCGAAAATAAAGTATAATTTTTATGCTGTGGAACATATATTTCTCTAAAATATAAATAATGAAATATATACCTAATATATGAACAATTTTTAAAGCATGAAATAGTCAAATTAAGGTCCCAAACATATACTAAACGAAGTTTTCTCTTCGTGATAATCTAAATCCATGTCATTCAGTCATTCTCTTCAATATTATTTGTTTGTTCATGATTATCAATATTTTCAGATTTTATACAGCAATGGCATTACAAGAACTTGTCAATGAAGTGCCTTTAAAGAAAGTTTCAGAAAAATATAAATGTTCTAGAGGTCTTTTACAAAGTTTGCAACAAATGTCTTCGACATTTGCTGGAATCGTAACGTCTTTTTGTAATGCATTGAACTGGACAATGCTGGGACTTATTGTCAGCGAATTCAAAGAACGTTTATTTTTTGGTGTACATCGGGATTTAATTGATTTGATGCGGATACCTGACTTGAACGGTCAAAAGGCACGAGCACTTTTCAATGCTGGCATAACTAGTTTAGTGGATTTGGCAAATGTAGATTGCCTTACGGTAGAAAAGATTTTGTTCAATAGTGTCAGTTTCGACTCTGAAAAGAAACGTGATGATGAAGATGAATACGATACAAACAAAAGAAATATGGTTCGATGCTTGTACATTACAGGAAAAACAGGTAATTATTCCAATTTTTGAAAAGATCTTCATGGTTTTATTTATATAATATTTGAAAAAGCTGTCAATTACATTTACCAAGTCCTTATGACAACATTGACTTTATTTTATTATTATAAAATCGGAAAAAGACAAACAGATAAAGGGATATTTCATGGAATTTATTTGCTCAGAAAGTATGCTGGCCGCATTGGTGAAGACGAGTTTAGAGAAAAAATGAAAAAACATGCACACTAAAATCCATTAACTAAGAGTTCGAATCAATTTGACGGGGTCTCAAATTTGAATCGTGTGGGATTTTAAATTATTGTAAAGTTTTTCTTATTTATTTTCACTACCTCTTTTATTTTTTTTAAACGGATGTAACAATTTATAACACACTGTATATTTTAATCTATTTCCACGCTAAACTATTTACAGCTGCAATGTCTCTCTCCTTCATTTTAGAGCACTTTTACAGTTTATGTCCACTCGCGCAATTGATCGTTTCTCTTCTACGGTTCGTCTACTGTCCAAACTCTCGTGGACTATGTCTGATTTTTCTTTTCTATACTTCTTGAGTATTCTATTCGAGAATCATAGATGTGTCTAAAATGTTGAGGAATACAGAGCTGAATTTCGTAACATTGCCTCCTCCTTAACACGAAGTTTCTGCTGGAACTTTGGTGAAGCCAGAACTGAATGCCTATATAGGCAACTGGACCCAGTTCTACGCTTTCCGGTCGCGTGGAAATAACAGTGGACTGTCTTCATCAGAAATCGAGAATGGGGAGAACGACTGCAGATCAATATTTGGACACTGGTATCTTGGCAGATCACCTCTATAATGCTCCTAATGACTTGCTAATCCAGCTGATTACTCTCCATTTTAGGCATAGCCACGTTGGACTTCGAAGTGGAGGGTTTACAAAAGACCAAATATTCTCAGTAAAGCAAGTGCTCCAAAAGTGCTGGGAATAAACATCGATGTGCACCAACTCTTGTAAACTTCAAGCAAGCATACGACAGTGTCGACAGAAATGCGCTGTAAAAATAATGCTTGACTTTGGCGTCCCAACAAAACTAGTCCGCATTGTCAAGGTCACGATGCTAACCACAGAGTCCCAGGTCAAGGTAAACGGTGAACTAACGGACAGCTTTAGAATGGAATCAGGCTTAAAATAAGGGGATGGACTTGCGCCAATGCTCTTTAATATTGCACTGGAACACGTCATCAGGAAAACATCAGTTGAAACCTTGGGTACACTAATGTTCAAGTCCACACAATTGGTAGCTGATGACGTCAATATTATGGCACGTGCAATCTCAGATGCCAAAGGAGCATTTCTGAGGCTAGAATTTGAATCAAACCGAATTGGCCTACCAGTTAATAAAACTAAAACTGAATTCATAACTCAAACGAGGAAGAACACTCCAGTTCGACAAAATCTGACCGTAGGAGACTACAATCTTAAAAGTGTGGATAACTTTATCTACGTTGGAGCCAACCTGAATAGAAGTGGCGCCGAAAAAGTCGAAATTGGACGCGGCATAAACGCCGCAAATAAAGCCTATTACACCGTACTTCCGATTCTAAGGTCCAGAATTGTGCACAGGAAAAATAAGCTCCGTATTTACAAAACACTACTCAAACCTGTGTTGTTAGATAGAAGTGAAACATGGACCCTGAAGAGCGAATCCGAAAAGGCAGTGGACATATTTGAACGCAAAGTGCTCGGGAAAATCGACGGCCCAAGGAAACAAGAAACAGAGTAGAGACTAAGTTGCAACGATGGGTTGTATGAACTATTTGACGATCTACCTGTTTCCTCTTGGGTAAAGTTACGCAAATAACAATGGCGGGCCATGTAGAACGAATGGAAAGTAACCGGCTACCCAAAAGAATATTAATGGGTAGAGCACAAGGTACACGTCCAGCGGATAGACCTAACACTCGATGGGAAGACGCGATAGAAGCTGACATTAGCTCCTTGTTGAGAGTAAACAACTGGCGGACAAAGTCGCGGAAGCGTGATTATGGGAGGAGATTAATCCTGGAGGACAAGGCCCGGCTTGGGCTGTCGTCTAGATGATGACGTTAGACTCTTGCACATGGTCTCGTAGACTTCGTAGCGCTTCTCACACATCCCTATAGTTGGATCTATCTTGAAATTTATTCTTCCTTACCAAACAGAAGAGGAACCGTGAATTGTGTTTGAGTCTCAGTGTCTTGCCAGGCGCTGGAATCTGTTTTTCAAGCTCCTCGAACCGCCCAAACTTCTTTTGGAAAATAAATGCCAATCCTCGTACGCCTCTGATACTGGCGGGGATGGTGTGCCAATGAATAATCATCCGGGAGCGTGCACAATTCTTGTCGTTATTCGGCAGTGACTCCATACCTGGCTTTCCGGGTACCTCCATATGCATCCGTAAACTCTCTGAAGGCTGGGTCTCCTTTGTATAGCGCCAGTCGATTTTGATGGACTATCTTCGTTTTTCCATTGCGGATCTTGCTTGTGCGATAGATGACATCATTGATCTTCTTCTTGATTAGATAAGAGCCTTCTCAGGACTTCTGTTAGAAAAAAATTTGCTCCTCGTCTGGTTGTGTAGCCATACTTTATCTCCTTCTTTGAAGCCGCATTCTTTGGCCTGTGCGTCGTATCGTTTCTTTATCCAGTCGTTGGCAACTTGAAGATTCGAGTGAACCATTTTGTGTATATCATCCATCCTGCTTCTCAACTGGATTACGTTATCTTCTCCCGCTAGATCTTCTCCAGGACGACATCCAAATTTCAGGTCACAAGGAACCTCATTTTGCATCCAAACAGTATTTTCGCAGACATTTCACCCTTGGACTCATTCATGGCGGTACGATAAGCCAATGTAAACAGGGGAAGGTACTGATCCCAACCTATCTGGTGGCTGAAAACTTCTTTGGACAGGTGTTTTCCAATGGTCCTGTTAATTTTCTCGACCATTGCATCTGACTGCGAATGTAACGCGGTCTCCTGGTCTTTTTGATTTCCAGCTTGTCAGAAATTTTCTGGAACACCTGGCCCTCGAAATTTCTTCCTTGATCGCTGTGGACCATATCCATATCGGCTGATAAATTCTTCTACCAATAATCCTGTGAAAGTTGTGGCCTCTTGATTCGGAATCGCGTAGACTTCCACCGACTATGTGAAGTAATCAATTACAACCAGAATGTATTTGCCACCATTTTGCGTGGTCGGAAATGGTCCAGCAATATCTAAAACTTTCAAACTGCAGGTCTTCGCCATCTTAAATTTTCCATACAATCATGCCCACCTTTGAAAGTAAATTACATAGCTAGTGCCGGCTTCCACAAGAGCTATGACCCTGTTGTCTTTTTCGGCACTTTTGGTTGCTCAGTTTGCTAACTCGATGGCGTTATCGAGTCTCTACCTGGCCTCTTTATCTAGTTAGCTAAGTTGGGTATGATTATCTAAATCTTCACGTCTTGCAGGCGAGTTGCAGGTTATTGCCCTGTATCCAATTATGCGGCCATTTTTCTCAGTTGAATTTCTCTGTGCCAGGGATCTTATGTACTTCTTTATTTTAGCCCAACTGAATGAATCCACAAAGGGTGGTCGCGGCCTCTAAGGCTCCCTTACGCAGATAGCTTCTATAGCATCATCTTTGCAAACGCATCCTCCTTCCTAACGGGCTTCCTGCCAGTTGAACAGTAATTCTCACCTCACCTTAGCTTGGACTAAGGTTGCGGTGTAGTCTCTCGCTACCGTGGGGTCGTTCGAGCACCTATGCTAATTTATGAGAAACAGCCCGCAAGATATTTCTATCGGTTTTGGAAGGACCAAGGACTTAATCTTCACATGTACTTTGAATTTCAAATCAGTCATTGGTGCACTTCTCTGAAGTTATAGTCAGTGAATACGATACCTGCAGGCCTGCGTCGTTACTGGAAATCTAAAATTAAATTATCTCTTCACTATTCATGCGTGGATTTCAAATTCAGGATTATGACTCATCAATTTGCATATGGCTCTGAGACAGTCGAAAATGAGTCAAACGCTGCACAAATATGAACCTTCGGAATTTTTGTCCATTCTTGTAGAAGGGCTTTCTTGAGCGCATCAAAACTTGGTATTTTTTTAGTGTTGACCTTGGGCTGACAAATCGAGCAGATTGGCATCTGGTGACCGTGAAGACCACAGAGCGATGGAATGAAAGAGGAACGTTGTCTCTCAGCCATTCTTAGTTGCGTCTACGGTCTACCACCGAAATGTTTGAAGGCCTACGACTTCAGAGTATCTTCCTAAACTGTTTCACGTTACACGTCCAGCTTCATATTGACTTTTTTGTCTAAAAACACGAGGAAAGAGTGACTATCTGCAGTCACCGCAGCCTAATCCATCGCAAACTGTCGTGCTTGGCTTCGGTGGCTTTCCGGATGTTTGTATGAAATCTCCGTTAAGGAAACACCGTCATATTATTTGCTTATGAATTGTTCAACCGGGAAATTTTGCTCTTCCCATAAGAAGTTACCATTGACCGCGTTTGTGCAAGCGCAACAGTTCCTTCGTTCTACCAGTCTACCTTTTTTTGAGTATCGGTGAGCTTTTTTGTTTTTATACGGCTTGACTTTGAGCTCGTTTTGCAACATTTGGCACATGTTCCTTAGAGATATATTCAGCTTAGCAGCCATTTATCTTGCATTGTGCCGAAGATTTTGTTGTATTTGAGACTTAGCTTCCCGATCCATCTTTGACAAAATTGCTGTTTTTAGGGTTTTGTAAAATTGTTTTACTACTACTAACTACTAAAATCGCGGCTGTCAGTCCGTCCGTTCGTCCGTCCGTGTGTCACAGCAATTTTTCTCGCAAAACTAAGTTTTTCGGTACCTCTTATCGCAAAATACGATTACCGTGCACAAATCGTGAGCTGCATCTTAGATACTATCGGGAATTTCTTTTGCTATTTTACGTAGTTAGTAGGCTTGGGGACCTTTCTTCGATGATTCATTTGCTGAATGTTTTGATGATGGCCGTTTGCTTGGATTTTTGTACGTTACCATATCCCACGATGTTGGAAGAATCCTATGAACGATGATTTGCATCTTACTCAACACATTAAATGTGCATTATCACATTGGAATTGACGCTTTCGAGTCCAAGTGGAGTCGTGACTATCCAAAGCTTAACTGCAATTTGTTCAGTTAATATTGTTATTGTCTTATCGCGAATTGAGGAATTGTATTTGAACAATCACCAACTGTGCCTCCTATTATTTGTTTTGCGAGTAGCTCAAGGAATGCAGCAGATAGAGATTAATCAGCCAAGGTCGAATGGCAATGAGCACTTTTATCGTAAATTTCCAAGCACTTTACGGAAACAGCACTTTTTGCTACACAACACGTGATATCGGACTGGATGCACTTATTCACCACATTTTACTCACTATGTATTGGCTACCGGCAATCACGACCATTGCAAAACAAAAATAATCCCCAACCTTCCTCAATCACACTCGGAGCTGTCCAAGTCTTTCTCTTCCATTCTCGCTGTCTTCTCGAATTTAATTTTTCGCCATAGTTCACATCAAATTATTAATCCTTTTCTGACCATTTCCCGCATAAATTATATCGTATAACGCGACCGGAAGATTTGTCACGTTGCTTCTTCGCAGCGGATCAGGCGTCCACGTGTAACGGAAACAACTGTTGACGACATTTTAACTATGACGATCCATCGTAATTAAATTGAGGAAATGCTCATTGTGGGAGTTCTCGCGGGAAAGCATGTGCCCCAGAATACGGCTCGAATGAAGAAAACAATTTTAAGATAACGAGTGCATTCTACACCGAATTTACATGAATGCATTTCATGATTATTTTTCTTGCAATTTTAATGAGAAGAGAAGGAAGACATTCTGTTGAAGTCTTGTTAGTGGGTAGGTATTTTGGGGAAAAATGGAGCCTTTCAAGAAAACATCATCACCGAACTGGTAGGAACACTATCACAATGATCCGCGATTTATTTCAAGTTTCTTTGATAGCATTGGTCGAAATGCTTATTCTTTAAGTTAATTTTATCCATTCGGCAATTTGTTAAAGGGAGTTAAACCACAAAACTTCAACACTTTTTATGGACTCTCCGAGTATTGATCTAAAAACTGCCGTTCTCCCGTGCTTCCCGTGCAATTTTTAAAACAAAATTTAATTAAAGTAGAGAAAATTTAAATAAAGTAAGAAAATTTGAAATGTAGTAAAGAAATTTAAATGAAGTAAAGAAATTTTAACTAGAGTAAAGAAATGAAAATTTTAAATAGTTATAAAAGTTAAACCTCATGACGAATGAAATTAAGGCGAGACATTTAAATTTTAATATAAAGGAAAATTGATATAAAATAACATTTGATAAAATTAATAAAACGAAAAGAATTCTACAAAAATAGGATTGCAAATAAAATCAATTACATATTTTTTTCAAATCTGCCACAAAATTCCGAGTATGAGATTAGAAGGCTTTCGAGCAGTTTGATTGTGTGACTGCTCGATTAATACAACAAAACCCTTCTGACATGAGCGTAGGTCTGCCTACCCAACTTGTTTTTTTCTACCACCACCATAGCGTTTTCCAGCCAGTATAGTTGTAACGTTTTATAGTAAGAAACATATAAGATTTCTTGATATTGAGGTGTTTGAGGCCTCTAACAAATGCCACTGAGGCTTTCCGCTGAAATATAGTGCTTTCACACTGTCTCCTTTGAACTCCAGCACGTATACAGAACTAAGATGTAAATGCAGTTGAAAGTTGGTTGCAGTTCAGTTGCCTCACCCTGTATAAGCAAAGAACGCATTTAAGACTTATAAAAGTTTTTAATGGTTATGTGTTTAGAAATTTCTTCGCGTTTGGCAAATGCAAATCACAAAAACAAACCTGTATTTATAATCTAATTACAAAATATACAATAAGAATTTCGACCAATAAACTCATCTTTCAATAGTAGCTTACCTTTCTACTGAAACTAAATTTATTTTGTCAGTATAATTTTTATTCTCATATAAAATTTAGAAAAAAAATTATTTCATCTAATACATTACAGGATTAACTATAAAAGACGTTGCCAAATTATTAATATCGCATGCCCAACAATACCTAGAACATGAAATCGGCGTGGAAAATGTCAAATGGAATAATCAGACAAATGAAGATATTGATTTAGTTAATAAAGAGGAGATTCAAGCAGATACTGCAACAGAATCTACCAATATATCTAATCCTAAACTAACTCATGATGTTGAACCCATGTTGGACCCAGAAACTAATACTCGTACAAAACAAAAAAACATCAAAGAAACTAAATCCAAATTCCAAAATAAAAATCAAGTCGAATTTATCAGTGAACACATACCGGTACATAAAACACAAACGAAGCCAATATCAGAAATTGGCAATTGTTCAGATTTTACCTTGAGAAAAAGTCCAAGGAATCACCCACGAAAAGAGATTTGTGATTTTGTAAAAAACAATAAAAACACTGCAGACTCGAAACTTCCATTCAGTGGGGTTGTTCATAATCCACAGAAGGTAACTGACACAGAAACGAATAGTATTTGTTTTAAGGAACCAATTCAACATTCAAATGGTGCAGCTGGTACAGTTTTTGGCACTGTTTTGGACAAAGCTGCTAACCACTCAAGTAAAACATCAGACACAAAAACGCCTAGTACTGCTTCGAAAGAGGATGTTCCCACTAAAACATCTCGTGTGTCAGATATTTTCAATGACTCAACGTTGGATATAAACTCGCAAATTGCAGTTGTGTTGGATAAACAAAATACTCAAAAAGAAAGTAGGGATCAAAATTCGTGCAAGTCAAATGAAAATCAAATAAGAGTGAACGGTAGCCCGATCAATAAAAGTGTCGAAGAAATTGTTGAATCGCAAACTCCCAAAGCAACTCAACGGTCTTTAAGGTCCAACGCAACCCGTATGGCTCGAGCCAGACTGACTCAAAAGAAGCTTATTAGTAAAACGAAAAAGGAGCAAATCAAAGTTGATTCGGACGTGAAGATCAAATCAAACGCGAGCAGCTCCATCGAGATCTCAGATTGTGCATCATCGTCTCTTTTGAAGAATCCTATGCAATTGAACTCCTCACATATTTTAAGTACAAGCAAAACAGAAGCTGCTGCTTCATTCAAATGCTTATCGATAGTCGACATGTGTGGTAACAAAACTCTGTTCCGAACATGTATGGACGAAATAAACAAAGCAAAATATCTAGGATTATCCGTGGCTGTCCAAAAACTAACCCACAAAAAGCGTCCCATAATTGGAGCTAACTTGTTAATAAACCAAGTTCAAAACTGTAAAGAAGAGACAGATATTCATTTTGTTTTTGATGAGGCGCTTTACATTGCGGGACTTTCTCTATGCATTGAGGGAAACATAGTCTTGTATTTCAATCTACAAAATAAAGACAATCAAAATCAACTGAATCAGAGAGAGATAATAGATAATTTACTTACAATCATTAGCAATGAAAGGTTAACTTTAAGAATATTTGATGCTAAGGAGCAACTGAAAGTATTACGAAAATGCATACCGGAACTTATAGAAATTAAAGCGAAAATAGAAGATCCTAAAGTCGGACATTGGCTTCTTGAACCAGACAAAGAATTGACTTTGAAAAATATTGTAAGTAGTTTTATAAAATTGTTTGTGATGTACATCAAATCTCGTTTCTTTTATAGGTTCAACAATATGCCCCGGAGTGCAGTGCACTCGCATCTTTAGCAGGATCTTATATTTCTAGTCATAGTATTGGATTAAATACGACCAGCTCCATATTAGGAAAAGTAAGGTATTATGCGGCTTTTTTAGAACATTTAATTAGTAATTAATAAATATTTCTTCCAATTTAGAGCTTCAGTTGAAGCTTGTGTAAGTTTGCATATTCTGGAAAGTCAACTAGAAAATATGGAGCGTATCGCTAATAGCAACTTGAAAATATTCTTTCACGGTAAGGGATAATGAAAATTTATTTGAATTGCGCGTTATGGCTTTCTTGTTTTTAAAGAGCTGGAAATGCCTGTACAATATGCCTTGTGGAAGATGGAGACTGTTGGCTTCCCAGTTGATGAAGGCTCTTTGGGGAATCTCTCAAAGTACATTTTAGATGTCATGAAAAAATTAGAGAAAAAAATGTATCAATTGCATGGATCGCGATTTAACGTAGCGTCAACATCAGCGATAGCAAGGGTATTATCGGATTTAAAATTCACATGAACTCAATAAAAAGTTCACACACTTTTTTTAAGGTATTAGGACTGCACAGAAAACCAAACGGCCGATTTTCAACAGCAAAACAGATTTTAGAAAAAATTGATTCGCCTATGGCAATTATGATTTTAAACTATCGAAAGTTAGGGGCAACATTAAATAAAACATTACAACCGTTAATACAGCTTGCACGTAAAGGACGGTAAGTCTTTTTTTGAAAATAAGATATAGAATAGCATCGAGCATATAGTTATAGCTGTATTTATTTTACTTTACTATCAAAAATCTTGAATTTTTTAGAATTCATGGTAACAGCATAAGTTTTACGTCAACTGGAAGAATTTCTATGCAGGAGCCGAACTTGCAAAATGTAGCAAAGGATTTCACCGTCGAAATTGATGGGGAAGATAGCCATTTTATTTCATGTAGAAGCTCGTTCGTTTGCGTTGAAGGAAGGTGCTTAATATCTGTAGATTATTGTCAATTAGAAATGCGTATTTTAACACATTTGTCACAAGTAAGCGATAGGTTAAATTCAACAAAACCATATCAATATAAAGTTCTATACGTTCCCCTTGCAAGGATGAGATCCTCACTAAAATTATGAAAAGTGAAGAGGATATTTTTCGAGCTATAGCGGCCCGATGGAATAAGATCCCACAAGATGAAGTATCGGATAACGTTAGAAATGGTACAAAGCAAATTTGTTACGGCGTCATTTACGGAATGGGCTTGAAATCACTTGCGGAAAGTTTAAAGTGTGGTAGCGATGATGCTGCCATGCTGGTGGAACAATTTCATAGCGCTTACCCTGGAATAAGGTATTATTTATTTTGTTTCGTGAAAATTCTTTGCATTAATCTGAAAAACACTACCCGTTAATATATTGTCTGACATATTTAGGCTTTACACAAATAAAGTGATCAAATTTGCTAAACAAAATGGCTACGTGGAAACTATAACTGGACGTAGAAGATATCTACCTCATATCACGAGTGCAGATGAATCACTTAAAAGTTAGTGGATCTTTTTCTTATACCGAAGGATTCCTTATCCCTTCATTTATAGGTCAAGCTGAACGTCAAGCCCTTAATACAACCATTCAAGGATCTGCTGCTGACATAGCCAAAAAAGCAATTTTACGTGCAGGACGAAATATTCAGAAGTATCGGTCGCGAATAGGCATCACCGCTGATGATGTACAATTTGTATTACATTTGCATGATGAGTTGCTTTTTGAGGTACCAGAGAACAGCGTCAGTAAAATAGCAAAAGTTGTTCGAGCTAGCATGGAAAATAGTGCGGAACTAAGCGTTCCACTTCGAGTCAAAATACGAACCGGGAAATCGTGGGGATCGCTTAAGGAAATATAGGTAATTAGTGATTTTAGCCTAAGATGTCTACGGAGTATTGTACGTCTTGTGGATCTTGTATTTATTTATTTTATTAAAACAATCAATGTAAAAAATTGTGTTTTCTATGCAACTAGGGAAAAAGATAAAATAAAATTGATTAATATAACTTAATACAAAAATAATGTTTTCAAAATGGGCGTCCTAAAGTGTTGGCATAAAAACGAATACGAATACAATGTCATTAATTGTATCAATTCTTCTTCTTCTTCATAGCACCTCAGCCCCTCTCGGGCCTACGTTTCCTGCAAATAGCGCCTCCAACTGTCTCGGTCCATTGACCGCGTCCTCCAATTCTGAAATCCGAGCAGCGATGAACTGTCTTCGTCGACCGAGTTAGACCAGCGTTTCCTCGGTTTCCCCACTGGTCTCCGCTTTTCAGTTATCCCAACGAATACCTTTTTAGATATCCGCTCTTTGTCCATACGATTCATGTGGCCAGCCCATTGCAGCTTCCGGAGTCTTACAATCGTTGAGACTTTCGGCTGGTCAAAAATTTCACACAGCTCATGCTTGTATCAAATTCGCCATTGGTCCCCGTTTAGCTTCGCGCCGATTAATCGCCTCAGGACCCGTCGCTCGAAA
Organism: Odontomyia ornata; assembly: GCA_963969285.1. Taxonomy (NCBI): domain Eukaryota; kingdom Metazoa; phylum Arthropoda; class Insecta; order Diptera; family Stratiomyidae; genus Odontomyia; species Odontomyia ornata. The sequence goes on from OZ017741.1 coordinate 307,083,840, forward strand.
GCGTTCAATATGTTTGCGGATGCTTTGGTTAGGGTCCATGTTCCACCCCATAGCATAACACAGGTCTTACCACAGATTCGTATACCTGTAGCTTTGTTTTCCTGTGTATGCAGCTCTTCAAGATGGTCAAAAATGAATAAAATCTTTTATTTGCTAGCTGTATTCTTCGGCATATTTCGTCTCTTTCATTTGCGATTCTGGTTATTTTGGCGCACACAAATTCGCTCATATTTTCGATACTGATACTTTGTGTGTTTGGGGTATTTTTTCCCAACTGCGTTATACTCTTTGTTTTATTCTCATTGATTTGTAGCCCTACTAGTTTTGCTACGCTTTCGAGTTTCAGGAGAAGTTCTTTGGCAGTTGTTAATGACCGTGACAAAATGATGATGTCGTCGACATAGGCTACCACTTGGCTCGACTTAAATAGTAATGTGCATCGTGTATCGATAGATAGCTTTCTTATGACATATTCCAGAGCCAAATTCACTAGCAATGGGGCCAGCCCATTTCCCTGCTTTAGTCCGATATTAGTGTCAAAGTTATCGGTGAGTTGGTTATTGATGCGGACTTAGGAGGTCGTCGACGTCATTGTCATTTTGGTAAGACGAACTAATTTGGCTGGGATGCCATAGTAAAGCATTATTTGGTACAGTACGTTACGATCAATACTGTCGTATGCTTGCTTAATGTCAACGATAATTTGGTATACGTCTATGTTAAACTCCCAGCATTTCTCAAGTACCTGCTTGACTGTGAATTATTGGTCTATTGTCGATCTACCTGCTCTAAAACCACCTTAATACTCCCCAGTAATACTGTTAGCACATACTCCGATTTTATTTTCTGAAAATATTTTGTAAACTGTACAAAGCAGTGATATGCCTCTATAGTTTTCGCACTGTAGGTTGTCACTTTGTTTGTGGATGGGGAATATAACAGATTGACTCCACTCGTTCGGTATATGTGCTTGTTGCCAAATGTATTGGATGACCGTGTGAATCGCTTTCTGAATACAAACTGCCACCATCATGAGGTCCACTAGAATCTCATCAATGCCCGGTGCTTTATTATTGTTTTGGGCTTTGATGGTAGAACAAACTTCATCCAGAGTAAATGGGGCCAATGAAAGCTCTCCGGAAATATCTATAGGCTTTGATATTCTGGATGCTTATCCTTCCTTAGTCTTAGTTTCATCAGCGAAAATATTGCCGATGTCATCACGTCAGAGCATTGTCTTGGGCCGATAACCACCTTTCAGGCTTTTCACTACTTTGTATGCTTGTCTTGTGTTGTTGCTCGCTAGGCTTACATCGATACTTCTCAATTGGTCATTATAGTATTTTCTTTTGTTATTTCTAATTACGTTATTCGCTACTCTTTAAGATTCTCATAATGTACTCTCTTCGTCTTGGTTTTCCTTCTTAAAGATTCTTTGTACGCGTGATTCTTTATGTCTAACTCATTCTGGCACTCATAATCGAACCGATCATTTCTTTTACGCCGGACTTGATGTCTGATTGTGTATTCTGCCACGGCCTCAATATCCGCTTTCACTTCTATCCAGAGCTCTTTGCTTATTTTCAGCGGTGTGTCTGATAAGATGGGAGCCAGCTGTTTGTCAAGGGTCTCCGTGAAATTTTTGTCGATCTACAGACGCTGTTCTGAGCTTTTCGATGTCAAATTTTTGTAGCGAGTTGGTCTTCATGGCATACGCCTTTGTCAAACGAAAAAGTCATAGCCAAAATCACTTGATTCAATACTAATCGTTATAAATTTTAAAAGAATATAAAGCAAATTCCAAACAATAATAATATGAAAGCTTAATGGCCCAAATGGCTCTCTAAAATAATGCGTTACTAGTTAAACACTGTCATGATGAGTTTCGCACACATGCGGGCCAATCCCAAATTCTCCGTTAAAATTTCCGAACATTAGTTTTTGATATTTCAATATAACTTTCTAGTCTGCGCATAGTCAACCGACAATCTCTTTCAATCATAAGTCGCACACCCTCGACGTTTTCTGATGTTATTGCGCGCGAAGGATGGCAAGAGCGAGAATCACAGGTAAGTGACGTGCAGCTATCTTTAAATCGCTTGTAGCACTCTTTGTTTCTTGCTTTGCTCATTCAATCCTCTCCAAATGCCTGAAATTTCCATTTTTAGTGGTCAACCTACTTGTGGCAAGCTCCCATGAGCTGCCAGCCTACTTTGGCAAGAGCAAATGCTTGCATGGCTTAATATATTCTATGTTTCGCATGAAAAAAGTACAAAATACATTCCTTGCATGCCAAAAATTCACCTTGCACTGTCCACTCTACACCTACACCTCTGAGAACAACTAAATGAAACACACGTTCAATTCCCTCCACTGACAGCTAGCTTGTAGAGGTAAACAAAATCCTTTTCTTTTAATTTTCATGTTTAGAAATAAATACATTGTCAAATACAAAGTAGCATATGGTAACACGATTGCAGATTTTGATTCTATTCACACACTAATACATACATATAGTCAATTTAAAAGTCAATAGTTAGTCCACTTAGAGCAACGACACAATAAACACATAAAACGTTCCATAAAAGAGAATATCTCTTACAGTTTAAATTTTTGAGTTTCATTTTAATTTTATTAATTATTTAGTTGCGTACCAATGAATGCCAACATTTCAATCTCTATAAAACATGAACGGATGTATGAGCTGAAATGAAATACAACTCGTAAAGAGCGCTACGATGTTTTCCGTGAACCGTTTTAATTTCATGGTTGAAATTTGCCTAAAAAACCCTACAAACGATTTTTGTTGACACCATATACCGCCATCTAAATTTGCATAAAATGTCAGCCTACATGTGGTCAAGAATGTGTTCGTAGGGCTTTCATGTACATGGCTTGTTAAGCTGTAGTAAGGCTTTGTAATCAATTGTTTTCGAGCTAGTCTTTGCAACATTAAAGTAAAACTTCGTTGATCTACTTTTTCTGTCATTTGTAGCAACAAACAAAGCCGACAAATACGCAAAAGTCTATATAAATAAATACACGCTGTGTGTGAACTATGGTGTCTCGAGAAAAACTGTGGCATCGAGGGAGTTTCTGAAGAGTTGTAGCTTACATTGATACTCAATAGAGACTGCTCAAACTTAGTGGCGAGGAGATCTAAAGATAGGCTCGATACTTTTGGGAGAAACCTCGTATTCCTTGTGATCTCGGTCACTCACTTATATCTCATCTCGCCATTTACTAAATAATTCGAACGACTTCGATGTTTTCATTGGGGACGGGCCTGGTCAGACGTAATCGTAAACAGGATTGCGACCTATTTCAACATTCAGGTTAGCTGAACCCTATCTGAGGTCTACATGGTCCAACATTGCACCCATGCTCACTTTATATATGATACACAGTTTTTCAATGTACATATGTGTATCACTAAGTCTATTTCATTGTTAGCCGTCGGCAAGTGAACACGAGTAACGTATATGCGATGTGTGTCCTGCCCATTTTCATCCTGAGACCAAGAACGTTTTTCCAATCTCTCATACGAGATCTTTCCCCGTGAGCTATCGATAGATCCCTAAGGAAATTTTCTGAGGCGCAACAGAAAGGTACGCATTAGTTCCAGTGCGTACGTCCAGGTCGTTAGAAAATTTTCAGGATCATGCGTCTTGTTTTCTTCCTTCTAAGAAAACTGGATTTACCTGCTTGAAGCTGGCAACAAGCTGAAGCATCTGACCTCACCTATTTAGCAAGGTCATACACTTCAACTTGCTGCCGTCCTCAAACAGGTAAATCCAGTTTTCTTAGATGGGAAGGACGCGACGCGGAGAGGAAGAAAACAAGACGCATGAGCCCTAAACATTTTCTAACGACGTGAACGCACACACTGCCACAAATGCGTATCTATTGGAGGCGCCTCAGAAAGTTTCCTAAGTCTCAAGGCGATAATTCATCTACCGATAGCTCAAGGGGAAAGATCTCGCATGGAAGATTGAATATGCGTTCTTGTTCTCCAGATGAAACCAGTCAGGATGTACATCTAATATATGCTAGTTGTGTTCACTTGTCGACAGCTGACAACAAAATGGGCTCAGTGATACACATACAATGAAAAATGTGTATCGTATACAAAGTGAGCATGGGGGCAATATTGGACCATGTAGACCGTGTTCAGCTAACCTGAATGTTAAAATAGGTCGTAGTCTTGTTTACGGCTACGTGTAACCTGGCCCATTAATTGTCAAAAGTTAACGGATGAAGAGGAGTATTCAAAATCTTTTAAAATAGACGTTTGTTCCGAAAAGCTAGCTGAATGATAAGGTAAGTGAACTTGATTTATGCGTTAAAAACAAAACCTTTGATTGCGATTGAAATTCGACTATTTCGTCTAAGTCTCACGATGGTGGAGTCTTTATTGCTATCAATAATGCTTGTTCTTGTACCGTTTTTAGTGACTTCTGCGTTTCTTTATCTAATGAATATACGCTAGTAAAATTTCCCTTAGATTAAGCTTATATTTATTAGTATTCACTATGTATAGTATGCAACGTGCAATTGTTCGTTAAATATTTATGAACCTTTTTTTGATGAACTGTCCAACTATGTATATTCTAACTGGGGTTTCTCTTGACTATCTGCTGTTGGGTGGTAACTTTAACACACAAACTATTCACGTCTCATATCAAAAACCCCAATTTCTAAATGTAGCGCATCTTTCCCGTCATACTTTATAATACCATGACTGCGGGATCGCTAGCGTAACGCCACCTTCACGCGAGATGCCATTAATTGCATTCGCGCTGAATGAGGGGTCTCTTCACGAGATCTTACCATGTCTCAATTGAAAATAGAATGAATAGATGAGTGCAAAGGAGGGTCGACGCTCGCCACAATCAGTGAAGGGCATTTCAAGACAAACGACTGATTTTCTGTGTTGAGTCATTGCCTTCTTACTCAGGCCCGAAAATGGAAACACTACGTCACGTCGCGAACTAACCTCTTCGAGCAGCCTCATCAGCGCCATCTAGTGCTGTTCAAATCAAACAAATTTTCTAAAGATTTTTGACAGTACATATGACTGTAGTTAGAAATTTTATCAGGGCTATGTCAACGTTTTATTTTAGATATGAGGCGTCGAAGATATTAGCGCGCAAATATATGTATTTCCGTCTCGTTTGTATCATTTCGGCTAAATTTCATCTGAGAAATGTCATACTTGACTATCTCAAAGGCTACTTTCGGCATTCAGAAATGCTGCTTTCAAAGTTTCTGGAAAGCTGTTTTCAAAAAGTTAGAGCTACTGAGCAGCTGTTTCCGGTACGCGAAGTACCGTCAGGTACGTTAATTGATTTCCTTATGGGCCTGAGTAAGAAGGCAACGGTTGAGTGCAATTGTTAACACCATGGAAGAAACATATTTACCTTTTTAAAAGCACCAAGAAAGGAGAGAAAAACTTTCACTAAAGTACTGCGGCCAAAGAATTACCAGGAAATTGATTTGCGGCTTATGTCCTCTCCGTCCCGCCCTGAGTCACCAGGTGTACCAAGTTGATCAACAGTTGGCAGTTTCATTAAGGAGATGTTTTGAGGTTAGTAGCTGGGCTGTAAAATCTTACCAACGATGGAAAATTTTTATTGTAGCATGATTAACAACGTCTATAGCAGCGTTGGACGTAATATGTTGAAGGGCCAGCTAGCGATTTTCAACTGAAGGAAGCACAACTCATCAATACAAGTCATCAAGCCAAAGAATGCCATGGAAAAATTGCGTGTGCTTTGTCTTAGTAAAGGATCAACTCGAATTCTAGATTTAGCAGGGACATTCAAGAAGATGTATAGCTATGGTGATAAATAGCTCAATAAAACGGAATTTATCAAGGGAATCCGTGATACTGGAGTAGAATGTTCGGATAAGGAAGGACTGGAGATTTTTAATATATGTAAAAGTTGCCCAGCCAGTTGTTACGAAAGTATCAGTTGCAAATACAATACTTAATAATGCATTGAAAACAGTGATAGTAAGATTATTACAGTTAAAGGGCCGGTTGTAGGGATGAAATACATATGCGCGTTAATATAGGATATTTTTAATCATAGAGTTTTTTGAAGGCACTTGTTTGAGCTTGTTCATGATTGAATAATAAAAACGCTTGTTAAATTTATTTTTATTTTTTGATTCTTTATTTTTTGACACCATGTCGGTTCGCAGATCAGAAAAATGTGAATTGGAAAGTTGTGCTCCTATGGAATTGTTGGAAGCCTCATTATTTTTTTCGACAATTTTTTTAACGCATTTAAACAGGCAATGTGCATCGGTGGCTGAAATACGACCTAAATCCCTCTCCGGACTAGCTGGCAAAGAAGCCTTGAAGTAGACTGTGAAAATACCAACATAAAGGCCTTAAGAGGCACAGTTCGTTGATGCGCCTCAAGACCACGTCTTGAAGCGATGAGAGATCAGTTTAAATTCTTTTCGGAGTATCTCGAACGAAGAGACAGAGCAAAATCCTTTTCTAAATTAATTAAAAGTAAAATTTAATCCTTTCCTCTCGTCAAACAAAATAACAGATACTTCCAGGCTAACTTCTAAAGTATTGTAGTAATCGAGCAGTCGCGTAAGCAAACTGCTCGAAAACCAGCATAACACTGTTCCGAAATTTGAATTGCAGATTTGAAAAACGTTTGAAACAGACATTTTTACCTACCCAATATCTCTACAGTATATGATACTATCAAAAGAAAAGAGACAGCCAGATGAAAATTTAAGTCAATGGTAAAAACTGATATCAAATGATCTCTGTACAACTATTTCTATTCTATTGAGCAATCCATTTCCACTAAGCAACCCAAACCATTATGGTCTTACGTTCACTCTCTAAAGTCGTCTTCCTGTATATCTGACAATATGACTTTATCAATAATTCTAGGCTCTCTTCTGTCTAGACTGCTTCCCGAGAATACCTTATTTCTTCATTAGAAGATGTCTTGAGAAATTTAAAAAAAATATTTTTTACAAGTTTAAGCTATCCCAATTGACTCTCTTTACATAATTAACCCACTTTATGTTCTCCTCACATTTATTTATGTGTGTGTTTTGTTTTAACTTCATCGCCATTTGGTTACGAGTAGTTCGTATTTTCCACAAAAAGTACAATGCAGTACCGTCTTTGTCGGGATGCGAAGTGGTTTAGAAACCCTTCGCGCAAGGTACATCTACATATAGGCTGTAACTTGGTCCATTTTCTCAGTCGATCTCTTTGCATAAATCTAAAATTCTAAATTGAAGTACTAAGCTTTTTATGTATAAAACTGTTTTCCTTCTTGTCTTTTTTCTGAGGAAAATGCTTCTCTAAACACAGAAACCGAAATGTAAAAGTATTCTTCACGATGAGACTAAAATTAAACAATTATTTTTTAGATTGCGCAGAGTACGATGCTTTTAACCTCTTGGAGTTCCCATTCGAATATGCACATGCACAGCTGTAAAGAAATTACTTAATCAAACCATATCTTTCACCATCATTTATGTTGCGACAGCCCAAGCCGGGCCTTGGCATCCAGAATTAATCTCTTCCAATCATGACAGTTCCTTTGTCCGCCAGTTGTTCACTTCAAACAAGGATCTGTTGTCAGCTTCTATCATGTATTCCAATCGAGCCCTCGGTCTTCTCACTTGTGCTCTATCCTTTTATGTTATTTTGGGTAGCCGGTTTTCTTCCACTCTTTCTACATGGCCCGCCCATTCTTATTTACGTAGCTTTACGCAAGAGGAAACAGGTGGATCGTCAAATAATTCATACAACTCATCGTTGTAACGCAGTCTCCACTCTGTTTCTTGTTTCACAGGGCCGTAGATTTTCTGGAGCACTTTGCGTTAAAATATATCCACTGCCTTTTCGGATTCGCTCGTCAGGGTGCATGTTTCACTTGTAAAACATATCTTCAGAGAACATTAATGGCTATATTTCCTCTATTAAATAACTAATTATATACATTAAGGTTCTTTGAAAATTATCTATCTATTAATATAAGAGTTTCATACAAATTTTGTTGTACCTTCCAATTTTAATTAAAATAGATTCTTCCGGGAAGAGGCCAACATCTTAGAATTTAGATTGAATCACTTCCTAAGCTACTGGTATGATTTAAATTGTGCCTCTGTGCTTCTATGAATCTGATATTTGTGATCAATGTTAAAACCTATATTCAGATCAAATTTGTCAATTTGACGGAATTGCCACCAAGGCTAAATAATCCAGTTCAAATTTGCCCAGCATTTACCCATTTCAAGTCAAATATTAAATTCTTAGTGACCCCCATTCTCATGGAATATCTAATAATTAAAAGGAATACACGTGTTAAGGATACATTGTCATGTTGAATAGGAAGTAAATAAATACATCATAATGCATGATATTGGTTTTTCATTGATAACGAAAGCATTTCAGTAAAGGGGTAATGGTTACTCATTGCATGTAGCACGAAACGTATGACCATTGAAAACAAAAACGTTTAACGAAAGGGTAATCATGCACATTCGACAGTGACCTAATAAAATGTTATAGCTTTCAAAGTGAAATACTAACAACGATATAAGCATGATTGTGATCCACCTAGTTCATTTCTGCAGAAAAACATCAATTATCAAATACAAACGGTCTAAAGGCAATTAAATGTTTCAAACAAATGCTTTCATAGGAGGCGAGAGCTTCAAAAAGAAACGGAGTTCAAACTGGGAGGAGATTTTGATATTTACTTTATTTGAATCTACACGTTGATACTTTGTGATTCAATATAAAAGAAATACTGCGCTATTATCCCATGAAATGGAATTTATATGTGCATAAATGATATGCATTTGTTAAGGACTAATAACAATACTAGGTAATTACTGGCTAACAATCGCTCTAATAATTTGTATAGAATACGTGAGACTTTAAATAATTTTTTAAATATTACTGTACGCCAAATCAGGGGTTCCAGATAGTGCTGACAAAAGGAGCGAAGAAAGCCGCAAAGAAACTCCTTCAAAAAGTGCCAGAAAACAAAGTTCGCATGGACGTCCAACAAGAAAAAAGACCTGATACGAAACTGGAGAGAAAGAAGCCCCGACGAAGACCTCGGCAGCAAGCGCTGCTGCTAAAACATCAAGATGACCGATCCTACGTGGAGGTGCTGCGGGATATCAGGGAAAATGTAAGGCCCGAGGACACCAACACTGCCATTAAAGCAGTATGGCCAACGCGGACGGGCCACATCCTGGTCAAATTCGGAGCAGAGGCCGACAATAGGGAAGCATTCTGTTGTTACGGCTGCGCAAATCGTTACAAATATGCCACCAGCCTACCTGTACTGGCGTGATGATTGCACTTCACCATACACCACCACAATCCTTGATACCTAGAGGGGGAAGGGGCTGTCCTTTAGAAATAAGAAGAGACTTTTTTTCTTTCATTTATATACAACAGATCTTTATTTTCGTTTGACAATACGTTATTTTGCACACACAAATGCCTTGGTTATTGCTGAATGACACATTCTTTGTCACAAAGGTGTCATTTACGGAGCTCCTAATTTCCATTATTAAAATAGGTACATTCTAAAGAAATTAATTCAAAGCAATCTCCACTTGAAAATTATTTATGTTGTTGTACTGTTGATGGCGAGTACTGTTGATGGCGACCCTCGTACAATGGTTTGCATTCAGTGGTGTACTTAGAAAAAGGCTGGAACTAGAGTTTCACCGGCTTGGGCCTAAAAAAACTCTGGATTCAACTCGTGCAGATGTCCCCTTCGTCTCCCGTGGATGTTTTCCCTAGAAAATTTTTGTACTCGTGTTGAAGTTTTGTTGATGGCGAAAATATCTCTTCTTTACAGCGAACTTCTTAGCAAATGACGTCCACAATTGCCTCCGGCAGTCTCTCCTCGAGACTTGTGTTAATGCTGGCTCCCTCGTCTAATTCGCCAGTAACTTAAATACAAACAAATTGCTTGCATTCCTAGTGGGAATCGTAGACCTTCGCTCCAGTTAACCGCAAAACGCTGAGCTTTTTAGTGTGCTACTTTCCCTTAACCTGCTTTACGAATTCATTCCTCTCTTTTTCCTCGGGAATAATCTTGTTGCATGAACAGGAACGCCAGCTCCAATCTTATGCTTTTGCTCTTTTCGTCTTCAGTATTCATAAATCTGAATATTCGACGGCCTCTCCTCATATGATTTCTGAGTTGGTTGATGCGGCGAATTGATACTCAGTTGAGCAGATTGCGCATAGTACACACATTCAATTGTGTACATGTTCCCCATGTGCTCTCAATATGGTAATTGTATGGACTACCATGTATGCATGTGGAATTTGCCGGGGAGCCAATTTAGTGACTTGACCAATAAAACGTAAGATATAAGGTTCTTATATACAATCAATTGCAATTATGTATTCTGTATAGGGTGTCACCGTTCCCTAAGTATGGGCGGTGAAGCAAACATTGCTTGTTGGCTCGCAGAAAAGTGCTACGTGCAACGAACGAGGTATTGGGAGCGTGATCAACTGTTATAGATTTCCGAGCAATTAGTATTCGCCTATGCTAATAATTGTTGTCGTAACGTGTCGTAAGCAAAGCATGGGGGCATGATCAACTGTTATGGAATTCCGAGCAATTAGTATTCGCATGTGTTAATGATTGTTGTCGTAACACTGTGACGCAGTAAAGAAAGTCCTCGGCAAAAGCGCAACTATAGCCCCACTCGAGCTGATGGCAACACTCGAAATAAGGGACATTGACGGCGTCGAAAGGGAGTTCCCTAACGTGAGCAGGATCAAAGTGATGCTGAAACCAGAAAACCATAGAGAACAACGCATGGCCATAATTGACTTGACCGAAAAGGACGCCGAACAATTTCTGAATAAGGGTAAAGTAAGAATAGGGTGGGTTATCTGTAGGATATGGCAAAGAGCAGCGCCTCTTCAATGTTTCAAATCCCTTGGTTATGGTCACACCGCACAAGTATGCAAAGGACCCGATAGGAGTTCCCTATGTTATAAATGCGGTGAAATGGGACATAAAAGAAAAGAGTGTACAAAAGAGGCACACTGTATTCTTTGCAAGGATGCTGATTCAAGACCTGATCTTGGACACGTCTTGGGATTAGGAAAATGTCGGGTTTTCCAGGAAGCCCTAGCCAAGGCAAAATCAGAACTTTGATGGCCCGCATCCTGCAACTAAACCTATACCGCAGTTCAACCGCCCAAAATCTGCTTGAGCATTTTGCGAGGGACATGAAAGCTGACTTTGTGCTGCTGACTAAGCAACACCATGATAAAAGTTTGGCATGATTGTGTCCTGATGAAACTGGTACTGCCGCCATCTGGATTAGGAATAGTGATTTCCAGGCGGGGAGCTAATGGCTTTGTGTGGGTTCGGTGCTCAGGAACCACCTTCTTTAGTGTGTACTTAATGCCGAACTGATCGATATCATCGTTCCAAGCCAAGCTTAACGCTTTGGAGGGCGCTGTATCGAATGCAGATGAGAACGTCCTCATTGGGGGAGACTTCAACGCTAAAGCAATCGGATGGGGCATGCCTCAAGCAGATCCGCGGGCAAAACGAATCCGGGAAATGGCGGTCAGGACGGTGGTCGTCGTACTAAACACTAGAAATACGCCGAATTGGCACCGTATTGGCTGTGAGGAACCATACCGGACGTGACATTTACCTCGGAGTCCTTAGTACGGAGGATACACTATTGGAGAGTATTAGAGTAATACTCAACTGGTGATCATCAGTGCATTCTGCTTGAGAGCAGCGATGTTGTCTCCCGAAGTCCGTGCTCTCGGCTTTCCACAATTGGATGAAACATCGGAAGCATGGACGTCGCGAGGTTTGTCAAGGTGCTCACAGCAGGTGCCCCGCTGCAGGGAGAATCGCAGGGGACGGAAGAACTGGCAGCTCAAGACGTGGTGAACTTAACTATGAGCATCTCCACGACTTTTGCAACGTACCGGTGGTCAACTGAAATCACTGAAAAGCGAAGGGAGTGTCACAAGCTACGGTGTGAGGTTCAACGGGCACGGAACCATGACGAGGCGTGCAACCGGGTGGCGGCATATAAGTCGACCAGGAAATGCCTCTGCAAATTGATTAATAACATTAAGGTCTGCTGCTGGTAATATCTAGTGGACGATGTGAACAAGGATCCGTGGGGCCTTGGCTACAAGCTAGTTATGTGGAAGCTTGGCGCCCTACGAAAACCTTGCATACATGATATGGAAAAGATGGACGACATAGTGCAGGAATTCTTCCCCACCCACGCCGCCCATGGTAAAACAAAAATCGAGCGCCCACTCTTCACACAGCCGGAACTGGAAGAAGCAGTCTTTTCACTGGTAGCGAGGAAGGCTGCAGGTCCAGATGGTGTTCCAGCTGTGGTGTTGCAGCTTGTATATCACCATCGTCTTGACTTGCTGCTCAGCACATTCAACGCTTGCCTACGGGACGGGATTTTCCTGGTACGATGGAAGGTGTCGAGGCCTGGGTTGCCGTCTGCATAACACCCATTATGCATGCTAGATGCTGCTGGAAAAGTGCTGGAGAAACTCATCAAGGGAAGAATCACTAACGCGATTCATGCTACTGGGGACCTAACTCCTCGGCAGTATGGCTTTAGAGCAGGACGTTCTACCATTGATGCGATTGAAGAGGTGGTGAACGCGGTCCAAAAGGTAGTGGCATATAATCGCACCAAGCAATGGGTCGTCCTCTTGGTGACATTCGATGTCAGGAACGCCTCCGAATTCACTGGATGGGATATTCTGGATACGCTTTTCAAGTTCCAGAACATGTGATGCGGCTTTTGAGGGACTATCTGAAGAACCAAAGCCTGCTGCATGACACGACACAGAGCCAACGAAGGATGGAAGTTACATCGCATGATGCTCAGGGGACTGTCCTTGCTCCAGATCAGGTTACTGAGACTGGAGATGCCAGGTGAGTCGCGCTTGGTTGGCTATGTGGATGATGTTGCGGCTCTGGTCGCTGGAAGCATCGTTGAAGAAGCCCAATTTAGGCTGACTGAGAGATTGGATGACTGCTCGTGGGTTTAGTTAAGCATTGGAGAAAACCGAAGTGGTCATCTTGACAAAAAAGAGAATCCCTGGAGTAAGGATGATCAGTATTGCAGACAAGCTAATAGAATCGAAGCCAGAGTTGAAGTACCTGGGGCTACTGATTGACTCTAAGATGTTTCTCTAAACAAATCAGAGCAACGGCTGAGAAGGCTGCTTCGGGAGTATCGGTTCTGAGTCGGCTTATGGCCAACGAAGGGGGACCCAGGGACCTCTATAGGGAGAAGGAAGAGCTCACCCCAGATAATATAGTCGCGGTGATGTGTAATGATTTTCTACCTTTCAAATCCGAACGCGGAACCGACCTCTCATCGGTTCTAGACGTTAAGTCTGAGTAGTGCCAACGGATGGTACCAACAGGTCAACCAATCCGTGCACCGTAACCCATTCACGCGGTGACTGCTTGTCGGCCAGCTAGTTCGGAGAGGATTTCGGTCGCGGGTCTCCGAATGGGTTACGCTCAATTACAATATTTCAGCCACCTGAATATGCCCGTTTTCCAAACGCGTCAACAATTACTCATCCAGAACGGGAAACCTACGTTACGTTAATTCTGGATGTGATCTCTCCACAGATCTCAAATCACAAACGCTACAAAATCCCATAGGCGCGTTACCGAATCACCGACGCGGTACCGAAAAATATGCTACTCGAAATCAAACCGACGAAAACTACTCTAATGAAATGACGAAACAATCAAAGGTACCGCGTACCGCGCGCGACGCGAAACCAACCTCAGCGGATTTGTCGAAACCCTACCCTCGCGACGGCATACCTACCATGCACTCACCTTCCTGCTGAAACAGAAAGAACTACTGAAAAGGAAAGTCGTTAATTATTTAACAATTCATTTTATTGCTCTAACTAAATTCATTATCAAATAATAATCTCATCTTCAACTACTGATTTTCGTATTTTTCCATTTATATCATTACAACATGGGTTTGATCCCTTTAATGTGATTTTGTAATTTCAAAACGCAAATCCAATCAAATACAAAGTCAAATTAATCCACACAATTAATTAAAATAAGGGATAAACATTTATATAAAAAATTAAATTTAAAAGAAATATCTATGTTATGAATTGTTAAAAAGAAATATATAAAAAATTAAATTTAAAAGAAATATCTATGTTATGAATTGTTAAAAAGAAATATATAAAAAATTAAATTTAAAAGAAATATCTATGTTATGAATTGTTAAAAATAAAGTACAGTCAATTAAATAGTTCTCGCATGCAGTAAAGCATCGCTGATTTTGCTGAGAGTCAAACGCAAAATACGACACTGCCCTATCAAACCGAGTGTACCAAGATACTGTTAGTGCCCGAATAGTTATTTTTTTATTATTAATGAATTGTGACCTCAGACACGATATGATCCGTAAATATATGCATGATGATTTTTTTTTTAGGAAATACATATTTGACGTAGGAAAGAATTTATATTCAAAACACAAACAGGGGCATCTTTTCTGCTGCTTTCTAAATCTTACGTACTATAAAAGCAGAGGCCCTTGGAGAGTATTGGATGGCATGAGATGCATTTTTCAATCAGGCCCACATGCTACAATCCCCAACTTGAATAGTAATTCTTCTTCTGCGATCTAAATTAGAATTGCAATTCTATAAGTCTAATTTAAAATGAAAACTAACTCTAAAAAAATCCCCACGATAAAATTGAATTTCGATTGATATATCCGTATATGGTATTTAAATGTTAAAATGTAGGTTTTATATTTGGGTTCCATTACTATTCATTTTGCCGTTAAAACTGCTATCATTTTCCCCTTTAAATGCCTCATAGCCAACCATGAACACCAATCGTTTTTATGATTTAAAATACTTCGTTCGATAATTCCTAACCTTCCTCATCTATTCCTATCCTGTTCCATCTCTGATATTCAATAATCAATCACAAGTACTCTTATTCTCGTACTGTCCTAAATGTTACCCTACTTACTCTGTGTAAGTACACATTCATCACTTTTTTAACAACTATCACTAAAACCGTGTTAGGTTTAGGGAGAATACATTGACTTAAGACTACAAATTGAAAATTAGTTAAGAATACGGCAGCAGAAATTTTGCCTGCATCGCATACGTTTATCGACGTAAATTCTCACATCGCAGCTTTCACCTGCCTTTACATAATTAAACATACTATTCAAAAGAAAATATAGTTCGAAAACTGGATTATTTATGATTTGAATTGCCGGCACCAATCTATCTTGCTATCTGAATATAATTGTCGAATTGAATATGGTTCTAGAAACACGCAAATATAGCGAAAATACTAAAAGTTTTCCTGTGTTTTAAACTTTAATTGATATTAAGAGTACATTTATTGTACTCATCGGATTAAACCTTCTGTTTGCGTAAACATAAATTATTTTTGAAATATTTTGACAATAGAATGTTCAAAACATTACCAAAGTATATAGTAAATTGGATTTGACTCTCCCCAAGTGTTCGATTTTATCTAATATGATATATGAATATGTGTGTACATATCTAACCTTGAAATATTTTCCGAAGATTCGAAACTTACATATAACACTACAATGTTATTCCCCTTTATATATTAGATTAATTTGTGCTATTATATAATTGAATTTGGTTTATCATGTTTAACAGTTCTACGGATTTATCATCTCACGTACCATTTTTTTCCTGATTAAAATTTCAGTATAGTGCTTCTGGATGTGTACATTACCGCATTAGACGAATTTTAAATTCTTCGGCGCTTGTTGTTCGATGTAGGCGGTGGGGTTGTTGATGGACTATTCGATTCAAGTGACATTGAACCACGAGTTCTCTTTGGCGTTCTTTTTTTTTTGGGTGTATCAGCTGGAACTAATTTGGCCTGGCATTATTCCTGTCTTAATAGTAGCAAGTATCTTCTTCCATGGACATGTCTGACGATATTCCAGAGTCTCCACTATATAATGAGTTGACTGCACGACAAGTGAAGAACACAATGCGTTTCAACTTCTTGTTGTAGAAGAAATAATTGAACGCCCAGAAGCATCCTGGCTCTCCGTATGGATCTGAATTCAAATCAGGATTGTAGCTGTAAATGTCGCATTCAGATAACTGATTTCATCGTCGATAACTTACCATAATGGTTGACGCAAACCATGATATTGATCCCCCGCTACAGAGTGACGCGTTTATTTTTCCACCGCTGTTAGTTAATATTTTCGGCCTTCCTCCAGAACACCAAGATTACGGGGGGATAACGAAAAATACAGATATAGCACTTTCCTCCCGCGTGTTTTCTATTCCACGTTCCGTCGGACTGTCAATCTGACAACATCCGACAAAACAGATGTGTGTGGAATGGCACGCCACATGGCGGCAATATGCCTCTCCATCTGTCGCCAGTGGCATAGTTTTTCGATGGCCACGGTGGAGGGGCATTTCCAGATGGATATGTCTCGAAATGTGTCGGGGTTTGGATTAATTTTATATTTCGAATATTTATATCCACAGATCTAAATATTTGGACAGAAAAGAAATATTTTCTGCGCAACGATATCCGCACGACAGATGAAGTCCGCTGGCACTTCGAGGACATACCCATCTGGCCGGTTGCAAGGGTTCGGGATCGGAATCACTTCGATTCCCGGGCGTAGGCGTCACATTACAGATGCTCGAATCGGTTGACAAATTGAACCAGGTGGCACATTACGTTCGGGCAGTCCTAAAAGATAAAAGGGACTCACAGCAGCCGGGGGCGCTGGGGCTGGCGGATCGCTTGTCTGGCACTTCCTCTTCCCTTCCCGTTTAAAGACAAGGCCCCCAGTTTGAAGGTGCCTCAAGGTGTAACAAAACGAGACCTGGCCTGAATTAATATATCAAACGGTCACAGGCCGGGTTCACGAGTTGACAGGGGAGATGTTTAGAAGGTAGTCCAGTCGCCTTCTTGCAAGCATGGGACTCCCAACCACAAAAAAACACTACTGCATTGCGTTTTGATCTTTCCACATTTCTTGTCGGCTTTGATCTCACGACACTGACTCCGAAAATGACCGATTTTGTGACGGTAAAAGCATTCAATATTTTTAGGATTGTGACGGCTGCTGTTGTTTTTGCTTTTCAGCTTTTCGGTTCTGTTACATTTCACCACTAATGCTTCTCCAGAGGCATGCAACTCTGTTTTGATCGTCGTTCTTTCAATTAGCAACAGCTGCTCCTTCATTTTTTTGAACATAGAGATGTACCAGTTTCCGACTGAATCAGGTACAAATCTCGAAATGCGGTAAACTTCCATGGTAATTCCGTTAGCAATTTTCCAACCATTGCGGAATCGGTTAGCTCTTCACCAACCAATGTTGGTTGCTGTTTCAAGACTGTAATCAACGGCAGAATTTCCCAACTGACTGTGACTCATCGAATTTTAGACTGTGAAATGATTGATTCAGGATGTATTTATTCGATTCGGTTTTCTGTTCGTACAGAGATTTTATGTCACACCAGACTTGGTTCGAGGTAATACAGTCTCGAATTGTCGGATGATCGTCATCACACACCGGCAGTCAAAATACGAACTGCTTTCGCATCCTTTTTGTGCCATGCTTCTCGATCCTCCAGCTTGCCTTCCTCTGGCCACTTTTGAGTCCCGTCTGTGATATTCAACAGCCCATACGATTTGAGGCACATGGCTACCTCAAATAAGCATCATTCAAAAGACGATTTCGTCAGTAACGGTATTTTATCCTGGCTCATGATTTCAATTCGCGATACAGTTTTTATTATTCCAACAATTGCATTATACGATTTCTTCTAAGATTTCACTACTGCACTGGGCCCATAACCTATTGAGTTTGTTCAGGAAAAACAAGCGTTTAACAAAAACACAACGTTTATTTCAATGGCTATGAAAACTCAGATGCGGTTAGGTTGCAGAATTTGGAACGACTGACTAACAGATTAAGAAATTGAATGATGCGAGAACACATAAACTATCTCTTCCTCTCAACAATAATCACACGTTCAAGTGTGATACTAACGTTATCACTTTCTAGAGTGCCGTTACAGCCATGAAAGGAGATTTTCTCGCAGATCTCAATACCAAGGCTCAATTTTAAGTTTGCCAATTGATTAGTTTTATGTTTTTAATGTACATTTCTATCGGCTTTTTCTGCTTTTCCACTAACTATGAAGTTCATTATTACCAGTGGTGGATTTACAAATTTTCAAGGCATAGGCTAAACAGTTTTTGCCGCCCTTGCCTCTACGATTGTCATCTTCTACATTATTTTTACAATCCAAAAATTTCGTTGAAATTACACGTAAAATAATTTTTGGGTATATTTTTGAGCTAATCAAAGCTCAGTCGTGTACAAGAGGGGTAATATGTGCTACTTACACAACAATGTACATTTGGTAAACGTGAATGAATAATCTTTATTGCACTGACAAACAAACAATTAAAAATAATCAACTCAGTTAAGTTATAAAAGTTTGTTACTCCGTTACAATACCTTTTTGCACGATTTTTTGTTGGCAAAATCTTCGATGATATCGTCGTAAGTAATTTTGATCATTAATTCTGACTCTATGGACAAAAGAGCTAAAGCGTTGAACTTTTCTAGGCTCAAGGTCGATCTCAGATAATTTTTCACTCTTTTTAAACAAGAGAAGCTTCTCTCACTCGAACAATTCGTCGCTGGTGTGTACAAGGCGATACGAAGGGAAATGTCCAAGTTCGAATAAACGTTCTGCAGACTCTGTTTTCGCAGAAACGAAGAAAGACTCTCTAATGATGAAGTAGCTGGTTTTACCAAAATACTTTGCGACGATATGTGGCTTCGAAAATGTATGCATTCTTGAACTAACTCAGTCTCTAAATCATTAGGATATACTTCTTCTAAGGACAGAGCCTTTTTTGTAAGGGTTGATGGTGACAGTTCACTCATTTTGGTTAGAAATGAAAATTTTTCATTAAAATTGCCGTACGCTTTCTTCTTTTTTTCTAATTCGGATACAAGTCTGTCAATAATGATGAGAAATGTATTGACCCTGAAAGTATCACTCGCGGCCATACTCATTTCTGCATCGGGTGTTTCATCAGCTAATCCTCCTTTTGGTTCTTTTTCCCATGTCTTTAGTGTACTTCTTCGACGCACTTAATTCCATTGCCATTTCCCCGAAATACTTAAAGTTTTCTCGTTGGTCTTCCAAGTTCTTACGAAGAGATTCATAAAGATCGGCTACAGTAATCAAATCTACGGTTTGTTTATTCTTTACAAAAAACATTCCACACAACAACCATTAACGGCGTTTCTAGTTTTTTTAATTTTGAAAGCATTCCTATTGCTTCGTTTCGTGTGACAGGCTTCTCGGTGCAATCATTCCTGATTATTTCTAAAGCTTTCATAACTTCGTGCCACGAATGTATCAAACTTCTGCATGTATCCTCTCTAGCTGACCAACGTGAGAGGTTCACTCTCTTGACTGTTTTGCCTTCTCCGACTTCAGTCATCTATATCTACCAGCGTTGTGTCGAACTTGAAAAAATCCATTATTGGATATTGAAATATGGAGAATGGGCCTCGCTACGTTCAAGTGCAATATTGACGTCATAGATAACATTGTAGCGTTATAAAAATACTGCATTCGGAGAAAAAAATTTTTTGACTTAAGACTATCCTGACTATCTTACTATCACTGTTCAAGGTGTTTTAAGTTTTTTTTAGATCTCCAATCGAGTTTTTTAAAATTAGTGCATGTTCAACACATAATAGTCGATACGTAAGATTCAAATCGGTAAAATTATTCACTAAATTATTTAATACATTTAAATTAAAATCACCAAATTATATAAAAACCATTCAGTTCGCAAAAACATCGTCCATTGTCCCTTCGAACTTTGATAGAAGTAATTTTAACTGTAAAAGTCAAAAGATAATATACTACCGAAATTCCATAAGATTCCGGTACAGTGAATGGGCGATGTCATACGCTTCAGCTTGTTGCCGTCCTTAAGCAGGTAAATCCAGGTTTCTTAGATGGGAAAGACGCGACGTCGACAGGAAGAAAACAAGACGCATGATTCCTGAAAATTTTCTAACGACCTGGCTGTACGCACTGCAACAAATGCGAACCTATTTCAAGGCAATCATTCATCTATCGATAGCTCAAGGTGAAAGATCTCATATGAGAGATTGCTAATGCGTTCTTGGTTTCAAGATGAAACCGGTCAGGACGCACATCTTACTCGTGTTCACTTGTCAACGGCTAAAAATGAAATGGACTCCAATTGGAGACGAGAATAATTGGGCCCCGCAAGGGCAAAGAACAGTGTTTTTCGATCCAGTCCTATCAAGGACGGTAATTGTGAACGTTGTGCATTTGTAATGAATTAGACATTGAAACTGTATTTGACACTTGGCGTTTGCTCGTTGTTGCTATTCGCAATTTGATTCTAGCTCTCAAGCTTGATTTTTTTGGGTTGATGCTTCCATTAATATGGGCTTGTTGATAGCTGCTCTACTTCTTAGTCGTTGTTAGTAGTTAATACTATGTGAGTTGGTTAGTAAATTGTTGAGGTGTTATCAGAAAGAAAACGAGATTTTGTAGGAAGGAGTCGTTGTTAGTAATTTATGAAGATTGAACCGATCACAGGCCCACCCCTGCCCCTTAAAAAATTTCCCAAGTTGTTTGATGCGGTTAGTTTTGTATTGGTTGAAGAAAGCGCGCAAGGACGTGATTATCGTTGTAACGCAGTCTCCACTCTGTTTCGCTGGGCCGTCGATTGCCCGGAGCACTTTGTGCTCAAGTATGTCCACTGTCTTTTGGGATTCGCTTGTCCGGATCTGTTTCACTTTCATATAACAGCACAGGTTTGATTATTGATTTTTAAATACGAAGTTTATTTTGCCTGTGCACAACTCTTTTCCATGTAGCCTTTCATTTTAGCCCAATTGTTATTTGCGAACGGCAAGAACGCCAAGTGGGGAGAGGGGCAGAGAGGTGGCTAGTTCATCTACCTGAACCTCCAAAGTCTCATCTGTAACGTAAAGTAAAATTTCCCTATCAACCTTGGAAATTCTTATGGTCTTGGGATTCACATATAAATTAAACGAATACTGTAAAATATAAAGTATTGTTTGACAAATCATCATGTGGCTTACACTTCAACAACGTATTCAAATTGTTCAGCTGTATTACGAAAATCAGCGTTCCGTGTGAAATGTTTTTCGTGCTCTTAGAGAAACTTATGGTGTGCATCGTCGGCCTACCGAAACCACTATAGTGAGAACCTGATTTCACGTTTTGGACCGGTAAATTGGCCACCTAGATCGCGTGATATCACTCCTTTAGATTATTTTCTTTGGGGTAATACGAAGTCTCTGGTCTTCAGGGATAAGCCAGCATCAATCGACGCTTTGGAAGCCAACATTACTCGTGTCATTCGCGAAATACCGATCGCTATGCTGCAACACGTCGTCCAAAATTAGATCCTCAGGAGGGACCATTTACGGCGTAGTCGCGGTCAACATTTAAACGAGATAATCTTTAAAAGTAAATGTCATAGATTGTTATTTCGAATCACAATAAAATTTTTAATATAGCATTCAACTTTATGCTTTTTATTTGCGATTAAAAACCAAACCCAATAGATACCGTTAACAGCATTGAAGCCGTAGTCGCATGAATTGGAGAAACTATGCACGCTAGTCGCTATGAACACAGACCAGCAAAACCGTCACTTATTTGATTTCTGGTAATTCAATAAAAAGTTTAGACTTAATTAAAAAAACTTTAGCTATGATCGCAGGTAAAAACCGAAACTCGCACTACAAACCGTCATCAGATGCACCATATGTTCGATCACAATCCCTGACAGACCCATGAGTTGCGACTAAATTCAAGTGAAAAAAGCCGAAAGGCCAGGGCCACAGTACAGGATATGTGAACACAAATTTTTTCGAGGCATAATTTATTCAAAAAAAATTTTTGCGTTTTGTTTTAATTACGCCATAGCGGGGTCTTTTATAATACATGTGATAATCAAATCTGAAACCTTTAATATACACATATCGAAAATATTTGACAACACACATTGAACATGATTGATAACAAGTTTGTACATAACGTTATACTCCTTCTAGAACCTACACGTCCTGCAGGTAGTACCCGTTATTGTCTCAGTCAATCAATAGCGTCTTTCAGATCTACAATAGTATCTGAGCAGCAATAAAGAGGCTTTCTTGAAAGAATCCAATCAGTATTTCCTTGTTTTGCCCACTCGCTTTCCTGAAGGCTTTATGTTATCAACTAATTGCGACTCCGCACTTTCTTCAAAATAAAACGCTGAGTGAAATGTGAATTAGTTATTTATTATTTCAAACATGTCTTCTTGCAAGCTAGTTTTCGAGTATATTCCTAAGCATACATGTAGTTGAATTTTCACCTTATTCTATTTTTAAGTTTTCCTTCTTAGCATATTCAGACCAAGATCCTTTGTAGCACTTTGCACTGAAAAACAATGACCTATTAGAAGACAACCCGCACACAAACTATAATCCTTTAATTACTTTTTAAATCCAAGCGATTTTGCCAAATCTGTAGCCTTCTGAGCTCTACCTCCCATTTTGCAACTGAAGATTACTACTGAATCATTGGATGGTTTATTACGATTGTATTTTTTCTTGAAATCATCATTTGATGACCTTAAAGCTTCTTCAAGTTGTGGTACTGAAAAAATAAATATTTCGTTGATTTAAAAATTTGCAAAATGTGATAATTAAAATGACAAGCAAGAAATTCTTCCGCATAAGTAAATTCACGGTTGGCAAATTACTTCCCACATAACTATTCTTCATTCATTACTTAGTTTATTATCACGAAATTCGTAATCAAGTTCAACTGCAAATAAATCAATATTGCCACACGGACAAGGTTATCCACAAAATCTAAACCCTTTATCATTTAGATTCAATCAATCATAAGCACGTGAACAATCGACATGACATATCATTTCTGACCGGAAGAAGGGTAATTCATTGATTAGTGGCTAGTAAATAATCCTGTTTGGAAATGTCTGTTCACTTTCATTTTCATATGTGATGATGTGAGGACGGATTATTCACCCAAAAATGTTTACATACAAATCAGATACGAGTTCTTAATAATTCTTACTGCCCCGATCCAATGACCCGAATTCTTTCATTTATCGATTAAATAGTTTCATGTCCTAAATGGTTAGTCTTTTATGTTTTCATGTGTATTATTTTTTTAGGAGCATGCTACCAATTTAATTGGGTATGGGATTTTCGAAACAGTGCCAACATAGACCTTTATGCTCGTTAGACTATCTAAATTGCTACCCTTCGTGCAAAAGAACTCGATTGTAATTAATTTCTAGATTGTCTCTGAATCTTTAGGTACTTAGAGGTAACAACAACTTTTAATGAAGAATTAGCACTTCCTACAACTATTAACGATATATGCTTATTGCTTACGATAAAAGCAGCCAATTTGATCAATATTGGGTTTTTCCTATGACCTATTCGGTCAATTCCTTCCAATTACTTCTGAAGAGGGCTGGGAAATGATTGACAAAATTTTTTTTTTATTTTAAATGTGGGTTCGAATTACTGAATCGATGGACTATCAGAAAAGGAATTCATATTCGGAGTTAAAAATTTTGTTGCTGTGGTTGGAATTTCCATTGACAAGTTCAAGTTTCTTTCAATCATTGATAACACAATTTTAGAGTTTGGGGATATCGTACCAAAAACAAATTCGCTCCTCTCAAAAAGGTTTTGTACTTAACCTCTGCTGCCTTGCTGCAGTAAAATTAATATTGACAGGATGAACACTTGACTATACGAGTACTTTGTAATTCATTTTATATCAAAATTTTGAGAAGATCAATCAAAACTGTATGTTGGTGTTACTGTAATCAATGAAAATTCAATGCGCTAAAGCTCCGTAAATATGGTTCGATTTTATGGAAGCTTACAGAATATATAATTGAATTTAAAGGTTTTATTGGGGGAAAATTTCAATTAACAAATCATATTGTTATTAAAAAAGTAGAATGAATTATGACCATTAAGGTTTTTGTTGTTGTACTCATAAATATGGTGATTTCAAATTGTTTATATTTAAATTGAAAAATAGTGAAATATTCATGTTGTTGCAATAAGAGGTTTGTAGCAAATTAATCATTAATAATCATAAATCATTTATAACGAATCGCAGGTTGTGGCGTATCTCCTGTAAAACGCTGCCACTACAGGTCAGGTTATACATGTACAATCTTTTTGCTGGCCTTTTTTCGTCTAATTACAGGCCCTCCTCTACAATTTCCTTAAACTCTGTAATTACCCTCTAAACGGACGAACGGACAAATATACTGAGAAACGGATGCACGGACGAACAGATAGAGGGAAGTCTGCTTCAAATACGGAGTCGAACTTCTCGGGGTGATTGGCTGTGACAGTTCCTAATGAGAAAAGCTAATCACTTCGTCGAAACTGCTTACAAAAACAATGCTTGTGGTTCGTCGGGGTAACATAACATATTTAAGTAAGTTATATCTGCCAGGTTTCCGTAATTTAGGTAGGGATGAGTGCTTCATGTTAGCCACCTTTAATATCTTTACGTTGACATCTGGTGTGCTCTTTCGTTTCCCTTGTGCTGCAACGATATTCTACGGAGAAGTAACCGAAGATATTTTTTGTTATTTGACGTTTGTAATCATCTCAAACCTCCGTGTCCACTAAACTTGGTGAGACAAAATTTTTGTATAACTAGAGTAGCTTGATCGACGCTCAATAAGAGCAAATTTCAAAGGTTATAGAAATTGCTCGAAATGTCTAGCAACGTAGAGTACGCGTAATAAATGTTTCGTAGTGTAGCTTCGTGGCGCGACTTAAAAAACCCGCGCGATATGATCCCACAAATAGCAAGCCGACAAACAAGCGTAAGCGGTCGTGAAGGGAAGCCAGTCAGATGAGCTAGGTCTTCTTTATAGTTTGCTGATCCGCACGCCAGAACATCGGGATGTGTTCTACACGGACTTGAACACTCAAATTCACTTTAGTGGCGCCCAACTCGGGAGGCAGTTTCTGACTTTTGCCTCCTTTACGACTAATGACTTGATACTCCGTTACTGAGGTCCCATGAACAGGAGCGGCAGAGTTGTGTGAAACACAACATGAGTCACTTCATGAGAATTGTAGCTTCTATCCTCCTTTATTTTATTTTTTTTTTGCAAAAGAAGTAGACTTTGACGTGTTGTCCAGGTAGAAATGCCTGTAAGGACATTTAATACTTTTGTTGGGAATCGCCAACTTGACGGGTTCACCTGTCTAGTACGACTCACAATGGCTATAACATTGCCTTTATGTCTCGGGGGAGTCCTCTTTTTCTTCGAATGCAATACAGGCGAGTGAGTTAATTCGCGTTTCGGTGGAATATTTTAATTTGGAATTATGAAGCCCGGAATGCTTCAATGCATCTTACTTATCGTTCCCCCTATGAAGCCATGACTTCGGTAAATCAATCGTTTTTGTAATGTACAAAAAGGTCTGGGTTACCAACTGCTGGAGTTGCAACCAGCTGTAGTGAATTTAAGATGTTCAAATGTCCGTCAAGGACTGCAGCGATGGTCTGCTGCCTCGGCAGAAGAAGGTGTCGGTATCTGCCGAGAATGCCCTCGTCTGGAGACGCGTGAATGCGCTGGCAGGCTAGCATTGCGGTGTCGTGGGACGGGTTCATTTCCCCAGCACGAGGACCCACTACAAAAAAATTTCGCACTCACGAATTTGACTGCTGGAGATTCAGGGGCAACCGAAGTCGCAAAAAGTGTAGATAACTACGTCGAGGGAGATAGTACTTGTTTCGAGAACAAGAGGAACCTGAAAAGAAAGGCGGACTTGGGGTAACCTCGTCATTACCCGACGAAGTTCATGGCCCACAAATGAAAGAGGAGCAAACGGGTGATGGTGGAGCCCCTTCGCACCCACCCAACCGGAATAAATCCATATATATTTTGTTGCAGTGGCCAGGTATTCCTCTTCTGAGTAGAAAACTCATATAACTTGAATTGCATGAACTTTCCCATCAGAAGGGGAGTACCCCGGTGACCAATTTATGCCATAGAATTATACAATTTGATTGCATAACCCTATGCCATAAAGAGGCACTCTGCTTGGGTCACTCAACCCGCGACGTAGTTATCTACACTTTTTGCGACTTCGGTTGCCCCTGGATCTCCAGCAGTCAAATTCGTGAGTGCGAAATTTTTTTGTAGTGGGTCCTCGTGCTGGGGAAATGAACCCGCCCCACGACACAGCAATGCTAGCCTGCCAGCGCATTCACGCGTCTCCAGACGAGGGCATTCTCGGCAGATACCGACACCTTCTTCTGCCGAGGCAGCAGACCATTGCTGCAGTTCTTTACGGACATTTGAACATCTTAAATTCACTACAAATGGCGCCCAACGTGGGGCACCGAAAAGCCCGGCTGTATCATCAGTCGTGAGCACGAGACAGTCCATCGTCTCTAGGTGACCCCACAAGGTGTTAGGATTATTGGCGGGTAGGTAACTCCCGAGGGTTTTTGCACTAATCGTGCCCCAGCAAGCCTAGTAACTTCCGGACGTGTGTTGTCTTTGGACATCAATATCGTTTGGTCCTGCTTTTGATTTATACTTTGGTGGTTTACCACCATTGTATAACTAGTAAGGCCAAATGATATTAGAGTCCCTATTTGTGTTCGGAAGTTACTATCTCAACATTCATTTTGCGGAGGATTCTGATCCGCTCCCCAAACCAGCGGTGCCTAGGTGTCTTAAATTACATGGATTTTGATTTCATGTGATTGGCTGATTAGCTAATCCATGACTATCCATGACAAGACACGCGCTGCTTGTGGATCAGAATTCAACCATGGGCTGACAAGTTGTAACTTGAGAAAACTTGCGGATGAGGGAACACTTCTGAACCCTGATTCTCATGGTGCCGCAAGAGAGTTGTCCCTGAAACATTACAGAAGGAGTGTGCCATGGGTGTCCTTGCTTGGGAAGAAGGACAGAAAGGAAAGACCGATTATTTTTTTTGATAAAGTAAAATTTTTTGATAACTTAAAATTTTTTCTGAAAACGTTTACCATACATCTTTTTTCATACCGTTTTTTTTGAGGATTTTTTTGAATAGTTCGCCACTGACGGCCACTCGACAATTATTTAGTAAATCATTTGCACATTTTTCTCTTGTATATATATATTCTTTTACGTATTTTTTATACATATATATAGTTTAAATTTTAGAAATAAATTTTGTTTAGAATGTCGACCAAACGCACGCCAGACAAGCGCAGGTTGCGTTCGGAAGCGGGGCCCAAGGCACTATGCGTCATCTGCCAGCAGGCGCGAAATGATGGAACGTCCGTACAAACGTTGGCGTGCGGACATGAATTTCATGAAGCCTGTGTGACCCAGCATATATTAGTTAGCCGGACTTGCCCTTTATGCCGACAACCAGCCACCTAGAGCTTCCAGCTGCTCAAGGGGCGGTGCCCAAACCAAAGGACCGGCGGGAGCAGGTTCCAACAGCGGCTGATGAGTCTGACTTAATGGGCCGAGCCGAAGCAGTGCCGCCTGCGGAAGAGCCGAGACCCACTGTGGCTGTGGAGGCGACAGTCCTACAGGATTTAATGGCGCTCATGCAGGACCTGACCACCCGGGTAGCCTCGCTGGAAAGCCAAAAGGAGAATCCAGTACCACCTCGGCCAAGAACGCTCTCCGATGTGGGATTCGGACCCAAATCCGTGGGATTTTCCGATAGACTCGCGGCGCGATCACGAACGAATCCGGCCCGGTGCGGTAATGAATCCGTTGGCTCCAGTGTACCGGCCCCGACTGAGCCAAGCACCGCCATCAACTCAGGCTCCAGTGATTCCGCCGGACCAACGCATCCATCCACACGCTACGTATCGGCTGAAGCCGACGCAGATCCCCAGCATCATCCAGGGCTGGAATCTGCATTTCAGCGGGGAACCCAACACTATAACTGTGGAAGTTTTCATTGGTCGGGTGGAGTCGCTGATTGAGCAAATGCTAGCAGGAGACCACACGGCGCTGGCAGGATATTTGTTAATGCTGCTTAGGGGAGTAGCACTTGAGTCATATTGGCGAATACATTCGGCCCCACGACACCGCAATGCTAGCCTGCCAGCGGATTCACGCGTCTCCAGACGAGGGCATTCTCGGCAGATACCGACACCTTCTTCTGCCGAGGCAGCAGACCATCGCTGCAGTCCTTCACGGACTTATTGAACATCTTAAATTCACTACAGCGTTTCTCAGTATTTAGTGTCTTATCATTAGGGAACCAATAAACCCAATGTGTTGTGGGTCGGGGAAACAAGCGGATCTATCCACATTTCTTAAACGGGCTTGGGACCGTCTACGGCGGAGTTTTGTCCTATGTCGACTTCCTTGCATTTTGAACATTTGATACGGCATATACCTGATTTTTCTTGTGGTTGGCGATTATTCTTTATTGATACAACAACAATTAAGTTGGTTCCCACCAATTAATTCGGTAGATTCAAATTTGCTTTTTTTTTCGTTACTAAAGTGCTTTTTGTTCTCGTTACTAAAGTGTCCAGGAAAGTTAGCTGCCCGTTTTTCTCTTCGTCCGTTGTAAATGCTATGTTTTTGTGCGCTTTGTTAAACGCTACTAATACATGTTAACGTACGCAAAAACATTATCTAGGTGTTTTATACAGCATATTGGTAATTTTCCGATGTTTTTGCGTATATTAGAAACGGCACACGAGAAAGTATTGGTAGAGTTAAACAAAGTGCACTGTTTCAGCTACTATAAAGTGGGCATCAGTTTTACTCATTCATGGTTAATTTCTTATTGTGCTTTATTAAACTGTATGTTAGTAGAGTAACTTTTTTATTTTCATAAAACGTTCTAAAACTAAGTTTTTTACTTTAATAGTTGTATTATAAGGGACCTGTGGTTTTTAATAGTCGTTGATAAGTTTTATTGCATTATCTAGTTCGGAAACCAAATCTAAGCTTTGTGCGTTAAACGGTGTTGATTGTAGTCTTGTTCAGATCTTCTACCACGTGCCCCAGCTTGAGAGAACTTCTACCGGAGGTTTCCTTCATGAATATCTTTATTTCTAGAATCTTCGAGTGGAATTTCGTCTTTTCTCGGCGTTTCCAAACAGTTCCTCAGAATCCATTGGTCAGGTAGGAACGATTTTCGGAATATTCTTCGTCTATGGATCAACCAGACAGTTATCACTTTCCTTAAATTAATATCCAATACCTCCTTTTGGGCTAACTTGACGAAAGTGATTGTGATTTCGATGTCAAGACCGACCATTTTCGACTTCAGGCGATAATTCGAAGACATCCCTGCTTCTATGGTTGGTATCAGAACTAATCTTTAGTGGGTAATGCACACTAGCGTACGATTTAATCAAAATAGGTAGATTCCTCTTTTCCCAATTCTCCACTAGCATTTGCACTTTTATTGAAATTGTTTGGTTTATGTCTCCAAGAAAGGAGGCTGATTCATTAATGGGGCTGGTTTCCTCCTTCATTGAAATCGAAGTTATTCGAAACCATATCCAGCGTCATAAATCTGGAGACCAGTGTGCTTAATTTTTTGCTACTAATATCTCATTTTCATAGGCCTTACGACATAGTGAGCTCCGCATAGGGTCTCTCAATCTGAATGTATATTATAAATTGAAACAAGTTGAAGTAGCAGGAGAGTACACCTGCCAGACGGGTTTTGTAAACTAATTAGTAACTCAAACAGTCTTCTGAAAATCAAAACTTAATTCATAAATAGATTCCATAAATTGACTTTGAAAAATTTAAAATATTGTTGCCATATATTTCAATTCGCCCCTATATTCTTTTTAGTGTTTTGAGTAGTCGTGATAACATATCCATATTACAAATCATTTCTAGAACGTTCATCAAAATCCTTATGCATCTGTAGTGTCTAGGTCCTTTGCAAACGTGTATCTTCACAGTATCACGTGTTGGTTATGAGTCGATTATTTTGAGATTTTTAGGAGATATGTGTTTGTTATTAAGAAATATGAATACGAGTTTTTGGCAAATTTTTATGTTTGTGGCTGCCAAACTTTCCGAGAATAATTACTGTGACGCAAGCACAGACACGTCCCAATTTTAATAGTAAAATTATTTAACAAAGCCCTAAAAATGCTACTTGGTATTCATTCCTCTATTTTCATAAAATAAATTTTCGTTAATGTTATTAACCCATTTAATATTTCCATCTCGATAGCTTCCCTCTCATCATGTCAATATTTTAATTGATAGAGAGAGAGAGCGGTATTTGGTGCATTTAAAACATATTGTAAATGAATCCGTCTTATAACAACTAAATTTTATATTTTGGGAGGAATTTTTTTCTCCATTGTGAAATGCACCAGGGGCCCCCAATAACGTGCTAATCAACCGCACTTATCACTATGCACACAATAATTGACAATATGTTAAGAATTATAACTTATCTTCAATAATAAACCTATTCTAGCCTTCAATATCTACCATAAAGTAACTCAAATTACACAAACATATTATTTGCTAGTAAAAAAGTATCTGATACTGGAATTCATAGAAATCACTAGTCAAAAATAATAGCGGATAACATCAATTTGATCAAATTTCATATACGTATGTATTTAATTGACTGACTATGAAGGTAACCCGTGGAGGCAAGTTAGTATATTTTACTGACCCAAACACTGTTGTTAACCAGTCTGGTGGCCTTGCAAGGTCTTGTCCTCCACATGTCAACCAACTCATCAGTGCAGTTTAAGTACATATACTCACATGGAATAACTATGCTGGTTGGGATTTGCCCTGTATTCTGCACCTCGTCCACATTCCTTACATCGATAAGAGTTTTTGCCGGTTGGTTAGGCAAGTCTTTAACTTCCTCATAGCTTGCCATCTCTGACGTACAAATGAATTTACAACACGAGCTAAAACTCTAAGTTATCACAACAAACTCTTGGGAGTAACTGTTCTCAATGTCCTATGTGGAGCTGAAATAGACCTAACGAGAACCGTTTCTAGACACTACCTGCCAGCTAAGTGTGATGGAAAACTATTCCATCCAGTAATCTTCCAGGAAGAACACAAACGTTTGGAATTGGCGCCCGAAATAATTGTGTGGACGTTGGAATAAACAGCTGAGCAATTGAGTGGACAGTTCCAAGTCAGTGCAGGCGCACGAAGAAATTTATGAGGCGTAGGAATATTATTAGATTATTAGTTTCATAAATTGGAAAGCGAGAGGAGAACGAGACTCACTCTGAAGTTCATAACATGTTGAAATTAGTTCTGCAACGTTTAAAACATGCATTTCATGAATTTAATTCTTCCAACAACTGATTAAAATTATCTTTGACAATGTAATCAATAAAAACAATAGACTGACGCTTCTAGCGAAATATGTATGAGATAAAATAGTGCACTAGAACTAGGTAATTGCATTTAAGGCGCCATGAGCACCAAAACAGTATATTCAATGGAAAATAGCTGTTTTCGATCGAATTTTTCTCAATCAATGGAATGATTTTTTCACATCTTAATTGTAATTGTATTGATTAAAATATAAAATATTTATTTTTGAACAAAATTATGAAGGAAAGTTTGTGGGTAGTGGTTAAAAAGAGCGATTTTCAAACCCGTATATAATTGAAATGCAATAATGGTTTGTATCGTTTGTATTTGAACTATTAATAGGCATTTGTAGTTTGGCCATGCGTTTTTAACAATGGGAAACCAGAAAAATTAAACTAAGTCCTCCGTGAAAATTTTAAGGGAAAATTTATTGAATGCGAGGTTTTTTTTTCCTTCCAGACTTAGAAAAATTTGGATTGTTACCACAAATTTTAAAGGCTGTTTATTCCTTGGCAAAGCAATTACGGAGCCTAATTCACGATGTCCAAAGTAATACAGTCGAGCCCACTTAAGTGCAACACGCTTAAACGCAAATTCTGTTTAAATGCACGCGTTTGCTAAGCCACATGCCTTTTTCTCAGAATTCGTTCTAGAATTCGACTCATAATTGCAACACGTTTAAAGGCAAAATACTTATAAGCGCACAAGAAATTTTAGGAGGATTAAGGGCACGTCGTGTGTTTAGATACGGTTAAATGCACATTCAAGTTAGTTTGTTACACGTGCATGTATTTTTGTTTATTGACTGATTTTTCGTTGCATTTTTGGTTTCTGCTAGTTCTTTCCTTTTTCGGTGACAATTTCGCAACGCATTTACATATTCAAATCCATAACTTGGTGATGAATAGTCGCATCAGTGTGGTTCGTGTTTGCACAGGTGTCTTTTCAGTGATTTATTATTAAAGTTTACTAGCCTAGTGAATTTCCTCACTTTTTGTGATACATATCTACGTTATTTACATAAGTGCATCAAAGAGCTAAAATGGGTATAAATGCATTTTGTTCAATTTAATTTGGGTGAAATCAATTCTTTAAAAAAATTTCAGATCGTCAAAAAGTTAATAAAAAAAATAGTATGAATTACAAGCAAAAAACAGAAATTCTTCGAAGTTTAAATGAAGGGAAATTAAGGAAGGAATTGTGTTGTATGTATGGTTGCCACCCATCCACTATATCTAGAATAGTGAAAGAAAAAGAACACTATCAGCAGCTTGAAATCGAGAATGGTAACCTCCAAAGGAAGCGACTACGAAAAGGAACGCATGATCAAGTGGACAAAGCACTTAGCAAGTGGGTTCAACAAATGAATGCCAGCAACGCAATCATTACTGGCCCAATGTTAAGAGAAAATGCCATTAAATTTGCTCAAATGCTTAACGTTGATGGTTTCGAAGCCACCTCGGGATGGCTTCATAGATGGAAAGCCCGTGAAAATGTTTCCTTGCACAAAACGAGCGCTGAAGTAGCTGAAGCTGACCGTCAAGCCGGTAATAATTGGCTGGTGAATGTTTGGCCCTTCCTAAACTCGGAATATGAAAGCAGCTGCATTTATAACGCGGATGAATCAGCTTTATACTATAAAGCACTTCCTCGAGGTAAAATGGCATATCGGAACGACAATGTCCCTGGGATGAAAATTCGTAAGCAGAAACTTACGTTGCTTTTTATGTGCAATGCCGATGGATCGGACAAATATATATTTGCAATTGAAAATGCAAAAAAACCTCACACCTTTAGAGGTAAGAAAGTCCCAGTACCCTATTATAATTCGAAGAAAGCTTGGATGAATCAAGACATTTGGAATCAAATTCTTTTTGCTCTAAATGAAGATTTCAAACAAAAAAATAAAAAGATTTTGCTCTTAGTGGACAACGCAAGCTGCCACAAGTTAAACACAACATTAAGCAACGTGAATATCGTTTTTTTGCCTCCAAACACAACCAGCTTGATTCAGCCACTGGACCAGGGAATAATAAAGTG
Organism: Odontomyia ornata; assembly: GCA_963969285.1. Taxonomy (NCBI): domain Eukaryota; kingdom Metazoa; phylum Arthropoda; class Insecta; order Diptera; family Stratiomyidae; genus Odontomyia; species Odontomyia ornata. The sequence goes on from OZ017741.1 coordinate 307,117,433, forward strand.
TTTTAAGACATATTGCCGTACACATCTTGTACGAAAGCAGCTTTTAGCTTTAGAAAATGGACTTTCATTGCAAGATTTTTCAAGAACAATTTCTGTTCTAGAAGCTTTAAAACTTACAAAAAGGTGTTGGTGGTTAGTTGCTCCCACCACAATACAAAACTGTTTCAAAAAGGCAGGGTTCGTCAATCTGAACAATGGAAGCCTTTTAGATCTTGATATGAAACTTGTTCACGAAGAAGTCATCGATTTACCGATTCCAGAAGATGAATTCAGAGAATACCTTTCATGCGATACAAATATTGAGTGCTATGGGGAAATGACACATGAAGAAATAGTAGCAGAAGTGACGGAAAGCAACAACGAAATAGGTGAAAGCGATAGTGAAGAGGATGAATGTCCAGAAACTGAAAATACAAACATAAGGCCTTCATATAGCGAAGCTGTATCTGCACTTTGTGTGCTCCAAAATTATTTTCATGATTATGAAAATATTCATCTTGAGTCGATTGAGGAAGCAATTTTAAAGAGTTCAACCAAAATATGTTTTCAACAAACAAAGATTACTAAGCTTCTGAAATGATATAATTTTTCGTTTTGTTTGTATGAATAATTTACACTATTTCTTAAATTATTGACTGAATTTTGCATTACGTTTTTTTGTCCTTAATAAAAGCTATTGATTAATTCTTACACGATTTTTTTTGCAATGCCAGTCTTAGCTGATAAACGCAATAATTGTGCAACTATATGAAGTACGGTTAGTTGCACAATATTGCATATATCCGAGTTCGGGTTAAATGCACAGCTCGGTTAAATGCAAACGATTTTCAAGCCACAATTGATTGCATTTAAGCGGACTCCACTGTATAGTTGAATCATTCAACGGCGTTATCGCAAAAGCTGTGGGAGGGCAGCGTATTAATTTTTCTGCAAGACGTGGTTACCAAAGTCGCTGTTGTGCCGTGCATCTGAACCAACGGTCGAGCTACCAGAGTGTGATTGATTGAAAAAGATTCTAAGAAAATATGCCAGTCATGCTTGCCGAAACCGTAATGAATGATTCCAATCATTTTTTGATAGCCAATACGTAATGTAATGAATTTCGAAATGTCCGTGTAGGACACGGGTGCCGATGGTCTGGCACAAGTGTCAGCGAGCTAAAACAACACCGAGCTCAGCTAACTAGCTTCGCTTAACGACCGCGTACGCGTGCTTGACGACTAGCATTTGCGGGATCATATGAGGCGGGTTCTTGTCGAGCCACGAAGCTACACTACAAAATACTTATCACGCGTACTCTACTCTACAAGACGCACCGATCAATTTTTATTGTCTTTAGAAAAGTTCTATTAGGTGTCAATTAATCTACTCTACAGAAATTCAATATTGTTTTGCCTCGTTAAAGTTAGCGGACACGGAGGCTTGAGACAAACGCAAACATTACACAAAAAGCAACCGTTACTTTCACCGAAGGAGGTCGTTGCATTACAAGGGAATGTCAAACCTAAAGATGTTAAAGTGGCTGAAGTGAACCACTCATCTCTGCCTAAAGGATGGAAACTTGACGGATGCAGTTTACTTTACACTAGTAAAACAACAAACTAAGCAGTTTCGACGGGGTGACCACCTTTTCTCTTCAGGAGTAGCCACTCCTGATCACCACGGGGCTGCTCGACTGCTTATGTTTATTACAGTAAGCGTAATTGACAGTCACATCACAGGTCGTTAAACATATCGTTACTACTTTGCTTTATTAATATATGCTTAGATCATTCGCGTTATGTTATGAACTATTGATCTCAATCACTGGCATCAGTGCGATGCTTCGCATGCGTGTTATATGATTTGATTCCGTTCTCCATCAATATTAACTGTTCAAATATCCCGAATGTAATTGGCTGAGGTAGTTCTTGAGGAGGTACATCAATCATGCTTGCTAAAAAACTTACATCATATCATCAGTTTTCTTAAAGTACAGTAACGGTTAGAGTGAATCTATAATTTTTAGGGGTTTGTACTCGTATAAAAACTCCCATAGAAATCGGGTCTGTCTGGTCCTCAATGCGGAACTAAAATTGGTACACAACTAATGGCCTCTTGTAAGTTCGAGTGTCAAAGTTTTTTTCAAAGATTTTTAAGCGGGTCTCCCCATAGGAGAAAGGGAGCCTTCAATATCACTTTAACAGTAATAGTTTGCCATTTCAATTCTGTTATGAATTACAACAATTTAGCTAACTTACAAAAACGTTAGGGTACAATAAGCTAAATTTTTCGCTCAAACTAAAACGCTTTTGTAATACATTTATATTTTTTAAATCAAATTAGTTTACATTAACGTTATATTCGAAAGAAGTTTGTGGAAATCTTTCAAAAAAGCTATTTATAAATTTTTCTAATGGATCATTATTTTGCAAATAATGTTGCTGTTAAAGTGTTTTAACAAGCGGCAATCTTTTTCACTTTCAGTTAGATTATATTACGTCTTAAAACTTATTTTTCCTCTCTCCTTTTCAGCAGTTGTATGGAAAATGTAGTCAATCGTCTTGCAAACCAAATTCTTACAAAATTTTTTGAGAAAAGGTATCTCAAGAAAGATTCGAGTATTGGATCCATTATAAATTCGAAACATTGTCTTCTACGATAAAAAAATTCAGTTCAGTTCAGTTAGTTGCATCCGACTATAAAGTTATATAAAACTTGATCGAAAATAAAGTTTTGCAACTTTCCGAATTTCGGAGTGAAATGCTCTTATTGAAGAGCCCCGTCTCCCACGTCTCGTTCGTATATGACAATATGAAAGACACAATACAGGATTGTGAGAGGAGTTATATTTTCATTCATACCAATGTGTACAACTTGTTTTCTTGAAACTAATAATTAGATCCATCTCTATTGCGCTAACAGTTTTGTATAATACTATGTTGTACTTACACAAAACTTGATAAGTTTTTGCAGAAATTTTTAAAATGCAAACAATTCAACTTGAGCTATCAAATGAACACAGCTTTTATACAAACATATGTTGTATAAATTTTTATTTTGGTCCTATCATGTTGAACATTTTTTGAAAACGAAATTTTTGGAAAACATTGATTGCTTGCCCATAAATACTTTCAGTAGCATGCACATGCCCAATCAATTTTCCTTGCTGGTTCCTTCATTCTATCTTTCTTTTACATGGGCTTGGGTAATAGACACATCAACCTTTAACTGACACGATTTTGACCGAAACTATGCGGGTGCGTGAATATAAAAGTTTTCATTTTGAAGAGAAATTGTGAATAAGTTTAAAACAAAACAGGAAGAATTTTGAATTTTCAAAGCGTGAACACGGCGCCTTAACATGATTTAACAAAATCAGTTCAACGGAGGCTGTGGGACAATGCTGAGATTACAGTGGAGTTCATCATAAAGTGGCTGCAGGACTCAGGAAGCCACCTGCAAGGTCATCCAGCATATTTGGCAACAAGGAACAAATTTCGAGCGAATGGAGCTAATCAATTATATTCGCTATCCACATAAAAGTGACAAGCTACATTGATAAAACATTAGAGACATACCTCAAATGCTTTACACCAACGCCTGCTTACTCAGGCCCGAAAGGAAAGCAATTAACGTACATGACGTCACAGTAGGAACTGTCAAAAGCCGTTCAATTGGTCTAAAAGACCTTATAAGTCTAAAATCCTGGTTTGCATTGTGACATCATGCATTCACTTTCGGACTTGTATGAGGGGGCATTGTTTACACCCTTCTAATTTTTAACAATAATTTGATTTGAAACACTCAAGCTTCCTCAGTGAACTTTTTCAAGCGAAAAACATGTATATAAAGCGAAAATAAATATTGGATTAACGATGGGAAAAACAAAAAAAATTTTTTTAAATGGTTGAATATAGAGGCATATCACTACTTTGTACGGCGTACAAAATATTGTCAAAAAAAATAGAAAATGAGATCAGATCATACGCTAACAGTATTATTGGGAAGTATCAAGGTGGCTTTAGATTAAGCAGATCAAAGGCCGACCAATAGTTTACAATCATGGGGGCATTTGAGAAATGCTGGGAGTTCAACATAGACGTATACAAAATTTTCGTTGACAGCTTCAATTTTTTTTTGTAGCTGGGACGTGAATGCTGTATACGCTCTAAGTGTGGGACTCCCAAATGCGAAGTGCTTCTAGAGTACCCCAGAGAAACTTTCAAATTATAGGAATCACTTCTCTAGCGGGAAAAAAGCAATCAAACGGGATTGCTGGAAGAGAGACCCTTCCACTCTTAGCACCTCCTGATGTTCTAGCATGCCTTTTTTAACTGTCAGGACTGCCCGCACATAAGTTGCCATGCGGTTCCATTTGTCAACGGATGTGAGCATCTTTCCGACAATAGTCTACGGAGAAAGCTCTCTTCGCTAGAGAGGTTGCCACGCTGGTTGTCCTATCTTTTGTATGCTATGGCAGGTGCCACTCACCCTCCTGTGCAACCATAATTTAGCAATCTTGTGCAAGTAAAACTGAAAACATCCTTGCCCACTCAAGAGCTGAGTCTGGTAGAAACCAGTCTGACCATGCTTTTGATTGAGCTATGTCTCAAGTCAGGGATCAGACGTTCAGTCCATCTTCCCTTTGTCAGCCTTCTAGGACTGTTTCAAATCGCTGACACAGCGCTGTAACGTTCACTTCTGTACAAATAGACAATTTTCGCTCTCCAACTAAAAAGTGTCGCATGCTTCGGCATGAGATTAAAAGGGTACGGAGCCGGGATGCAGCCGAGTATCAGCATATGAGTCAGCCAGGAAATGAATTCGCAAACTGATTAACAACAGCAAGGCTCACTGCTGGCAAGATCTAGTGGACAATGTGAACAAGGATCCGTAAGACCTTGGTTACAAGCTAGTTATGCGGAAGCATAGTGCCCTACGGACACCTTATATACATGAAGCAGGAAAGATAGATGAAATAGTGCGGGCACTCTTTCCCGCCCATCCCATCCATGTTGATGCTGCCCACGGTGAAACAGCAATCGAGTGCCCACTCTTCACATAGCTTCCTATCTTTGAAAGCAAGGCAGGCTGCAAGCCCAGAAGGCCTTCGAGCTGAGATGTTGCAACTTGTCTATCACCACTGTCCTGACTTGTTGTTCAACCCATTCAACGCTTGCCTACGGGACGGTACTTTCCCTGTTAAACGAATGTGTCGAGGTTCATGCTGATCAGCAAGGAGAAGGGATATTCCGGATGACTGTCTGAATGCTGCCCGTTATGTATACTAGACACTGCTGGGAAAGCGCTAGAGAAACTCTTTAAGGGAAGACTCACTGATGCAGTGGCGGCGCAAGGCATGGGTGACCGCATACGGCCTCGCGCTGCAGGGGTCTCGCACTTGAGAGCCTTTTCTAACTCGATAAAAGTTTGAAAAGTATTGATACAAGTCAGCTGTGAATGATTTTACTCAAAGCTAAACAATAAAACCATTCGAATTGCTAGCATTTGGCGTTACGCATCAATTGCCCAGTCAATAGTGTAGTAGACTGAAATAGTGACCACGAACAACTTAACTACTTTTAGGCATTTAAGATGGATGGGGCCATCGGCGGCGATCATCTTGGCTTACAGTATTCTTTCGCAACCGCCCTCAATGTTGTCTCTCACATCACAATTGCACTCCTATCTTCGGTTTGATATCTACAATTCTAGTGTAACTTATAATTAAATTGTGCTTATTGCGTTCCTTGGCCCTTTCGTAGAATGTGAGCGCACTTCCGTGAAGCTTGAAAGAGGTATCCGATGGCATTTACTAACATATGCATATCTCACTAAATGTTAGTGCTGGGGAATTTGCATAATGAGCAAGCACATCATTCCAATAATCAATGTCAACCTTAAAATGATATAAAGAATGAGTTTTGTTTATCGTCTTAGTACCTTTTTATCTTGACAGGATATGCAACTCATCATGGGCAAAGTTTTATGTTATACACATAATGAACCCGTCATCATAAGTCGCAGCGTATCCTAGTCACCACTTAAGAACGGACTACAGAAATCCGTCTAACACTTCTATGTTAGACATACGTGATGCGCCGTCTAATTTGATTCAAGGACTATCCAAGATCCATTATAGACGTGGTCGTATATTTTCCATTTAAATGAAAAACTCATCCAAATATAATGCGCATGAATTTTTCCTTTAAATGAAGAATATCAACGTTCCAGATTTATGTTACAGTTTTATATGATGGAATCACATAATACTATAACATAAATAAGAAACTCAAGCGGAAGGCCACTCTACCTTGCAAGAGCATTTGCAACGCAAAGAGAAGGGGTGAGCTCACACTTTTAATTGTCACAATAGCTTGTATGATTTGCCATCGCAAATCCGCTAAGGCGAGACACCCGTGATGGAATGATAAGACGACCGCAGAGCGCAGGTGATGGTGGACAACCTGCGGTCCCAATCCATCTGAGTTGGACGGACATAGGAACGGATCGTAACTAACAGGGTGCGATTCAAACGTTCTGATGGGTTAGATTGAGGAGAGTATATTGGCGTCAGTTGGTGTTCGACACCAAACTGTTCGAGTAGACTCTTAAACTGCCGAGATCGGAACTGCACTTCGTTGACGTGAATTTGCGAATACGTTCCACCAGCGGGATTTTCGATAGCTGATCTAGCACAACGACCGCTCCAATGTGGCCCATAGAAGAACAAGGGTATGGACCGAGTATATCTGTATACAGACGTTGGAATATGGGCTCCGGAACGTTGAGTTGACTCATAAGAGGTCGAAGAGGCTGGTTGGTAGTCTTAGTGCCTTTACAGATCTCACAGGCACCTAAATACTCCTTGACCTGAGATGACATTTTAGGCCAAAAGAAGTACTTTCTGAGGCACCGAAGCGTCTGACCGTAGCCGCCGTGGCCACTTAGAGGATGGTCGTGTGCACAAAGGATCAGATGGTGAATCATCTCCTCCGGCATCAAAAGTTTCCAAGTCTCTTCTTCCAGCAAAGAGTCACCGGTTGCGTATTCATTACGTCGGTAAATATAGCCATCGACTACTTTCAAAACAGGCAACTATGTTTGTTGGGTTACGATGGTTTGTCACAACCCATTGTAGTTGTCTGTAATGAAATGTCTAAGTCTATCTACGAGTAGATGGGACTGTCGTCATTTAATGCCAATTCCGCTCCCTCGGGTGAAAACATTTGCGAGAGAGTATCGGGCACGATGTTTTGTGTTCCTTTCCGGCGTTTGATGGAAAACTTAAGCCCTTGCAGTTTAAGAGCCCATCTGGTCAGGCGTCCCTGTAGGTCCGCATAGTTTGTCAGCCATTGTAGCGAAGTTTGATTGGTGATGATCTCGAATCGGTGGGCTTCTATGTACGCTCGGAATTTATTGACGGCCATCATCGCTGGCAGAAATTCTTGTTCGAATATGGTGTAATTCCTCTGGGCCGAGCTCAGCTTACTGGGCATCAAAGCAATGGGACCTTCTTCTCTCTCTTCAGTCAATTGTACTAGCACAGATCCGACTCCATATTGGCTCGCGTCACAAGAAATGGAGAACCGTTTCTGGAAATCAGTCCTATGCAAGACTGGGGCAGATGTCAAAGCTTGCTTGAGCTCTTCAAATGCCTTTTGACTGAGTTCGGTTCAGATGAACTTCCATTTCCGGAGCATGTCCGGTAGAGGCACTGAAATTTTTGCGCAATTCCGAACGAACATTTGGTACCAACTGCACACTCCAAGGAAACGTCGTAGCTGCGTAACGGCTTTTGGTAAGGGAAACTCATCAATAGTCCGAGTTTTGTCCAAATCCATTTTGATGGCCATGTCCGATGACATGTCCTAGATATTGGACTTCGTTCATGACTAACTTGCTTTTCTGGACATTGATGGTGAGTCCAACCCTACTGATATGTAGGGCTACTTCTTGCAATGGTAGAAGATGTTGGTCAAATGTTTCTGTGATGATTAGAAGGTTATCCAGGTAAAAGAACACTTGGTGTTTCAGATGAGGTGGAATTACTTTGTCCATCTACCGAGTCATCGTTTGTGGGGCATTACACAGGCCAAAGGGTATTGTGACGAGCTGGTATAGTGGTCGTCCAGGTACTGTGAAACTGTACTGTGTTGTATGCCTTGATCCCTCATTGAGTGGAATTTGCCAGAATGTATCTTTTATGTCGAGACTTGTAATGTAGTTTGCTTTCGGCAGTCTTCCCATTATTCCATCGATGAGCGGAAAAGAGTACGTGTCTTTAATGGTCATTGCGTTGACTTTCCGGGCGTGCAGGCAAAGACGAATTTTACCTGATTTTACCACCAAGATTACTGGGTGGACCTGACACTTTGGGATTCCTCTATAACCCCCAACTCTAGCATCCTGTCCAACTCTGCATACACTAGCTCTACTCTCTTGGCAATAACATGTGAGACCAGAGTAGTGCGGTCAAGGCCTTGCATAGCGAAGGATGGAAAAGCAACAATGGACGCTTCCAGGGGTTACCGTTGGTTAGGAGTCAACTCACGTCTGTCAAGCATAGAAGTAAGTTTGTTGATGTGTCTAGCGTTAAGGAGTGAATCTAAGAATAAATCGGTGGGCAAACCAAATTGTTGGTCAAGATCGACGCAGAGGCGAACGTTTTGGGTCAGTAAGTGGACGATGAAAAATGTGATATCCTTGGTTTGACCTTTAAGCGTGACGTGTGTTGTCAACCTACCCACTCTTTGTGTTTGGTGCCATCAGCTGTGCTGAACTTAAGGTGCCAAGTTTTTAACAACGTAGGGCGTTGATGGAGTACCTATGAGCTGAGGCTCGAGGCAAGGCAGCTAATACTTGTCAATTAATATGATAGCGATTTCACCCAACACTTTGATTGGTGCAAAGGTTCTGGGGTCATTCTCGGACACCTCATATATATTACGTACGTTCAGGATTTGGCGGCAGGTGCGTACTTTCAAGCGGAAGCTCCTCCAACGACGAGTTGACCATTTGTCTTGTGCTAGCGTGGGGTGACTTCTTTTGAAGCAAAAATCCGCTCTCGTGCCGCACTGTATTCTTACAGCCTAATGTGATACAGTTTTATTGCAAAAATCAATGGCTGTCCGGATTCTCCTGACAATACCGGAGGTACTTGCTTCAAAAATGTCTTTGTGTCATCTGCAGCATCATGAACCAGCAAAGGTGTCGGTGTGGTTTTATCTAGAGTGTTTCCTGGCAAAGGGCTCGTGGTAGTAGAATGTTGCGTCTTAGGCGCCAGTTCATGGACTTCTGTTTGATGGGCTTCGTCCAACTCCGGGTGTAATGAAGAAACGGTTTCAGACGCGTCGTCCATTATGGGTGGTATGAGACATGATGGCGCGGGTAGGGTAGGCACGTTGTGTACGAGCTCAGCCACCGTGCGTCATTCCGGTTGTTCACTTCGATTAAAGTATTTGCTTTGGGGTGTTGATCGCTGGGAGTATTGCATGGCTTCTAGCTCCATTGCTGAAGCGCAGCGTACATGTACTTTGTGGCGAACCAGTCTTTCTCGTAACTCCGGCTTGATTCCGTCCCAAAAGAGACTTAAGCACTCTTCTTCGGCAGGAGGCTAATTAATCGCTCCAACAAGCAACATAGAGCTTCGTAGTAGTCCTTTACTGTCTCCTGAGCTAATTAGCGTCTACTTTGCACCCTTGGTTCAATATGGCACCAGGGTGTGAATTCACGTAATGCGGCATACCTCAAAGTCCGTATGTTGAAAAGATGTCAATGAAACGCCAGAACCATCAGAGAGCTCTTCCAGTGAACAGCGTTTGGGCATATTGGGCAATTAGTACCATTTCTCCTCTCAGGTTCACCGAAGTCATGTTTTCCACTCTTTGTAAGAAGGTACCTATGGTCACAGGATCGTTTTGCCCCGAAAACACCAACTTATAACTAACTAGTATGAGCACCACGTTAGATGGTGGAATAGCGCACGTGGACTCTGAAATCGACTCTTGGTCACTTGCGTGAAACCAGCTAAAGTCAGTCGGCCTAGGGTGGACCCTGATCCGCAAGCAGCGCGTGTCTTGTCATGGATAGTTGCGGACTAGCAAAGCTGCCAAACCACGAAATCAAAATCCATGTAGTGAAAAACACTTGGGTACCACTTGGTTAGGCGTACGACTCAGAACACACCGCAAAAGATGTTCTGTAACAACTTTCGAATACATATAGGGACTCTAATATCATTTGGCCTTGCTAGTCATATAATGCTGGGAAATCACCATCATATAATTCAAAAGCAAGTCCAAACGATATTGATGTCCGAAGAAAACACATCATTCAAAAGTTTTTACGGAGCTGGGGCACGTGGTGGTGACCTAGAGACGATGGTCTGTTTCATGGCTCTCGACTGTTGATACAGCCGGGCTCGTCTGATAAATTATTTGCAGAGTTTTTTGATTTAAGGCTACAATCGGCCACAATAGTAATTTTTAGGGTTTTGTACTAAAATAGGAGGAGAAAGTAAACGAAACGAAAAAGTGATGATTGTATAATCGTCTTCAATTCTGTGCAGTTCACTGTTTCGTATTCTAGTATTTGAATCGTTTAGAATTAGAAACAAGTTGGGTAGACAGACCTCTGCTCATGTCAGAAGGGTTTTGTACTCAACTTACAAAATGCCGTAACTAGCATCGAATAAAATTAAGAAACACGTCATGTTCGAGGATCATACTATTATTAACTAAGTTGAAAGAATTTTTTAATTCTGAGGTATTTGTTAAAATTATACCCATAAATATTTCGCTTGATAATTTTTTCAGATTTTTTTAGATCACGGGTGTCCATTCGCGAGGGAGAAAACACATTTTTCATGTATTTCCCCCCCTCTCTGTGCCCCCACTGAAGCAAAAACTGTCAGTTTAAGAACTGTTTTGAAAAGCTCTCATAGAGAACTTTCATTTGATACTCATATCGGCTACCTTTCATGAAATTTTTTTCAGGGGCCACTCCTTTGTACTGTAAGCATCGATTCATGGCCTATTTTTTCGAATCCTAGAATGGCTACAAAGCCCTTTTGCTAGGAGCTCTCTCCTGCCTCTTCGGCTTGTTTCAATTGTATGTAGTCATCCTCATGATATCTATCATTCCTGAAATTTTCATGCGAATCCTAGCAAAGCTGTAGTGTCTAAGTCGGTAAAAAGCGCATATGGCTCCATAGCCATATGTTTCCATAGTAATACAGGGCACATTGTTCTATAGTAATACGGGAAAATTCAAATCGCTATAACTTCGATAAATACTATTCGATCTTTTTGAAACTTTCAGAAAAGATCAATCTTATATATAGTCATCTTTTTGCTAAATTTTATTGAATTTAAGGGTACCATTTAGATTTTATTCGAGAAAACATAAAATCGATAAATCATACTATTACTAACAAAGTTGAGTGAATTTCGACTTCTCATGTATTTGTTGTTGTTGTACGAGTACTCATTATGGCCTACATTCATGATTTTTTTCAGATTTTTCGGATGGAAGGTGTCCAATCGCGAGGGGGGGGGGGGGGGTACGCGAAAAGTTCGTACATTTCCCCTTCCCCTGCCCCCCTCGGTACTCATAAGGCAATTTTAAAACCTGTTTTGAACAGATCTCATTGAGACCTTTCCAATGACACCCTACTCGACTACCAATGGTGAAAATTTTTTTTTGAGGAATCAACTCCCTATATGGGGAGACCCCCCTTAAACCCCCTTGAAAATTTTTTTCACCCTTGAACTTTCAAGAGGTCACCACTTCTGACCTTTCCACAAAGTTTCATGGCTGTAGCCTCTATAGTTTCGGAGAAAAAGTGCTGTGACATACAGACGGACGGACGGACGGACACAGGTCGTGATTGCAATAGGGTTTTGTATTTTACTATGAAACCCTAAAAAGCGTGTCCACCGAGGCTGTTTTTTAATCCACTGGTTTTCATTTCAGTGATCGTGCAATTTAGACATAGAAAAAGCGTATCTGCTGATGGCCTTGGCCTGGAATCGTGCCGGGATTTACCGGCTTGATTGCCACCATTTTCTGTTTCTTTACTGTTAACATTATGAAATGGCTCATTTAGTGATGGAGGTAAATTTGGTGATTTGAGAGTGAATTGCAGTGGAGCTTGAAAGAAATGATTGGTTTGGGGTAAAATGGTTTGCATTGTTGCATTATTCTAATATCTAAAATTCCATTGTTTCATAGTTCACATACTAAGATTGTTTCAGTGTAAATTGATATTAACTTAGTTTCATGTTTATTTGCGCTGGAAAATTGTCGTTCTCATATAAATTATTTTTTATATTTGTTTAGCGCCGTTTATTCATTTCGTTTGCTGTTTAATGTTATTGCATTTAAAAATTATTCCCTAGATGTCCATCCATTCTATTATATAGTTAAAAGCTTGTTTTTATTTGCTCTTTAAATTGCATCTCAGGCAATTCGAATGCTCATTCAATTCGAAAGATAAGACTTTAATATGCATATGGGTACGCGTTATTGCTATATTATTGTTTAAGTATTTGGAGTGATAAATGGTGTTATGTTTCTATAACAATGGGCACGCGTTTGCTTGCTCGCGTGTTTACTTGTAATGTTAAGTGTTTTGCATGTTAGCTGACTGAAATGATATATTTTTATAAATTGTACGTTGGGTCTGAATGAGTTAGGAGTTAGTTTGAATGATCTTCAGGTACGTGAGATGCGATTCAAGATATATGAATGAAGAAGTAAATTGCATATGGAATATGTTTTGAAGGTTTCTGTGCTTATATAGGGTTATCCATTTTACGCTTGGGAAAGTAAAGCTAAAGAAAAACATAAAGTATTCAGAGGGAAACAAAATTTTTTATTCATTATAAAGACTGAACCTTGCCATTATACGTGAAATACAACATTATTCAAATGCCCTCCACGGGACCTCTTACAGACCTCAATCCTTTGGAAGTAATTTTCAATGACTTTTTGGCACATTTTCGGCAATATCTCGGGCATAACTTCACGAATATTGGTTTTCAATTGCTCATGATTTTGAGGATTGTCCACGTAAACACGATCTTTCACATACCCCATAAAAAGAAATCCAAAAGTGTTAGGTCGCAGGGTCTTGCGGGCCAATTGACATCACTCAATCTCGAAATTACACGTCCTGGAAATTTCTCTTGCAAAAGTGCTCGATTAGCCTGTGTTGTGTGGCTTGTGGCTCCGTCCTGTTGGAACCACATGTTCTCCAGATCATAATCTTCAATTCCAAAAATAATCGGTTAACATCCGTCCATAGCGGTCAAAATTGACTGCAATGGCTCTTCCTTGATCGTTTTCAACAAAATATGGGCCAATAACACCACCAGACCATAATGCCCACCAAACTGTCACTTTTTCCGGATGCAAAGGCCTTTCTGCGATCACCTGAGGATTTTGAGAGCCCCATATGCGGCAATTCTGTTTATTTACGTAACCACTGAGCGGAAAATGAGCCTCATCACTAAAGAAAATTTTGTTCGAAAAATCGTTATCAATGGCTTGTTGTTCAATCACCGAATTCGCATACATTCTGCGTTGTGTTTGGTCTTGAGGATTAAGTTCTTGAGTGAGTTGGATTTTGTTTGGATGAAGATGCAAATCCAAATGCAAAATCCGCCACAATGAGCCGTAAGACAAGCCCAAATGTTAAGCACGTCGAGGAATTGACAAATTCGGGTCTTCCTCCATACTTTGAGCAACGACAGCGATATTTTCAACATAACAAATGTTGCGATGATGCACAGGCCTTGCAATATCAATAACCGATCCAGTCTCTTCAAATTTTCTCACTGTGTTCGAAATTGTTTGCTGTGTAGGTCGATTCTGTCGACCGTAATCGGCTCGTAAAGTCTTAAATGTTGATACAGCAGAATCACCATTTTTATAATAAAATTTAATAATTTTAACGCCTTCTTCGGCTGTCAAACGATCCATATTTCTAAATGGAAAACCTTCAATTAAAAAAAACACGCTTTGGATGACATTTAATTTTGACAAATGTCAAATTACAGGGTTATATTTTCCCAATTACGAAATGGATAACGCTGTATTACTGGATGTTAATATTAAATTTTGCCTAATTTAATGTTCAATATGACTATTTGATTTTAAGACTGATCTTATTTGGTGGACAGTATGAGTAGGAATGGTAGTCCACGTGGTCTAGTGGTTAGAGCACTAAGCCCGTAAGCCGAAGGTCTCTGGTTCGAGTTTCATTGGCGTCAACGAGATTTAGTTCGAGTGATTCTTCGGACAGACTATAAGCCCGTTCAGTTATGATACGTGCTGGTTTAAAATCAGAACGTATCGCAGCTGGGTGGACGGGCACATGGCCAAAGCGTGATAATGATCATATCACCTTGTGGAGTGCCGATACATTCGATCATGACAATGAGATACTCTAACTATCTCTAAGCGAAGGCCCGAAAGGGGGTGTAGTGCAACGAAAAAAAATGAGTAGGATTAATATTATATTTGAATATTGTTATTATATTTTGGTTATTAAAATGATCAATATAATTATTTGATTTTTAAAAGAAGACTGATTTAGTTCCACGGACAGTATGAGTAGCTTTAATTTTATATTTGAATATTGATATTAAATTCTTGTTATTTGAACGATTAATATTATTTTTTTTTTTTTTGTTTGAGAAGTTTGATCTAGTTTTATGCACTGTATGAGTAGCATCAATATTATATTTGGATATTGATATTATATTTTTGTTTTTTAAATGATTAAAATTATTTGATTTTTTTTAGGAAGGCTGATCTAGTTTGATGGACAGTATGGTTAGCAATGATGTCATACAGAAGTTGAGTGGGTTCAAATATCGGCTGGGAAAAGAGGTTTTCAGTTCATTTAAATATACTACACAATGCGCTGCATTGTGGTTTCTACAAAACCGATATCCTACCGGCTGTGCCATTTTTGTTACACAACCAGTATACGCTATGTATACTAGTATGAACTGGGAGCTCGATTTGATGTGTATCCTATATACAACATCAAGGCTCCCGGGAAGAGATCACTTTGTATAACACTTACAGGCTACTGTACTAATCCAAACTAGATCAACATTAGCAAACGTTAATTTTATAAATTATTTTATTTTACTGTTCATTTTTTTAATTAGATTTCACGTATTAAATTATTGGAAACCTATATGAATATTGAGTGAACTGCTTTTCATCTTCGCTTCGTCTTGTCACGCGCCACAGGTGAGCGCCAGCCTGTAGAGGGAATCAAGTTGACGTTCTAATGGATCGCGCTGGCCACACGGCGTGGAACGCCAAAAGGCCGATTGAGAGATCCCAGCTCAAGCCAACACCATACCCTCACCATTTCGTTGAACACTGAACAGCACTTCTAACGATTTGAATGTTAATAATAAATGGGAGGCAGTACGCCCCCTTTTGGACTCGAGCACAGACTGCTGGCCATAGCTTGCCCAACAGCTTTAAATATCGTTCTTTCGTGAGCTTTCAACCTCAATTCTCTTAAAAAGTACCGGATAGCCGAACAAGTGCGCTTTCGTTTCACGAAAGCTTTTCCTTCCCACTCCGTCTAGCTTGGTCGGACGGCGAATATGCGAAACTGGGATAATTGAGCGAAGGAGTGCTTTTTGCTTAAGCTTTCGGTTTTCTCATCTTTTGGGGCGAATCAATGAAACTGGGGACATTGAAAGAGAGAGCGTGTTCGCCTGAACTTTTAGCTTTCCCTTCAGCTTATCTCTCTTGGAAGCACAACCAAAGCTTGTCGTGTGTGTGATAATTCATGTGAAGCGCATTGTGGGTTAATCTTTTTTTTATTTACTTTCTTGCTTGCTTATTTACTTTTACCCTTGATTATTGGCCGACAAGTACATGCTTCAATAACAATGGGCGTATGTGCTTGCTTGCCTTATTTCATTGGCGATGCGCGAGTATCACTCGCAACCACTTCAGTGATGAAGCGTTAGTATATATGTCGTATTTGTTCGCTCGCAACACACATAATATATACAAACTATAATCATGCAAACCAAAAGCGAATTTATCAAAACGACACGAGTGAACAAAAATGTCAACAATAATATTTAAAAACAGAGAATTCTTTGGGGTTATTTGATCTACATCGATCTTGGTTGTGCGCATTCGTGCAAGGTTAGATTTAAACCAATTGAAATTTAAAAGGAGGCCAAGTATCGACAAGAAAACTCTAATCCATCACATATTATTATTATGGCCAAATATGATACTAAAATTGTGCTGAATTTTTCTAAATAATATGTGATTTCATCTGGTATTGAATCGTTTGGGTTTTTGTGAGGGGATCAGAATCTTAGACTTGTCCAAGAAAGTTTGAAATTTGGGCCATATAGATTAAAGATTTTTGTTTAAATACCTTCCAGGCTGCACCTTGCGGTCGGCTGTACTAACACAGATACGCCCGGTCGACTCCACTCCCTCTTGAAAATCAGTCCTACCACATCCACGAATTAAAAGTGCATCACCCGTAAAAACTAGTCCCTCTCCACGAACCACAAAAAACATGCATCCGTTAGTATGTCCTGGAGTCGAAATCGCTTGAACTTTGTATCTTCCAAAATCCAAAACTTCACCATCAACCAAACATTTATCAGCCTTTGCTTCGCTCGCTTTTGCAATAACACTTTTTGTTCCGGATAACAGTTGTTCCCAATACAATTTAAATCCCAAATCATTGATGAGCTGGCCATCAATTAAAATAGCTTCTTTTGCGGAGAGATCCGCCAGCAAATAAGTGTACGTGCTAGTATCAGTATCGAATAGCTATCGGAAGAATAAAATCAGGTGTGAAAGGAATCGATTTTGTGAAGTGCATTGTACAAAAAGACGAAGTTCGATACCTTTAAAGAACGTTGGGGAGTTCTGTGAACACTTTACAACACTTCTCACAATAGTGCGGGATACCGCTAGTGCAGCCATCACTTAACTGGAGATTTTCCTCATACGCACCGATAATTTGAGCAACGCTTTCGCTGTAATTCTTTCCAGTTCCCAATCAACGTTTGATTACTACCTCAAGATAAAGTATCAATATTACGAATTGCAACAAGTTACCAGAAATGACTTATATCGGCCACAAGCAAAGATAGAGATACAAATTCTGAATGGCGCAAGCGTCTTGAACTGATACACCACGAGTCACGTACTCCACTCTCTAACCACAATACTTCTTTGACAATCATTCACCCCGTTTACATTTCATATCATCCCAAATTTTAGTATACAGTAAGGTGCTGATACACTGTAAATCTTATGTGGCAGATTTAAATTTTTGGAAACAAAATTTAACTGAAGTAAAGAAAATGAAGAAAATTTTCGGTAGAAATAAAAATTAAATCACATGAGAAATATAATTAAAGGGAAACCTTTACATTTAATACAAAGGAAAATTGATATAAAATTACATTTAATATAAAGGGAAATTGATAAAGAAAAATTTTGCATTTAATATAAAAGAAAATTGATATAGAATTACATTTTATAGTAATAAGAAAGAAAACTATTTTACAAGTGACGATTATGAATGCAAATAATTAATTTTTTTTTTTAAATCTGCCACATAAAATCACAAGTCTAGGATAGGAAGGTTTTCGAGCAGTTTGCTTGTATAACTGCTCGATTAATACACCAGCCTTCAGATCTTCCAACGAATACCTTTTTGGATACGATTCATACGATTCACGTAACCAGTCGATTGCAGCTTCTGCAGTCTCACAATCGTTGAGACCTCTGGCTCGTCAAAAATTTTATACAGTTCATGGTTGTATACAATTCACCATTGGTTCCCGCCTAGCTGCGCTCCAATTATTCACCTCACCTCAGGTCTTTCGAAGGCGTTCAATATGTTTGCGCATACTTGGACTAGAGTCCATGTTTCACGCCCATTGCATAGCGTGGATCCTTCAGATAATTAGTGATAAGTTTAACATCTAGGTTGGGAAAATTGTAATATTGTTAAAGCTTTTATTTATAACATGCTTATTTTTTCTCCTTTTTTCCAATTTATAATATTTAATAATTTTCATTTGAACGATCTGGTATAGTTGTTTTGAAACAAATTTGTTTATTGATATTGTTAAAATTATGAGTGCCATGTAGGTTATTAAGTTTTTGTGTATTTTAATGTTTTAAAACTTGTTTTATGTTTTTATAAAATTTATAACAATTGTATTAATAAAGCACATTTGAATTTGGTCATAAGAAGTTTCGACAAGGTTGATCCCCATTTGATGAACTCCCTGCATTTAAATTTTATATCAATTTAAAAAACCGATTGATGGTTTCGATAGGCAGAACAACTTTTCAATATGTGTTGTAATGCATTCTTTGGAGTTAAAACTAGAAACTGAATCATTGATTTTCATTTCAAATGCATCAAGAGTATTTTTCTTATTTTACTATATGGAAGACTCTACACCGGCCGAATGATTCGATAAGTTTAATTTGACCGAGTTTGTAATGCCTCAAAATCACTGTAACAACTAGAATGGGAACATTTTTTCCGAATGTTACTCTCCTCCTCCTTTCCTTGATCTTTGGTGGATAAACTATTTCCAAATGCATTTACATCTAATTCAACTTACAGAATGCATATAGTATCACGTGATTGATATCAATAAAAACTTCATCTGCGTTTTTACTGCACAAGAGAAATGATGACATCAAGTTGCGTTTTGCATCTTAAGTTATCTTTCGTCTCTTAATAGAAAAACAAGTAATTCTTGCTTGTTCACCATCATAATGAACTATGGATCGTTAAATAAAGTTGTCATACATTCCGAGTTAAGGCCGTATTTTTTTTGGGTTCTGTAAAATAATTCTACAATACTCTACTAAAGACGGTATCTGTCTGTCCGTCCATCCATCACAGCAAGTTTTCTTGCAAACCACATAAGCTAGAGTAATGAGATTTTGTATGTATGTGCAAAGTGGTGTCCCTCTTCAAAGTTTCAGTACAAGAAAAATCGTGAGGTTCTAAGGGGGAGTTTTCCCATATAGGCGGGTGACCCTTGAAATTTTTTTACCGAAGATAGCCAATATGGATGGATACCAAAAAAAAACAAGTTGGGTAGACAGACCTATGCTCATGTCAGAAGGGTTTTGTACTCAACTTACAAAATGCCGTAACTAGCATCGAATAAAATTAAGAAACACGTCATGTTCGAGGATCATACTATTATTAACTAAGTTGAAAGAATTTTTTAATTCTGAGGTATTTGTTAAAATTATACCCATAAATATTTCGCTTCATAATTTTTCCAGATTTTTTTAGATCACGGGTGTCCATTCGCGAGGGAGAAAACACATTTTTCATGTATTTCCCCCCCTCTCTGTGCCCCCACTGAAGCAAAAACTGTCAGTTTAAGAACTGTTTTGAAAAGCTCTCATAGAGAACTTTCATTTGATACTCATATCGGCTACCTTTCATGAAATTTTTTTCAGGGGCCACTCCTTTGTACTGTAAGCATCGATTCATGGCCTATTTTTTCGAATCCTAGAATGGCTACAAAGCCCTTTTGCTAGGAGCTCTCTCCTGCCTCTTCGGCTTGTTTCAATTGTATGTAGTCATCCTCATGATATCTATCATTCCTGAAATTTTCATGCAAATCCTAGCAAAGCTGTAGTGTCTAAGTCGGTAAAAAGCGCATATGGCTCCATAGCCATATGTTTCCACAGTAATACAGGGCACATTGTTCTATAGTAATACGGGAAAATTCAAATCGCTATAACTTCGTTAAATACTATTCGATCTTTGTGAAACTTTCAGAAAAGATCAATCTTATATATAGTCATCTTTTTGCTAAATTTTATTGAATTTAAGGGTACCATTTAGATTTTATTCGAGAAAACATAAAATCGATAAATCATACTACTACTAATAAAGTTGAGTGAATTTCGACTTCTCATGTATTTGTTGTTGTTGTACTCATTAAGGCCTACATTCTTGATTTTTTTCAGATTTTTCGGATGGAAGGTGTCCAATCGCGAGGGGGGGTACGCGAAAAGTTCGTACATTTCCCCTTCCCCTGCCCCCCTCGGTACTCATAAGGCAATTTTAAGACCTGTTTTGAACAGATCTCATTGAGACCTTTCCAATGACACCCTACTCGACTACCAATGGTGAAAATTTTTTTTAGAGGGGTCAACTCCCTATATGGGGAGACCCCCCTTAAACCCCTTTGAAACATTTTTTTTTTCCTCTTGAACTTTCAAGAGGTCACCACTTCTGACCTTTCCACAAAGTTTCATGGCTGTAGCCTCTATAGTTTCGGAGAAAAAGTGCTGTGACATACAGACGGACAGACGGACGGACGGACGGACAGACGGACACAGGTCGTGATTGCAATAGGGTTTTGTATTTTAGTACAAAACCCTAATTATTGATGAGGTCTTTCCAAAACAAGCACTGTTTGCGTTGGGGATTGCAGGTAGAAGGGATATGTACGAAAAACGTATGTCCCACCCCCTTGCGATTGGACAACGTTAAACCAAAAAATCAGGAAAGTAGGTGCTTGTGAGTACAAGGCCTACAAAAATCTCAGAAGCCAAAGTTCAATCAACTTTTTTAATAATAGTAGATCTTATGAGTTTCATGTTTTTGCCCATAAAATCAAAAAGAACCCTTAAATTTGCTAAAAACTCGTGTCTAGATTTTTTAAGTAACCGGTGTACGATTCCTATAAATTTCACAACTATTGATCTTAAACAACTAAGTTACAGCCGATTTAACAATTAACAATTACAACAACACGTGATGCTGTGGAGATACACGTTTGCAACAGACCTAGACACAGATATGTAGCGATGCTGATGAACATTTTAGATATGGCTCACAACATTGATATGCTATCATGACTACTCAAAAAATGGAGTCAACATACTAAAAACAAAATTGCGGTGAATTGAAATATGAAACAACCATATTTTAGTTTTTCGAACTCAATTTATGTTGCAACCTTTGAGAGTCGTTTTTTGATTTACAAATTGGTTTACAAAACCCTTCTGGCAGGAGCACTCACCTGCTTTTTTTGACTTGTTGTTTTTGCCTTTTTTCAAAATATTCATCAGCTAGTAGAGCTGATATTCAAACTATTAATGAACTGGTAGAACTGTCTGCTGAGAATGGTAAAAAAATTGTAAGCACTGCATAAGAAAGTTTTTAAATCTCTCAAATAAAAGTGCTTATAGCACGCTTTGGTAATAAAAACTGACTGTATGTTATATGTCTCATTTTTTTATTTCCTTCTAAAGGTTTTATCTTATGAAATAAATGAATTGCTTTGACTTGAATAATATTCAATTAGTCGCTGCGACCTTTCCAGGGGAATTTGACTCCAAACCGAGTTTTTGTGCCCATTCTTCCCAAGAACCTTTGTAGAACCTCGACCTGAAATTCATTTGTTTAAAATTTTCTGCATTCGCTCAATAAATACATTAAATACTTATTATATCCTAAGCTACATGCAATTTCCATTGCTTCTTGGGCTCGACGTCCTCGCAAACAATAGAATATCAGCTCATCCTCAGGCTTGGGAAATCGGTTACCGTATTTTTCTGCAAACTTTTTCTCGTCTTTCAACGATAATGCCTCACGCAGCGAAGCGACTACAAACAGAAATATGATTGTAAGACTTGGATTTTTGCATAATCCGAAGAAAATTTTGGATGTTTTATATAATTACGATTCATACTTGGAATATGAATGCTGGTTGGAATTCCTCCTGTTTCTTTCACTTCCTCTGGAGTTCGTACATCGATTAGAAACTTTTCCGGATGATTGGGTAGATCTTTTATTTCTTCAAATTGAGCTATGCTGCTTTCTTCTGTCGAGCAATAACCGACCACAGTTGATGCGAGCACGTTAAGCAAGAAGACTGACAAAAAAATCTTGAACATTTTTGATAATCTGGAAGATGTACTTGAGTATTCAAGTTATGCTAACTAACTAGCCATTGGAACTTAACGTTCTTTCTTTTATAGGAACGGAAGAACATCAGCTTTTACCACAACAAGTTCAAAACCACTTACATTTACTTTAAAACTTTTTGTTTTTGTTAAGCCACCTCAACTATCGTCTAGGCAGCTCAGGTTGAAGCTAATAATTTATCGTCAATTGAAGATGCTTTTTTGTCGCAACGATTTCAGACTCAGCTGAGTCATTTATTTTGTACGTTTCTGTTTGGATTTTAAGCTACTTGTTGCTTTTGAAAAGGCGTCGCTTGCTTGTAAACAAAATACATTCGAATAAAATTTTATGTTTTTTTGACTTTCAAGATGAAAGTCCATCCCAATAATAATAAAACTGTGTTGACATTTTTGCTTAAATTTGAAAAGGTATAGTGACCCCCGTTGGATTTTTGATTAGTTTTACTAAATTTCTTAGCGTGGTAGGCAATGCTGCCTGAAACCTAAAATATTATCCAAAACAAAGGCAACAAAAAATCACTGAACATTTTTGATGTGAGATGTGGACTTCTAAATGAATAGTGCTAAGAAGAAAGTTCAAAGAAGAGTATAGTTATATAGCGTTTTATTAGACTTCAAAAAACACTCTGCCCGGCAGGTGCGGGCATTCATATCAATGGTGGTAGTTATCAGAATAAAATGAAAAGTAATAAAGTTGTACTCATGGTCACATTCGGCTTGAGTTGACTATTGTAAGTTCAAAGTGGATTGAATGATCTAGTGATCAAAAAAAGGATTTAAATGTAATATTAGCCCTAAAACTAATCGCGAAAACTCAAAGCTGTTATGTTACACACGTGTACATTTAGGAAGGAGAAAATTTCATTAGCTTAGTACGATCTGATGCAGAGTTCTTTGTAATGAACGCTTTTGGTTCATCATAATTAAAGTGTTTTGTGTTACACATATCACGAGTAATGTGATGCACAACAGATCGGATCCGATTCCTCTCCGAAACCTCGAAGGTTTTTGAGGCAGTTACTGCGTACGAGTTGTGTACAAATGACGATTCTTTCCAAAAAAATCGATTCGAATTGAAATTTGATAAATCAAGGCCTAAATAATCTATTTCTCGAAAGTCGATCTTTTTTTGACTCATTTGTATTTACTATATAAAACTAAGTTCATAAAATAATCAATCTATTTTCATTCTTAACTACATAAAGCTGTTTTTACAACCATAGTAAAGTATCAGGTATAAAAAGAATCATTATTTCATAAAGCACTACTGTGACCAAAAAATAAGGTCACATTTGAATTTCAACTGCGCACGTCAAAGCATTGGGGGAATTTTTTTTAGGTTGGTAGTACTGTCAGCGACATCTATGTCAAATTTACATGTCAAAATATTCATTAGTATTTGAGATACGCATCGTTTCCGGAATGGCCTTCAGTTCCGTCTTCGCTGCGGCTTGAATCTCCTCTATCGTATCAAAACGGTGTCCCCGGAGCAGTCTTTTGAGCTTGCTGAACAGCCAGAGGTCGCACGGCGCCAGATCAGGTGAATACGGTGGTTGCGGAACCATATGGGTTGAGTTTTTGGCGAAATGATCACGAATTACGAGTCCAGTATTTTTAGGCGGATAGCGTTACGCAAACGACGCATAACGTTTAAATAATATTTTCTGTTGACTGTTTGGTCCGGCGGAAGGAATTCATAATGCACAACACCACGATAATCGAAGAAGAGAAGAGGTTGATGGTCGTATCCGCAGCAGAAAATTGATTCCGCAAACAAAATTTAATGCAAATTCAACAATAACCGAAATCGCAAAAAACGAAAAACTCACTTTTAGCAGCTCACAAAACGACGCGTATTTCAAACACTAATGAATATTTTGACATGTAAATTTGACATAGATGTCACTGACAATACTTCCAACCTAAAAAAAAATAACTCTCCAAATTCTTCGACGCGCGCAGTTTAAATTCAAATGTCACCTTACTTTTTGGACACAGTAGTATCTTAATTGTAAAATAAAGTTATGAAATTATGTAGTTTAGTTTATACTGTAAACTACACTGGGAGCTTCAACATTGCCAGCGCTTAGTATCCAAGCTTTTCAGGAACAACAGTCTCTTCAGTCCACTGGGATTCAAAGGGTCCCGCTGATCACTTGAGATGTTGCCGGCAATCGAAAAACAAACGCTAGTTACACACGGTTCCCACATCCCAATATAATGGTTCTCACGTATAGCGCATTCACCTTTTTTTTTGTGGTTAGAAGACCCAAAAACTCAGCCTGGACATATTCCTTCGGTCCAGGTCTTGTTTTGTGATGCCATGAGGCGCCTTCAAGCTGGGGGATCCCTCTTCTAGCGGGAGGGGAGAGAGGAAGAGGAATTGCCAGGTAACCGATCTCCCAGCCCCGACGTCCCCGGCTGGTGTGAGTCCCTTTTATCTGTTAGGACTGCCCGAACAAAATTAGCCACATGGTTCAATTGTCAACCAATCTAGGGATCACCTGGGCAAAACCGACAATCGGCGGACCGTGACTTACCAATCTTGTGCAAGTAAGACTGAAAACACCCATGCCCACTCAAAAGCTGGGTCAGATAGGAGTCAGTTTCACCATGATTTCGATTTAGCCACGGTCTCACTTCCGGGATGAGGCACCTAGCCCACCTTCCCATCGTTGAATGATCTCCCTCACGTCCTTGTTTCGATCGAGGTAAAAAGCACGGCGCTCTCTTGCAAGGAGGGCAACGGGTATCACGCCTGCAATAATTGGCACCACCGAATCAGAGATGGTCGGAAATGAAGATACAATCCTCAGTACTCCTCTTCTCTGTACCTGTGCTAAGCGCTTTCGGTATACCTCCTTACTGAGAGCGTCACCCCATATTTCTGCTCAGTACAGTAGGAGTAGCTCTGACCCTACAGCACTCATCAAGAGACGTCTCCTTGATGGGTTGGGTCCTCCTACGTTGGCCATAAGTTCACTCAGAGCTGATACTCTCGAAGCAGTCTTCTCAACCATTGCCCTGATTTTCGCAAGGAACCTCATCTTCGAGTCAATGAATAGCCCTAACCTAAGTTGAGCGAGTGGCGTGAGCTGCAACATCATCCACATAGCCGATCAAGCGCGACTCATTTGGCATCTCCAGTCTCAGTACCCCGTCGTAAAATACGTTCCACAGGTCTGGACCAAGGATACGTCCCTGGGCAACACCCGATGTACTTGTAACTTCCATTCTTCGTCGGCCCTGTATCTTGTCGTAAAGCAGGCTTCAGTCCTTCAGGTAGTCCCTCAGAAGCCTCATTCGATATTCTGGACCTTGAAATGGGTTTTCAAGCGTATCCAGAATATCCACCCATCTAGCGGAGTTGAAGGCGTTCCTAACGTCGAGTCTCACCAATAGGACTATCCGTCGCTTAGTGTGGCTATACGCCTCTGCCTTTTGGGCCACGCTCACCACCTCTGCGATTGCATCACTTGTGGAGTTGTAGTGAAATAGCTAGATATAAATGTCCGTAAAGGACTACAGTGATGGTCTGCTGCCTCGGCGGAAGAGGATGGTAAGATCCGCCGAGATTGGCCTTGTCTGGGGACGTGTGCATGCGCTAGCAGTCTAGCGTTGCGATGTCGTGGGGCGGGTTCTCTCCGCCCAGCACAAGACCCACTACAAAAAATAATTTTCGCATCCACGAATTGCCGAAAAGGTTCTATCATTATCGAACGGAGTCGAAAAAGGAGGTAAGTTGCTAAGGGCTATCCAATTGCTAGTTCAGGCGACAAATAGGGCCTTGAGAAAACGGACGGACTTAGAGGGACTTCGTCGTTACCGACGATACTTATTGCCCACAAATAAGAGTGGGGCATCCAGGTGGAAGCGGTGCCCCATCGCACCCTCCCAACCGGATCAAGATCCCAACGTAGACGTGGCAATATATTTTCCATTTGTGTGAAAGCTCATACAAACATTATTTTCATGAATTTTTCCATTAAATGAGAAATATAAACATCATCAATTTATGTTATATTATTATGCGATGGAATCACATAACACTATACCATAAAAAGGACACGTGAACGGAAGGCCACTCTACCCGGGCAAGAGCACCTGAAACGCATTAAAAGGGGAGAGCTCACCCGATGGCTAGCTCATTTTAGTGGAGTGGGCTGCCATCGTTGCGGGTCCCATACCCAGTCAGATTCCCACCGAAAGGAAAAGACCGAGTTTCAAACTTAACAATTCATGTTTTACTTTTAACCAAACTTTAATATCACTAAATAAAATATAGCAATGCAAATACACAACCAGAATTTGTTTGCTTATTAACACCGAGCCAAAAAAAACAAAACTCAATAATGTAAATTACCTGTGAAAATTAATCTTTATCGCATTCAATCATAACCAAATAACTCAAATAATAATAAGATATTTTGTTATTAAACTATTGAAAAATTTTATTAATATTAGTTACAAGTATTTTATATTTTTAGATAAAAGCAATTTAATCAATCAATGGTAACCATGTTTTCGGTAAATTGTAAGAAAATTTAATATAAAAAAATTTAATTAATAGGCAAATAAAAGGGTACTTACCCACATCCTCGCCGGGCGACCGCTGGTGATGTGGATGTTGCCTGAAATCTCTACAATTAATGAAAATGGTGCGAAAAATTCCAAATGACACTCTTGCACTGAACACAAGACAACTTCCTTAATCAGATATGATGTCGAGACAAGCGGGTATAGGTCAACTACATCCGCAAGTGGTTTTGTTATAGCTACTTTTCGAATACAATTCATCTGGTTGCATTTTTTCCTTTAACTCCTTTATCGTTTGGTCCCTTTAGGTTTGTATATCGTCAATTTAAATTGTTCAATTTTTCAATCTCTTCGTCCGATTGTTCTTTTTAGGGTTTTGTACTAAAATACAAAACCCTATTGCAATCACGACCTGTGTCCGTCTGTCCGTCCGTCCGTCTGTATGTCACAGCACTTTTTCTCCGAAACTATGAAGGCTACAGCCATGAAACTTTGTGGAAAGGTCAGTAGTGGTGACTTCTTGAAAGTTCAAGGATAAAAAATTTTTTCAAAAGGGTTTAAGGGGGGTCTCCCCATATAGGGAGTTGACCCCTCTAAAAAAAAATTTCACCATTGGTAGTCGAGTAGGGTGTCATTGGAAAGGTCTCAATGAGATCTGTTCAAAACAGGTCTTAAAATTGCCTTATGAGTACCGAGGGGGGCAGGGGAAGGGGAAATGTACGAACATTTCGCGTACCCCCCCCCCTCGCGATTGGACACCTTCCATCCGAAAAATCTGAAAAAAATCAAGAATGTAGGCCTTAATGAGTACAACAACAACAAATACACGAGAAGACGAAATTCACTCAACTTTGTTAGTAATAGTTTGATTTATCGATTTTATGTTTTCTTGAATAAAATCTAAATGGTACCCTTAAATTCAACAGATGACAGATGACTATTTATAAGATTGATCTTTTCTGAAAGGTTCACAAAGATCGAATAGTATTTAACGAAGTTATAGCGATTTGAATTTTCCCGTATTACTATAGAACAATGTGCCCTGCATTACTATGGAAACATATGGCTATGGAGCCATATGCGCTTTTTACCAACTTAGACACTACGGCTTTGCTAGGATTTGCATGAAAATTTCAGGAATGATAGGTATCATGAAGATGAGTACATACAATTGAAACAAGTCGAAGAGGCAGGAGAGAGCTCCTAGCAAAAGGGCTTTGTAGCCATTCTAGGATTCGAAAAAATAGGCCATGAATCGATGCTTACAGTACAGAGGAGTGGCCCCTGAAAAAAATTTCATGAAACGTAGCCGATATGAGTATCAAATGAAAAAACTGACAGTTTTTGCTTCAGTGGGGGCAAAGAGGGGGAATAAATGAAAAATGCGTTTCCTTCCTCGTGAGTGGACACCCGTGATCTAAAAAAATCTGAAAAAATTATCAAGCGAGATATTTATGGGTATAACTTTAGCAAATACCTCAGAAGTCAAAATTCTTTCAACTTAGTTCATAATAGTATGATCCTCGAACGTGACGTGTTTCTTAATTTTATTCGTTGCTAGTTACGGCATTTTGTAAGTTGAGTACAAAACCCTTCTGACATGAGCATAGGTCTGTCTACCCAACTTGTTTTCATATGCGAATTGACATTCATCCAGCTTTCTTGGGATATCTGTGCCCTTTTTATAAACAAAATCAGACCTGGTCGTCGGAAAGTGTTCTATTTAGCAAGGTTAAACCGGTCTTTAAATTCGACGGTATTGTCCGTTCTTGTTGTCTCCTCGTTTGTTCCGTCTAACGCGTAATCTACGAAAGTTGCTGGCTCAAGTGAAAGAGAAAAGAAATAAAAACAGCAGAAAATTCGTTGGGCTCACGCTCAATGTACACTCGACGTCGAATCGGAAAACGAAAAACAGCGCGACGGCATTTTATTTTCGTACACCCCAAACTGATTAATTAAATGAAATCTTCAATTAGAATTACGAACAAAGTTTCACTATCTGGAAACATCATCCCATTTCTTTTTTTAGTCACTTATCTTTTGCGAACACATCGTATCCAACATTGGTTCGTAAAATAAACAGTATCCCGTTCATTCAGATATTATATCACTTTCTCAATTCCATCCGGCATTTCCATGTCCTCGACCTTTCCTACTTAAAGCAACGTAGACAAAATATTGCGACGCTGGCAACTCCTACTAGACTTGAGCCCATCAGACAACCAAGAAGCTTTAACTTTGGAATATCGTTGCGGTTGTTTCCATATTTCATGTTCTTCTTTGGGGACAGATTATTTCTAGCAGCTAAAGACTAACTTTTTCACAGATGGTTTAAGGGAGGGAGAAACCTTTGCACACCAATCCAAAAATACTTCCACCACACAGGTTGATGAGCACCAGAGTTTCATTCGACTTTTCGCCAATTCACACGGCCCAAAGTGCTCACAATTTGCATCATAACTTTATCCAATAATCTATACACGACAGCATTAGTTCAAATTTCCCCTCTTTGATTTGTATCATTTAAAAAATGCCTTGCTGGAATAAACTACATGGATGAAGTCTTTCATCAGTACTGTCGCATGTCACCATTCGGTCCATTTCCACTATTTTGGTTTATCGTTATTACAGTTACCTCTAGCGTTCAACACTTTTTTTCGATTTCGATCGATAAGAATGTTTCTTTCCAAATGGAAATATCAATTCCTGTTTTTTTATTATTAATTTTCCTGCTTACGACAGGGCCCAAAGAGGTAAGGCTAAATTTCGCATCATACATATTTGTTCCATTCATGGCGGTATCTCTTCTTATAAGAACTCTGGTGATTATTCCGTTACCGCTAACTCCTCGTGCCGACTAACTACCGGACACTATTGGCGTCAACGAATGCGAACCACACATAGGAACGAACGATGGATTCTCACACAGTAATTTTCACATGCACTGTGCTTTTACCACCAACGATTTTGCCCGAAACGAGTTGTTTTTTTTTCATTCTAATCCGCACAAATTTTACCGAATTGCATCATATCGTATCCGGAATATCAACCTTGACGAAACGGCAATCTAGATAATCCGCAAAATAACACATATGTCTGATATTATTTTCCGCGACGTGATCGCTGTCGCGATTCCAAGCAGACTCCACGATCCCTCCAAATCTTCCATAATTTCTCTGTGTCGCAACTGTATATCGAATTCAGCTGCTTGCTTAGCCGAGTTGGATTGCATTCGGCAATGCCAAACGCGGATGGGATGCACTAAATCAGTGTTCTCATGTCCGAAATTTTAATTTGCAGATTTGAATGAAGAGTGCACGCACTATCTCGTCAATGTTTTCCGCATCATGTATGCAAGGCGCCCGTAGGAACCAAGCTTCCGCATAACTAACTTGCAGTCAAGGCCCCACGGGTCCTTGTACACATTGTCCACTAGATCTTGCTAGCAGCGAGACTTGGTGTTAATCAATTTGTGAAGGCATTTCTCGTCACGTTCCCGTGCCCGTGACACTCCCTTCGCTTTTCAGCGATTCCAGTCGACCATCCGCGCACTGGAGGCTTGCCGTGCCGGGGTTTTCGGCGGGGCATAGAAGCGTTGCGAGCAGTCGTGATGATATTCATAATTGAGTTCACCATGGTTTGAGCTGCCAGTTCTACCGTCCCCTGCAAATCACCCGGCAGTAGAGCATCTGCTCTGAGCACCTTAACGAACTTCTCGATGTCCATTCTTCCGATGCTTCATCCAATTGTAGGTCAAGAGCAAGAACGTCGGGAGACAACATCATTGCTCTCAGCAGCATGCGCTAATGATCACTAGGCGAATAGGCCTCTAATACTCTCCAATCGTGCATCCTCAAGATCCAAATGTAAACGTGGCCGTATATTTCCCATTTGAGTCAAAAACATACAAACATAATTTGCATGAATTTTTCTATTAAATAAGAAATATAAACGTGGCCAATTTATGTTGTAGTATTATGTGATAGAACCACATAACACTGTACCATAAAAGGGAGCGCGAGCGGAAGGCCACTCCATCTGACAAGAGCATCTGAAACGCATTACAAGAGGAGAGCTTGCCCGATGGCTAGCTCATTGTAGTGGAGGGGCCGGCCATCGTTACGGGTCCCATGCCTGTTCAGCTTTCCATCGAAAAGAAAGACTGAATGTATTATTTAACAATTCACCTTTTTTTTTATTTTTCTTTTCCTTTCAAAAAAAAAACAAATTTCGCATTTCTCTTTCAATTAACTAACAAACATTACAACGAGGCTATCATTCAAAATAAGGAAAAAATAATACAAATCAAGAACAAAACTACTTTAACTATTATTTTTGCCGTAAAGCAAACAATATTTCAAAATTTAGAAAGAAATATAAAATGAATTTATATACTAAGAAAAATAAAGAAAGCTAAAAATATTTAAAAATTTAGAAAGAAATATAAAATGAATTTATATAACAAGCAAAAAAAGAAAACCAAAAGGGTACTCACCCTTATTCTCGCCGGGTGCCTGCTGGTGATGCCTGAAAGCTCTAATTTCTTTAATGTATATGTATATATATGTATATATATATATATATATATATATATATATATATATATATATATATATATATATATCTATATATATATATATAGATATATATATATATATATATATATATATATATATATATATATATATATATATATATTTATATATATATATATATATATAGATATATATACATTTTTTTTTCTTTTCCTTTAAATTGGAAAATTTTAAAAACGCGCACATGGCAACGGAATCCATGCAAATTGACAAGTTTTCCTTTGGAATTTCCTTTTTTCTGCGTCTATTTGCGCGAACTCGTACAGCCATTATTCCTAAAACTTCTGTTTGTGAGAAAAATATTTTCTGCATCATCTACCGTGCGCACATCACCATTAGCAACGACCGCCGTTTGCACAGATGATATTAATTAATTGAAAGCTTCTATTTCGATAGGCTCGCAAGTTTTCTCCCACGGAGCTCGACCATGCACGGATATAAAGCAGGCGCCACAGTTCTCTACGGTTCGACACAAATCCTCTGATAATTTGTAACCAACGTCGTCAGAATCACATCAGAGGAGTTCGGGCTGCTTTAAAACTGCACAATCATGGCCTACAGTGACTGCTCAGCGTTCTGGGCAGCCGCAATTAGAATCTATTTCATTCGCATACGAATAAATCAGCTCCGCAGGTGTTAAAAGTTCGATTGAATCTTTAGCGGCAAATTGTGCTATTAACGGCGAATCATCTCCGTTTGTCGCAAGCTAATATCCTCGCGCCAAATCACTACGAAAAAACGAATTCGCTATAATCATACTAGTAAAACACCAGTCGACTTCAATGTATCTCCTTTGGGGACCTGATTATTTCTGGGAGGGTGGAATAATTTCCGAAATTTATTTATTTATTCATTTAAATCCAGACAGAAATCCAATTACAAAATAGACAGACAATTAAATATAGTTAAATATAGTTTAGAGTAAGACAGATTAATACAATAAAATAAAACAGAAAAAAGTTAATTCAAACATGTAAGAAATGAGGTAAGAGTCTAGATCAAAGTTTGAAAAAATTGACTGATAACGAAACATGAATCACTATTCGCAAAAGTAACGTCTTTAGTTTATTTTCAAAAACAAAGTAGGACGTGGATAGAGAACCAAGCTCGAGGCTGTTATGCTTTCTGATGATTCGCGGCATAATTGACTGAAAATATAAATCTGTCCGGGCGTACGGAACCTCGAGAATGTTATTAGACCGACTAGGACGTGCATACAGTCTGTAGTGCAAGTCTTCGCTTAGAGTGGAAGCAATTTGTTCGTGGTACAACTTATAAAGGAAACATTGATCTAAGAAGGTTCTACGGGACGACAGAGAAGGGAGACAACTGCGATAGATAGACGACGCTCATAAGACTCATAAGCTTAATTGAATTTGAAGAGCAAAAAAAATTGTAGCACGAAACTTTTTCACTTTTAGGCTATGACTCTTTCACCGTGAATACTAGTTAATTTCACTGTTCGTGCGACTTTCCCCAGCAAATCATATTTTCCACTTTCAACAATATATTTCGATCTATTTCTCGGGATTTACCAAATATTTCACGAACAAATCACTGAAACAATGACAGCAAATGACGAACTGCCGCGCTACTGTTTTCTTTTCTTGCGGCGTCCGCACTGTGGGTCAATCTCAAGCAGACTCCTCGATCCGTCCAAATCTCCATATAATTTCTCTGCCGCACCTGTAAATTGAAATCCGCTGCTAGCTCAGCCGAGTTAGATTGCATTCGCCAATGCAATACATGGATGTAATGCGCTAAATCAGTGTTCGCATCTTCGAAATTTCAATATGAAGATTTGCGTAATTAAGTTAGTAAATAAAAATAATAATAGATTGACAATTTAAATCATAATAAAAGATAAATATTATTAAGAATATCAATGCAAAGAGAAAATTTACGTTTAATGTATGAAGAAAAACAAATAAAGTTATATTTATATAAAAAAAATAATTTTTTTTTTCTTTCCAAATTTTATAATTTACAAAAATTTAAATTTGACTAAGTTTTTCAAACATGCAATTGAAATTTAGGAACAGTGTTATGCGGTTCTAGGGCAGTTGGCTTGGGTGGCTGCTCGATTACTACAAAGACACCAAAAGGGCTGTAGTGCTATCACAGCACACATACACACCGTAATAATCACAATAATCGATCGCATAACAGCAGGATTAGACTATGACGTTAAAATATAACATGGTGATGTGATATGGTCAATATCAACGTTAACCGTGTCATTATAAACCGACATTAATTCATTATCCAGGATGATTTTTACCAACGAACTTCAACTCAAGCAGGTAACGCTGTGCCCACTGCACCTTTCCTTCGAAACATAAGAAAGTAAAATGGACTATCAATATTTTATGAAAAATTCGGATAATTCGTATGAATTTGGCGACATAATAATAAAGTAAAAACATCAAATTTCTGATATAAAAAACGGTTTTAATAGAATACTGAACAAAAAAGTTCACACTTCTAATTTATTGCTCCCTTTGTCTCTATGCGGATTTTGGTAAAGCTCTTCAGAAGCCTATAAGGTTTTCAATATGTTTTTCAAATGAAGAAATGTTTATACTTTCTGTGAAAAGTTCGAGTCACCTCTAATTTGATTTGAGTCCTTCTTTCTCGGCCCATTCCAACCAAGAACCTTTGTAATTTCTAGACCTGATATGTTGGAATTAATAAGTTGTAAATATATAAAATTAAATAAAATTACTAACTTGGTGAAACCTAAACTGCAAGCTATTTCGACAGCGTCTTGGGCACGTCTTCCTGATCGACATGTGAAAATTATTTGCGTTTCAGAAGTAGGAAATTCACGGCCATATGTTTTAAAGAATTTTTCTTCATCTTTGGATGATAAAACATCTCGAAGGGAAGCAACTGTAGAGAATACATATATTAAGAAATTCATTTTTTATTGTGAAATTATAATTATGTAACTAGGGTTTAGTTTTTTTATAAACTAAGTCATATAGAAAGACAGAATGAGGAAATAATTATATTTTTTGTTTCAAAGCGGTTCGATTACTGATGAGCTTTTCCTAAAAAAGTCAAATTGTAAGAATTTTTCTCCAGGAAAAAGAGCGTCAAATATATGGTTATTGAATTTTATACATTTAATTAGCAATTAAAATCCGTGCCAAATTTGATTTTAACTGAAAATTAGAATGTTCCTCCGATTTGTACAAAAAGAAATTGAATAATCATGCATTTATTGGTATGTTCACTAAAGCAAGTATAAAAACAATTAATCCAATTACATTGAACTTCTCTTTATTAAATAATGTGAGAATAAATTTCACGAATCATATTGAAATTATCAGCATTTGTGTCAGAAACACGCAACTGATAATTGATGCAAATTAATTCAAAAGAGTTTATTTTTATACATACGTGGAATATTTATACTGGTCGGTATCACACCAGTTTCTTTCAATTCTTCAGGTTCACGGACTTCAATTAGTAATACTTCGGGATGCTTGGGCAAATCTTTAATCTCTTCATATTTTGCAATACTACTATCATCCGTAGAACAAAAACAATACACAACTGATATAATGTTTAATATTAAAATGAAAACAAACAACCTTTCCATTTTAAACAAGTAAAAGCTTCGCGTCGGAGAGATGTTAAGAAACTGAGATTCAAAATCGCTGCAATAACTTAATGTTTCAAGTGAAATCGGTTTCTTTGTATCTTCTGCTAGTGGAAAAATAGTGGAAACCTGTTTTTAATGAAATTTTCAGATGCCGCCACATATCCACTAATTTATACTTATTGTCTTTAGTTGAATCTTCTATTTCCTTCAATAAAAGTATAAATGCAGTTCTGGTCTTTTTTGCGAACTAGTATCACGAGCAACGGTCCAGTAGCTACTGAGCGTCTTACACCAGGAAATCCACGGCAGCAGCCTAACTTTTTCTTTAGTTAAATCGAATTTTAGTTGGCTTATCTTATCTTATTAGGTCTATTGACGCATAAAAGCGAAGAAATTGAAAATCAGGTTCATGAATTCTTGCAACACAAATATTTTATTAAACAATTTAAAGAACGCGTTGAACATATTTGTTAACATAATATCTCATTGAATCACAATCAAATTTATGAGTTTATTTTCAGGATGATGGAATTGGAATTTTTTCATGCTCCGCCCAATCAGCCCATGATCCCTTGTAGTATTTCACACTGCAAAATGAGATTTCATTAGAATTTCGCCTTGCGATTCTTAACTAAAAGTATCGACAACATCACATTCATACAATTCACACAATATTTCCTGCAATCTTAGCAAGAAAGTATCACCGTTATTCGTAAGTACATCATATAATTGATTAAAATACTTTTCATTAAAAATTTATATTATTGGTAAATAATACTTTGTGAAAAAAGCCAATGAACTGAATCTTTCTAATACTGTCTTGCTAATTACAACAGAAATCTTAGTCAAATATACTTTTGGTAGCCAAGCTTTTTAGCAATATGAGCCGCCTTCTCTGATTCACCCCCGGATCTACTCGAAAATATAATGCACTGCTCTGGATCGGGCTTTGCAATTACATACCGTACTTTAAAGTATTTTTCCGGTAGAGTGAAAGCCCGTTTAATAGCACGAACTAGAATAAATATTTTTGAATAATTGAATAAATTCACTATTATTATGCATGAGTATGTTTTGCTTTAAGAAAAATGAAATAATTAAATAGAGAAAGTTTGTGATGATCAAATATTTTTTGGAAGGATATACAATATTTGCATTGAAATTTTGGAAAACTGTACCATCAGGATAATCAATCTTCAAGGAGACTAAGTTAATATTGGTGTTGATGAAGGAAATGTGTTGTTTAAATGAATATTCTGGACTTTAAATTTAAAAACATTCTGCCGATTCCCACAAAGTAAATTATTTGGTCATAGTTGAACTGTTTGCAGTAAATAAAGTTATAAAGTTTCATTATCAAAGGTGCTGTTTAGGGAGGGATACGCAACTCAAATTAGCCTTTCATGGTGACTTATTTCAAAGTAATTCAGTTCATGCACAATTTCTTTTAGATCTGGTGAAAATTATAGCAATTTGCTAAATTTCCGATAAGCGATAAACTTTTTAAAATTATTCACCAATGGAGTTTTAGGAGGTTGGATTAATTAGAAGAAGATTTTATCATTAAAAGTAATTATCGCAAATTTATGCATTTTCTCATCATAGGTCTCTTTAGATTTTGTTAGCCTTGTTGCATCCATTTGTCTTTCGACTTATAAACGCTGTTGCAGACCCTTTCCTCTATAAGCCTGAATTGATTAATCATTACTTTTTATGGAATTGTTTGCAGCTACATAAATGAGTTGCATATTTTGAATAATCATTTTTCTGAAAAATTATTAGAGAAGAAAAATGTTCGAAGAAGGTGGTTCCGACGTGTGCACTAATTCTCCTCAGGCCATCACTCTTAGATATACACCGGTGATGGCGACCACCATGCTCAGAGGTGAGGCAGTTAATTTTAATTTTTCTACTTATGCAAACTCAATATGTTTTTTGTATCTGCAAGTTACGAGTATATTCAAGGTAAATTTCTCTTGTAAGTACTTGTATTAGCTAAACTTTTTAATTGGATCATTTCACCCTTTTCACATCAACTTAATGTTAATCTATACGACAAATTTGCTCTACATTGAAGCTTTTCTAACGTCGCGCGGATATCGATCACTCTTTCGGATGGCTCCGATAGCTTTTTAAATTACTTTTTATGGAATTGTTTGCAGCTACATAAATGAGTTGCATATTTTGAATAATAATTTTTCTGAAAAATTATTAGAGAAGAAAAATGTTCGAAGAAGGTGGTTTCGACGTTTGCACTAATTCTCGTCAGGCCATCACTCTTAGATACACTCCGGTGATGGCGACCACCAGATACAAAAAACATATGGAGTTTGCATAAGTAGAAAAATTAAAATTAACCCCTCACCTCTGAGCATGGTGGTCGCCATCACCGGTGTGTATCTAAGAGTGATGGCCTGAGGAGAATTAGTGCAAACTTCGAATAAAACTAACATTATATTTTATTTTTAATATTGAATGAAAACAATATTGAATGAATATAATTAATAATTGATATTTATTCTAAGAGTAACGATAGTATGCTATTAATAATGAAATCTACTTATTTTACGAAAGAATACTATGTGAAAAATGATTTTTACTAATGAAAATGGAGTGAGTGATAACGGCAGCTACTTGCAATCGTTTTAATTTCAAATTGCGTAGAAAGTTTTCATTAGAAATTCATACAACAAATGACGTAAGGGCCTATTGCTTGGTAAGTTTCTCCTTATTGTGTATTTCCAGGCATATAAAAATTCGTTTGAGTATTCCAAAATCATAAAAACATGCATAAAAAAACGGATATGCGAAAAAACAAAAGAAACCCAAAAAGGGTCTCACCGGCATCCTCACGAGCGCCAGTTGACGATGTTGGGGGTTTACAAAAATGATTGTGCAGCTTCTAAGTCCTAAATCGATAACAATTGTCATTACATTAATACTGCCTGCATTTTCATGAAAAACTTGATGAACTTTGACATGATATGTGGCTATTCTCCTAAACTT
The DNA here is from genome assembly GCA_963969285.1 of Odontomyia ornata. Classification (NCBI taxonomy): domain Eukaryota; kingdom Metazoa; phylum Arthropoda; class Insecta; order Diptera; family Stratiomyidae; genus Odontomyia; species Odontomyia ornata. Next base: position 307,155,167 of record OZ017741.1, read on the forward strand.
TAAAAAAACTGTACGAAACATGCTTGATAGGCAGCGCCGCTGCTAGATAATTATTTTCGGTCGTGCTCCGAAATCCCATCAAAGACAATCTTTAGCACTAGGTGATCATGTTTCCTGTAAGGTGGATTTGGTCGCGACTTATGTGCGAAAGGATATTACTTTATTCTAACAATGACGGCATCGTCTAGCGTTTACATCATTGCTTAATCACAACCGAATATTAGTTTGGTGGTAATAAATGAGCGATTTGTAATGTGAAGGTATATCAATCCGATTTTTATACACACCACATATTTTTATTAACTTGAATATCTGAATTTATGGCCAAACTTTCCACTTGAATACTACCAAGTTTTCATATTTCATACAAAATCGCACAAGATCAACAGAATATTTACTTGCCGATGTGAGAAGCACAAAATGATGTCAAATGCACTTTTAGAACGGGTTTAGATCACAAAGTAAAATTTTTCAGATTTCTTGATGGAAGACTCGTCGTCTCCCCAGGAAGGTTTCTTTTTCGACTTCCCGGCGTGTTTGCGGTTTTGCGATTTCAAGTGGACTCAACAGAAGGGAACAATTGCTTAGATCTCGTTGGTACGCACACCACGTACCAAATTTGCAAGAGGAATCGGATGAAACCTTGTTTCTTGCTATCACTTCACAACATCACGTTCACTGGCCGTTGATTTGTAAAGTTACAAACAACCAAGACGACAAATGAAAATTCTTCACCAACAATGAAACTATTACGAGAATAGTTTTCTTCTCATTTTGGGTGAAGGGCGAGGCGCCGTCCAATTTATTTGGACATTTTGATTTAATTTTGCACTTTCCGAAATTTGATAATTTCCGCAGTAAATGATAGATGGTAAAAGCACAGTATAACGAGTGGGACAAAATGAAAATTTGAGTTTTTTCCGAAGAAATTAAGAGGGAAAATCCGAGAGATTTACGCGACGCGGGGAGGTTGTGACGTCCACTCTCGCGCTTGATTGAATCAAATTTGAAACCGTGCAAACTGCACCGCGGTTTAATCAGTTGGAGCAAGAGTAAGAACACTCATTCACTGTCGCCAGTCGCGAGCTCTTCGTTCACTGTAACAAGATTTGCACGGGACTGCGACACACGTCCACCCCAAGAACTCCCGTCATTTCTGCGTTACTTCGAGCACACGAGAAGGTGAAATGCAATTCAAACTATGATGGCCAAGTGAATTTGGCTAATTTCAATGAATTTAAACTTGGTTTTTTCTTTGCCGGTTTTTGCGACGTGCGCCCTGCATGGCGTTCTGCGGACGACTCCCCGTTGTTGCTGCTCGTCACCTTGCGGGACTCCTCACAGCGGCAGTTGACAGCCTTCCATCCACTTTCCATTGTATTGTGAAAGTGCAATTCGTGGATAGGCTCCTTTAGAAAGGGGTTGCCGTGTCCAGATTTCAATTGCAAATTTAAATATTGACTATTATTTTAAATTTATAATTGAAATTCGGATCAGCATTATGGTGGGTTTTGAGCAGTTTGCTTAGGTGACTGCTCGATTACTACAACCTCTAGGGTAAAAATTCCTTCTCAGAAATAATTCTTTATCTTATCCCTCTCAAAATAGTTTTACAATACTTGCCTCCTGACCTGATCCTTAATTCAGGGAAATAGATAAGAGTCGCTGGAAGTCAGATCCGATGAATAGGCTAGTTGTTCAAACAATTGAAACCTGCTTTTTGAATATCAGCTAAAGCAACTTCGGTTATGTGTGCGGGTGCACTACACCTATTCAAACGAATGTTTTTTATGATTTTTTTGCCAGTAATTAGTAACGACATAAGATTATCAAAATTTTTTTGACCACTAATAATATCCGCTTATTCTTCTTCTTCGTAGCACTACAGCCCGTCTCGGGCCTTCGCTTCCTGCAAATAGCGCCTCCAATTGTCTTGGTCTATTAACCGCGTCTTCCAATTTTGAAATTCGAGCAGCGATGAACTGTCTTCGTCGACCGAGTCAGTCCAGCGTTTCCTCGGTCTCCCCACTGGTCTCCGCCCTTCAATTCTCCCAGCTAATACCTTTTTGGGTATCCGTTGTTCGTCCATACGAAATGTGGCTAGGCCATTGCAGCTTCCGCAGTGTTACAATCGTTGAGACCTCCGGTTCGTCAAAAATTTCATACAGCTCATGGTTGCATCGAATTCGCCATTGGTCCCCGTCTAGCTTTGATCCGACTATTGGCTCAGGACCCGTCGCTCAAAGGCGTTAAATATATTTGCGGATGCTTGATTAGGGTCCATGTTTCACACCCATAGCATAACACAGGTCTTATCACAGATTTGTATACTTGGAGCTTTGTTTTCCTGTGTATGCAGCTGGTCTTCAAAATTGTCAGAACTTGTAGTGATTAGGATGTTCAAAATGTCCGTGAAGGACTGCAGCGATGTTCTGCTGCCTCGGCAGAGGAAGGTGTCGGTTTCTGCCGAGAATGCCCTCGTCTGGAGACGCGTGAATGCGCTGGCAGGCTAGCATTGCGGTGTCGTGGGGCGGGTTCGTTTCCCCAGCACGAGGACCCACTACAAAACAATTTCGCATTCACGAATTGCTTTCAGAGATCAAAAGAAAACGACCGAAGTCGCAAAAATTGTAGATAACTACACAGAGGGAATTATAACTTGTTACGAGAACAAGTGAAACCTGAAAAGAAAGGCGAACTTGGGGCGACCTCGTCTTTACCCAAATAAATTCAGGGCCCACAAATGAAAGAGGGGCAACCGGGTGGTGGTGGAGCCCCTTCATACCCACCCAACCGGAATAAATCCATTGGCCAGGTATTCCTCTTTTGAGTGGAAAACTCATACAACTTGAATTGTATGAACCTTCCCATCAGAAGGGGAGTACCCCGATGACCAATTTATGTCATAGAATTATACAATTGAATTGCATAACTCTATGCCATAAAAAGGCACTTTGCTTGGGCCACTCAACCCATGAAGTCACCTGAAACAAAAGAAGGAATTAATTTGTACCCGGCGGCTGGCTCATATTTTGGGGTGGAAGCCTGCCACCGTACCGGGTCCTATACCCGATCAGAAAAACCGGAAGGGAAAGACCGATTTTAAAATTTACTCCTGCATTTTTATTGACATTTTATTTACAATACACGTCCTTCACGAATGTTAATTTGCCACTTATTGTAAAATGACTCGCTTGCAAATGTAAAGATTTCAAAATTTGCGATAAAAAAAAATAAATTAAAGCAAAGGACCGCCAAAAATCGATTGCTTAATAAATCGTTAAGTATTCTGTTTCGAGTCCAAAACAATGAGAGCTCATATTACTTATAGCATATAAATACCAAATGTTGCATGTTTATACTATGCTTTTCAAGTTAGTTTTTCTTAACTTAAGATTCCATCCAGTTTTTTCTTAATTATTTCGTAAGGTTTTGAAATAACCGAGTTGCTTTTCAACAGACAAAGTAAAAATGTTTAATTTTAATCACGTTCAGCTAATGAAAACGCGTCAACTAAATTTCTAGGCTTCCAATTAATTTGAAACCAAAACTCTACTGTCGAAATCTAATATATGTATCTACATATTTTTGTATATATATATAAAAAATTTTATAATTTATTATTAATAATATAAATAATTAATATGAAATATTGGGCATAGATTTTTATTACTTAAAAAGACTCACCGCTTGTTCCGTCGAGCGCTCGATGGGTGCTGGAGGCGTCCTGTAAATTCTCAATTTTGTTAGCTTTGTTGCTATTAGTATCATTTTCACTTATCACTATAGAGGTTCTTTGGGCGAATGCCATACAAAATTTAGAAATAAAATCACTTGTTAAAATATATTCCCGTCCGCTGGCAATAAATCGAAGAGGTAAGATTGTCGGAAAAATGGTCAGTTTAGCAATAAAACTGAGGAAACTCGCTATTGAACCACCGCCTGTTAAATGAAGTAAATTAACTTTTGACGCTTTAATATCTTCCTCATCAACGATGCCAATCCGGTTTAGATCGATCACAGCAGCTTCTAGCAGTAGCGTTCTAGCGAAGTCAGGATTCAAAATTTGAATGAAATTATTTTCGAGGAAGTGTCGTACACAATTTATAGCTGTATCGAATTCAAATCGTGCAGCTTCCTTCATACGATAACAACAGGTTGGGTGCTGGAGGCGTCCTGTAAATTCTCAATTTTGTTAGCTTTGTTGCTATTAGTATTATTTTCACTTATCACTATAGAGGTTCTTTGGGCGAATGCCATACAAAATTTAGAAATAAAATCACTTGTTAAAATATATTCCCGTCCGCTGGCAATAAATCGAAGAGGTAAGATTGTCGGAAAAATGGTCAGTTTAGCAATAAAACTGAGGAAACTCGCTATTGAACCACCGCCTGTTAAATGAAGTAAATTAACTTTTGACGCTTTAATATCTTCCTCATCAACGATGCCAATCCGGTTTAGATCGATCACAGCAGCTTCTAGCAGTAGCGTTCTAGCGAAGTCAGGATTCAAAATTTGAATGAAATTATTTTCGAGGAAGTGTCGTACACAATTTATAGCTGTATCGAATTCAAATCGTGCAGCTTCCTTCATACGATAAAAACAGGTTGGATCTCTGTAGTCGATCAGGTCTTTGCGATTCAAATGATTGATGTTATTGCCGGTTCCATAAAGTGCAGAAATTCGCCTGCATGACTGCTCAAGGATAGGTTTGATTTGGCTTAGTTTCATTTTCGACTTCAATGATACGTTTAAGCAATTCCACACCATTCTCTGGAGCCGGCCTTCAGTTGTTGTGGTGCTATAAAATTATCCGTAGACGACCAACTGAATGGCTGTCGCTGACTATGACTATTATTCCCTGATTCACTTATGGTTGAGCGGAGGTTTCTTAGTGATGAAGATGATCGCTTACGGGAGCTGTACGAGCTCTTTCGATATTTGTCCACGTTTGTAGAGGTGCTCTTTCTGTCTTCCGCCGAATCCTTTTGTTTCTTCCCGCTAGCTTCGTTCTTGCTAGTTGATTGGCAACGAGGCGACATATGTTCGATCATCCGAACAAACGGTTGCCGAGACCTCGAAAACGAATCAAACGCGGCATCAGCTAATTAGTACTGCTCCAGTGCTGGTTCTTCGGACGGATTGAAATCGTTATCGAAATGGGGCTTGGGTATTGTATGTGTACGAGTAGTTATCAATCACTGTAATCACGGCAGGCCATCGAGTAATTGCGCTTGTCCTCAATTCAAATGGCGTTGGGTACCCGTATTTACCCTTGCACTATCAACACCGTGATTGCATTGAGAAAGTTTGGTCAGCTCTAGGTGCACGGCGACTGGTAATAATTCCTTAGCAAAAAAGTTCACATCAACAGAGCATTCCCCGCAAATTTTAATTGTTGGCTGGTTCGACTCACCAATAAGTTCGTAAACACGCTCTCTTATTTTTAAAACTATCACGCGCGCAGATAACCAGATACTTTGTTCTTCGCACATCACGGATATTTTATTTTAGAATATCAAATAGTTTTAGATTAAGTTTATGTTAAATCGTCATTTGAAGTGTTTGCCCGTTATGAGAATGATTTGCACGAATGAGATCAGTTCATAATATGAATAGGTTTATGTAAGAAAACAATTTGTTTGTTTTGACGTTCACTCGGCTAATCCAATCGTGACATGGTCGGCGACTTGCTTTTGCCAGCAAAGCCCCGAGACTCTGCGTTCGCCGTCTCCATTGCTTTTCAAAGGTCGGTATTTGGGGTGGGGTGTTTTGTAAAAAGAAATCGCAGCTCACTAATATCGTTTGCTGTCGGTCCAGCTATTTACTACTGTAGTGGCCTCGAACTGAGTCTTGTATATGCTCCAAGACGCTTGCTCATCGAAAACTGGCGCCTCCAAATTTTTGACGCATGACTTGGCCTTGACGATAATATTTTCGTTCCAGGTTACTTTCAGCTTTTCCACTTCCTCAATCAACATCAAGACCTTGCTGTCCACTTTCCCGATTTTCCCGCTCATCTGGCTAAGGTCATGCTCGAGCTTCAAAGAATTTTCTAACAATTTTTCGTCGATAATTTTTGAAATTGACTGTTCCTCAAGCCGTTGTTTTATGTTTTCTTTTACTCCTGAGATTTTGGTGACAGTTCGTTCATTTTTGTGTTCATCGCCATTAGCAACTGCATCACTGGATTCACCATGGCTTAATTTTGTACCGTGCTTGGATGCTAAAGTTCTGGCGTGTTATCTGGATCCTGTCCACTCGTAGATATTACTTCCACCAACCGAGTCCGCAATGCAGCTTTGCTACTGGATGTCCACGCATTTTGCTTTTCGAGTTCCTGATTTAATCATCTTTAAAGTTCACGCTTTACAATCTCTGACTTTTGAAAATTATCTGAAAATTCGCACTACACAATCTTTGTCTTTTTCAAATAACTGCACGTGATAATTAATTATTCACTTTTCATCAGTTGCAGTATTTCACGATTGAAGTCCACTTCTGACACTAATTGTTCTCTATTTTCCCTTATTAGGGCTCGTTAAATTTCAATTGTTTTTGTAATATGAAACATGGTTCAACTATAAAACATCATTCCATTATTTATTCCTATCGCCAATTTTCTCTAATCAATGTCCTCTCAATTACACCTATTTAATGTCCAATAGTTAGTAGTAGACTAATTTCATTATAGTGGCCCACATAGATATCACGATATTTAATGCCACAGGAGAGCAAAGATATACATATATCGACGCTTCTTGTTTAATTAACACAGGCTCTCACTGATCACCATCAAAACTACCTAGTCAGCCGTTTCGCCCAAACGTTATTCAATCATTTGAAGAACATAGCAACAGTAATTTGACTGGATTAAGTATTCTCCATATCCCAAGATGATAAGGTTCGGGTCCCTATTAATGTAACTGCAGCAAATAAACAAGCACCTCTCTTCTGTTTTCCACTTTCCACGAGCCGTTCGCGACCTGTTTCGCGTTTTGTTTTATAATAAGGTTCAGTAATAAATAAATAAAAATTAATTCATAGGTTAAATTTGATAAGCTATGCTCCCTATCCCGACGTACCTGTTCCATCCGCTACTCCAATAAGTCATCTTCCAACGAATGAAATTCACAGATTCCACTTTTTTCTTTCTTTCTATTTAAACTCAACTGCACTAATAAATTAAACCAGCTTAAAACAACACCGAATCACGTTCTATGCGGACAGCCCGCAAACTCCCGCGTGTTTTCCCAAGTTGCAAAAAAATGGCGGGGCCGAGCCATCGAGCAACGAAACAGCAATGGAAAATCGCGCAAAGTTTCGTTTAATAGTGCCATCTATGGGTGAACCCGCGATGGTGATAATGCACACTCGTTTCGGTTGTTTTTAAATTCTAAGTCGTCTTTTGTAGATTCGCTTAAGTTATCAATTGAAAGCAATTTTCGTTTATAATGATTTGGCGTAATTAAGTGGGAAAAATCGGAAGAATTAGACAAATTTTAAGGGGTTTAAATGATACAATGATTTTAGCGTTCATATAATTTAAAAGGTTAACCGTTTCGTTCTAAGCATTTGTATCCCGCGTTACACCGCAATTCGTTAAACCATATTCAAAAGATATTGTAATAAAATCACTACACATTAAAATATTAAACAGTTTTAGAATTTTGTTTCCCGGGAGTTACGTACAAAAGACATTTTCTGGACCTATTTTCCATGCAAAAAAAAACGAGTGTTGCGATGGGGAAGGTGACTGAATCGACTGAATCCTTGTTAAATTGAGTTTGGGCTGTGAGCCTGTGTCAGCGCTGGCTTTTAGAGCCATAGCTCCTAGATTACTACAAACTGAATAAAATATTTTATTTGAGAGCCATATTTTTCGGCGTATTTCGTCTCCTTTATGATCGGTGCTCGTTATTTTGGCACCTAAATACACAAATTCGTCCACTGTATTCGCCAAGTGTGATATTTTCTATATTTGAGGTATTTTTCCTCAACTGCGTCATAAGCCTTGTTTTATTCCCACTAATTTGTAGCCCTAATAGTTTTACTTCGCTATCGAGTGTCAGGAAAAGTTCGCTGGTAGTTGCTAACAACCGTGACATGATATAGTCCGCATAGGCCACTTGGCTTGATAGGCTACATAGGCTACCAATTGGCTTGATTTGATCGGGCCATGTGCTTTCACGTATTTCAAGGTCCATGAGCCAGTTGAGTGAATTTGTTTGAATCTTTTTTCTGCATGCATATACTCGGTGGTTTAGGAAGAGCGACAAGAAAGAAGAGAGAAGAAAGAAGAGAAAAGGTACGCCAGAAGAATGAATTTCTTTTTTCACTTAAGACACTGGCATCATCTTTAATAATAAAGTATTAATCTAACGGAGATTTATTTAAATGATATATTGGTGGGATCATATAATAATATATGGTTCTAAAAATAAGAATAAAGCATTATGCACAAGACACTCAATGGGTTAACTTTTGTTATGGGTTTCTATCAATCTCAAATACTGGTGCTTAAGGAGTTTTTATCGATTCCAGCAATTTATGACTTTTGGGACTTTTATGCTTAGCTTAGAATATTCTACGTCCACAATAATCACTAAAACTTAATATTTTCAAAGGAGTCTTTTTACGCCGTAATAACAACTGCACCTTCGATATAATGAGAAGCAGTAATTAGAAATCAACACGTATAGCATTTGCTCTTATGGCTTATATAGTCCATGCTCCTTTTTTATTGGGTCTATAACTAATTGCTAAGAGATGATATTACATCGTTCCAATATTCCGAACCTGCGTTGGAAAGCTACTGTCATTGTACGTCTTTTCAATGTATGCCATTCATTTGAAGCGTTAACAACAATAATTTTTTTTTCACTCAAATATGTCGAACTTTGTTGCTGAAAAAGTGTTTTTGCGGGGAATTCTTCTTCATTACTTTAATATGAAGAAAACTGCAGCCTAAATTCATCGTATTTTGGTGGAAGTTTATGGCGAACATGCTCTAGCTGAGCGAACCTGCCAAAAGTGGTTTACACGATTAAAAAGTGGTCATTTTAGCTTGGAAGACGATGAACGTCCTGGGCAGCCAAAAAAGTTTGAAGATGAAGAACTGGAAGCATTACTCGATGAAGATTGTTGCCAAAACACAAGAAGAGCTCGCAGATTCTTTGGGTGTCACTCAAGCTGCCATTTCAAAACGTTTAAAAGCAGCTAGATATATTCAAAAGCAAGGAAATTGGGTTCCACATGAACTCAAGCCAAGAGACGTCGAAAGGCGGTTTTGCATGTCCGAAATGCTGCTGGAACGCAACAAAAGGAAGTCATTTTTGCATCGGATTGTTACTGGTGATGAAAAATGGATCCATTACGACAACCCGAAGAGCAAAAAAAATCATATGTGAAATCCGGCCAACCAGCCAAATCAACAGCAAAGCCGAATATCCATGGCGCGAAGGTAATGCTCTGTATTTGGTGGGATCAGAAGGGTGTGCTGTATTATGAGCTGCTAAAACCGGGTGAAACCATCAATGGAGCACGCTACCAAACACAATTAAACCGTTTGAAGAGAGCAGTAGCCGAAAAACGCCCGTGACCAGACACGAGGCAATAATTTTCCATCATGACAACGCTCGGCCCCACGTTGCTTTTCCCGTTAAGAACTATTTGGAAAATAGTGGATGGGAAGTTTTGCCTCACCCGCCTTATAGCCCAGACCTTGTCCCTTCTGACTACCATTTGTTCCGATCGATGCAGAACGCCCTCACTGGAATACGGTTCACATCAGAGCAGGATATCAAAAATTGGCTTGATTCATTCTTGGCTGCCAAGCCGGCGCAGTTCTTTTGGGATGGAACCCATAAATTGTCAGAAAGATGGGAAAAGGTCATAGCTTCAGATGAGCAATACTTTGAATAATATTATTGTACAATTTTTTTCATAAATAAACGTTCAAATTTTGAAAAAAAACCGAACGAATTAAGTTATAGACCCAATATTTCTTGGCACATTGACAAATGCATGGAAGGGCATCATACTTGTTCAAATTATAAACCATATCAAGGCTGTTATCGATGATAGAAACACACTAATGACATAATCGGGATAATAATTCGGTTGGCACGATTGTTGTAGAAACAATAGGTTATGAATTTCTCATGTGGAAATATTGTGGCATAAAAAGGTTAGTTTTAGGTGGTAGTAGATCGAAATTGTGTTTTTTTTTTTTTTGAAAACATCTTGACATAAATATATTTTTTTCCATCATTGGCTTTTAGTCCAAATAAGACGTTGGAGAGATCGTGCGCATTATTTTCCATCAAGTCATTGCATCCTTCAATTCGATTACTAACATTTCTGTGGCTCTTTTAGTGGCTCGAATATGCCCTGCCTTTCTAACCTGATGAGGGAAACATTTTTCAACTAAATCAATCGATTTTTTGGACGTTTGCGTAAGCTCCCAAATTTTACCCCATATATAAGGTTTTGCATTCTGGTCATAACAATTCCGTATCTTTATATGAACCCACTCTGAAATTTTTTTAATGAACTGTCTATGTCAAAAGTTAGTTAAGCCAACATTTTTATCATGGTAAAGTTCATGAACCAGCAACGTTTGGAAATTGGATTCAACAAGATGGTGCACTTAGCCACACAGCATGCCTCACAATCGATTTATTGAAATTTATTTATTTGTTGTTATGTCCTTAATGAAAAACCCTATATAAGAATGGGCTTTATCAGGATTTCAAAAAAACTTCAAAATACGAGTATACTTTATTCGATGTCGACATGCACATCTTTATTTCTTCTTTTTCGTTGCTGTGATTTATAAAGTGAAGCCATAGACAGACGTTTGGGTCATGGGTTTTATTCCGCTTTAGCCAAATAATATAGCGTATTTTATCCCAGACTCTTCGAATTCCTGAATGAACTCAACACATTGAAAATATATAGTTATTTTTTTGTCATCGGTATATGCTTCTAATTTTGATATTGAAGCTTTTTCTTACAGCGTATTCATATCAGGTTGAACGAGGGCAAGGTAAGACCGCATCCTTTTTTAAACTTTTCTCGAAAGAAGAAGCGGTTTAAATTGTAATATTTATTTTTGTAGTTGAATCTTTCTATTGTATATTTAATCTTATTCTCAACGTTTTCTGTAACACAACTTATTAGCTGCTTATTATAAACGAAAGCATTAAAAAATTAGTACCATGTTACAAATTTCACGAAAATTTTAGTCAACATTTAATAGCTTTGAAAATTGTATTCAATTATTTTAATTTTTGAGCATGTATAATGAATACGAGTATTCCTTTCCTCCGTAGTGGCTCTCTGGATCAAGTTTGTTTCAAATCAGAATATAATCACATGATTAAGCGTGATACTGGCCATATTACATTCTAGAGTAACGTTACGACAGAAAATGGGATTCTCTAACATATCTCAACGTCAAGGAATAAGCTGGACGAGACTGGATTATGGAATAATATTTTATTTGATGGTGATTTTTAATATTGAGCAATGACTTTGAACTCATTTTACTAAATTGTCAAAAACAATTTTTTGTTAATTTTGTACGAAGGCAAACTTCCTTTTCGTATAAATTAGGTAACATTGTAATCTTTTTCATTATTTGATGAAATTGGAAGATTTTTCGTTAGTATATTTGTTGTTATTTGAGGCATAAAGAATAAAAGGAATTTTCTGAAAAAAAACCAACTCGTCTTTGTTCCTCTTAGCTGAGGTAGTTGTAAATTCGTATTGAACACGTAAGTATTTAGGGCTGTATGGAAATATTTGCCGGAATTATATGCTTAAGAGCCTTCACTCTTAAAAGTTCATTGTGTTCTAGGGAGTACACCAAACGTTAGTTATGTTTCTTTTCACAGCTGCAGTTTGCTTCGATCAATTAGGACTCGTTATTGTAAAATAGTTTTAGCACTTGGTTGAGGAGATTTGCGTACTTGTAGCCGTGCTTAAAAATTTTTTTCGGCAAAATAAATTTATTTTTGGATTTTCGCCAGAGAACAAATCGTTGGTTCCCTTTTAAGGTGGCGATTTTATTATATAAGACATGTAAAATAATATAGGTAGAACAAGGAGATTGGATAAGGAGTTTTTCGAAAAAGATGCTGCTGCTCTATGCGTGACGCAATGTATTTTCATAAAAAATTGACTTTTTATTCTATCGCAAGCGCATGCTTTTCAGGCGCAATCTTTCCGAATGTCAGATCTTTTCCGCAGACGGAAACTCGTCCCTCGAGTTTGAGTTTTTTTTAATCATCTGTTAAGATCAGCTCCAGTTGTTAACTAACTGCTAGCAAGTGAGACACACTTGTTAACTTAATAGTGTTCAGGGTAATGAGAAAATTAGAAGAGGTGCCTCATTTACCGATAGAATCATTGCTGAGTGTTTCGTGTTTGCATATCTTTGAATTAAGATTGCTTGTTACATCTTAGTATACTCTGCAGGAACATAGCAAGGGATTTGGAGCTCGGTTGTGCCAACATAAAGAGTTTACTCTAAACCCTTTAAAGCTAATTCTATCATATTTTAGTTAGATTTCCCTCCAACTATACAAAGGTTATAAGTGTTAGAGTGAGAGACTACTTAGGAAAATTCTGCCCTTTGTTTATACAAAAATTATGACATGGATAAGCGGACGCTAAATAGAGAGATCAATTACTTTTTTTTTAATCAAAGAAACGAGAAGAGTCTGATCAATGAATGCCACAGATCAGTTCCCACGTGCCATAATACGATCTTACACACAATAACTAGAACTTTTTAAAGATTCCGATCCATGATTTTAAAATGTTCAGGGGACGAAATTTTTCCCGTTCATAATACTTCCAGGGTTTAACGTACCTCGCAAATAATTTTATTTTGATTCTTTTTTACCAGTGTATGCATAGCTCTGCATTTTTTTGTTCAAATAACCAATATCGAAAATGAAAAACCTCATTCATTCGTTCATACCATGAGTAAAATGAGACGACAGTATCTTACTTTCGAAATCCAAGCTCTTTCGCAGCTTCTGCTGCTTTCCGGGCTCTCACACCTGCCATGCATGTGAAAATAACATAGCTTTCACTTTTAGGTTTTGTCCTGTTAAATTTGTTCTGGAAATCGGCATCGGTTGTTTCGAATGTTAAGTAGGTAACTAAGTCATGCACTTAATGAGATAAAAATTAAAAAATTCAATTAAAAAAGATGAATTTATAAAAATTGTGTACCAAGTGCTAGTTAAAAATAAATTAAATTTCTCTGCCACATTCACACCATAATCGAGCATATACTTTGATTTTTTTCTCTTACTTTTTATATCCGATATTCTGGGCTACATGACCAGCTTTTTTGGCTCTTATTCCATGCATACACATAAATATCAATTCACATTTTTCATCCGGGAAATTTCGTTTGAAATTTTCAATGAATTTTTGTTTTGCTGATTTTGAAGTAAGAGTTTCTTCAAGACTGCCAACTGATTATTAGTAGCCGTCAATTTTTGAACAAATCCAATGAATGAAATTATAAAGTGGCATGGAAATTCTCTTGTATTATATTGTAAACAAAGGCAAACTTACGTGGAATATTTATACTAGTCGGTATTTTTCCATATTTTACTAGTTCTTCGGGTTCCCTGACATCAATTAGTAACTTCTCAGGATGATTTGGCAAATCTTTAACTTCCTTATAGCCAACAATTGGAATACTGTTCACGTCACAGTAAAATCTTTTTCCTATTAGGTTGCCTGTGTATGAAAAAAACGAATTCAAATATAAAAAAAATTACTATTTTTTTAATATTGAAATTATTTACTTTTTGGGTTTAACTGAAAATTTTAAATTCAATGCAAAATCATTTCAAAAAACCAAATTATTGTCCTGAATTCTAGTGAGAAGAAAAGAATGTAATGCAATTACATTACTAGCATGGATCTGTCTATAAACTACAGAAAAGAAATAGAAGGAAAGCTTCAAACAATCCCGTCAACTGGCCTGGGGACTTTGAAATAGGATTCCACGATCCCATACAAAAACTGGTTTTAAAGGAAAACTTAAACGACAAAGAAAATAAATTTATAATACCGTTGCCTTCTTACTCAGGCCCGAAAACGGAAGCACTACGTCACGTCGCGAACTAACCTCTTCGAGTAGCCTCATCAACGCCATCTAGTGCTGTTCAAATCAAACAAATTTTCTAAAGATTTTTGACAGAACATATGACTGTAGTTTGAAATTTTAGCAGTGCTATGTCAACGATTTATTTTAGATATGAGGTGACAAAGACATTAGTGCACAAATTTATGTATTTCCTTCTCGTTTGTATCATTTCGGCTAAATTTCATCTGAGAAATGCCATATTTGAAAATCTCAAAAGCTTACTTTCGGCCTACTGAGATGATGCTTTCAAGTTTTCTGGACAGCTGTGTTCGGAAATTTAGGGCTACTGAGCAGCTGTTTCCAGTACACGTAGTGACGTCAGGTACGTTAATTGATTTCCTTATGGGCCTGAGTAAGAAGGCAACGATAATTCCCAATGTCGCGTCATTGGTTTGAGTGTAATGCGAGGCTTACTTTCTGGATTTATTTATTCTGTGCTGCAGACTATCAATTTAGCTAAAGATCAAGGGCAGTTGAGTTAAATAATTATAATATCCTAAATTAAACTTCCTTTTGATATTCGATGAAGAAGCCCTGTTATCCATTTTGATGCTATTAGAAAATTTGAATGTTCTACGTCCTATAAACGATGATTTCATTATTTCTGTTGCTTACCATTGGCTCGATAATTTTGGCAGATGTATTTAAGCCAGGGTTCATACACGCAAATAGTCTGTGTGGAGCAGTGGGTTAGGGCACAGTCCGCTTGTGTAGCAGCTCGCAAGTTCAAGCATTGGTGGCGGCATTGAGTTTGAGCTTCTGATGGGTACTAATTGAAAATTAAGTAATAATAATAATTGAAAATTAAGTAATAATCACATGGTTGGACATGATATTGACCATATCACCTCCAATTTCGTTACGGTCATGGAATGAGTTACCCTAATATAAATCTCAACGCCAAGCTTCGGATTTGGGTTGTTGTGTGATAGATTATTTTTATATATGCAAGGTAGTCCGTGTGATGTACTGGTTAGGGCGCTCATCGTTTGCGCAGCAGTTCCCAAGTTCAAAGTACGTTGGTGGCAATAAGTTTGTGCTTCTCGTACTTCTGTCCGACTATCTGCCTACCCAGCTGTGATGGGCACTGATTGAAAAATCAGGTAATAATCACTAACGTGATACTGATCATATCACCTCGAATACCGTTTCGGTTATGAAATGAGATTACCTAACAAATCGCAATGCCAAAGTTCTGATTGGACTATTGAGCGGTAATAATAATAATAATAATAATAATTATTATTATTACACAAGGAGTAATCAGAAAAAAAATCGTCAACCGTTTAAAGGCGTTCTTTTTTTGTATTTCGAAACCAAATAGTTAGTCATAAGAAGTAATTCGTCGTGTATGTATGCTGAAATCCAATAATGGATAGAAAGATTTTTTTTTCTTACTATTCATTGCTAAGCAAAAATAACTAATTGCGTATTATTTTGCCTTTTTTTCCTTAAATTTATTATGATAAGTTTTTTTGTTTCCAGGATGGTTTGTACAAATAAATTTGAATATGATGCACGAAATCTTCCTCCTAGACATTCACGCCATCCCGTTACCGAAAAAATTGTTGGTGATCTTGCATCAATGAAATATCATGTTGAATAATGAACGCTAATTGTTCTTTATTCACTGCCATAGCTAACCAATTATTTTGCAATCCAAGAATTCCATTGAAGTATTGAGAACTTACACAACGCCTGTTTTCTAGGTCGAATTTGATTTCTTTTTCATGTTTGTTTTGTAAAATATGTCCAAAGCTTCCCACTGTTTTCTTATGAATGGGTTTCAAGACACCGCTACCACCATATTTAATGAGCTCCAGAATTGATGGGGCCAATGGAAGCTCCCCGAAAATATGCATAGGCTTCGATGTACTAAAGTGTGAGGAAGATTTAGGAGGTTCTTGAAATATGATTCTCATCTTTCCTTAATCCTGTTTTCATCAGCGATGATGTTGCCGATGTTATCACGGCAGAGGGTTGTCTTGGCCTGATAACCTTGTTTCAGCCTTTACTGCATGCATGCTTGCCTTGTGTTGTTGCTCGCTAGACTTACATAGATGTTTTCCATTCATCGTCAAAGTGTATTCTTTTTCTTTATTCTAGTGATCATATTCGCTACTCTTCTGAGATTTTCATAATTTTCTCTTTGTCCAGGTTTTCTTACCCACATTTTGTTTGTAAGCCCGATTTATTTCGTCCAATGCATTCTCGCACTCATCATGGAACCAATTATTTCTTTTGCATCGGGCTTGATGTCCGATCATCTGGTCTTTCACCGTCTTAATTGCCGCGTTCACTTCCACTCACACTCGTTGTTTGTTTTCAGCGATATGTCTGGTACGATGGAAGCCAGATTATTATCGAGGGTCTCCGTGAAATTTTTGGCCACAGACGCTGTTTGGACCTTGTCGATGTCGAATTTCTGTAGAGGACTGGTCTTCGCTGAATACGTCTTTGACATACGGCATCGATAGGTTGATTTGATCAAGTAACAATCCGAGTTACAATTGGCTCTCGGTATGTACGGACGTCAACTATGCTCGAGGCCCATCGTTGTTGGATCAGAACATGGTCGATCTGGTTTTATGGGTCGATGTGGAAAGCAAGTCGATCGTATGGCTAGATTGTTGCTACATGCAAAGTCAATCAGGCGCTGAACGTTGTCATTTATTTCCTCGTGGAGGCTATATCTTCCAGTCCTTCCCCGATGAGATATCTCATTGCTAATGTTAGCGTAAAAATCACTCAAAACTTTGACGATGATTTGAGGTCCCTATCCGCAATAAAGGCTACTCCGAATTCATGCTTTTCAGCAGGCTTCCCACTTTTGAATATCACTTCCAATCCAGTTGGATTATTGGATTGCCAGTACGTTTAATTTATATTGATTGGCCTGTTGTAAAAAGTGCTTAATAGCACCCGGGTTGTTCAGTGATTTGACATTTCAGGATTCAATGCCACAGTGCTTTTTACGGTTGCGAGGTCGTTGCCGTTTGTCCAATCCATTCCAAGGCTTTGTTTCAGGTTTCGAAACAATGTAGGGTTTTCCAGGGACGGGGAGTTAACCTCCATTCTGATGGCATAGTTATTATTTTCGTTTCCGTTATCAGGCGCGGAAGACTCGCCTTCACTCTTTTACGTCAGCCTTTTGCAAAAAGTAAATGTTACCAGCGACCACCACAAAGAAGGTGTAAGTAGGAATTGCGAGCAAATCTGTTGGTATATTTGCAGTTATTGGCATTTCTCGGCATTTAATGTCCCATCATTGCAGGCGTGATACCTGTCGGCCTCCTTGGTAGAGAGTGCCGCTCTATTTATCTGCGTCGAAACGAGGAAGCAAGGGAGATGGTTGTGCGCGAAGAGAGACAGCTCTCACTCAAGGATTGGCAGCAGTCTTGCGTGAATTGCACGAAGGGACGGTGAGCTGCACGCCTCATCCCGGATGTGAAACCGTGGCTTAATCGAAGGCATGGTGAGACTGACTTCTATCTGACTCAGCTTTTGAGCAGGCATAGGAGTTTTCAGTTTTCCCTGCACATGATTGGTAAGTCACGGTCTCCCGATTTTCGGTATTACCCAGGAGAGGAAGACAATGCTTGCCACACGTTTTTTGCGTGCATAAAATGGGATAGGCTGCGAAGGGCCCTCTGCAGGGAGACGGATAATATAGTCGCGGCGATACTCGAATCGGTTGACAAATGGAACCAGGTGGCACATTCTATTCGGGCAGTCCTAAAAGATAAAAGGGACTCACAGCAGCCGGGGGTGTTGGGGCTGGGGGATCGCTTGTCTGGCACTTCCTCTTCCCCTCTCCCTTCCCGCTAGAAGAGGGATCCCTCAGCTTGAAGGCGCCTCACGGCGTAACAAAACGTACGTTTGCGGAACATCGTGATCATCTGGAACTCCACCTCTCGGAGGTAAGTATTACTTTTTTGTTTTAATTTTTAAGACCTTGTAATGAATCATGCGACGCCGCTGGCGACCACTACTAATACACCTTGCTGCTAGGTGGCTTGTCACTTTCACGTTGGTTGCGACGAGCGCACATCCCACGTCAATTTTGTCGTGGGATGTCAAGAGGATTTGACAGCCACATGGCAGTGAAGTGTGCCGCCACCCAAGAAGAGTTAAGCGGTTGCATTCTAAGTGTAGTAACGAGTTTTGCAGTTAATTGATGTACAGAGTTTTCGTGAAGTTAATTGATGTACAGAGTTTTCGTGGAGACTGCTAGAGGTAAGGATAGAGTCGCAATAGTCAAATACATTGAAAATGGAGCATTTACTAACCTCCATAGGCTATGCAGAAATCTAGTCTGCTATGATCTTTCTGCACGTGGTATCCATAAACTGGCTGTTTATGTTTTTATTAAATTCGATTTCCCACGTATGGCTGAGTCTTACTTGCATCGTATTGGCGTTCAGGGACCTGCGGACATTTGGGTATTACCATCAAGAGGTGATCTTTCGCAGGGGTTAAGCATCAGCGTTGTGATGAATGAAACAACAGCACCGTCGAACCACGCCACAGCAACAATCATAATGGGATTATTCTTTTAGAAGTGGCCACCGGCTCTTGGGACCACGCTATGTCCTCAACAGCAGCAACTGTCACTACCCCATCAGCTGACTAATACCCTTGTAATTGCTGAAATGGTACCACCCTACAAAAAAAGGACACTTGGACGATGTGAGTCAAAATGAAACACAAGGGAATATGTTCTCATAAAAAGCTTTAATTTGATTTTAATTTTAATTATATTTTAGTCACACGATACTTTGCTCTTTTCCCCTTTTGTCAAACATATACGTTGCTGAGGCTTTGAGTTTATTAATCTCAGAGTTTTTAGGTTTTTAATTTTCCTTATTCTGTTGAGAGGAAGAGTTTAGAATTTTACAATTACATTTAGAAAAGAAAGGACAATTGTTGTCAAGTTTCTATACATACATGAACGTAATTAATTATTGATACAGTTAAGTAGTCAAATGGCAGTGAATTTCGTGATAGATTGAGTGGTCAGTTGATGATTCAATTGTCTTTTTACAAGAAATACGGGGAGGCGCTTCTCTCATATTTTGCGTGAGTTCTGCTGTGGGTTACTCCGGCTTTAACTCAACAATAACCTGTATGGATAATCCACAAATTTGTAATTTTTCATAAACTTTCTTTCATAATATTCATAGTCAATTTACTTATATGTTTATACTCGTATATTGTAGAAATTAATTTTCTATGCATTTGAAACAGGTTAGGCTTAATTTGGTTTTTGGATTAATGAATTCTATCAACATTAGAATTTCAAAAAAAAACTTAGCTTTTAATTATTTCAAAGTTTGGAATTTCTTTTCTTATCAAATGTTTGCAAACATTTGCATTAGGGAAGGTTTTTTTTTAAATTCCCATAATTTTTCACTGGGTCCATACTTTTCGAGACATTTTTAATGGAGGCAGAGTAGTATTAAAAGAGGACCCCTCATAATCGGGTCTTACAATAACCATCCTAAGACTTACGAGTGATTGAATATCTTAGATTTATCAATAATACGTACAACCGCGTCATATAAGGTGTTATTAAATATTCAATATGCAAAATTTATTTTGTCGCATAGCCATAGGTATAAGAATTTTGCCCGTCCAAACGCCAATTTGCTAAGAATCCTCAAATTAGTCCAAATGCTTTAGGCATAATTTAGATAAGCTAGCAAAATAATAATCAAATCAATAATCTGTCGGCATTAATTTTAATTATTGGAAGTTACTAGAATTTTCATCTTTATTCTTACTTTAAACCTTGCACACCTTCTAGAAAGCGATCAATTTATTAGTTAGATTTTACGATTGTATTGATTGATTTGTCCATTTGGATAAAAAGTTAGGAATAAAATATGTTCTCATACGGAACCAATGGGAATCGGAGTACCATTCGTGTAAAAGTGCGTTTATTTTAAAATAGAACAAAACCACACAGTAATAGTTATTAGTTTTTTTTAGACGTTATTTAAAGATATTTGATAAATGAAGTTGTTTTGTACTTCAAAGTAATCATCCTTATAAATTGAAAATTAGAGAGTGATAGCTGTGGATACTGTGTAAGAAGAAAAGTTAACACCAACACCTTATTAGGAAGAGATTGAAAATGTTTAAAAATTTTTTTGGGAAGCCTGTGTTTACGTTCTACAATTTGATTGAAAGGAACTTTGTATCATACTTACTTAACGATCCGTTGGTCGACCTGTGGTTTTGTGTTAGTATTTATCCCGACCCAATCCACTCCATGATACTGACGGAAAAGCTTTGATAGGTAATCTGACCACTCAAAATGAATGTGATTCTTATGATTGTATTTACTATAATTATAAGTATGAATAGAATTTGAAAAATAGGAGCTCCTTCTTTCTCCTTCTCCAAATTGTTAGATAATTTTCGATAATTCATTTAAAAAAAAGAGAGTCCTTAACAGGTTTACTTCCACGTTCAACATAAACTGTAATCGAAATTCTCTTCTCTTGCAATATACATTAAACCGAATCAGTTGGTTTCTCTTTTCTTTACCGTCAAAGCAAAATACTTGGCAACATGACATAAAATTCAATATTTATAACTTATACGTGAAGGGTAGGACTTAATTTTGTATCATTTAGTGTAAGAGCAGCTTTAGTTAGAATTGCTATTAATTTATAATTAACTTGAAAGTGTATCTGAATGTATTGTTTACATTTCATTATCGAAGTATAACATGAATAATATGAATTGCTAAACTATATCAACGACTTTTCTTTCCAGTGGTTCCTTCCTTTCAGCGAGAAATAGAGTGCAGGGTAAGTATGCCGTCGCGAGGGTAGGGTTTGAGAAAATCCGCTGAAGCCGATTTCGCGTCGCGCGCGGTACGCGGTACCTTTGTTGGTTTTGCCTTTTTATTAACGTAGCTTTCGTCGGGTTTAAGTGAACGTAGTGTGCTTTTCGGTACCGCGTCGGTTAGATTCGGGAACGCGAAATGGAGATTAGATTTTTGTTCTTTGACTGATTGATGAAGAAATACGGAGTAACATAAGGTAGGTTTCCTCTCCGTATGGTTTTGTTATGGTGACGCGTTTGAAAACGGGCATTTATTGGTGGCTGAAAATTGTAGATGAGCGTAATCTATTTGGAGACCCGCGACCGAAATCCTCTCCGATCTAGCTGGCCGACAAGCAGCCACCGCGAAAATGGATTACGGTGCAAGGATTGGTTGACCGGTGGGTACCATCCGTTGGCACTACTCAGACTTAACGTCTAGAACCGATGAGAGGTCGGTTCCTCGTTCGGACATAGACTTAAAATCATTACAACTTAGTAATAATATAATTGTATTGTATTAATTCAATTTTTCTTTCAGGTATATACAGTGAGTCTTCATCAGAATGAAAAGAATCATCACTGTTTGTCATTGCAGATGTATGTTTTCCATAAATACATCTCTACTTATTATAACTTTGTGTCTTTGTATTTATCGGCTTATACCCTTTGATAGTATCAGAATAACCAATAAAAGTTATTTTACTTGCCTTAGGATCTAGATTCTGTAGTTTTTCTTTTGGCACTTTAACCATACACAACCAAAAACTTTAAAATGACTCACATCAGGTTTCTTCCCAGACCATATTTCCTCAGGTATAACATATGAGACTTTACGTGTAGAGCAACGATTGAAAATATAGGCAGTTATGGCAACAGCTTCTGGCCAGTATTGTTTCTATAAGTTAGAATTTATTAACATACAGCAAACTCTTTCTATGAGTATGCGATTAATTCGCTCAGCCAAACCATTCTGCCGAAGTATATGCATTAGAAGTTTGATGTATAATTCCTGATTTATGTATATAATCTGAGAATTCTCTGCTATTATCAGAATGAAGACATTTTATATTTAAGTTAAGCTGATTTTCTAACAATGTTTTGTATTGTTTAAGCTTCAAAAAAGCATCTGATTTATTGTTTAAGAAGTATACAAGTACTTTCCTGGTATAACCATCTGTAAATGTGAGGAAGTACCTGGCCCATCCAAGTGATTTCACTTCCAGTGGTCTATCTATCTATTAACACTACCTTGGGAATCATCAGCTGAAAATGGCAGTCTGGACTGTTTTTCTTTTTGGCAGAGTTCACAAATTATTTAGTTTTTTCAACTAGAATCACTTCATCAGCACTGCCTGTTAGTTTATTTACATCATTAAAATTTAAATGTACCATTCTTATATGCCATAATAAGAAAGTTAAAACATCTCGGAACATTTTTCTGACTTTCTTTAAAGTAAGGCTTATTAGACTTATGATTTTTTGCGTTAAAGTTCGGTAGTGTCTGAATCAGTTGATTTTATGCCTTAAGAAATTTTGTCTTAATCATATCAGCACTTATCTTTGCATTTGAGCTTTCAATGCCCATCATCATCGGTTAGTAACTGTCCGGTAAGCCAATCCCACTTTTCTAGCTAATCCGCTGTCTTCAAATGCGTTGGCTAGATTATCCCAAGCTTGTTTTGCATTTTCTGCGTCTTGAATGTGCATGTATAGAATTGGATCCACTTATAATATTAGTTTCAACTTAACCTTCACATCGCTCTTAATTGATTCTGGATCGTCAGGTACTGGTTCTTCGAATATGCAGTCATATGTCTTCGTGCTGATATATACTTTGACCGCAAAACTTCAACTGACCCAATCATCTCGATCGTGAGTTTGGGAAATGACACTATTGTATTGATATTGTTAATTTTTATGGTAATTATATTTTGTAATAGCTGATAAAGAAAACACTCGCGAACCGGTTACGTATATCGAATTACTCATTACTTTAACGATAATTAACGGCAGATTAGTGCTATTAACCCCTATTGAGACTAAAACGGATTAATTTGCATAAGACTTTTATTAAACAATATTACGAAGGACAGAGTGACACGTAAGTTGTTTTTCAACAGCCTGTTTTACTATCATAAAGTTTTAATGTGGCATTATGGTACAGAGGTGAAGCGGCAATTACAATTTCTTACTACAATAATGTATATTTACGTACGACACTGCTAACCTTGTCGGCACATCAATAGAATAACTCAGAAACGGTTACTTTAAGGTAACCTCTTATGGCCATTTTCACGCAACGACAGATGCGATAAGAGAACTCGTTGATGACCACTAACGTCGGATAAGAAAAAAAAAAGTTGGGCAGACAGAACTACGCTCATGTTAGAAGGGATTTATACTCAACCTACGATATTTGTGTCTGCATATGACGGTATTTGTGTCTGCATATGACACAAATACCCGCATTAAACGAAAAATCATTATTGCTCCATTTTAATATTAACTGAATGGAAACAAAGATATTTTTGTTATTCATCTTATCTGAAAATTAGAAGAAATTCTAATTAAATGTGTAGTGTCTGGAGATCTTCAATTGTAGAAAAACTGCATATTGTTTTTGTTGAAATAGGATAAATTAATGTCTATAACTTTCGTAAATACGATGCGATTTTATTGAAACTGACAGAGTATAAGGAGCTTTTGTTGGATTAGTAAAATACAGTTCAGTGAGTTTAAAGGCATCCATATGAATTTACTAGCAAAAATGTTACATTTAAAAATTATTATTATTAACAAAATTGAGTGAAATTCAATTTCTAAGGTATTTGTTATTCAATTCATAAGAACCTATGCCATGATTTTGTCACATATAAAATGTAGGCTTTCATCCAGAGTCAATAGCCTGAATGTACTTCAAATATTGCAAATGGGCAAAAATTAAACACATTCACTGAATATTCTCATTTAAAACGGCCGCCATTTTGTTTTACGATTATTTATGTCACTCATTGAACGAATTCTCATATTTATTACGTTTGTCCTTCCTGAAGTTTTCATGCAAATCCTAACAAGCCCGTGGTGTCTGAGTCGACTGGAAGCGCTTACATGTATGTAGTATTGTTGAGACACATGAAAATTCAAACCAACAATAACTTCGTTATATACTATAGGGTTTTCCAATAAGAGGTGTTATTTTGAATGGATCTTGTGATTTAACACCTTGCGACTTCTTTCTTTGGTGCCACGTGAAAGAGGTCTACGCCAACAGCCCAGCGTCGATTCAAGACCTCAAAGATGGAATTCGTGAGGCTTTCGAGGACATAGGGCAGCCCCTTGCGATTTGATTATGGGAAATTTCATGAAAAAGATATGGTCCTGTAAGCGTGGTCGTGGTGGTCATTTGCCTGATGTTATTTTCCACTATTAACGCCATACCTTCCTCTTTATAATGAAATAAACATACGATCATTTATATTAAAAAATGGCATTTCTCTTTTTATATCAAAATAACACCTCTTATTGGAAATCCCTGTATTTTAAAAATTTGATGACTAATCAGCCCTATAAGTAACCATCTAAACGACGAATTTCATCGAATTCAAGGGAAACCCCTACCGATTTTATTCAAAAAATGTAAAATGGATACATCATACTATTACCAACAAAGTTTAGCTAATTTCGATTTTGGAGATATTTTTCCTTCCTGTACTCATCATAGAACATTCACATAGTATCCACACCTTCCATTTACCTTCTATTGCACACTTTCTGAATTTTCCCAGGGGCCGGTCAGCTGACCCGGGGCACGTCAGCTAAGCCGAAGTATTCAAAAAGCAAATAAAATTTCAGACGCACATGTTTTCTACGCATTTCAGAATATGGGAGTGTTGCCAGATTCTAATAAAAAACTAAAAGATTGCATAGAACGAATTTATTTTTCTGCAAAGTTATTGATTTTTTGTGATCTGATAATTCTGAAATCTCTCATCGAAGCACATTTTTATATTCGCGCCAATCCTCGCGTCAGCATTTACCTGCCTACCTGATAACGAAGGTTTATGATCGCTCTTCGGCTTCTGTTCGGATTTTGTCGGACGGTAGATTGAGTGTGGATACTATGTGAGTATACTATGGTACTCATAAAAAACTAGCTCTATGATTTATTTTATATTTTTCCGTCCACAGGTGTCCAATCGCGAGGGTGGTGGGGGGACACCATTTGTTCTTGGTAGCATAGTATACTCACATAGTATCCCCACTCAACATAGCCTCCGGAAAAATCCGAACACAAGCCGAAGAGCGAACCATAAATCTCCGGTAGCAGGCAGGTAGGTAAATGCTGACGAGAGGATTGGCGCGAATATAAACATGTGCTTCGATGAGAGATTTCAGGATTACCAGATCTCAAACAATCAATAACTTTGCAGAAAAACAAATTCGTTTTATGCAATCTTTCAGTTTTTTATAAGGATCTGGCAACACTCCCATGTTCTGAAATGCGTAAAAGAACACGTGCGTTGGAAATTTTATTTGTATTTTGAATACGACGGGCCTCGGCTCAGCTGACCAGCCCTCATTTGATACCCTACTCGATTGAAAACAAATTTCATTGATCAGAAACTTCACGCACGCACGTACCAGACACACGAAGGAACAGACCGACGGGCGTTACAGACAGACGAACAGACAGATACCGAGTTGGAAAAAATCGTATTTTATAAGTGCCCTAAAAAAGTTTTTCCTGGATGTGCACGCATAGGTAATTTGGATGTGAGGAAAATAAGGGATGCATCAGACTACGACTATATAGTCGCACTTCTGTCGCAAGTTACACATGGTTAAATGGAAGCCCGCACACTGCGACTTTCGACAATTTTGTCCAGGTCGGCAGTCGCAGGAATTTGCGATTTCTCCTAAAACCAGTTCCGTAGGTAGTTTTTGTGAAACTCGCGCAGGCGCACATTATTTGGACATTTGACGCTGACGTGCACGGAAGTTTCATGCATAGCACACAGATGAGTTAGGCGCATGTGTTCCTGGCAAAGACATACCTTCAAATGAGCATATTAGTTCCCTAAGGGTTCGGCCACATTGCGATTTTCCTGTCGTAACCAGCGATTTTTAGAAGCAAATACGAACACACTGCGACAAGATTTGCAAAGGAACTTCAGGCATGCGCAGAACTAATATGCTCATTTAAAGGTATGTCTTTGCCAGGAACACATGCGCTAACTCATACATATGTGCGCTTTGCAAGAAACCTCCGTGCACATCAGCGTCAAATGCCCAAATGATGAGCGCCTGCGCGAGTATCACAAAAACTACCTACTAAACTGGTTTTAGGAAAAATCGCAAATTCCTGCGACTGCCGACCTGAACAAAATTGTCGAAAATCGCAGTGTGCGGGCTTCCATTTAACCATGTGTAACTTGCGACAGAACTGCGACTTTATAGTCGTAGTCTGATGCATCCCTTAGTTCTCGTATTAATCCTCCTTGGTGGGGGGAACAATGAAGTCTCGCCCGAAACAGTTTGTTTTTTAAGCCGGCCGGGAAATTCCTCTCATTTGAAGAAAAACAAAGGTTACTTTCCTCAATGGTCAGGTCAACGCGGGAATATTTTCTCCCGACCTTCTTTAATTAATAATTTATTAGTTACATTAGCATCCTAATAAATATAAGATTCATAGAAAACTAAGAGATGCGAGCATTTAGGAAAAACCTTTAGGGTTCGGCCACATTGCGATTTTACAGTCGTAACCAGCGATTTTTAGACGCAAATACGAACACACTGCGACAAGATCTCCGAAGGAACTTCAGGCATGCGCAGAACTAATATGCTCATTTGAAGGTATGTCTTTGCCAGGAACACATGCGCTAAATCATTTGTGCGGTAGGCAAGAAACTTCCATGCACGTCAGCGTCAAATGTCCAAATGATGTGCGCCTGCGCGAGTATCATAAAAACTACCTACTAAACTGGTTTTAGGATAAATCGCAAATTCCTGCGACTGCCGACCTGGAAAAAATTGTCGAAAATCGCCGTGTGCGGGCTTCCATTTAACCATGTGTAACTTGCGACAGAAGTGCGGCTAAATAGTCGTAGTCTGATGCATCCCTTAATGACCACCGTCGCACAATTACGTCACATGCCTCGCACGTGAGACTTACATGGGTAATTCCTTGTAGACGCTCATACGCATCATGAACCCTAATAAAAGGATTTAGCAGTCCTGGGTTATTTTTCATAAATTACGTCTAGACGCTCATGCGTATCATAAACACAAATTACGTCACATGCCTCGCACGTGAGACTTACATGGGTAATTCCTTGTAGACGCTCATACGCATCATGAACCCTAATAAAAGGATTTAGCAGTCCTGGGTTATTTTTCGTGAATAACGTCTAGACGCTCATGCGTATCATAAACACAACAATAAAATAATCATGTATATGGATTAACCCACCTCGGCTAGGATAAGATGCAAATGTAATATAGATGTACATATAAGAATTACATAAAATTTTGTATAAATAGCTGAGTTGAAGGAGCTATCGGTATCAGTATAAGTTGTAGAAAGGAGGAGTGAATATACACTAGTTTAAAATCCAAAACGTTTTTCATTACTCTACGCAATATCCGGCAAACGATTTCGTTGCACTTAACTGGCGCAGTCGGGTGTTCAAAAATTAGGATTTTCATTAAGTTTTATCTAAAAAGCTGGCGTGGGCACGTGATTTGTTAGAAGCCCTACCGAATCTAATAGAAAAGTCCGCAAGTGAACAAATATCGAACGACAAAAACAAAAAAATGGATTTCAAAACTGTTTGCTCATACATCAACTCCCTTCCAACTTTTACAGGCGATCAACAAGATGTCTATCCATTCGTCAACTCAATTGATGCAATTCAGGATATCATCAAAACTCTTCCAGCAACCCACATACAACTCATCGAGCATCAGGTTGTTGGTAAGCTTACCGGGAAACCGAAGGAAATGGTGAATGCCTTACCATCAACACAGTGAGGAAAGCACTTCTGCTGCATTTTGATGTCCCAGAAACGGAAATCAGGCTAATGGAGAAAATACTTGGCGCTCGCTTCACAACTCCTGCACAACTATATTTTTATCTAAGTAAGTACTTGAATCTAGTTTGCAACAAAATAAAAACAAATGGTGCATATACAGCTGAACAAGCTAGAAGTGAGATTAATCAGAGACGAAAAATCGTCAAAAATGTGTATATCGATAAGTGTCCAGAACCCATTCGGGGTGTTCTCTGTGCTCATAAGCCTGAAACTTTAGAGGACGCATTTTCAGTATTAGTGAACTCCGGATATTTACATTACGGTTCGAAAAATAGACAAGTAGACCAGTTTAATATTGTCAATAGCACTTTTCAAAACCATTTTAAAAATCCTCAGTCGATTCAATTAAATCGTCAACAGAATTCAGGAAGCAATTATCAGAGGCCACAAAGTCGAAATTACAGGCAACATGATCTTTCTCTACCAACTGACGTTTCTATGAATACAGCCACCTCTTCAGGTTCTTCCTTACATATTGGAAATGAAAATTTTCGTTTTCAAGCCTCGGAAAACTCCCAATACTTCGACTAACTATAGAGGGAAAATCTTTCAGATGTCTTATTGATACTGGAAGTACTCATTGCTTTATGAACTCAAAACTTGTAGGCCCTTGTCGGCGCTTTCAACTAGACAATCCGTTACTGATAAATTCAATAAACAGATCCGAACAAGTGAACTATGGTTTGAAAACTGAATTTCCATCCGAGTTTTGTACTAACCATTTTATTGGTTGGAAACTAATGGATTTCATTAATAGTTCCTTTGATTGCATTATTGGTCAAAATGTGCTTGCTGGCACCGGAGCAAAGCTTGACTTTACCGATAATACAATCACAATTAATAATATCTCACTGAGCTTCGATCAAGAAGGTGAAAACTATTCTATAATTGCAAATGAGGTGAATGACGTATTAGCAAGAGAAAGTTCTGAAATTCCTGAAATATCTTTTAAGAAAAATAACGAAACTATTTATACGAGGGAGGAAAAATTAATGATTGAGAGGATCAAGGATGAATTTTCTGATATCCAATACAATAAAAATCAAAAACTATCATTCACTCACGAAATAAAGCACGAGTTAAAACTAACAACTTGTGAGCCTATATATCAGCAAAATTATAGGTACCCATACTCCCTTAGAAATTTCGTTAAGGAACAAATAAAGGAAGATTTAGAACAAGGTATTATAGTTCCATCTAAATCACCATATAACTCTCCCGTCTGGGTCGTACCCAAAAAAGGCAATAAACATAGATTAGTTATTGATTTCAGGAAAATTAATAATGTAACCATCGCTGATAAATACCCCATTCCTCAGATTGATGATATACTTGGACAGTTGGGTAACGCTAATTATTTTACAAGCATAGACTTGGCCAAAGGTTTTCACCAAATTGAGATAAAGCCTGAGGATAGGCACAAAACTGCATTTTCCACAGACGAAGGGCATTTTGAATTTACGCGCATGCCTTTTGGTTTGAAAAATGCACCTTCAACCTTTCAGAGGTTAATGAATTCAATATTGCATAAATTTATCAATAAAATATGCATTGTGTATATGGACGATATACTTGTCTATAGTTCCACACTGAATGAGCATGAGATAGCTCTACGAAAAGTGTTACAAGCCTTACGCGACGCAAATCTGAAAATCGAAATTTCTAAAACATCATTTTTGAATAAATCAACAGAGTTTCTTGGACACATAATTACTAAAGATGGTATCAAACCCAACCCTAAAAAACTTGAAGCCATTGAAAAATTTCCATTACCGACAACCCAAAAACAAATTAAGTCATTTTTGGGATTAGCGGGATTTTACAGGAAATTCATTAAGGACTTTGCGAAAATTGCACGTCCAATGACTAGGTTCTTACAAAAAGATACCAAAGTGGATGTTAATAATACAGAATATGCTGATGCATTCAATAAATTAAAACTTTACGTTTCTAATCATCCAATTCTTCAATTCCCTAACTTCAATAAAACTTTCGCAGTAACAGCTGATGCTTCGAATTTCGCAATAGGAGCAGTATTGTCACAAGAGAATAAACCAATATGCTTCGCATCCAGAACTCTGAATACTTCGGAAACAAAACTAGCAACAATTGAGAAAGAATTATTAGCCATAATATTTGCTCTAAACTATTTTAGACCTTACATTTATGGGCGGACGTTTGAACTGCATACCGACAATAAACCACTCACATATTTGGAAAATCTCAAAACAGATAATCCAAAACTACAGAGATGGAAATTGAAATTAATGGAATATGATTTCCATATTAAATATATAAAAGGCAAAGACAATGTAATAGCCGACGCGTTGTCCCGCGTTGAAATAAATGCGTTAGAGGCTGAAAGCGATCTAGCAACACAACATACTTCATTTGAAGATAACTCGCACTATATTCCCATATCAGAAAAACCACTTAATTGTTTTTCTACCCAAATCATCATAAAAATAGGTACAACAAAAGTAGCAAAGAAAGAAAATATTAACCGAAAGACTAGGATTACGTTTTTCTTTAAAGAGTTCACAGAAACCCAAGCAAAATATATCCTCCACAATCATATACCTTTAGTAGGAACCACTGGAATTCAAATGCCTTCCAAAAAGCATTTACTTGTACTCCAGAAAGAATATAATATTTGGAGACAAACAAACACGAAAGCATCTATAGTCAGTGCAAACACTTTACTTCATGATTGCTCGCTCAGCGAAATCATGGAAATAATTGCAAAAATGCATAAACACACAAATCACATTGGAATTAACAAATTATATTCCGAAGTGAAAATTAAATATTACTATCCGAAACTTAAGGATTATATTCAAAATTACATAAATAACTGTGAGATTTGTCACCAAAGTAAATATGACAGAAACCCACCTAAAGAACCCTTCAAGGAAACTTCAACACCAACTAAAATTAGAGAAATTTATCACATAGATATATGGTATAAAGACAAGAATCGCATGTATCTTACCTGCATCGATAAATTTTCCAAATTTCTATCAGTTATACCAATAAAAGACCGACAATGGGATACTATCATAAACGCGTTAACAACCCTTTTCAATAAAATAGGCAAGCCAAAAAAAACGGTGACTGACAACGAATCTGCGATTATATCACAGAAAACTATCGACTGGTTTAAACGGAAAAAATCGAAATATATTTCACGAGTCCTAACCACAAGACAGGGAATTCTGATGTAGAGGTTGCCCACAGAAACCTAAACGAGCATTTACGAACCTTTTTACTGAGACAAAAATTAGAAAACAAGGAATTACTTTTATCAAACCCAGTGGAAGAATGTGTTAAATATTACAATACCACAATACATTCTGCTCACAAATTCAAACCATCAGATGTTTACTTTGGAGAAATAAATTCCGAGACCGTACATAAAAATTTGACCGAAACTAAAAGAAAAAGTCTGGAGTATCACAACAAGAGTAGACATTCCGCAGAATTAGATTTGAGATGGATAAAAAATCCTATGCCACGAAAACTAGATCCTAGATTTAAAAAAGCTAATAATAATCAAAAGATCCATCCACAGGCTAAAAAACACCGTAACTAATCATCAAACCAATCCTGGTCCTAGCCCAGATCAAACACAATAAAAGAAAATAATCACAATGAAATTCGAAATCAACACCACTTTATAACAAAAACTCAAAAATTTTAAACTTATATGTTGGTCAAAATTATGTCTGATGCCTTAATTGAATTAAAGATAGTATAAAAACTTTACACGTTATAACCCTAACCTGTTGACGATATTATGCTGTTACTACTACTATTACCAATAAAATAATAGAAATACATCTCTCAAGCACAAACTACTTGTATTAAGTTAACGTACTCTACAGATAAGGAATAAATGATTCATCTTACTATGTAAAAAAATAATATAATAACCACTAATATTAAATACTGTCATTAAGAATGTAAATATGCACTCATTAGAATACTTAAAAGATTCAAGTACAATATTCAAGAACACAAAAAATCATATATTCATAAGTATTACAATTATAAGCATAATATTTTTACAATACAACATACTGAGGACAGTATGAACTAAAAGGTGGGAGGAATTACGTCACATGCCTCGCACGTGAGACTAACATGGGTAATTCCTTGTAGACGCTCATACGCATCATGAACCCTAATAAAAGGATTTAGCAGTCCTGGGTTATTTTTCATAAATTACGTCTAGACGCTCATGCGTATCATAAACACAAATTACGTCACATGCCTCGCACGTGAGACTTACATGGGTAATTCCTTGTAGACGCTCATACGCATCATGAACCCTAATAAAAGGATTTAGCAGTCCTGGGTTATTTTTCATAAATTACGTCTAGACGCTCATGCGTATCATAAACACAAATTACGTCACATGCCTCGCACGTGAGACTTACATGGGTAATTCCTTGTAGACGCTCATACGCATCATGAACCCTAATAAAAGGATTTAGCAGTCCTGGGTTATTTTTCGTGAATAACGTCTAGACGCTCATGCGTATCATAAACACAACAATAAAATAATCATGTATATGGATTAACCCACCTCGGCTAGGATAAGATGCAAATGTAATATAAATGTACATATAAGAATTATATGTATAAATAGCTGAGTTGAAGGATTTGTATAAATAGCTGAGTTGAAGGAGCTATCGGTATCAGTATAAGTTGTAGAAAGGAGGAGTGAATATACACTAGTTTAAAATCCAAAACGTTTTTCATTACTCTACGCAATATTCGGCAAACGATTTCGTTGCACTTAACTGCACAATCCTTTTAGGAGTGTTGCCGACGGATTTCTATTTACGATCACTGTCCTTTGCGATAATCCGTTTATGACCTTTCGGTTTTATGATAGTTGCTTGCTAGACTTTCCTAGACGTTCGCATATGTAGAATCCAGATGTTATGTATCTCAAAAAGTATTTAAGAAGGATTTCAGGATAATTTAAAGTCAGTTTATATTCATTTTCCGAATAAAGAGATACGTGAAAAAATTAGTTTTATTTTATCCTAGGTTGAAAAGATTAAATTTTTAAATAGTTAATTTATTATTTAGGAACAATTTAATAGATGCACCCACTCTGAAATCACTTCATCTCGTAGAATAGCGATCATCGATGACCTGTGGCACCACGCACAACGCGTACCACAAACCTTCCTCACGCTAGAGATGAAGCGACATCGATCGTCATCATGGTTGCAAAATCCTTCAGATTAATCCGAAAGTTAATGAAGACTTACTACAGAAATGATCCTGTGAAGTATAGTCTTAGCTACAACTTGCCCAACTACTGCTACTTATACCCGCCACAACACGTCCATAGTGCAAATTGTATCAATCGCAAAATATACGTCATAAGATAAGATACTTTCCATGCAGAACGTTTCTCTAGTCAAGCCAATTCACATTGATTTTCTTAACATGCACGCGTATGTGCCACACTTCGAAGACGCTGTGACGACTATTGTTTGCGTTAGATAATGAATACGAATATGAATAGATTTTGTTTTATATTTTTCTGGTGACATTACAGTAATATAAACTAAGCAACTTAATTAATTTGTTTTATCAGGGATATCAAAACAAGCAAAATAATTTATGATTAATGTCGATTGATGGTAAATGTTTAACACATCGCGTAATTTGAAACAATAAATTATCTGACACGTTGAATATACACTTGCCAGAAAAAGCATCCATACATGCAAGATAACAAAGTTATCGTTGTATTAAAAAGGATATGTATGTCCACTTAATTTAAATGCATTCTTTTATAATATAAAATCTACACTTCTGCATGATTCCCGGTATGCTACATAATATTTACTATTTGAAAAGACTTGAAACTCAAACAAAATCAATCTATGGCAACACAATAGACCAGAAAAAGTATCCGTACAGAACAAACCGGGGGATTCCCCGTGTTATGCGATGTCCTATGCAGATGCATAGTAATTTTTTTTTGGGTCCGATAATAGTTCTACTTTAAGTTATGATAGGTTTAAAAGAGAATGCATTTTTTTTAATTTTTTTTTTTTTTGCACTAGAAAACATTATGACACCCAAAATTTGTGAAATCAGTGCTGAGGAGAGGACAATTATGCTTAAACTTAAGAGTGAAGGGAAAACTTTGCGCGAAATTGGTCAAATATGTAGTTGGCAGAACACACTCCTCTGTTCAGTATGTGGGTAAACATTTAATACAACTGGTTCGATTATGTCAAAGCCTCGTTGTGATTGACCCTCCATACTGATTGAACGCGAAAAAAGAAACGTTTTGCAGGAAGTTAAAAAGAACTTCTCAAAATTGTTGCAAATATAAAAGACTATTTTGGCAAGGTTCTCCACGAAGATACCCTACGAAAAATACTAAAGAGAGATGGATATCGCCCACGCATAGCACGTAAGAAGCCATACATTTCGGAAGTGAACAGGAAGAAACGTGTGGATTCCGCAAAAAAATATATAAACAAGCCACCAGAGTTTTGGGAACAGGTCTTATTCACTGACGAAATTTTTTTTTTCATATTTGGTATTAAAGGAAGAAAGTTAGTGTGGTGGAAGAGCGTTACTGCCCTCGAAAAAGAAAGTCTCGTACCAACTGTGAAACATGGTGGAGGTGGTATAATGGTCTGGGGTGTATGGCGGCAGGAGTTGACCAACTTATGTTTATAGAATCAACTATACATAGATCAATACGTTAACCTTAATATTTTGAAGGTGAATTTGAAGCAAAGCGTTCAGCAGTTGAGGCTTGGTGCCGATTTCTGGTTCCAGCAAGATAATGATCCCAAGCACACAGCACACAATGTGAAGCTTTGGTTGCTCTACAAAACAAAATATCAACTGTGTACGCCGCCCCAATCCCCAGACCTTAATTCCATTAAGCATTTGTGGGACTTGTTGGAGCGCAGGATCCGTCAGCACAGCATATCCTCGAAGGAAATGCTGAAAAATGTCATCGTCAATGAATGGGGTAAAATTACCAGGCAGGACATAGCCAAATTGGTTCACTCCATGCCAAATCGACTAAAGGAGGTCCTTAAGAGAAAAGGTTTTCCCGACAAGCTATTAAGCCCTTATATGTAATAAAATTTTTGAATATTTCCAATTAATATTGTTATGTACGGATACTTTTTCTGATTCGTTTGAGTGCGGCTATTTTGTTTTTATATTGTGAAATCTAGTTTTTAAAGGATTCCACAGGAAAAATATATAGAAAAGATAGTTTCATTAATGAGTAAATTTTGTTGCTTAAATATTTAAATGTAGCAGCCTTCTTTAGCATGAATTTCCCAATATGTTGCTTTCTTTTGATGTTGTACGGATACTTTTTCTGGCAAGTGTATTTATACAAGCTGCGTAGACAGAACTGCGCTCATGTCAGAAGAGGTTTGTACTTAACATACGATATGTTGACACAAATAATGGATAAACTCAAGAAAAACTTTAACGACGGCTACAACAAATACAACTAGCTTTAAAAGAAAACCCATTGTTCCGCTATTTTATCTTGCCGCCATATTCTTGCAATATTACAAACAACCATTGGCTATACATATGAAATCTTAAAGACCTTTTAGTTATTCATTTGATCTAAAAATTTGCGAAAGATCCAATCAAAAGTATTGATTCTAGTTCTATGGAAACCCGAATGGTAGCAAAAGCGTACATTGTTGTTATTGTAGAGGAGATTCTAAATTATATTGCACATGGATATTTATCTAAATAGCTTTTGGCGATGTATGCACTTCAATGGGGACCAATGGGCATTGGTCTCCGTCTAGCTTCTTCTTCGTAGCGCTACAGCCCCTCTCGGGCCTTCGCTTCCTGCAAATAGCGCATTCAATCGTCTTGGTCCATTGACCGCGTCCTCCAATTTTGAAATCCGAGCAGCGATGAACTGTCTTCGTCGACCGAGTTATGTTAGACCAGCGTTTCCTTGGTTTCCCCACTGGTCTCCGGCCTTCAGTTCTACTAACGAACATCTTTTTCGGTATCCGTTGTTCGTCCATACGATTCGTGTGTCCAGCCCATTGCAGCTTCCGTAGTCTTAATTGTTGAGACCTCCGGCTCGTCCTAAATTTCATACAGCTCATGGTTGTATCGAATTCGCCATTGGTCCCCGTCTAGCTTCGCTCCGATTATTCGCCTCAGTGTTCAATATGTTTGCGGATGCTTGGGTTAGGGTCCATGTTTCACACCCATAGCATAACACAGGTCTTATCACCGATTTGTATACTTGGAACTTTGTTTTCCTGTGTATGCAGCTGGTCTTCAAGATCGTCAAAACTGAATAAAATATTTTATTTGCGAGCTGTATTCTTCGGGGTATTCCGTCTCTTTCATTACCGGTTCTCGTTATTTTCTCGCGTAAACCTACACATTCGCCCACATTTCGATATTGCATTCGCCAAGTGTGATATTTTGGGCATTTGAGGTATTTTTTCTCGACTGCGTCATGAGCTTTGTTTTATTCTCAATGATTTGTAGCACTAAAGTTCTTAGGCGGTTGTTAACGACCGTGACAAAATTTTGATTTCGTCCGAATAGCCTACCACTTGGCTTAACTTCTATAATAAAGTACCTCTTGTATCGACAGGTAGCTTTCTGATGACAAATTCCAGAGCCAAATTAATAGCAATGGGGTTAGCCTATCTCCCTGCTTTAGTTCGATATTTGTGTCAAAGGCATCGGTGAGTTGGTTATTGATGCGGACGTGAGAGGTTGTCAACATCATTGTCATTTTGGTAAGACGAACTAATTTGGCTGGAATGCCAAAGCAAAGCATTATTTGGTACAGTACGTTACGACCAATACTGTCGTAATTTGATGTATGGCTATGTTGAACTTTCAGTATTTTTCAAGTACCTGCTTGACTGTAAACAATTGGTCTATCGTCGACCTACCTGCTGTAAAGCCACTTTGATATTCCCTGTTGGCGTATGATCTGATTTTCTAAGATCTTTGAAAATATTTTGTACGCCGTACAAAGTAGTGATATGTCTCTGTACATAGTTTTCGCACCGTAGCTTGTCACCTTTTTGTGGATAGGGAATACAATTGATTGGCTCTCCTCGTTCGGCATATGTTCTTGTTGCCAAATATACTGGATGATTTTATGAATGGCTTTCTGAACACGGCTGCCATCATAATTGATGAGCTCCACTGGAATCTCATCGATGCCCGACGCTTTATTATTCTTTTGGGCATTGATGCTGGAACAAACTTCACCCAGAGTTGGGAAGGCCAATGGAAGCTCTTCGGGATTATCGATAAGCCCCGATGTTCTGAAGCTGTGTGGAGAATTAAGGAGGTTCTTGAAATATGATTCCCATCTTTCCTGGATCCTGTTTGCATTAGGAATGATGTTTCCGACGTCATCACGGCAGAACGCGGTTTTGAGCTGATAACCACGTTTCAAGCTTTTCACTACTTTGTATGCTTGTCTTGTGTTGTTGCTCGCTAGACTGACATCAATACTTCTCAATTGGTTGTCGTAATATTTTCTTTCCTTAATTCTAATTATCTTATTCGCTACTCTTCTGAGATTTTCATAATGTTCTCTTTTCGTCCTAGTTTTTCTACTTATGGATTCTTTGTACGACTAATTCTTTTTGTCTAATGCATTTTGGCGCTCCGGGCTTTATGTCCGGTCTTTTACCCATAGCTCGTTGCTTGTTTTCAGCGATGTATCTGATAGAATTGGAGCTGGCTGGTTGTCGAGGTTCTCCGTGAAATTTTTTGAGACAGACGACAATTGAAGTCTTTCAATGTCAAATTTCTATAGAGAGCTGGTCTTCACCGAATACGCTTTTGACATACGACATCGATAGGTTAATTTAATCAAGTAATGATCTGAGTTACAATTGGCTCCTCAGTATGTACGGATATCATGTATGCTCGAGGCCCAACGTGGTTGGATCAGAACATGTTCGATCTGATTTTGTGTGTTGCCATCCGGTGATACCCAGGACATTTTATATATACCTCGATGTGGGAAGCAAGTCGAACGTATGACTCGATTTCTGCTGCATGCAAAGTCAATCAGGCGCTAGCCGTTGTCATTTGTGTCATCGTGGAGGCTATATCCTCCAGTCATTCCCCGATGAGATAGCTCATTGCGAACCTTAGGGTTTAAATCACCCATAATTATTTTTGTGTCGTTTGTAGGCAACTAGTCGACAAGTCTGTGTCCTTTTCTTCGGTCGAGACGTATACATTTATCAGCCAAATGTCATTGATTGCCTTAAATCCAATAGCTTGCGATCTAAACTCATTATTCAAAATTAAGGCCACTCCGAATATTTGCTTTCCAGCAGGCTTTCCGCTTTTGAATATTGTTTGCGATCTCATATCTTGAATATCACTTTCAATCCAATTCATTTCCTGGATTGCCAGAATGTTTAATTTATATTGGCTGGCCTGTTGTAAAAGGTTGCGAGGTCGTAGCCGTAGTTCCAGTCCATTCCGAGGCTCTGTTGCAGGTTTCGAAACAATGTAGGGTTTTTCAGAGAGACCCAACCTCCATTCCAGCGGCATGTTTATTACTTTTAATTCTGTTATCAGGTGCGGACGACTCGCTTTCACCTTCTTACGTCACCACAAAGGACGTGTAAGTAGGATTTTGTAACAAAGCTGCTGGTGTATTTGCAGTTATTGGCATTTCTCGGCACTTAGTGTCAAATCATTGGGGAACCAGTAAACCCAATGTGCGACTCTGACACCATTTACTTCCATTTGGTCGTGGGATGTAGGATGAAGAATAATGGAAGTTGCAGTTGGGAGGAACAAGGGGATCCCACCTCCTTTCTCAACCGGGCTTGGGACCGTCTACGCTGGATTTAAAATCGAAGATCAGCCCGTCGAAATGTAAGATTCCTCTTCAACTACTGAGGCCTATGGTGAGGCGATTATTAAAACGTCCATTAATGAAAATGCAACATCGCTCTATAATTTAGCAATGCATTCAATGAAGGACGAGTTCAACATCACCCAGACTAGACTGCGTTAACATAGACTTACCATCAATGATCTAGAAAACCAATTTACTAATGAGGAGCTAAGGAATAAAATCAAATCTTTAAATCCGAATTTAAGGGAGCGGTATAAAATGGAACTCGTACACGCTAGGCGGACAAAAAATAGAAAAGAAAGTGGTTGCATATCATTCAGGCAAATGGTAGCATGTTTAAGAGGCTTGTAAACATACAATTCAATATAGATTATGGATCATAAATTTGTGAACTATAACGTCACGAGGTGTTTTAAATGCAAAAATACTACCACAAAATATCGAAATGTGAAGGCGAGCAAATCTGTATGAAAGAGTATTGACTACAATTTCGATGATGATTGTTAATCATACAAGTCAATATAGTGGTAACAATATAAGAAGTTTAAGGCACAAACGGAATGCTATCCAGATTTACCTGCAGCAAAATCCCGACATAGATTTGATTATTTTTAACGAGTTATGGATTTCCACAGAAAAAGTGCGATTTTATAATATTGAAGGATATAATTCGGTATTCTCCTGCAGGTTTGGAAGAGGTGGAGGTACAGCAATATATATATATATCAATTTCACCACGAAGACAGTGATACCTGACAAACATAACATTATAACGATTGAAATAAGCCATAATGAAATTAGGCCTCAATGCGCAAGATTTTAAACAGTACTAGATACATAATGCTCGACTGAAAAAAATTTGACCACAGTACCCGACACAAACATTGATGTGTAATAACAGAATCACCAGAATCAAGGATTTGCAAGGGCACCCTAGAAACAAAAGATAACATAATTACTTGTCCGATTTCAAATACCTGTCTGGATCATATAATAACCAATGATCAAAAAGTGGCTGAAAACACAACATACACATTTGAGAACAGACCGAAGCTGGATTATCGTGTTCTAAAAAACTTTATTCAAGACCAAACCTTGAGCAAACAGAAGCCGGCATACAAAATGTTTAGATATCTACACAAGGAGCTCTTAAAATAAAACCTGCCACAATTACTGAAGAAATAGAAACCTAATAACCTTATGGAACTCAAAAATATGATCACAGTTTCCAAAAAAAACTCTACCATTGAGAAAAAGATCAGATGTCAATAACGTACATGGATAATTAAAAAAGTAATTGAGGTGAATATTAAAAAAGGGAAGGCGTACATGCACTACAGGATGAACAATGAAAACCAAGCTCTCAAATATGTATACATACAAGCAGAAAAAAATCAAAACGACTTGTGAAAGATGCTAAATTCTCTTCTTTCGCAAGAAGAATGAAAATAGCGGGTGACAACTCCCATGAAATATGCGAAATAATAAATGAGGCATAGGAAAATGCTTCACACCGGACTAATCATCAAACTGTCAAGTTGATGATATTTGTGCCAGTTCAAAAAGCATTTTGAAAAACACAAATATTCCAACAAAGTCCATTTTTCACATTCATCACACTATTAAAACGGATTCAAAACTTAAAAAAGAATACAGTGCCAGGTACTGATAACATCACAATGAATGAGATTCTTCTTCTTCGTAGCCCTACAGCCCCTTTCGGGCCTTCGCTTAGAGATAGTAAGAGTATAGTATCTCATTATCATGATCTAATATAGCGGCACTCCACAAGGTGATATGATCATTATCACGCTTTGGCCGTGTGTCCGTCCACGCAGCTACGATACGTTCTGATTTTTAAACCAGCACGTATCATGACTTAACAGGCTTATAGTCCCGTCCGAAGAACCACTCGAACTAAATCTCGTTGACGCCAACGAAACTGGAACCAAAGACCTTCAGCTTACGGGCTTAATGCTCTAACCACTAAGCCACGCGGATACTCTGAATGAGACTAGTATGATCAAATAGGACATAGCCGAGCTTATGGCAAATTTTATTAACGGATCTATTAGGACTGGATCATTTCTGGAAGAGGAGAAACTTGGAAAATATTTTCAATATTTAAGGGTGGTAATCATCTAGACCCGAATAATTAACGTCTGATAGGATTTAGTAAAATATAAGGACATAACCGTTATACAGGAACAAACAGGATTAGACTACAAAATAAGCAGAAAACCAACCACAACTGATTATACCATGCACGTAACCATCTCGCACAACATAAACTCGCGTAGAAACCAATGGTACAGAGATTCCACTCTATCCTCGTGACTCCTTCTAACTACTGCAACGAACTGAACAACATTTATAGAATAGCTAGTAATAATGGATACAAACAACGTGTCATTGACAAACTTATTACACGATATAAACAAAAACAGGAACGCGAACTGACTGAAACACGCAAGAACGGCCAACAGTGGATTTCGTGACATACAAATTATCAAACTTACTTAAAAAATACAAACTACGAACTGCATTCATAATTAACAACAACATTGAAAACAAATTGAAACCAAAACTGAATGACACATCAATATACGAGAATAGCGGCATATACAAACTGACATGCAAGGCCTGCGATATGGTATAGGGTTTTCCAATAAGAGGTGTTATTTTGAATAGATCTTGTGATTTAACACCTTGCGACTTCTTCCTTTGGGGCCACGTGAAAGAAGTCTACGCCAACAGCCCAGCGTCGATTCAAGACCTCAAAGATGGAATTCGTGAGGCTTTCGAGGACAGGGCAGCCCCTTGCGATTTGATTATGGAAAATTTCATGAAAAAGATATGGTCCTGTAAGCGTGGTCGTGGTGGTCATTTGCCTGATGTTATTTTCCACTATTAACGGCATACCTTCCGCTTTATAATCAAATAAACATCCGATCATTTATATTAAAAAGTGGTATTTTTCTTTTGATATCAAAACAACACCTCTTATTGGGTTTGGTTATGGAAAATTTCTTGAAAAGGATATGGTCCTGTAACCGTGGTCGTGGTGGTCATTTGCCTGATGTTATTTTCACTATTAACGGCAAACCTTCTTCTTTATAATGAAATAAACATCCTATCATTTATATTAAAAAATGGCATTTTCTTTTAATATCAAAATAACACCTCTTTATGGAAAACCCTGTATATATAGAAAGGACAACACGGAAACTAACGACGATACAAAGAGAACTTACGATTTTTCTTACATAACAAGGCAGAGTCCAACTACAGAACGCCCCTATAAAACTATGTACACGAGCCTGACGCTATGACAAACTCTACGGCATTGTTACACAAACAAAGCAAAGGACTGAGACTTGACATTCTAGAAACACCTAAAATATATCAACATAGAAAGACAGTGGTAACATTATCAACGAACAACTTATTACAAATTCCGACGCAATTTTCACAGTACTAGGCCACATCCTCCAGAACAAACGAACATCCAACAAATCATGAATTAAAAACTTAATATCCCTCTACCAGCCGTAACATAAGACCTACCTGCTTAGACCATCCTACATGCATATAAGGTCATTTCTTTCCGCTCATCCGTTAGACACTGAAAATGACTGGCTTTTCAAGAAAACAAAAATTTAGTAAGACATTCTTATTTGCAGTTTGAACAAGGGTACTTTAGATTCGCTATTTTCAGTTTCACGTTTCATCAATTTAGAAGTTGACAGAGGTGAATATGTTATCGTAACTTTTATGGATCTGAAAAAAGCTTCTGATACAGTTGATTATGACCTATTGTATGTATTAATCGAGCATTTCACCCCGTGTACTATTCGATAACTCAGCAATGCAGACGAAAAATTCGTCCGCAACGCATATGGTGGCAGTTTTATGCCACAAACTTTTCACATACCCCGCGTAGCGATACCCAGCAGATATCAGTCTTCCCTACACATTCCAATCAGCTGAAAAGTGTTGGAATGACAGATATCTGCTACTACTCACCACCTGATGTCGTGCGGAGGAAAGCTCAGTCACTGAACTAGCACTTGACGTCGTTCTTGTGAGTGTTGGCAAGTGGTGACTGAAACAAGTGAAGGGCTCGTGCTGTCCGTGAGGTTAGGTAAATTGTGCAAAAATTCCATTTTAATATGATCTCGGATATAGTTTTTATACAAAAGGGAGGATTTGGCATGTTGTGTTCGGGTGGAGTTTGGTAGAAGTGGCTGGACGTGAAGCAGTTAGGAAATCGATACCGAAAGGAATATTTCCACTAGCAACAACGGAACAGGCGCCAAATTCGTGACTGCATAAGCTTTTCATGTCGAAGTAATCGCTTATATGGCTCACAGTGTCCGATCGCAGAGGAAAAAGTGTTTCAGACATTATATGTATGTTTCTTTTCTTTTAAATATTGTTAACGTCTAGTTGAAATATTACTTTTCTAAAGAAAATTTCAAAAAATACAAATGCAATAGAATCATGAAAATCGAGAGGGAAGGATAATGACAGCGATCTTAAAACAGTAGATATAAATATGGAATTTGTGAATGTGTATTTGAATTCACCAGGGCACCGCTTCCATCTAGATGCCCCACGCTTAGTGGGGGTCGTAAGACGAAATCGTCTCGCGTCCCGCGCGCGTGAATCGAGCATCGAAAGTCGCGTTTCACTAGTTCAATTCCTTTAGTAGGTTACCTCGGTTTCGGTCGGTATCTTTTAACGTACAATTCGTAGCTTAAGGAGTCAATTAGCTACAATAATAGACTTGTAAAAAAATATATGAGGATTTTCCAATGCACATCAAAAAACCTGTAATAAATGCATTTGTGCAGATGAAATTATATAATGGAGTAGACATATGGACTCAATTGGTAAAACAACATAATAATAGGTTGAGGAATAAGAAATCCATGATGGCTGCAGTGATCGATATCTCGTGAAGTATCAAATGTTGGAAAGGTAACATCTTGCACTAAAAAAATAATTTACTGTTTTTTGTTTGGTCCATTCCAGGTGTGAGTTACTAGATGTTAACAATGGAAGTCAGCAATGGAAAAATTTGATACATTTTGCGGAATTGTTTTTTTTTTTGATAAAGGCGAAAATGCAACCCAGACGGCTGAAATTGAGAACGGTGTTTATAGTTTCGATACAATAACAGCCAATTATGTGCAATTTTGGTTTCGTCGATTCCGTTCAGGGAATTTTGATGTACGCACAAGTAGGCCCGTCGTCGAAAATGTTAGCAATTGTAGCATGGCTCAGAAGGTTAAGATTGGCCAGAAAACAGTTTTAAACCATTTTCACAAAACTGAATTTAAAAATAAGCTGATGATACAATTTCTATCCGCGAAGCGTTGGCCAAACAAAATGAAATCGACCCATTTCTTAAACAGATGGTGAATGGTGATGAGAAATGGGTCACATACGATAACATTGTGCGAAAACAATCGTGGTCCAAGTGCGGTGAAGCAGCCCAAACGGTGGCCAAATCAGGGCTAATGACCAGGAAGGTTCTGCTGTGCATTTGGTGGGATTGGGAGGGCATCAATAATTATGAGTTGCTTCTTTTTGGCAAAATACTAAATTGGAACCTTTACTGTCAATAACTGGACCGTTTGAAGCTAACGACCATAGTTGGCCAACAGGAGAGGTGCTGTATTCCATCAGGACAACGCCACGTCACATACGTCTATAACCTATCAGAAACTCCGGGAGCTTGTTTGGGCAGTTTTTATACATCCACCATTTTTTTTCATTTCAAAACCTCCGTAGTGATAAGAAATTGCCGCCGAGAGAAGATTGCGAAAATTGATTACTAGAGTTTTTCGCCAATAGCGATCAAGATTTCTATGAAATGGCAACATATTATAGAACAAAAAAGTGCATATCTGACCAAAAAATT
The DNA here is from genome assembly GCA_963969285.1 of Odontomyia ornata. Taxonomy (NCBI): domain Eukaryota; kingdom Metazoa; phylum Arthropoda; class Insecta; order Diptera; family Stratiomyidae; genus Odontomyia; species Odontomyia ornata. Next base: position 307,200,103 of record OZ017741.1, read on the forward strand.
TGTAATCTGAAACATATTGAATAAAGTTTGAAGTTCACGTAAAATAATTGATTTATTTTTCCTCAAACTAATATTATATCCAACGGTCATGAAAATGAGATACTCTAAATATCTCTAAGCGAAGGCCCGAGAGGGGCTGTAGTGCTACAAAGAAGAAGAAGAATATTATATCCAAGTTGCTATTCTAAATCTTTCAATGCTTATTCAAACTAGACTGGTTTACCAATCAATGAAATCATTAACTTTTAGACAAACCATGAAATCAGAAAGCTAAAGTTATCCTGAAATGTTTAAAAACTGAAGGATCGAACCAAATAGCATTAACTCAAGTATCGCAAATTAACCCATATACGAGTAATGCGAGGAATGCAAAACAATTCTTAATATCTTTTGCCAGAATGATGCCCTGCTTATATATAACAATCTTCCAGAGATGGTGAAGGAAGCCAACTCACTTTTGGTATTTAAGAAAAGACTTACTCCTCTTCTTCTTTTTTGTAGCACTACAGCTTCCTCTGACTTTCGTTCCTGCAAAAAGCCTCTCCAACTGCCTCGATCCATTGATCGCGTTCTCCAATTTCAAAATCCGTGATGCGATTAAATCTCTTCGTCGACCGAATCAGACCAGCATTTCCTCGGTTTCACCACAGTCTCCACGCTTCACTTCTGCCATATCTTTTTGGGTATCTATTGTTTGTCAGCACGTCTGCTTCCGCAGACTTATAATCGTTGAGACCTCCGAATCGTCAAAAAAATTCATACACCTGATTAATTGTATCAAATTTGCCATTGCTCCCCGTCTAACGTCGCTCCGGTCATTTGCCTCAGGACCCGTCTCTCGAAGGCGGGATCATATTTTCGGATGCTTGGGTTAGGGCCCATGTTTCACATCCGTAGCATAGTGCAGGTCTTATCACATATTTGTATACTTGGAGCTTTGTTTTCCTGTGTATATAGCTGGTCTTCAAGATCGTGAAAGCTGAATAAAATTTTATATTTGCGAGCTGTATTTTTCGGCCTATTTCGTCTCTTTCATTGATGGTTCTCGTTATTTTGGTGCGTAAATACAAAAATTTGTCCACATTTCCTATATTGTATTCGTCAAGTGTGATATTTTGGGTAATTAACGTATTTTTCCTCGACTGCGTCATGAGTTTGGTATTATTTTCATTGATTTGTAGCTCTACTCGTTTTTATTTCCTGACGAGTTTCAGGAAATGTTCTTTAGCGGTTGTTAAAGACCGTGATAAAATATTGAAGTCATAAGCAAAGGCTACTGGTTGTTTCGCCTTGTATAATAACGTACCCCATGTATCAACAGGTGCCTTTCTTATGACGTATTCCAGAGCTAAATTGAATAGCAATGGGGCCAGCCCATCTTCCTGCTTTAGTCCGATATTTGTGTGAACGGCATTAGTGAGTTATTTATTAATGCGCACTTGGGAGGTTGTAGACGTCATTGTATTTTTGGTAAGACGCACTAATTTGGTTGGGATACGAAAGCAAAGCATTATTTGGTACAGTACGTTACGATGAATACTGTCGTATGCTTGCTTAGAGTCAACAATCATAGAATAGAAATAAAACGATCATAGAATAGAAAGAAAGAATAGAAATAAAAAGAACACTGATTGATGGACCTGAAGATTTTTCAACAAAGTATCTTTTGGCATTTTTTGATCCTATCGGTGAGATACTTGAAGAGACAGCTAAGCATGAATTTTTTATCTCTGATAGCTGATTGGACTAGATATGCACGAAAAAATGAATTCATATTATTTTGTGTGGCTCCTTATACCGATGTATTGAACATTGTCTGGGAGGTACATTTAACGGAGCAACGAAGAAAGAGTGTTTGAAATAGTGTTGGTTGGTTTTTCTCCTTTTTTCCAATTGAATCATAAAATATGTAAAATATGTAATTATTTTAAGTAATTTGTATTTGAAAGTTTGTTTGATTAAATATAGAGAGATTTAGAGAGCTATTTGGGCCATTAAGTTTTAGTATTTTTATTGTTTGGAATTTGCTTTACATCTTTGAAAATTTATAACTATTAGTATTGAATAAAAAATGAAAATGAAAATTATAGAGGCATATCACTACTTTGTACGGCGTACAAAATATTTTCTAAAATCTTAGAAAATAAACTCGAATCATACGCCAACAGTATTATTGGGGAGTATCAAGGTGGTTTTAGGGCAGGTAGATCAACAACAGACCAATTGTTCACAGTCAAGCAGGTACTTGAAAAATGCTGGGAGTTCAACATAGACGCACACCAAATTTTCGTTGACTTCAAGCAAGCATATGACAGTATTAATCGTAACGTACTGTACCAAAAAATGCTTGGTTTTGGCATCCCAGCCAAATTAGTGCGTCTTACCAAAATGACAATGACGTCGACAACCTCCCAAGTCCGGATCAATAACCAACTCACCGATGCCTTTGACACAAATATCGGACTAAAGCAGGGAGATGGGCTGGCCCCATTACTATTCAATTTGGCTCTGGAGTACGTCATACGGAAGCTACCTGTCGATACGCGAGGTACATTACTATACAAGTCGAGCCAGGTAGTGGCCTATGCGGACGACATCAACATTCTGCAACGGTCACTAACAACTGCCAAAGAACTCTTCCTGAAACTCGACAGCGAAGCAAAACTAGTAGGGCTACAAATCAACGAAAATAAAACAAAGCTCATGACGCAGTCGAGGTAAAATACCTCATATACACAAAATATCACACTTGACGAATACAGTATCGAAAATGTTAGCGAATTTGTGTGTTTAGGCGCCGAAATAATGAAAACGGGCAATGAAAGAGACGAAATACGCCGAAGAATACAAATAAAATATTCTATTCAGTATTGATGATCTTGAAGACCAGCTGCATACACAGGAATACAAAGCTCCAAGTATACAAATTTGTGATAAAACCTATGTTATGCTATGGGTGTGAAACATGGACCCTAACCCAAGCATACGCAAATATATTGAACGGCTTTGAGCGACGGGTCCTGAGGCGAATAATCGGAGCGAAGCTAGACGGGGACCAATGGCGAATTCGATACAACCATGAGCTGTATGAAATTTTTGACGAACCGGAGGTCTCAAGGATTGTAAGACTGCGGAAGCTGCAATGGGCTGGACACATGAATCGTATGGACGAACAACCGATACCCAAGAAGGTATTCGTTGGGAGAACTGAAGGCCGGCGGCCAGTGGGGAAACCGAGGAAACGCTGGTGTGACTCGGTCGACGAAGACAGTTCATCGCTGGTCGGATTTCGGAATCGGATGACGCGGTCAACGGACCGAGACAGTTGGAGGCGCTGTTTGCAGGAAGCTAAGAAGAAGAAGTATTGAATAAAGCGATTTGACTTGACGAAGAAAGAGTGGAAAGATTGGAGGTCCTTAAAAAAAAGTTTCCAACATTCGCTAAAATCTCCTTGCCAGAACTTTCGAGTGACCTCTGCAAAGCATAAGCGTAACCAGTAAACCCTTACCCACTTGTTGAATGCCACAGTTACGCCTTAGTTTCCGCGTAGCATCGATTTATTAGCAGGTAAATTTTTGATTTCATCGGATTTGTTATTGATGAAAATGACGGAAAGGTCAAGTCAAAAGCGTTTTATTCAATACTAATCGTTATAAATTTTAAAAGAATATAAAGCAAATTCCAAACAATAACAATACACAAACTTAATGGCCCAAATGGCTCTCTAAATTTACACGTTATCAGTTAAACACATTTTATAAAAAAAACTATAGCAAATTCAAATTAATTAAGGTTATTACGTATTTTATGATTTGATTGGAAAAAAGAGAAAAAAACAACCAACACTATTCCAAAATTATTTATAATTTTAACACAACAGTGAACTTTGATCCTACACTTAATTCTAATAAAATTCAATCAAAAACTTCATCTTAAACTAAAAAATGATATCACAATGTTCCTAACGTACGCGTTTAACATTATCTCTAACCTAATAAAATAAACATAACATATAATTTAGACATTGTCATTCAGCTACCAATACCTAGATTGCCCCGTCTCAGCTCGATCAGCTTCAACGAATCTAGCACCATTGGAATTGTTGGTCTCGTGAACTCAAATTCGGAGGATATTTTATCTTCTTATCGGTGGCCCGTCGATATATGTGATATATGACTGGGACGCCGTCAGAATCAAAAACATATCGATTCATGACCCAATACACGAATGCTTCTGGTGGAACGAAGCCGGTAGCGAGGCAAGTCGCAATATACCCGTCCTTAGGGTGGAATGACTGTGAAATCCAAGGGTTTTTATTCACATTTACAGATCTTGCGATATGATTCCGAAGAAGTTTCAATATGAAGATATCGACTCTTGTCACTTTAGCAGTTTAATAAATTCTTCTATTCGATATATAATGCTTCCAATCCGTCTCAGGCTTTCTATACACACCAGTACATGCACGGTTGTACCAGATCTGACATCCATATGTCAAAACTGGTCTAACCAGGGTCTTATAACAGATAATTTTGACCTTTTGATCAGTGTATCTGGAATGAAAGAGTCTTCGTAGGGCCGTGACTACTTTTTGTGCCTTACTGATCATGATTTTGACATGTTCAGTACAGTACAGATACTGATCGAGATGAACACCGAGGTATCGAACACAGGATTTATGTGGAACCCGTTCTGAACTTCCCTCGCCAGCCATGATGTGAAAATCCTTCCAATTACGTTTTAGGTCTTGACTGACCCCCTGCAGCGTCGTCCAAAACAAGATTGTTTCGCACTTCTGCGCATTGATTTTCATTCGCCAATTGTCAATGTACAGCTGCACATCATTGAACATTTTTTGAAGATTACTCTGATCTGTTGTAGCTTTTCGGTTTGCCGTATATATGATCAGATCATCAGCAAACGCTACCAATGATCGCGTTGACGAGACGTTAAAATCAAAGCCGTTCAATAGCTTGCGAATGAATATTGAGAAAAGCAGAGGCGCAGTAACTATTCCCTGCTGTAGACCATTCAAGACCTTGAATTCGCGCATTGTTGTCAGATTTCCATCAATTACAACAAATGAATTCCCGTATAACATATTGCACATCATGGCGACAAGGTGTCAGGGGAACCTGTCCTCAAGGAGTTTAAAAAGTAGTCCATCTAACCACACCGTATCGAAGGCTTTCTCCATATCAATGAGACACGCCCCAACACACCTCTATCATTCATTTTCCAACAGATGTCTGAGGTTACTTTCGTTATTGCATGTATGGTCGAATGCCTGGCACGAAAACCAAATTGGCAATTCGGCATCAACTCATATTTCTCAATGTTGGCTTTTAATGTTTTGTTAAGTATCACTTCAAACACCTTGCTGATGGTAGGCAGCAAGCTGATTGGGCGATAGCTTTTAGGGCATGAACATTCTTTTCCTTTCTTCAAGATCGGAAATACCTTAGCCTTTTTCCACTCATTTGGGAAATATGAACTGCTCAACATGTTGTTGAACAATATGCAATAATTCCTAATAGGCAGATGTCGGAGAACTACATTTGGAATACCATCAGTACCACATGATTGCTAGTTTATTCTGCGAAAAATGAAACACAAGTCTTCATAGCTGACAAAATAACGATATGAGGTCAGATGTTAATGTTTCATTGAAATGAAGAATTGATTGGCCGATAAGGCTTAATTCGAAGTCGGAGACTTTTGCTTCAACGACCTCTGAAAATATTTCATTCCCTCTCTCAGGGTTTGGTAGATGAACCAATTTAAAATGTGTTCCAATCAGGGCAAGCTTATGCGATCCCTCACATATAATCCTGTTTCCATTTATATCCGGGGTTTTACTATCAATTTCGATACCAGCTCTATCGAGAAGATTTATCTCATCACTAGCGACTTCAAGATTCGATACCTTCACTCGAGACTTCTTGCGGAATATGCCATTTACTTTCGCGAAAACGCCATCTGGGTCCTGTGGGCTAATACCCCTCAATTTTTCCGCCCATTGATTGCTGACCTCACTCCTGAAGTATGAACGGATTATGTTCCGGACATTCTTCAGGTGCAAACCCAACGAGGGATGGTTGTAGTCCAAAAATCGTCGACAAATATTGTTGACGCGTCTGATATTGTTTCGAGGTTTAATCTTGGGAACTACTTTCTCAATCGTTTCCAACGTTAGCTTCTCTAACTTCGACAAAAAGAGATCTATTTCATCGTTAGTTAGATTCCTGTCATTAGGAACCATTGAGCAAGTGTTGCCACCATCAGAAGCAAGACATTGCTTCTGGTACTCCCTATTAAACTTCTTTTGAAACTTTCCCCATCTGTTTTTTTTAATTCAAACGATAATTTCCATGTTGAACTGGAATCAGAAGAAAATTATCCCTTTGATGATTGATTTCCACTACGATTGCGTTATGGTCGCTATCATAAGGAAGCACCTGCAGTTTCCGTTGAGGACTTATAAAGCTGAACGCAAATCTTGCGTCAGCAATGCAGAGGCCCGAATATGAATTTGTCCTAGGGTATGTTGGGATCTCCGACCCATATAGATTGCACCTGTATTCAGTTTGGTTCTCTGTTATCCACGATTTCAGGAATACGCCTCTTGGATTATTGATGGCGTTCAGCCATGATGTATGCTTGGCGTTCAGGTCACCAGCAAGAAAATAATAATTAGGCAGCCTGTTCAATTCGAGTCTTTCAAACAAGGAATTGAGCTCCTCCTTGAACTTGAGAACATTTCGACCAGTTGCATAGGCAGTGATAACGAAGAGGTTATCCCCACCTGGCAGTGAGATTTTGATAACGGACACCTCAAGAGATTCAAAGCTTTTGAATTCGACTTTTTCAATATTTTGGAAACAATAGGGTCTTCGAACCCATATCCTGGTGCCACCTCCCCCAACACCGTTTACCCTATCGTTTCTTACGAATTCAAAATCCTTGAGTGTCATGGAGTGCCATGAATTGAGGTGGGTTTCAGCAAGAAGTGTGATGTCAGGCTTTTGCTTGACAAGGAATTCCAAAGACAGTCACGTCGATGAATAGCAACAATGGAGCTAACGTTGATCGAGATGAGACGAATCCTATCCATGGGAATGTGACTGGTTGACAAACTATTTTAAGCATATTGGCCTAAATTTTGAAAAAGAAAATTGATTTTTTGGTCTTGTTTATTTATTCATTCTGAAAGAGATTCATGCTGTTGGTAAATTTTAAAAAGCAGCTCATTATTGCCACGTACACTATTTATTTTATTTACTTTGTTGTCTGCTGGTCCTCTAGCAGCAAGTGCAAATGATACTCCGGGCTTGACGAAGTTGGGAGGTAACAAATTGCGATGTACTTGGAGAATGACTGAATCATTGGCACCTGTAACACTGGTTGACCTCAATTTTTTGGAGGCGTTCCCACCTCACAACTCTAAAGTTTAAGTACCTTACCTGTTGGAGGTCACTTGGACAGCTATCGTTAGCAATTTGGACCAAATAAAATGGTAATATTTTGCCTTCAACAGTTATCTCCTTGTAGAAAAATTTTTCACATTGATGAACTCAACAGCTGGTGCTGCTTCCTGTAATATTTCAAGGAGATCAACTGTATACTTCCCACAGTCTAAGCCTTTCAACAGGAAGGTCTGATTTTTTTCCGCCTTTGGCGTGTATGTGAAGTGGGGACCTTTTACACTATTAAGAGCATCTTTCGCTAGCTATCATTTCTTAATTGTGAGTTTATCAGCGGTCACTTTCTTAACTTCGATACTGTCGATTTTATGCTCGGCTGCCAATAGCCGAACCATATCCCCTCCACCCTGCCCAAAGACATTCATCGGAGGAAATTTCTCAGTTATCTTAATATGTTTAATAGGAGAACCAGCAGACACCAGTTGGCTTCTTCTCCTTTCCTTATTTTTCGATTTTAAATATTAAATAAAATTATTACTACAATCATTAATATTACCTATATTATCTTGGCACTCCATCTCGATGTCCATTTCGTCATTCATCGCAAGCAGTACCGCATAGTAATTGGCATTGTCGTTTGCTTCTCCTGCGGTTAGTATATTTCAAGCATCATGGATTGATGTCTTGTTCGTATCTTGTAATGTTGCTTTATATGTTTGAGCCTTTTGCGTGGCTACTGTTTTTTTTTTTGTTGGTCTTGTTTGTTGTCGCTTATTTTTTCTCATTCTTCTTATTTGTTATCGCTTCTTCTTTGGTGGACGTATTCTGTGGCTTTATTACCTTTGTTTTGTTCATATATGTTAATGTCCGGATCATGTCCTCCAAACTTTGTATTCGGAGTTTTGTTTAGTAAATTTAGTGTCATGTTGTTTAGTAACGTTTGCGCTTGCCATGCTCAAAGCTGTCTTGATCGTTTTTCCGTTTCATGATTTTTTCTTTCGTCGTACTAGAAATACCTGACCCTGGGTCCCCCCAGCGTTGGGAAGCCGTCGGGCTCCTCTATACCTCCGGTGAAAAAAGTTTCTTCTTTTTTGACTTTTTTGAAACAGATCCAGATACTAGATAAATTGTTTGAATAGTTCGACGATGTAATAGGGTTTTTTTTAAAACTTACTTCTAATTGACGTTTTTTAAAAATTATTTTAATTTTTAAAAGTTCTTGAAAGGAACTTTTAAAAAAACGTCTACACGGAATGGTCAGCGCTAAAAACCATTCTGAAATTAGAGTCCCAGGACTGCTACAAGTTATGAAAACCGATGGAAGGTGTTGTTCAATCAAATGGGGAAGAGTGCCACGTGCCAGATGACGAAAAATAACACCAGCACGGTAACGTCAACGCGGGTGGGATACTTTCAAGATGGTCCTCGCATGCATACCCTGTTCTAAGAACGTATGCATAGATACAGAATAATTAAAGATAATGCTGTGAACAATGCCTCTTATTTGCTTTTTGCTAATTTGTAAATAATTTCAAAATTCAAATAAGTACATGAGCTGTGAAAATGGGTAAAATTGCTCATTGGCCTGGGATTTACCAATTACCGCTTGTAGATGAAGTTATGTTGATATGAGTTTTAAATTTGCCACGAAAATATTTTTAACTATATCCTTAATACTTTTAAATACGATTTTGCAGCTCAAACCCGATCGAATTGTATAAAAATTGCTGAATGTTATAGATTTAATAACAAAATTAGGATTAGCAGGTATTGGGCTTTGGTTATAATAAATTAAATCAAAAATACAAAGCAAGAATACCTGTTGGTGTTTCGAACGCATTAGAATTGAATGCCGGCAATTGTTCCGATTGATACTTGAAAATATTGACAGCATTCCAAGAATAAAGTGCTACTCGCTTATATTGTACCGGTCTTTTCGGATGTAAATTTTTAAGAACATACGCTCGCACGACACTTTTTAACAACATTTTTTAGACTCTTGGTGGAAATATTTCACAAAATCGGATTCTGATTACATACGTCAGTCAGCTGTTTTCTTATTTTGATTTTGTCTACTTTATATTATGCAATCGGTAAATTTCGGCTCTAGCCTTAGCTAAATCGAGTTCTTCATACATAGGTACCAGAGTCAGCATTATGAAGATTTTTTAGTGGAGATCACAACAATTTTAAATTGTTCGAAAGACAGATGTCACTGATAGCAGTTAAAAGGTAATCATAGCTTAGCCAAGACATAGACCCATTTTCTTAAGACCATATGGGGATTGTTGATAAGCTATGCGCGATCCCCATGAGAAAGAAAGAATAATACTTTATCAGTAAACACAAATATAACTTTATTCTAAAACTAATGAACAGAGTTACAACTATAGAAATTGAATGTAGTGTAGGACTACATGTTGGCGCGCGCGACTTGACTCGTCGGAGGTTGAGAACCAAGTGAGCGTCTCGTTGACATGAGTTGTGAAATTCACTAACTCACTAACTGCTTGATGCGCTCCTTGCGGTGAGCATGTGGACGCCACAACCAATTTGTTATTCTTGAAAACTAATTTATGTGCTCATTGAAACAAATACATTTCCATATCAATAATTCGGAGAAGAATAAGCTAAGTAAGTCATTAAATATTCTGTAAAGTAATGTACGGGGATGTAAGACGTTATTCTTCAAAAGTTAGTCCATGAGAAAGGAGACCAAATTGGAGTAGGGACCATTCTATTTGTCTATTTGATGGCGAATTGACAAGATGTGGCGTTTACTGCTTACAGCTCTGGAGATTTTGTGTGGGCAGTGGCACGTAGCATAACCTTTGTGAGTTGTTACTTTTTCCCAAACTCCTCGATGCTCGAGTTCTCGATATACAAGCGGACATGTGACATGTGATGATTTCACATCGTTCCTCGTTGATGATTTCCCAAGAAAATCTGAATCAAGGTTCGACTTCTCAACGATTCAAAAACGTTACGTCGTGAGCTGTGCCAACAAATTGTACCCTTAATTCAACCGATTCGGACACTCGACAGTCGAAACCGTTGGTAAGCTAATTGGAAGGGGAATTCCGTCGTGGGTCGGATCGAGGGCAGACCTGTCACTCGATTACAATATTCAGCTCTAGACAAATTTTCCCAATTCAAAACGCGTTCGAATTCTTTATAGCTCACTATGTTACTTTACTATCACCAGGTATTCACAACTGAAAACCAAAGGAAAAACTCCCGACAACACGAACCCGATCTATTTGCGTTCATGATTCTCGTACCGCCACGGAGCCAATACTTGATCTCTTCTACCGCAAACGGAAATGAACTATTCCAACGAAATAACGGAAACACAGCCAAGGACCCCGCTAACCCAACCCGAACGACGAAAAATCCATGGGCAAGGCAAATCCCTCTAAGGGAATATTGCCGTTCTGGTGCTAGATTTACCCATCGTTGGAATTCTTCCTGAAATTGCCTACCCTACAAGAAAGAAACATCGGGGTTACGTTAGTAATTAATATTAAATCTTTTTTTCTTGAAAAGCCATCGGGCCTTGCATTTTTAATTGAACAGACGCGTTTTGACTCCTTTGAGTCATCTTCAGTGTCATATTTAATCCTTTATTTATACTTCTATTATTTAACTGTCAAATATTTGCATTAACTTAATTTTTTGATTCAAATAGAAATAGATCAGAAAGAAATCACTAATTTTATATATTCATATGCAAGAGTTAGAACTTCAGAAATTTATGAATTAGCAACTTTCCTCAGTCGCTATAATACATATTGTCGCGTGTTTTGGTTCGCGGCCAATAATTTTAACGTTCCGGGAAAGTGAAAACGCAATTTCTTTTAAATTAAATTAAAAGAGTTTATTTGATCACAAATATGCACAATAATCAGTTTAACACTTGTACTAATTTTAATTTTCACTATTAAAAAAATCTAACACTTGTCCATAAATTTCTTATCGCAATTGTCTTCTAAATCACTTCACTATTACGAAAATCACTTCCCACACACTATCGCAGTTCTTATCGCGGTCGAATGAATGATCCCCCCATTCATTCAGCTCGCCTTTATATAGGGTCTCTACCTATTCACCCATTTCTCGTACATTGGCGAATGTTCTACCGAGAGGTACCTGGTAGATTCGAGCAAATTAATGAATGGAGTGACGTCACTTGCAGATGTTGATCATGCTTGTTGGGTTCTCGTGGGTTCGAGTAAATTCATTTGTTGAAGTTCTTAATGATTATGAAAACAATTGCGACAGTAGCTCGCAGAATTATTTGTACATGTAACACTGCCCCCACCTCAGTTCTTTTCGCCCCGAAAAGATGTGTCGCTATTTGTAGTCAATTCTCCCATGGTGTAATATGGGGCAAGACGGTCCAGATGCACGATTTTTATATTAGCTCTCAGCTTACGATGTTCCTGTATTCGGTATACGACGTCGTTGATTCGCTTTGTAACTCGGTATGGTCCCTCCCAATAATGTTGCAACTTTGGAGACCTACCCTTTCGCCGTTGCGGGTTATAAAGCCACACCAAGTCATCTTGCTGGAAGCCAGTAGAATTAGCCTTTAGATCATACCTGGTCTTCCTCCGATGACCAACCTTCATCGAATTCGGCCGTTATGAGTCGAAGATCAACGGTCGGCTCCTTTTCCTCAATCCGCCGGCAATGCTTGCAGTTAGCTGGACATGGATGACGAGTTGGGGCGTCAGCATTTCCATGAACTCTGCCCTTGTGAAGTAGTTGGGGCATCACATGGTCTGGTCGAATAGTCGATCGGGTTGCACCAGTGTCGTTTGTTATGGTACAATGTTCTTCATCAACTTGACCAGGAAGGCATCTGTCTGCTTCTCCACGATGTTGCTTTGGCACGGTGATGGTGGTGCTGGGGATCTCGATCCTCCTAGCTAACGTTTGCCCCACGAAGTTAGCCCTTGCAGTTTGATGGGCCTCCATTCTAGGCTCCTGACACGGTCTCTATCTCCACCATCCTGGGCAATAGCTCCGTTTTCTTCGCTTCTTGCAGTCTCTTTGCAGGTGCCCCTTCTCACCGCAATCCCAGCATCTAGGCGCTCCATTTGCCGGCGGCTCTCGCTCATTTTCCACGCGCTCACAACTGCACTCGTCTGCCACTACCTCACGGACCCGGGCAGTGGTACGAGTCACATTTTGTGTTGCCTCGAAGTTAAGACTGTAAATCAATGCGTCCTTAACCGTCTGCTTTTGAGCTAACCGCACGGCTTGTTGCAATTCCTTGTCCTGTAAGGCGCTGATGAATGCTTCTGTTGCTACGTCATCTCGATGTTCTGAGTTGTACGCTGGGTAAGCCAAAAGTGCCATTCGCTCAATGTCTTGTGCTAGCTGCTGCAAGGTTTCGCCAGACTTCTGCATCCGATGCCGTAGCTGTACCCGGTAAATCTGCTTCAGATGATCGTCTCCATAGCGCATGTCCAGCGCATTCATTATAGCAGCCGGGTTTGAATGCAACTCAACGGGGATAGTCTGCAAAAGCTCGGCAGCTGGGCCTCTTAGAGCAAGAATTAATGCAGTTGCTCGTTCCTGCTCATTCCAGTGATTTATCCTAGCGGCGGCTTCAAACTGGATTTTGTAAATACTCCAGACCGTTTGCCCGTCGAATATTGGTGCTTGCACACTTCTAGATGAGCTTTGCGCTGCGGTTATAAGTGGGGCTGGTGAAGCAGTTACTACTGCCTTCACTGCCTCCAAGTCCTTTTTCACTTTTTCCATCTCATGGTTGATTCTCTCCTCGACCTGGCTGATCTCAAGGTTGATTCTCTCCTCGACCTGGTTTACCTTTTCCTCGACGCATTTAATTTGGCTGTTGAGACTACTGAGCTCCGCTTTTATTTCGGTTGACTGTTTTTGCAAATCCGCCTTGATTTCGATCGCTTGTTGGTTCATTTTTGCTGATTGTTCATTTAGCTTCGCAGCTAAACTGGATGTCTGTTCGTTTAGCTGCGCTGATTGTTCATTTAGCTTCGATGATTGTTCATTTAACTTCGCTGATTGTTCATTTAACTTCGCTGATTGTTCATCTAGCTTCGTAGTTAAATTGGACGACTGTTGTCGCTGCTCTTGCTGCATCAGCATTAACATTTGCATCAGCGCATTTTCTGGTTCCTTTGGTTTCGCTGTTTCGGCTTCACCACCTTCTGCGCCTTTTTCTGCATCTATAGGCTCACCTGAATCCAGATACGCACTTTCCGATTCAATCGCGTCGCGCAAGCGTGTAATCAGTGTTGCCTTTGTACCTTGCGTAGCCAGGTTTCGCTGCTCCAGCTCTTCCTTAAGCTCTGACATGGTCAATTCATTAATTTTTAAGTTTAAGCTTCGTGGCATTTTTAATGTTTCTTTAAATTTTACTATTGTGCACTATAAAAATGTTCAAATATTCACTTTCAAAATTTTAATCTCACTTCTCGACACCATTGTCGCGTGTTTTGGTTCGCGGCTAATAATTTTAACGTTCCGGGAAAGTGAAAACGCAATGTCTTTTAAATTAAATTAAAAGAGTTTATTTGATCACAAATATGCACAATAATCAGTTTAACACTTGCACTAATTTTAATTTTCACTATTAAAAAAATCTAACACTTGTCCATAAATTTCTTATCGCAATTGTCTTCTAAATCACTTCACTATTACGAAAATCACTTCCCACACACTATCGCATTCAGCTCACTTTTATATAGGGTCTCTACATATTCACCCATTTCTCGTACATTGGCGAATGTTCTACCGAGAGGTACCTGGTAGATTCGAGCAAATTAATGAATGGAGTGACGTCACTTGCAGATGTTGATCATGCTTGTTGGGTTCTCGTGGGTTCGAGTAAATTCATTTGTTGACGTTCTTAATGATTATGAAAACAATTGCGACAGTAGCTCGCAGAATTATTTGTACATGTAACAATATGTATGCATATAGTATATGTAATTTAATATCAATTTTAAAGATTCGATAATTTTATCTGCCTTTTTTAGATTTACTTCTCTTAATATTTTTTTTCTCCTGTGTGTGTCTCAATTTAAGTTAATTGGTATTTAGCTTAGATTTAACATTATCTAATGAGTTCTTAGAAATAAACGATAATATTTAAATGCTCGATTGCATTGTAGAAAAAAAAAGTGTTTGCAAACTGTTGTATACGAAAACGTAAGAAGGGAAAACTTTAAGTGTAAGGAATACATCTTGAATGACTTATACCTACATGTGTATGTATACATATTCACCATGTGATTTAGCTTAATTAGTGATAAAATGGCAGACATGACTTTAGGAAATTATTCCTTGCATAAAAAATTTTAATTTGGCTTCATTTCTTTGGACAGTACACTAATATGACCTAAACTGTTATTAAAAATATGTAATAATTTTAGCTACCTAGCACTTCCGATTAGACTCAATAATTTTGTTAGCGTTGAACACACCTGAGATGGTTAACGGAATACTTCCAATAGGACTCAACCATGGCCCTCATACATATGGCCCGCCACATCTAAATTTTTTTATAGTGCCGTGATTGTCATAACCTGAAAATAATCCGTGTAAAACTTTGTCAATGTGTTTGTGTGTAGATTGCATCAGCTGGCTGGATGAAAACTAAAACCATGCCCCCATGTCACACATCACTTGATTATCTTATAACCAATTTTATTTTTCTTTCGATAATCAAGAAAAATCATTTTAAAGAAAGAAACGAACGCATGATGTTATTTCTAAAATCATTCTTATTCACTTTTTAACTTCAATACACATAATTTCTTTTACTTCAAAATGATGACCGCGATTATTGCTAAGTCGCATGTTTGATGGAATGAAATTTCGTTTATCGGAGTATTAATACTATTTTGAGATTAATTCAAATAAATTCAATGTGGTGAACCGATTGTTTATTTTCTCAAAGCAAACTGCCAACAAGAAGTAATGGCGGATCGCTATGGCGCTCTTCGTTTTTTACGGTGGACATTGTGACGTAACGACAAATATGGCGGGCCATATGTATGAGGGCCATGACTCCATGATTTCGTCAATGCTGTGAGTCATCAATAGAGACATCGGAAAAGTGAATCTTCCAAACCACAGTTGTCAAATATTGATAAAATTATTCAGGGTTATTGGAATCAAGTTCTTCTTGTGGTAGAGAGAGTTGACGTTGAAGAATTGTGACTTCTTATTCCTTCAGATTAATCAAAAAAGAAAGGTACGATCAAGAAAACGTATAGTGATGTCTGGTAATTTTAATTTTTTAGTGGGTGGTGTTTGTAACGATTTAACGCGTCTCGTCCGTTTGAGATTCCCCGAGGGAAATGTAAACCGACCTCTCATCGGTTCTAGACGTGAAACCTCGGAGCATGACAACGGACTGTACCCATCAGGTCAACAAGTCCGGACACTCTTAGTCTACGCCGAGGTGACTGCAGGCTAGCTAGCTAGTTCAGAGAGGAGTTTCAGTCACAGGTCTTACGCGAGCAGAATGGTTAAAATATCCGATTTAAAATGCTTCGAATAACTTACAACGACTCTACTTTAAGCTACGCAACTTCGTTTAGCGGAAAAGGAAACAAGACAACCTCTGAGAAAAATGCGCGCTCCCGAATATTACCGACGCGGTACCCGAAATACTCTACTTGAATTCAAAACCGAAAAAATCGACTCTAATAAAAACACGCAAATTCAAAATATGGCACCGCGTACCGACCGCAACGCGAAACAGACCATTCGCGGACTACTACTCTACCCTCTCGGTGGCATACTCACTTCTCACTTGCATTATCCTGCTAGAAGAGAACGGGTTTGCTATAAAGGAAAGACGTGATTAGCAGTTCAGCAATTCATATTTTTATTACATAAAAACAAACGAACTATATATTTCAATATTTTTGAGTGTAGTTTCTTTATGCCTTTATTTTATATTTTAAGCTACTTTTCTTCAAATTCTATTGTTTTGTGTTTGGGGTTTAATTTCAATGAATGTGAAAAGTAACAAATAAAAAAAACTTCTTGCTTTATGAATGAACAATTCCTTATGATCGATCAAACCAAAGTTGATAAAAGGGTTCGCTGTGGTTATGTTATAAAGCATTTCTTAAATTTATCATATTTTGTTAGTACTTATTATTACTGGTGATATTATGTCTTATTATTACTATTATTTGTATCTTAGTTATTATTTATTATTATATCTATTATTGCTTATTATTATGGTTCGCATTCTGTCTCATTGTTATTTATATTATTTGTTATTTATTAACATGGTTAGTATTATTTCTTATTATTATTTGTTATTTATTATGATTTTTAGTATTTTTTCTTAGTATTATTGGTTATTTATTACCATAGTTCGTATTATTTCTCATTATTATTTGTATTATTTGTTAGTTAGTAGTACGGGTCGTATTATTTCTTATTATCATTTATTATTTAGTAATATGGCTCACATTATTTATTATTATTTGTTTTTTTTTTATTTAAACTCTTTTTACTCCATTTTAATTAGCAGTGGCGCATGAAATTTTTGTAGTAAATTAAGTTAATAAAATACAATTAATTTTTGGAAAATTGAACTTTTAACAAAAATTACTTGCACGAATAGTAAATCTTGAAAAGAACTATCGATGAAAAATTTAATTCTTCTAGATGCAATTTCAATGAAAATGAATCATTGAAATAGATTCTGCGCAAAATTCATTGTAGTTTCTGTTAATGCGAGGGAATGTAATAAAACAAAATCGATCGTTTAGTTAATTGCTATGTTATTTCAGCTGACTTGATCGCGACCAATCGTAAATAAATTTCCTCTCTCGGATATTTAGCTATCATCTCGTGTGAGTATCATAATATTATTTTAATAAATTTGAGTTGTATTTCAACGCTTTCTTTTCACTTTATATTAACTAACGTTATTCTTATCTTAATTATGTTTTCCAATCAAATTTTATTTCCTCCCTAAAACAATGCGAGATTCTTCTGTTTTATATTTACGTTTTATATTTGTTGGCCCCTTGCTAAATTAACGGAAAAAAATGTACTTCTTAGATTGTGTGGCCTTATCATTTAATTTATGTTTCTGTAGACTGACTTTCATTATTTCATTAGTATTTGTATTGTTTGTATTCGCTTTTTTACGTTTGTCTTTACCCGATGGCTCTAAGTTTCAAAGTTCCCCATTGTCACTAATTGCTTTCGATAAGATCAATAACTATTTAGAGCCATACTCGGGGAATTACTTCCGACAGTCAACACAAGGCCGGTTCTGCTCTCAATTACGACATGCGATTTAGTACAGAAATGAATAGTAGGTACTTCCCTGAATTCTTGGATCCTTGTCCATCGTGGCGATAAACTACCTGGATCTTGTACTTTACATTCACTAGCTGCCACTCAGCTCAAAAATTTCGCTGGAAAATCACCCTGCTAGGCATTCAGAAGGATGGCGAGAAAGTGAACGAATAAGTCCGCTTATATTCTTGCTTACACAAACTACTCCCTCATCTTATGACATTGAGTGGCGTGCTCTACATAAAGTTTCCATGCCTGAAGAATTGCGCCTCGAGTGATTATTCTCTAATGGAACTCCTTCATTTTAGCCTTAGCAAAACCTTCGATTTGTTTAACAAAACTTTTCCCGCACCAATCAAAGAAACTACACACAAATTAAAAATTAATGACATCCCCCAGAACATATAGTGAAAGAAGTTGAAATCAAACGGCACAAATTCACATTTAACTTGATTTGTTCGTTGAATCTTTGTACGCGAAATCGTTTTACTATTGCACTTATGCGAGTCCCCAACACTCCGATACCTGACGATGACGTGATTTCCTAAGTGATATGCTGGAGCTTTCGTTCCTATCCAATGAAATTCACGTTGAGTCATTGCGATTGCTGGTGAAGAAGTTTTTGCAACACGGCAGCAAGTGTGGTATTGCTGCCACAAACAACGCCAGAAACACCGCTAATTAACCACTGTTGTGGCACCATTGACTTCTTGACTAGCTTGAATGCCCAAACCGCCGTCTCCTCTAAATTGTTGTTTGGAGATTTCGATCCAACTCCTCAAGCTGATGGTCATTGTTTGGTTGCCCCCAGTAATATGCCAATCGTTTGCTGCCAGCACATACGGCTTATATAATGGAACCGCAATATCTCCATGCGTAGTAACTCACCTTTTCCCTTTAAGGACGTTTAGGACCCCACGTTTGACACGTCACTTCACACCTTTGTTCCCGACACTCAAAGCGGCGTTAGCTAGAGATGCGCACACTATTCTACTCAAAACTCTTCTTGGGAAATATTGAATTTTCCCTCGGGCAATGGGTCTTATTTTTTCCGCGATAATTTAATTTTCCACCCGATTTGCGACGCACACAAGTTTCAACTGACGAACTTCAAGTGGTGGTTCAGTGGCAG
The DNA here is from genome assembly GCA_963969285.1 of Odontomyia ornata. NCBI lineage: Eukaryota > Metazoa > Arthropoda > Insecta > Diptera > Stratiomyidae > Odontomyia > Odontomyia ornata. The sequence continues at coordinate 307,218,985 of OZ017741.1, forward strand.
CGATTCAAGTTTTAATTAGCTCACCACCTGTAGGGTGTAGAGATCTACAAGTCGTGTCAGTGGCGTAGGGTGTCAAGATCCAGGTTAACTTATGTTCCAACAGTGACGGGAACTTTCGATTAGCATGAGGAGTTCATCTGAAGCTGATGATCGTGGCAATTGCTATTTTTGACGCAAAGTTGAAGTCAAAAGTGTTTTATTCACTACTAGTCATTATAAATTTACAATGAATATAAAGCAAAATCCAAACAAAAAAAATGCTCAAACTTAATGGCTCAAATGGCTATCTAAACTTATATATTTTCAATCAACAAAACAATATCGAATTCAATTTAATTCAAATTATTATATGTTTTATGATACAATTGGAAAAAGGAGAGAAAACAAAACTATTCAAAAATTATTTATAATGTTAACTGTTATAACCTAATTCTAATCAAATTCAATCAAAACCTTCATCTTATACTAATATAATGCTATCATAATATTCCTAACCTAAGCGTTAAACTTTATCTCTAAACCTAATATAATAAACATAACATATACCTATCCTAAATATTGAAATCTATCCCTAATTTTTAACATGAACAAATAACAACTCTAAGTGCAGCAATAATGAGCTGAAACTCGAAACTATGAAACAAAAAACACAAAACAAAAAAATAAACACGAATAATTTAAAAATTGCCATTCAGCCACCAATATAAAGATTGCTGCGTCTTAGCTCGACCAGCCTCAACAAATCTAGCAGATGAGCATTCGGGAGATATTTTATCTTCTTATCGGTAGCCCACATATATATGTTATACTAAATTGAGACACTGTTAGAATCAAAAACATATCGATTCATGTCTAAATACACGAAATCTTCTGGAGGAGTAAAGCCAGTAGTAAGACAAGTCTCAATATATCCGTCCGTAGGGTGGAAATATTTTGGAGCGATATCCGACAGAGATCTATCATCCTTACACAATATCCGAACCAGTTGACAAGTGTCAGATTACAGATCTTTGTCAGTCGTGCACTTTGGTATTGCACATGCTGGAGTTTCATGGATTGATAGCGGCTCTGAGGTAGAAACTCCATATCAGTTGAAGATCTCCACAGCTGTAGTACCTGGCTTATGAATTTTGCGACGGCCAGGCAAAATTCGTACAGAAAAAAGGTATAGTTCATTTATGGTGCCTTATAGCCCTGCCCATATCTAACCTCAATTTGATTTCTTCGTTCAAGTTCGACTGGAGAGTGATAATCCCAGGAAAAGTTTGTGGGCTGGACGGGAAGCCCGGAGCATAGGAACACAGTCTGTCAATAAATGGATTGTGAGGCATGCTGTGTGGGTAGTGGTACCGTCTTGTTGAAACCACATATCGTTGATGTCAAGTTCATCCAATTCTGGCCAGAAATGATCTACCAACATAACACGATAGTGCTCTCCATTGACAGTAACATGACGTCGTTTTCATCCACGAAAAAATTAGGCTCAGTTACACTTCTGGCATGAAAACCACACCAAACAGTAATTTGTTGCAGATGCGACGGTGTCTTAAGAAGCACATGTGGGTTTGTCGCAGATGAATAATGAATTTTTGCTTATAACCAAAGGCATTGAGCCAGAAATGAAATACACCGCTGAAGATGATTTACAATAATAGTAATTAATAGCGATTTTTAATAATTTCCAAACGTTGCTGGTTTGTGAACTTTACCATGATAAAAATATTGACTTTAACTAACGTTTTAACATTGACAGTTTATTAAAAAAGTTTAAAGGTGCGTTCATATAAAGATACGAAATTTGTATGTCCTTAATGCAAAGCCCTATACATATACTCGCATAACGTACCGATTAACGAGGGACCAGGTGAAATCTGTAATATAATGCATTGTAATTAAACATAGATATAAGCCTAGCAAAAAATATTAATTAATTAATTAATAGAAAGGGGTGTTTTATGAGAACTGTATGCATATATATATATATATATATATATATATATATATATATATATATATATATATATATATATATATATATATATATATATATATATATATATATATATATATATTAATTAATTAAAAATTATATATTTATATATGGGAAGACAAAAAACAATCATCATTCAATGATTATAAAAAAGTTGATAAGATAAAAGGTTGACATATGAAGTGATTCAATAAATATTGAAATCGTACTGTAGCGATTACAACTTAATTTTTTTTAAGGATGCTCCTTTTAGTATTTATAAATTCAAAACTGTTCTTGTTTTAATTTAACGACATTCTAAATCATTAGGTTGATTTATGTGCTCTAGAATAGGTTTTAGCAATAATATTCTATTTTATTATGTTTGCAGTATTCATGATAAAAGAAAAAAATTAAGGTCAAAATGAATTGTTAAACCAAACTCATCCCTTTCCTTTTCAATAAATGGTCTTTCTTTTTCAGGAGGAAGAAAGACCGAAGGTGATTATGTCGCCGAGGAGGGAGGGTTTCAATAATTCGCGACCAATCGGCTCAATGTTGCGGTTCGTAGTTTGGCTTTGCGTTTTTAGTTAGAATAGATTGATTCGGTTTTGGATTTGAGTAGTGTGCTTCCGGCACTGCATTGGTGCATTGGGGAACGGGGACATTGATTGATGTTGTCTCTTTCTTGTTTCTCTATTTTGGACTGGACGCACCGGTCAGAAAGAGATAAAAATGAAGTAAGATAAAATAGGATCGGCTTGATCGAAGATTTTGACGCGTAGCTGATAAATCGTATTCGGTCTGAGTCTGCTCGTGGAAGACCCTTAGTCTGCTCGCGGAAGACCTGCGACTGAAACTCCTCTAAGAACTAGCTGAGTACATGCAGCTGCCTTGGCGAGAAAGGATGGTAGGTTTCGCGGAGATTGGCCTTGTCTGAGGACGCATGATTGCGCTGGCAGGCTAGCATTGCGGTGCCGTTGGCAAGTTCTTTTCGCCAGCATAAGACCCACTACAAAAAAATTTCGCATTCACGCATTCACGCATTGCAAGATCAAATGCGGATCCACAGGTGTCGAGGCCGAGATAACCTACTAAGGGTGGAAAATACTTAAAGCCAATAACAAACTGGCCCTAACGAAAACAGACGGACTTGAGAGGGCTTCGTAGTTACCGACGATACTTGTGGCCCCCAAATAAGAGTAGGACATCCAGGTGGAAGCAGTGCCCCCTCGCACCCTCATTAAAATGCTTTTAACCTGTCTCTTTTTTGAGTTACTTGTACTGATGCTATGGTATATGTGCCCACAAACCAAAATTATTCCAATCAAGAAAAAAAAACGCGAAATTAATTGAAGAGTAGCTTGGATTTTCTTGAAAGATAAAATTTGGTTCAAAGAAAAAAGTTTGAAATTTGTTTTTAGATAATTATAATTTAATAAATTATCAAAAATCAAATTAGGGTACTCACCCAATCCTCCTCAACAAGCGCTCGCTTTTGAGTTGGGCAAGGCCAATTGAACAAATGAATTTAAATATAAATTAGATTTAGGGAAGACCAATCAATACATTAGAATAGTTCGCGACCAAGTGCATTTGAACCAGGTTCTACATCTTATTTACGTAGCGAATCGATCACACGTTTTCTTGTTTTATTTTTAAAACACTCTTTCTCTTGATTGAAGACACTTCGCATACTTTTTCCGACGATCAAGATTACTTTCAATGGTCTTGTCTTGTCTTTTTCCATTATGAATATGATCTTTAGATTTATTTCATTGAGCAAGTTCAAGAGTTTATCAGCCTCATTAATCTTTATTCTATTGATAAAATAAGGAAAGATGCCAAAGATCTCGATAAGAAATGACATTTTCACTATCATCAAGAGTAATAAGGCTGAATAATTATCGTCTTTGCTGGTAATACTTGGTTATTATACGCAGACTCCTCTACTAGCGCTCTGAAGCAGAAAATTATTATGACTTGATGATATACAATACATATTTGATAGGGAATAAGTTAACGATAAATATAAAAATATCTAACATATCTCATGATTTGTAGAAATCATGATAAAACTGATAACATAGTAGATATAGTCGTATTAAAGAAGAGGAAAGAATTGAGCTTGTTTCATCTTGGAAGTACTTGGGCCTAATTTTTGATGAACGATTTTCGTGGACCCTGTCTTCATTCGTAGTTTTAAAATGTTATTATACCTGTATTTGCAAAACTCATATATTATAACAAGGTGAATTCGCAACTATACTGTTAACAACACTAACCGCAATGGTAATTTTTAGCCACTTCAAACTTATTAACTCATATTAAAAATTGATTATTAATACAATTTGATTTTCTCCCTGAATTCTATTTTGGTTTGAAGTTATGCTGAGGTTTGTCTTGGCTATTCAGATGTTTCCTTCAACGGACATTCACAAAAATGACAACTCGAGCTAAATGCTGATTGTGAACGAGTTTCGACTGCACGCAGGCAGCGCCGTCGACGAGGAATGTAGGAAGATAAACGTAATAATTTTAATGTGCCAGAACGGAGGTGTTTTTCGAGTGCGTGTGAAAAATTGTGGAATTTCAATAGAAATCGAACCTTGTAAGTTTCAAAATATAGCGAATAATGTTGCTAAGAATGTTAGTGATTGATTGCAAGTGTTTACACTAGTGGAAATTCAAAGTATTTAGTGAAAATGTGAAAATATGCGGAGCTTTATGTGTCGGGGTCATCAAAGTCCAATTGGCTGAAAAAAAAGTTGCAAGATCCATGCGGATTGTGTGGAAAGAGTTGCAACCGGGATAAAAATCCCTTGATCAGTGTTATTTAATGGAGTAAGTCGACAAAACTGCCGAATTTGAATCAATTTGCAGAATGTCGCCCAGCGAAGTCTCGCTCTTTTGGTCGACGTTGTGCACTCCCTGGCCCCTCTCGGATCTAGTGTGTGCATTCATTCGCATTCCATTGAAGAGGAATTTGCTTTTTTCCATTGACGTTTCATTTTATTTTCGTCTTACGTCCCGTTCACTCGTTGGTAGTTGGACATCACGTAGCCCACGGCCATCTCACTCACTCGGCCGTGGTTTGTTGTTGTCCGCGTTGTTTTAGTGTAGCGTGTAAAATCTATGGCCAGAGCAAAGCGACGTTTCTTTGCGTTAATTTTTCTGTTTTGGTCAATTTACTCGATTTACCGTGGAAGTAATGATAGTAGCTAACAGCAGCCAATTGCAGATTATGAGGGGCCGAAGCGCGAGCCTCTCGATTGCAGCAGAGCGGAACAGGTCGTCGGTGGCATTCCAAAGTGAGAAGTCATCGTCGTCGAGGTTTGCTGGAGCAAACCAACCGACATGTATGTGCAACCAGGTTTATTGTGTTATTTCAATGAAAATTCCGACTAGAATGCCCGTAATCAATTATTTTTGGATGGGCAGTATCGAATATCGACGCTTGACTGGGGGCGAGAATGGAATGCGGTTTATGACGCATGGAGCATTCAATGGTGTTTTTTTTCAACACCACCTGCTTCAATTCTATGTTGATTGATTGGTTTTGAATCGCAGTTAGAAAATACTAAAGCGGTCTTTTAATGCCGAAGGACAAAATGTTGTTGCCAACAAAAATGCTAAAGTAATTGCAGAAATTATAATCTTTTTTAAGACAGTAATTTATCAAAGTTTTATTAATTAGTATGGATTTCTGCTTGCTTCATCACTTCGGACTCGCACATGATTCGTGCGCGTCCTATTGTATTTACGGGAAACACTCGGACTGCCGCAAAAGGCAATTCGAAGTAAGAGAATTAAATGCATTAACAAAGACTGGAATCGGAGCATATACCTGGCTCGTACATTTAAACAATTGTGGGAAAATCTCGGCTCTTTGTTTTCCATTATATCTTCATCATTTTTAACCTATTCGGAAGCTAGTATGAATAGAAACGACCTTCCAATTAGGCGGATTTAAGTTTTTGCTTCAATATCCCTTCATTCAAATTCGCTTTTTAAACGCAAACACGTACAAAAACTCAAAGAACATCTAAATTCCTTGAAACTCTACTTTTATCTTTGGAGAACCCCTCAACAAAAAAACCTCCGAAAAATTCGAAAACCAATTAGAAATTTCCGCTGATCGATGTCGCACAAATATTGGTCAAGAAAAATTTAAATTCCAAACCTTTGCCTGATTGCACACATGTCATCTTCACTGGCGAGGCATGAAATGTTCCCGGGCAGGTTTCTTTGGAAAGGTACCTGAAGACGCATTCTTTTAAAAATATAGATACCGGTTTACCTTCAACGATTACCGCACGTTTTATGACACCACAAAAACCCAGTTGTTTTCTCGTTAATTCATCGCGAGCATCTTTGGTTCTGCGTTGTTTACATGGTGGGTATGGATGATATTAGCGAGCACCGGGCCCGGATGCCTTGGATGCCATCTCGTTCGCTGATTATAATGACGATTGTATTTCGCACAAGGTTCTTGAAATCTTTCGTCGGCTGGCAAACTTAATTGATTATGCGATTAACTGGACCTTATCACCATTTCGCTGTTGAGAGTGGTTTTGGGAGTTCAAGTTTGGGTTTTTTTGTTGAAAGATCTAGCACTGGTTTGGCATATATTTGAATTAGCCAAGTAGTTGATATGGGACTGGGGTTTTTGCTATTGATTGACGTAGATCCTATTTTTACAATTCTACAAATTACGAAAATATTTTGATATGTTTTAGATGGGTTTCGTCCGATTCAATATTTAGATCGAATAAGTTCCGCATTGTTCTGATTGGGAAAGTATTAACGTAGAAAACTTTGGAACACGGTAAGTCGAAAAGATTAATCGATATATTTGCATTCCTCAGTGAAATTAAAAACAAAAAATCACACATCTGCGTGTTTCGTACTCTATCGTTTTTACGAATGCCTGGATCTCTTTAATAAATTAAGGCCCCAAAATGATAAATTGGCATAAGATTTCACGTGCAAAACATCTTTCGAAACTGCAAATTTAAATCCGCAGATAACAGATATAATAATACTGCTGATCCCCCCCATTTGCTTATGTAATTACCCAGGTGTTACGAACCAAAATATCCGAACCATCATGATTTTAGATACTGTAGTCTTCAATCTTGATTTTCCCGTAGGCGGAACAATTTATCGGTGATCATCTAATTTCAATGAATAATTTTCGGTGATTAAATTTTGACGCTGATTTGATTTTCAAGCTGATTTATGCTCCGACAAAACATACTTAAATTTTTAAAATTAAATTCTGTAATATCACAACTACGCGGATTTGACCTTGCACTCCAACCATCAATATTCAGCAGCTTCGTTCACTAATTTACTGCTCCTAGTAGCGACCCTCTAGGCTTTTGCTGAGCCTTCTCATCGTCTTTTCATTGTCCCAAAGAAAAGAGTACTTTCCTGTATGGAAAAATACACCCAAGCAATAAAATATTTAATTTTAATATGAGCTGTGGGTACCAAAGTTTTCATTTTTGATCGCAGTTTCAAATTACGGTGGCTTTGTAACAGTTATTAGATGTATAAATTCGTCGGTTTTACTATTAAGTTGATCAGGTTTAATATTTTTTATATAAAAATAAAGACATGTCTGTATGATCTTAAAAATGAGGAAATGATGTCTAGGACTGGCAGAAATTCAAAGATTTTTTGTTACCTCTTATACTTCATTGAATTTTTTTCATATTCGCTGTCTTCTGTTTTACTATCATCAGGTTTGATGTCTGTATCACTAAACTTATTAGGGGATCCTGAATGTATTTGTAAGCGGTTTCGCTCCCTGCAGATAAAAGGATTTCGTAATCACTGTCTAATTCATTCATTTTTATAAAGCAACCACACTTCTGCAATTACCCCGAGTACGTTTTTTATGTGAATGATTCGCTGACCTAATGATGAATATCAAAAATGTAGAGAAAAATCTTAGCGGGCAAGTAATCCACAATTCAAACTCGAAGCCTGCACACGTCATAAAAAACGCTACCTCTGGAATAGATATTCATAGGAAGTGAAAGGATCTTCATTGCGTTTTCTATTACCAGGCCGCTAATTTCACCAAAAATAAATTATGAACCTATACTTGCTTCAGTTAGCACTAACGATGATAATTATATATAAATTTTTATTTGTTAATATTTCACATGAGGAGCTTTCGGTCCCCCATCGGACGCGTCTTCAGGTGGCGGATCGAGGGTGACCTAATCGGCTAGCGGATATGTCGGGTAAAATATCATTCGCAAGACTAAAAATCGATTAAGTCGAAGCGCTGACAACGCTCCACTTAGTATTTACTTGTCATGGAACCAGGACAACAGCCTCGGATTGGATTTGAAAAACGGTAACGAATATCGCAACGTATAAAGGGCTATTCATTTAAAACCTGTTAGATCATTTAACGGACCAGGTGCACTGCGACAACTTCTGGATGAAATAAAAAAATATAGAGAACATCTTTGCAGTGCGAAAAAACCAGATGACACGGTAAAGACACATTTGACATGCGAACGGACACCGTGGTAGGAAGCGGAAAATCGCAAGGAAGCTGTGAGTTCGTAGTGGCTTTCATTCTTGACAGCACATTTAAACAAATTATCATTGACTTTAAGTCAGTTGACAAAAGCATCTGTGCAATTTGTATCAAGACCTAATTCTGCTCAAGTCTCAAGTGATTTTGAAGTAATCTGCAACGCACGGTGGATGCATTACCGTCAAACGCTATTAAAATTGTTTTGGGTAACGACAATGCAAAAATCGGCAGAGGAACAACCGGACGGCAACGCTTTCACGCAGAGACCAGCGACAATGGAAAATACCTGATAGACTTCGCTACTAGCAGAGGCTTCACAGTAAGCTCCACACACTTCCTGCATCGAGACATCCATAAGAGAGCGTGGGCATCTCCAGACGGTCGCACATTCAACGAGGTCAACCATGTTCTCATAAAAGAACGAGCGGCCACCAGCATTCGCGCTTGTTCCGCGGGGCTTTTTGGGATTCGGACCACTACCTTATAAGGGTCAAATTCCGATGCCGTATCTCCAAGAGCTGTAAACAAGGAAGATCAGTTACCCCAAGGTATCAAATACCAAAGGTAAATGATAGCTCAGTAACGTCCACATAAATGTCAGCGCTACAAAATCGCATCAAGAAATCCCCGTAGGCGGGAGGAAGTAATGACATCAAAACCATGTGGAAGACAGTAAGGAATGCGGTAAGATAAGCCACCGAAGAGGTCTTGAAGCACTGGCCAAAGAAAAGTAGGAACCACTGTTAGGACGAAGAATGCAAGGAAGCGGTTAAAAAAAGCCACCAGACGTACAAAGAATACATTCAGCGACAAACACGAGCCAAAGAAGAACAATACAATAACCTCCGATTATAAGCTAAAAAATGTGACTGACTATCAACTCCAAATCCAACAGATAAACGAAAACATGACGCTACATGAAATCAGATCGGGGTATGCCTATTAAACGACTAAGAGACGACTTTAATCCGCAAACAAATCTTTAAAAAAGTGCAGAAGGAGCAATCATAGGTAACCCAGTTATTCAAAGCGCCCCCAATAACTACTGAATCTGTGAACGTTCCAGAAGCAGAGTAGAGCAGTTTCACCTCCAACCAGAGACTAGATACAGGCAGCACTCCGTGATCTCAGAAAACATAAAGCTCCTGGAATACTCGTAGATAGAATACCAGCAGAACTGCTCCAGAGGGGAAGCTCTCCATCTAAGTCACCCTCTACGTCGATTAATAAGCAGAATATGGTCAGAGGAGCAGTTACCAGAGGACTGGCGGAAAAGTATAATATGTCTGTACACAAAAAGTGGGCACAAGTTAAGGTGTGAAAATTAAATAGACATCGCTCTACTGTGTACGTCTTATAAAGTGCTCTCCAAAATCATAGAAAGAAAATTAAAGCCGTACTTTGAAAGTCTTGTAGGAGAGTATCAAGAAGGCTTCCGAAATGCATGGTCTACAATAGACCAAATATTCTCAGTTAAGCAGTTGCTCGGAAAGTGGTGGGAATATTACATAGATGTGTACCAACTATTTGTAGACTTCAAGCAAACATATGACAGTGTCGACATAAATGCCCTGTACAAAATAATACTTGACTTTGGCGTCCCCAAGGTACGATGCTAAACACTGAGTCCCAGGTCAAGATAAACGGCGGACTAACGGACAGCTTCAAAATGGAATCCGGCTTAAAACAAGGGAATGGCCTTGCCTCAATGCTCTTTAATATTGCGCTGGAACACGTCATCAAGTAAACATCAGCTGAAACCTCTTGTTCACTAATATTCAAGTTAACACAATTGATAACATATGCTGATGACGTCAATATTCTGGCACGTTCAATTTCAGATGCCTAAGAACATTTATGAGCCTAGAATCTAAATCGAATTGGCCTACGAGTTAATGAAACTAAAACTAAATTCATGACTCAAACGAGGTTAGAACACTCCAGTCCGACAAAACCTGACCGTAGGAGACAATAACGTTGAAAGTGTGGATAACTTCGTTTATCTTGGAGCCAACCTGAATAGGCGCCGAAAAGGGCGAGATTGGACGCCACATAAATGCTGCAAGTAAAGCATGTTACGCTATACTTCCCATTCTAAGCTCTGTATTTACAAATCACTTGTTAAAACTGTGTTGTTATAAGGAACTGAAACATGGATCCTGACGAGCGAATCTGAAATGGCAGTTGACATATTTGAACACAAAGTGCTCCGGAAAATCGACGGCCTAGTGAAACAAGGAACAGATTGGAGACTTCGTTACCACGCTGAGTTGTATGAACTATTTGATGAACCACCTGTATTTTCTTGCGTAAAGCTACGCAAATTACAATAAGCGGGCCATGTAGAACGAACGGAAGGACGCCGATTACTTAAATGAAGAAGAAGAAAGATGAAGCCTGAGGACTCGATGGGAAGACACGGTGATCAACTGGCTAACGAGGCGACAGAACAGTGATAATTGGAGGGGAATAATCCTGGAGGCCAAGGCCTGGCTTGGGCCGTCGCGCCAAGGACGATTGTTTGGTCTATTTCAAATATCTTGAAGTTTACGAATATATTCTAGTCTTCACTAATTTTGCAATTTAAACATTGAGTTTTCACAACTTATTATTCAAAACGAATATAATCTTCACAATAAAAATTTTTTCACTTTTTCATGACGAGTATATTCGTTGACAATAGTTAACGTCAATTTTTGAAATCTTAAAGTACTTAAAAACTTAATCACCTTAATGTTATAAAATGAAAACTACTAAATATTATCAATTAATTGGAAAAAAGCAGAAAACCCGTACCAAATCTATTAAAAAGTAACATGTAAAGAATTTCCGCAAAAATCTTTGTGATTGAGTCGACTAACGGTGACTGACGTTTGATATTTCGACAAGCTCTGAGAATAATAAAGGCATTAATAGGTAAGTATAATTTTTTTTACCAAATCTAGCTAAAATAAAAGCATGAACGGGGTGCAGGGTGGGGGGAAATGTACACAAAAATTGTGTCCGCCCTCACGATTGGCTACTTTTGGACAGAAAAATCCAAAACAAAAAATCATGAATGTAGGCCTTTATGTGCACAAGGCAAACAAATACCTAAGAACAAAATTCAATCAACTTTGTTCATAATAGTACGTTTTACGAATTAGACGTTTTCATCTATAAAATCGAAAGTTGACCCATAAATTTATCAAAAACTTATACCTAAATTCTTTGATATCAAACGCATGATTTCTGAAAATTTCATAAAAATCCAAACACCTAAGTTAAGGACGATTGAAAATGTATCAATCACTACACAGTTACACATGATACTGTGTAGATACACGTTCGCAAAGAACCCAAAGGCCACAGACGTGTAAGGATTTTGATGATGATGTTTTCACAACTACTCAAACAATAAGGTCAATAAACTGAAATTAAAATGGCGGCAAATTAAAATACATAACCATATATTAGTTTTTCGAGCTCAAAACATGGAATGTGTAAAGACGTCGTTTGATTTACTAATTAATTTACAAACTCCTGGCAGAAGCACTGTCCTGCTACATAGACTTGTTAAACCTATAAGAGCCCTAATATTTATACAGTAAACTTTAAACCATTCATATTAATCCCTAATTACCACCTAACTTTGTCCCTAATCACTCAAAAGATCTTTTTATTACAAGTTGAAACTCAATCTCAAAATGACGTGATCCTTTACTATTCAAAAATTCGTTTGGTCTTTCTTACTACATAATTAACAATCTATTTTTTCTTAGTAAATTTAAAAAGCCAGGTCATCTGGATTAGCCTTTCAAATGTCCCGCCTCTTGCGATTAAATATTTCCAAACTTTCAGCTGAACCCAGCTTTCACACGTCTTCAGAATGCTCACGTTGTTCGCGGGGATTTTATGATTTTGTAGGATTATATGCTACGCCATTTTCAATTTGAAATTCTTCGCTTCCTTTTTCGTTTTGTTGACTGCTTCCTTAGATGTTCGAACATTTTTTCCTCCTCTTCTGCCCTCTCGAAGCTGATTAGATAATTTTAAGACCCGTTTCGTAAAGATCTCGATGGGATCTTTTATATGATATCCCATTCGACCTTGGATGAAAAAAAATCTTAAGGTTCAATCCCGTACATGAGGAGACCCCCTTAAGCTCTGAAATATTCATGGCTGTAGCTTCTATAGTTTCGGAGAAAAACTGCTGTGACACAGAAAACCGTGATTTCAATAGGGTTTTGTATTTTAGTTCAAAACCCTAAAAATCAATCATATTCATTCAAATTGTTCAAAAAAAAACTAAAGCTTTTTCGGCTGATTTTCACAATTTTTAACGAATAAATTACTTGACTTTATATTTCGGTGATAGACAGGAAATAGTAAAGTGGAATGCAATAAAGTGGATAAACGAAAGCTTGCGGTTTTCGTATGCCGTCACAATACTGAATTTGTTAAATTATGAATTACATTAAATACTGTGAAATTTCCCAAAAAGGACTCAGACCATTGATTCCAGTCACCTTTCAGACTGGAATGAATGGTCTAAGTCCTTTTTGGGAAATTTCACAGTATAAGCTTGAGTTTAGCCCGAATATTGGAAGTTGTTAAAAGTTGTAGGAACTGTTACTCATGAGGCTCTAAAGTACTGTGTAATCCTTTTGTATCTCTGCAATCGCTGAAAAATCGAGGACACGGGGGGATGTTTATTTCAGAAATTCTAGATAAAGCGTCTGCAATAACGTTTTTACCAGAAACATTATGTGCAATATGTCCGAAGTAAACTGGCTAATGTAGCAAAGGCATCTATGTTGACGAGGAGACGCTTTATCTGGATTCTATTTTAGAGCATAAATCAAACGGTTATGACCTGTGAATACAGTGTAAATAGGGCAAACAACTCTTTTAAATGCTTTCGAAAAGGCCCTGGTCGTATTAAAACCGTCCTCAGGAGGATATATGGCCCAGTGAAGCATGGAGCAAAGTGGAGACTTAATTATAACTACGAGTTGTATAATCTTTATGACGACCCACGTGTATCCGCATGTGTAAAGCTGCGTAAACAGTCTCCCCAAACGAAATTTGAAGGGTAGAGTGCAAGGGAAACGGCCACCTAGAAAACCGAGGAAACGCTGGGAAGACTCAATCGATGCCGACAGCAGATCCCTGCATGGGATTTTCAATTGGCGAACGAGGTTGCAGAACCGCGACGATTGAACCTGCTTTAGGCGAAGGCCCAAAATGGAGCTATGCCATAGGTGATGATGAAGAACACAATGAACAATCTAACCTCCAGAGAAAACCTGGAGTATTTGATGCTTTGATAAACAGCAAGTAGTTCACCGGTGAAGTAATGTTATTACGTTGTGTTGGATTTAGTTGTTTCGAATCGAAACTCAGCGATTGCCAGATTATTTGCTTTTTTTGTCGAAAAACAGCATCTAAAGCTTTATCCGAGGCATCTACAAAAGGAGGAAAAGCCAATAGTGTAGTCAATTGAATCTTGTTTGCTGGTTTCAAAAACATGAACAGCTTTTGTAGGCCCCTCAATCACACGGGATTCCTTGAATTGACCAGATAAGTAAGTATTCAAAACAGACTGATGATGTGCTGAAATTTATGTGTAGAAATTTATCATTCCTGAAACCCTAAATAAATCCTGTGTTGGGTTTAGGAAAGTCCACAATCGATTGTACTTTGTCTGGAGCTGGTTCAATACCTTCAAAGGTAATTAGAAGGCCTAAAAATCCCACTGTGATTGAAAAAACTGGCATTCTTCAACATTGAGTATAAGATCAGAAACAGGGAGTAGTTGACAAATGCAGCGAGAAAGAAGCAACCAAAATGTCATCTCGATAGACAAAAAAAGGTTTAAATCTCGGAGTATAGAGTGGATGAATCTCTAAGATGTTTGCGCTGCACAGTCCGAAAGTCGTCCATGTGAATTCAAAGAGCCCATAAGGTGTGCAAATTGCCGATGTTGGAATTTATTTAGGAGCTACAGGGACTCAATGATAGGCCTTAGAAAGATCCAGCTCGACAATAGTTAGCTAAATTATGCTCAAAATTAGGATGAGTGGAAAAGGATAACGGTCTGGAATGTTCTGAGCATTTAGCCGTCGATAGTCTCTACATGGTCTCCATTGTCCATTCTGTTTTGCGACACTATAATCTGAAAATATCTAGGCTTTAAAAATATGTTTTGCCATACGATATCTAAAATGATGAGCCTTATGACTCAACTATTAAACAAGTTTTGCTAAACTGAACTCATGATTTTCGTTACAAATTTCACGCATATTTAATAAAATTATTAACAACTAATAAACGTTCCAAAACAAGCTAGCCAATATTTCTTTGAAAATTCTAATTCATTCAAATCTTAGCACCAAACAAAGTCAGATAAAACCTAATTAATACGATAGTACTTTAGCTTTTTCTCAGATTTAAAAATTTGTTACTAAATTTAAATCGTTAAAATATATTAACGTTTTTTTAGTTTCATTATTTTAAGCATGCCTACCCTGTTATTTAACATCATCAAAAAATATAATAACCATAATTTTTGATTAAAAGCCAAAGGTTAAAGAATCTTTGGCTTTTAATCAGCTCATTTTAGTATGATATTGATGGTAAGGCCTAAATGCCCTCAGCATATTGATGAGTCAATAGTTTGCGATGTAAGTAATAAGACTGGAACAATTTTAAGAACTACATCACCGAACTCTATATCATCTGTAAGATTTGCAATGAGCATTTTGAAGATTGGTTTTGTATTTCTAAAGTAAAGTAAAGCAGCAAATAATATAGTTTGTCGACATTCCCACATGCTTCATGCGAGTGGAATGCAATGTTCTAAATGATTAATTTGGGTGCGTTACTTCATTTTGATATGATTCACAAGTAAATTGCTGAATGTTTTGCTCCAGTGCCACAATGTCTCGCATGATTATAAACACCTCAACCATGTTTGCAACATTTATCATATTTTTCAATCACTACGTTGCAAAAATAGCTCTACTGATAAGAAGTTGGATAAACCCGATAAGGAAATAATGTATGAATAATTTGAATAGTGTTTACCATTATAAGTTCATGACTCCGTATTATAGGCTAGTAATTATTTAAACAAGAACAATGATTGTGAAGTACAACGATACTTTGTGAATATACGAGTACTCTGATAATTAGTCATCTACAAGAGTGTTGTAATGATTTTCTCCGAATATTGTCTTGAAGCTCGATCAAGTAAAGCGCAGATCCGTCCAAAATCAAACAATCAAATTTTAGTTTGCGGTGATTCAGATATTTTTCGTATTCCTACTGAAATCTTCATATCTGTTTCGATTGGAATTCGGAGCACCAAACTATTCCTTGAAAAACATTCGATACGGTCTTTAAACTGCAGATTTGCAGCATTTGGATTAAAATATTCAATGATAACGTTATCTACAAACAAAGGCATTCCTCCTATTGTTCATGTAAAATTTTGTATTATCTTTAGTACCACCTATTAAAGCGTTTTGGATCGAAAGGAATGTCGTTGATAAGGCGTGTAGGCAAGATTGAAAGTGTTAATATTCAACCAAGTGCGAAATATAAATAGGTTCGTTGTAGAGTGTTGAGCGAATTTTTTTATGAATTTGGATGAAAAAATAACAGATATACCGTCGAGGTGTGATAAGAAAAGAATGCATGTGTTTTGTTGTTGTAATGAATTTAATTGATAAATTTTTCCTTTTAATGTAAAATTTTCATTCATTTCAGATAATTTTTAAATCGAATGCAATGAAATAATTGATTAAATCGAAGCTCGTACTTTTTAAATTTGAAAACAATCAGTGCCTTGATTCAGTGCCTTAAGTAGTTTGAAACTGCATGCTGTTGCTTGGTGTTAAGGAAAAGAATGTCGTCACATCCACCGGGACTACGTTTTTCATCGTATTCCACAACGTCGTCAACGAACAACGGAAATCTTTCACCTACTACAGTTATCACGAAAAGCTTGCAACAACAACCGCAGCAAGCCAATAACAATAATAATACGTCTAATAGCAACAATAATACGCTAAACAAAAAATCGACGACATCGTCTACATCATCACCAACACCAACTGGACCTGCAACACGAAACCAATTCACTACGACAAATAGTCTGTCAGGATCTGAAACTGATATATCGACATCGACTGAAAATCTTTCAATGGAACAACGCTACGTATTAAAACACACGCCACGTGTTGAGCCGCAGGGACAAGAAAACTTGCAGGAAAATGCAAATGCAGCTAACGAAAATAAAGGTAAGTTACAGTGTCTGAATAGAGCAGATTTAGAAAATTGATCATGACATAAACAAATTCGGTACAAGCATTTTTCTTCGGCAGGTCGTTTTGGACCAGAGCAACGCTACTCGTCCAATGTGTCGACTGACTCAACACGTTATGCTTCGAGTAATCGAAGCCTCTCCGAAGCACGCAATCCGATTTTCGCCCAATCGGGTGGCAATGGCACAACTACGTCGAATCGTAATTCGTTGAAGGAAGTCAACTCAAATCGATCTTCAATGGACGTATCAACATGCTCATACAATACATTGATCATACATAATGACGATAGTATGTACTCGATTGCAAATCGTGACTATCCTAGTCCACCCCCAATGTCCAAAAAGGAGCGTCCACGTTCTTATGGGGAGCAGGGTATGCAAGAAATCACCGAAATTCCCGATGACTATCTGAATCAAAGCCATGTTTTAAAACATTTGGCCAATGAGATCAAGCTACCTGCGAAAAACCGTAACAACAATATACACGCTAATACGTCGGAAGGAAATGAGACGAAAGAAAATCAGAAATTTGAATGGATCATTGAAGAACCAGAATCACCAAACAAGTCAAAAAGCAAGAGCCAGCCTGATCTTACAAAGTAGGACATCTTTTTCATAAATTTAATTGTTGAACTAATTTAAAACTTTAAATAGACTTCCAGCAACTGATGCAGATAAAATCAACGTTCTAATGAAGGAGAACACGATGTTGAAACAACAATTGATAATGTGTAACATGAAGGTTGCAAAAACACAAAAGGTAGACTAATATTTGTTTCAAGTTACTATTTACTGATTTGAAATTTTTCAGCTGGAAGAAGAAGTCGCAAAAGTTTATCGAGTGTACGAAGAATTAGTTCAGTCATGCGATCGACGAGAGAAACTCGAAAGAGTAGCGCGAATGCGATTACAGGAGAATTTGCAAAAAGTGCAGACATTGAACAGGGCACTCAAGGATCAAGTGGATATTTTCCAGTCACAATTGTTGGCCCCATCCGAGCATCAAATTCTAATTGCCCAACTATTTACGCAAAGTAAGAACAAATCATCTTCACGTGTGGATCAAAATTCAAAAGAATTATTTAATTTCGTATCTACAGACAAAGAGCTATGCGCAGCAAAAGAACGACAAGATATCGAACTGGCAGCTCAGCAAGAAACATTGCAAGAACAGCGAACTCATATCGGAATATTGGATACAGCTTTGACAAATGCTCAACGAAATATCCGACGATTGGAAGAAGAGTTGCGAAAGAAACAGATCTGTATAGATAGATTGACACAATTGTGTGGAGCAAATAAGGCAAAACAGAATGAATGCAAAATGCGATTAGATTATGAAACAGAATTGAGCAAGGACTCAAATCGAAGTGGAAGCAGTACAAATAGTGATTCTAAATGGCAGCTACAAGAAAAGAACAGTCAAATGATGAGGTATGTTGAGTTTTTTTTTTTTTTTAATTTTAGGAATAATTAGCAAGAGAATAATGAATTGAGTTTTTCATTAAAAAAATCGTTTCATTCGCATCAGGAGAATGTTTATTTTATTAAACTTAGTGAAAATATTTTATAAATTGGAAGAAATGAACTCTGCTGTACGTTTAAGAATTCAAAGACTTTTCCCTCCACGTGTGCATTCGTCGGGAGAGCTCTTCTCTGTACAATTGGTGGTAATGATTTGAGCAAACGGAAAGTTTTTGGCTTTTCGGGTGAATACTTGTCAGTTTAGTAAGATTGGGTCTCTCTTTACATTCAAGCTCAAGAGCCTTCGAACCGTGTTCTAGTTAAATACTCTTCAAGTCTCAATGAAAAACTTCTAAGAATTATTTCCATTTAATCTTGGTGTAGATTAGATTAATATTGAAAGGCGATCTATGTCCTTACTTTGAGAACAAGGATGTTTTTTGCTGTGGTATACTTGTTCATTAGGTCGTGAATGCCGCTAGCGAAGATTTGAATACAAATGTCTATTTCGATGGATTCGGTGGAGTCCATGTTGATTGGTCCAGTGTTTGTTGTTAATTAATTTGAGTTATACTGATGGAGAAATACAGTTTGCCCCCTTCGGGTCTAGGAGGGATGTAGAAATTATAAAGGGGATATCAGGGAAGACAATGCTAAAAGATTTTGGCTTCCTTGAGGAGATCCAATTTAACACATCCAAACGGTCATTGTTAACCTTGTGGTTACATAACGTCGCTTATCTTATATTCAGATCCTCTCTCATAGTAAGTTCATTGAAGTCCTGTTCACTGGTAATTATATGATCCATCTAGGAATTTGTGGCATTTCCTGTCTCGCGCTGAAAGTCTGACTTCATGTACACACAAGTAGATGATGGAGTATTTGATTTGGTACAGAGTGCGCCATCTATATCGTGTTGGAATATTATATTTGAGCAACTTGGCAATTCTCAATCGTGCAATTCGTAAAACGAAATGTTCAAAGACGTAATAAATTCTATCCTTGTTTGTCCGTCTTTCCATCCGTCCGAGCACATCGTAAGTTTTCTTGGCAACTGTACAAGCTACAATCATAAAATTTTGTGGAAAGGTCAAAGTAAGTGACCTAATGAACGTTTTGGCCTTATCAAAACGGCTTTTACGTTCGTCTTCCAAACTGAAGTGACTTTTGGAAATATTTTTTATTAAAAGAAGTCGAAGGCGGTCTCAAATTAAAATGTCGATTTGTTCACCGGTAGATTGATGAGAAGGCTTAAAGTACCGAAAACTTGCATCTCCCTCGAGATTGACTAAAAACGGACGTGTGTTTATGAGTAAATGGGCAGCAAATACACTGAATTTTATTTACGTGTTGCTCCATAAAACTCTTAGTGCATTTTATTGTTGTGAGGGAAGTTAAGGCCGTTTACGCGCGGAGTGTGGGGCTCTCAAACGCGATTGCCTGGATTTCCCACCATTTAATCTTGGGCCTAATCTGGAACCATTTGACACATTACTTCTATCTAGGCCTCGTTGGGTACTCCTAAACATCTCGACAGGGTACATTAAATTAAAATCAGTCAAAAAACGTTTGACTACAACTCTAAGAATCAATCGAATAAAGGTCACTTTTTCCAATGTGTTTTAATTAAAGTAAGTAAAATAATGTTTTTTCTTAACATTGGATATTTATTTTGTGTAAAACGCGTTTTCGACTACTATTTGTAGTCTTCTTCAGTACAATGAACAATTTCAATTTTAGGTATTCTATTTATACATGTAACGTTTAATTATTCTAATGCTATTTTAATTGATTTTACTACCCCTAATTACTCTACTGTATTTTATTACATTAAACAAGACTGAGTTACAATTTCCTTGATCGATATTCATTCTAAGTGCGTCAGCTACCTGCATGATTTTCAGTGATTCAATAGCGTCAAGATGCCATGGGTTTCCCACTCGTCTTATCATCATCACATTTGCGTCGCCGATGTGGTGGTTTTCTTCGATCATGTGCTTTGCGACCGTTGATCTGATCACTGTTCCAGGATTTCTTCGAGCAATATCCGCTTCCCTGAAGTGTTCTCTCGCTTAAGCCGAAGGTCCCTGGTTCGACTCTCGTTGGCGGCAACGAGATTTAGTTCGAGTGATTCTTCGGACGGACTATAAGCTCGTTTAGCTATGATACGTGCTGGTTTAAAATCGGAACGTAACGTAGCTGGGTAGACGGACACATGGCCAAAGCGTGATACTGACCATATCACCTTGTAGAGTGCCGACACATTCGATCATGATAATGAGATACTTCAACTATCTTTAAGCAAAGGCCCGAGGAGGGCTGTAGTGCTACAATTTTTTTATATTTTAAAGCTAAACATAACATTTTTATCAATATTATATTTGATTAGTAATTTAGGAATGGGAAAGTAGTGGTATGCGGATAAGAATTGAACAACATACGAAGGAACATCAAATTTATTAATTTCATAGAATTTTTAATTGAAATTAATGTACTAAATGGCAAACGCTACTATTACGATCAGATATCGATTTCCAAAGCATGTTTTTATTAAAATTGCTACACTAGACAGACAAATGCCACGATACTCAAAATAACACTTCTTTTATTTATCTTAGCCAAACTAATCTTTCTGAGACAAAGTTATCCAGGTTTACATAAAGCAGCGATGAACTGTCTTCGTCGACAGAGTCCGATTTCGTGCAAGATAGGAGGTTTTAAAACTGGTATTTTTTCAGTATCAGGAGGGGAAGGGATTAGGTGGCTTAGAATATCAAACCTATTTTCAACGTTTACAACTTGTTTGAATGCTTCATCATCGCTTTTCATTGTTACGGTGTAAGCCTTTTATTTTAATGTCTTGCCGGGAAACGCTTCATCAGTTCCATTTCAGCTAATGTAGTGCTGTTTAGGTGGATTTGATATTTCATCAAAATAGCCTCCTTTACCTGTGGCGAAAAGAGTGCATGTTTCACATGCCATTTTGCTGAAATTTTTCTCCTGTGTGCTGATCTGTGCTGCAAAGGTGTCCCTTTTTTTAGGGTTTTGTACCAAAATACAAAACCCTATTGCAATCACGACCTGTGTCCGTCCGTCCGTCTGTATGTCACACCACTTTTTCTCCGAAACTATAGAAGCTACAGCAATGAAACTTTGTGAAAGTGGTGACTTCTTGTAAGTTTTCAGGTGGAAAAATTTTTCAAAGGGGTTTAAGGGGGTCCCCCCCATATAGGGAGATGACCCTTTAAAAAATTTTTTTCAACATTGGTAGTCGACTAGGGTGTCATTGGAAAGGTCTTAATGAGATCTTTTCAAAACAAGTCTTAAAATTGCCTTATCGGTATCTTGGGGGGCAGGGGAAGGGGAAATGTACGAACTTTTCGCGTACCCCCCTCGCGATTGGACCCCTTTCATCCGAAAAACTTGAAAAAAAATCATGAATGTAGGCCTTTATGAGTACAACAACAACAAATATATGAGAAGTCGAAATTCGCTCAACTTTGTTAGTAATAGTAGGATTTATCGATTTTATGTTATCTTGAATAAAATAAGAACGGTACCCTTAAATTCAATAAAATTCAGTATACAAATGACTATTTATAAGGTTCATCTGTCGAATACACGAAAAATGTGTTTCCTCCCTCGCGACCTGTGATGTAAAAAATCTGAAAAAATGATGAAGGGAGGGAGATATTTATGAGTATAACAATAACAAATACCTCAGAAGTCAAAATTCGTTCAACTTTGTTAATAATAGTATGATCTTCGAATTTCATATTTTCACCAATAAAATCATCTTTGGCGTGTTTTTTGATTTTATTCGTTGCTGATGACTGCATTTTGTAAGTTGAGTACAAAACCCTTCTGACATGAGCGTAGGTTTGTCTACCCAGCTTGTTTATTATTTGCAAAACACAAACGCAAAAGCCTATGCACGTCTATGTCGGCCTCCTTGTGCGTAAATTAATGTCTACCGACAATGCCACAATAAAGTATCCCTTTGTAACCTAGCGTGGATCTCTCAATTTCAGGTGGCAATAAAGTTTTTTATGGTTTACCCTGCAACCTGCACGTTTTAAAAGGGTCTAGCTGCATTCAGCAGAGTAGTGACCATGCCCCATTCTATTGCTTTAGCATTGAAGTCTACATAGTAAGAGCCTATAATATTGGCTCTCGTTTCCGGTGATCTACCATTACAATCCCTTCGGCATCACAAAAACGGACATCATAATCTTTCCGCCAAACATTTGAATTTATTCAAATTCAGTGTTCACGGTATTTCACAGATCGTAAACTGTTTGTTGTTTGTGGTTCAAAAAGATGTGCCCAAATCTTTGCGCTATTACGAGGGCCACTATGAAAGTTTTTTTTTCTTTTGTTCAAAAGTATCAAAATGCATGTGGCTTTTATCAAGAATGGTTTTATTGTTTTTCAAAATATTCTCCATGAACATATATGTACTATTGCATGCGTTTAAATCAATTTTAGAAGCTATTTTCCCATCCGATTGAGACAGCTCCAAAACATGGCTTTTGAAGGCGTCAACAGCTGCTTTGGGCGTAGAAAAACGTTCACCATGCAGTTAAAAAGGAATAATTGGGTGCCAAATCTGGGCTGTACGGCGGATGAGCCGTCAATTCGATATTTTGATCGACCAAATAGGCGCTAGTCTGAGCTGATGTATGAGAGCTCGCATTGTCATGATGGAGAATCATTCGTCTTCTCTTGTCCGTTTTGCGAAGCTCTCCGAAGACTTCCGGCAAAAAATGGTCGTGTACCACTTAGAATTGCACGTCCTACATTCCTGAAGCGGAACAGTGGCCACATGACCCATTCGGTCGAAGAAACAGGCGACCATTTGGTTCGCAGTGATTCGTGTGCAAACAAGTTTTTTTGGATTTGGCTTGTCTTGCGATACCCACAAGGCCGATTGTTGTTTTGTTCCCAGCTCATAGGCAAAGATCCATGATTCGTCACCTGTGACGATCTTATTCACGTCATATGATGCACCGTGATGAATCGTTGCTTTGCACCAATTGACACGAGCTTTGTTTTTAGCGATTGTCAAATTATGTGGGATCCAACGCGAACAAACTTTTTTACGGTCGTGTTCATGCAATATCAAATATATGTGGCTGCGGGAGAAATACCTAACGATGCCTCAATTCACGGTATGCCACATAACGATCTTGCATAATAAGTTCACGCACAGCTTCGATGTTTTCTGGCACAACGGCCGTTTTTGGGCGTCATTCACAAAACACGTTCTGAAGCGAACAACGTCCACCTTTGAATTCGCTAAACCAGTTATAAATTGTCTGGAGGGATGGTGCTATGTTACCAAAGGCTGGTCGAAGCCGATCGAAACACTGTTGTTGAGTTAATTCAACTCGAAAATCGTAGAAAAATATCGCACGAAAATGTTCACGGGTTTACGAGTAATTCCATTTTTTGGCCAAATTGGTTTTTTCAACTTACTGTAAACACACATTGCGCTTTTACATGGAAACGTTCTGAGTGTGTTTATATTAAAACATTTCTAAGTTCCGATATAAATGTCTGATTTGATCAAAACGTACTAGAACATCCTTTTGTAGTGTACAGATCTTCCGAACTCTGCTATATGAGATCCCTGTAATATTACTAAATATCGAATAGTTTGGTCTACTAGCAACATATTTTCGAGCGTTTTCACATTTGTTCGGTCTTGATCGTGGATTATCGTTTCCGTGAATGTTGTGCTTAAAGTTTTTGCGCCAGCTTGAAATTGTAGAATATATGGAGCAGAGCACACTTCCAATTACACTTCGAAATTTTATTTATTTTTGTCAACTAATCCACATATTGTATTTATTTCAAGGCTGGAGAGCGAAGCGCGCCATTTAGAAGAACAACACGCTATGCGTCAAAATGCATCCAAGTTGTCGCTTGAAAAAACTTCACAGGTGTGTAAAAAGACATATTTTAATCTATACATTATCGATTCATACCCTTTGAAATTATCGAGATTATTTATCCAAAGATGATTTTACAGGAAACTGATCGCATTATCGCTGAAGCGAAGCACGATAAACTTCGATGTCTAGAAGAAGTTCACTCGGCGCAACGCAAAGTCGGCGATTTACAGTCACATTTGAAAATTCTTGAGAGTCGATTAGCTGAGAAGGATGCTTTGATTAGAGCGCTACAAAGTCAGAAAAGTATGTTTGCATCTCGTTCTTTCAGTTTAGTCCTATTATGACTAACAATTGTTTTCATTTTTATTCATTCTAGTTAGCGGATCATCATTCGATTCATACAATCTTTCGACAGATAGCTATGCTTTGCATCCACTCCGGTACAACTCCCCATCCTCGTACAATGTCTCGAACAATTCGTACAACACAACAACGGCTGCTCTTTTGGATGTTCATCCCTACGGAGGTGTATCAATGTCGCCGTCGTCAACGGCATACAATCATCATCCTGCAGTGATGAACAGTGGATTGTCAGGAACCACGGTGTACGGACAAACAGGGCCAGCCTACAACCATCAGAGTGTGGTGAATCTACAGTCGATCTCGATTCCGGGCAACTATTCACCGAATAGCTCGAATTATAGTGCCAGCTATGATCCGAATTCCAACTATTTGACGCAAAACTCACCAACTTTCAACACATCGTCATATGTGGACAACCAGTACGATGAACACATGAAGAAACAAATCGACGAACAACTGAGCAAGGTAAGTCAGCTGTCGCTGATGCAACACAGTGCTCGTACCTCGCCCAAAATGCTTGACCCAGCGATTGTTTTACATCCCAAAAATAACACAATCCTAAACCAAATCCACGCAAGCAATGAATTATCCAGGGCGTCGTGCCGGACGATGTCGAATTCAAAGGAGACATTTTACTGACGTGTGTGGTAGCGATCGCAAACGAGAACAAAGTACATGTTCAATGTCGTAAAGTAATTGACGGTTTTTGTTTTGCATTGTTGACTACCTTTTTTAGTTTTCAATATATTTAAGCAATTTATTTTTATACGATCGTACATCTGAGTAAATTAGGTAGAATAGAGTAACTGAAGATTGAAAGACACTTCATGAGGGAGGAGAGTGTAGATTTATGTGTTAACTATCTTCTAATATATTTGAAATTAATGAGACTGAAGTAATCGAGTCTTCTCAACATATTTGGGGTAATTTAAATAAAGAAAGGTTTATTCAGCAGTGTCACTGGGGTTGGGTACTCCTGTTTCAGTGAATATCAAAGAATTTCCAAGGTCTGTAGTGAATTTATGTTGTTCTGTCTACGTACCTGGCACAAAAATTATCGTAACGAAAGCGTTCAAGACTTTCGTTGCGATAACTTGTGAAATCTTAGTCATATGAATATTTTGTTGACGAAAGCATTCGTAAGCGCATTCCAAATAATTGAATTAGAGGCTGGTAAATTATTAAAATACACGATTCCATTTTCAATGATTAACGTTCAAATTAACTTTTAGTTTTGATTGTATAAAGGCCTCGAGAAAATTCCTTGATCCAAACAAGAGTACCCACCAACCCTATGGAATATCACCTGTTGAGAGTTACCAAATCAAATCGTTTTCACTTTTAATTTATTTCTTTTAATATATTTCTGTACATGCAACATGTATATTTAAAAAAGTCGTTCCTTAGCTGCATTTAAAATTAATTTGTGTGGAAAGCATTACTTAGGGCATAATATGTCTCTGAGAGTAAAGTAAAAATGAAATAAAAGAAATGAAATAGTAATACTCATTACTCCAAAAAGTTGTTATTTATATTGGTAGTTAGTAGCTGCTGTTAACATGCTTTATTAACTTAATGTTAGCTTCTCATTGTTGGAATATTTAACTCATTGCAGACTTAAGTTACGTTAAGCTGAACCTTTGAGTAGACTTGCAGGTGCAGAAAGCTCATCATCCGTAATGACGATGATGAGGTATTAGCAGTAGGGAAACAATAACCAGCAGAGTTCCGTTAGTGTCAGAGAACTTTCTTTTGTTAGGTTGCACAATGTTTCGTTTTAGTTAATTTTGCATTCTATTTTCTTTCTCTAACTACCCGAAACGAGAATTTTCGCTCGAATAACGTGTTTTAATAGACCTTGATAATTATTCGTAGAGTAAGTGCAGCGATAATGGGAATCTCATAATCCATACACAGATACACACATGTTTTATATGTATAGATATATTTTCGATCATCAGTTAAAATGCAATTTAGGGTTTTTTACTATCGTAGAAAAATGTTGGTAAATCTACACAAACTATAGGCGATAGATGTGGAGATGTTTAGTAAGACTTTTATAGCATAATCCAAAATCTTTAAAAAATAACACATTCTGTGCTTTACTATTAACTTATTTGTAAATTTAATGTCTCCTTGCTAAGTTGTACAGTAAATTCGGAAATCTGAACGACTCGACGGTGTTTAAATTGAACGCTAGAATCGTAGACGATAAATTTAACCGCGTTAGGGCCTTACAGTTAAAAAAGCATGTATACATATTTGTAAGCATGAAATAAACTGATTAATATGAAGAAAACATTTGAATTTTGATTCACAAAGATAAAAAACAGTTTTGTGTGGTGTGGTGTTGATTTCGCTTTTCACGTTTAAAAATCATATCAATTTGCTGATTAATATTGGCTTCGTGAAAAAGGAAACTTCAACAATGCCGAATTGATTTTTTGCAGCTTTGATTATGAAATTTTTTTGAAATTTCTTCCCGAAATATTTAGTGCCCTATGTGTGCTTTAATTGTGTGGACTTGTTCTATTAAAAACATAGTGGGACCACGAGAAAAAGAGTCAAAAAGGTTTGTGCTAGACATATTTATAACCAAAAAATGCTTTGGATATATACTTCTGTTATTCAACTTGTTGGTCCCTATGTTTTAAAAATTTGTAATGAATTGTCCGTTTTCTTTTCTTGTTTACTTATATATTAAAACAACGCAAACGGTGATCGGTAAACAGTTTGAAACCTTACAGAGGGGCTTGTGTTGCTTTCCAGGCTTAAGCAACAAAAAGCCAAATCAGCCATTGCTGTCGGATGAAGTATCAGTATTGTCGACGAATAACAGTGATGCGTTTTTACAGGTAATTTATTTTCTAATTTAGCTTATTTTTTAAGAGAGTAACTCTCTCTGTAACATTTTCATGAATTTTACGTTTGTTTGACCAGTATAGTATATAAACACATACAATTTAGGAATTGCATATGTAGGTAGTGTTTGAAGTAAATTGGAAGATTTAGTTGAAGCCAATTTAAATTGAAATTTTGTACACATCAACCAATCGACGTTTTGTTAAATTGGAGTGAATCTTTTTAGGGCTTTTTACTACGAAAAAAGCCAGTTGAAATCGGTTTTGTTCTGTCCGTCCGTCTGCGGGCCACAGCAGTTTTCCTCCAAATCCATAGCACAAATTTTACTACTTATGATACTTATAGAGTAGAGAGAAATGGATTAAAAGTGCATATATATGGCAAACAAAAACTTGAAACTTGAATTGAATCAACACATAGTAAACTTTAATCCATCTTTTACATGTTTATTTGCCTCTCTTTACATTTTGACAGCTCCTCGATTGCAAGTACTGGTTAGTATATATGTTCTGGTAAAAGTTTACATAGGTAGGAAAACCAGGGCGAAGAGAGAATACTATGAAAATCTCAGAAGAGTAGCGAATAAGATAATTAGAACTAAGAAAAGAAAATACTATGACGACCAATTGAGAAGTATAGATGTAAGACAAACATACAAAGTAGTGAAAAACCTGAAACGTGGTTATCAGCCCAAAATCACGATCTGTCGTGATGACATCGGCAATATCATCGCTGATGAAATCAAGATTAAAGGAAGATGGGCATCATATTTCAAGAACCTGGTTAATCCTCCGCACAGCTCCAGAACATCGGAGCCTATAGATGTCTGCGGAGAGCTTTCATTGGCCCCACCAACTCTGAATGAAGTGTATTCCATCATCAAAGCCCAAAAGAATAATAAAGCGCCGGGCATCGATGAGATTCCAGTGGAGCTCATCAAATATGGTGGCAACAGTGTTCATAAAGCTATTCACAAAGTCACCCAGCTCATTTGGCAACAAGAACATGTGCCGAAAGAGTGGAGCCAATCAATTATATTCCCTATCCACAAAAAAGTGACAAGCTCCACTGCGAGAACTGTAGAGGTATATCGCTACTTTGTACGGCGTACAAAATTTTTTCAAAAATCTTAGAAAATAAAATCGGATCATACACCAACAGTATTATTTGGGAGTATCAAGGTGGTTTTAGAGCAGGTAGATCGACAATAGACCAATTGTTCACAGTCAAGCAGGTACTTCAAAAATGCTGGGAGTTCAACATAGACGTACAGCAAATTTTTGATGACTTTAAGGAAGCATACGACAGTGTTGATCGTAACGTACTGTACCAAATAATGCTCTTTTTTGGCATTCCAGCCAAATTAGTGCGTCGTACCAAAATGACAATGACGTCGACGACCTCCCAATTCCGCATCAATAACCAACTCACCGATGCCTTTTGGCACAAATATCGGACTAAAGCAAGGAGATGGGCTGGCCCCATTGCTATTCAATTTGACTCTGGAGTACATCATAAGGAAGCTACCTGTCAATACACGAGGTACATTACTATACAATTCGAGCCAAGTAGCAGCCTATGCGGACGACATCAACATTTTGTCACGGTCATTAACAACTGCCAAAGAACTCTTCCTGAAACTCGATAGCGAAGCAAAACTAGTAGGGCTATAAATCAATGAAAATAAAACAAAGCTCATGGCGCATTCGAGGAAAAATATCTCAAATACACAAAAAAATCACACTTGGCGAATACAGTATCGAAAACGTGAGCGAATTTGTGTATTTATTCGCCAAAATAACGAGAACCAGTAATGAAAGAGACGAGACGAACTCGCAAATAAAATATTTTTTTTCAGTTTTGACGTTCTTGAAGACCAGCCGCATACACAGGAAAACAAAGCTCCAAGTATACAAATCTGTGATAAGACCTGTGTTATGCTATGGGTGTGAAACAATGACCCTAACCCAAGCATCCGCAAATATATTAAACGCCTTTGAGCGACGGGTCCTGAGGCGAATAATCGGAGCGAAGTTAGACGGAGACCAATGGCGAATTCGATACAACCATGAGACTGTGGAAGCTGCAATGGGCTGGATACATGAATGGTATGGAAGAACAACGGATACCCAAAAAGGTATTCGTTTGGAGAACTGAGAAATCCGAGGAAACGCTGGTCTGACTCGATCGACGAAGACAGTTCATTGCTGCTCGGATTTCGAAATTGGAGGATGCGATCAATGGGCCGGGACAGTTAGAAGCGCTTTTTGCAGGAAGTGAAGGCCCGAGAGGTCAAATGTTGTGTATTTCGTGATTCAGTCAAATGTTGTGTATTTCGGGCTTTAATGTTATTTTGAACTTGCTCATCAATAAAACTTTTTTGCTCATCAATGTTCCGCAGGGCTCGGTAATCTGCAATTTTTTTCTGTTTTCTTCATCAAAACTATTGCCGTTCAAATGTTTTATTTTATCTTAGCAACGTGCAGGTAACATAGGCTTACTTGGTTTTTGGATACCTTGCGATCCATTATAGGCCTCACCTCTTGCTCTTTAATTTTTTCTCATATCTTTCTTCCAGGCCCAGGGCACACGCACACCTCATTTAGTCATTTTTCAGGAAGTTTGTCTGCATTCTCCAGCTAGGAAGTGTGTCTGGGTTCTCTAGCTAGGAAGTGTGTCTGCGTTCTCTAGCTAGAGGGTTACGGGTATCACTCCTGCGATCATAAATTTTGACGCTTTAGAGACTACCTGCCCACTCCTCGTCTCTGCACTTGCTTCAGCTGTTATCAGAGCAGCTCTCTGCCGAAAACATCTCACCATACATCTGATCCGTACGGTAACACAGACCGTACGGCGGTCATAAAAATTCACCATCTTGTTGATGAAGGTCCCCCTATATTGGCTATCTGTTGAATGATAGCCGATACGCTCGCTTTATCCTCCCTAAATATTACTCTTATCTGCTCAGAAAAACTTAGCTTCGAGTGCGTCAATACATCGAGTAACTTCACTATTGATTTCGAATCTAGTACTTCGATGAAACTGATCATGCTTACTCGGGGCATTCTCTTCTTTGTCAGGATGAACTTTGGTTTTCCACAGTGTTATGGTAAGCTGAGTCTGTGGCAATTCATGACTAGTAAATTTTTTATTCAATAATACGATTGATTTTATATTTTAGAACTCTGATGTGAACTACACATTTTGTACCAGTTCCTCTACCGGGGAAGAATTAACAAAAAATAAGGTTATATTTAACATTATAGTTTTCAAAAAAAATTGCGGCCTATCGTGATTACGTCAAATGGTGGTTTGTACCTAGCTTCTTAGGGAAATGAGGAGTGTTGACCAGGTTAAAATATTTCACGAAGTTTTAACTTACTTTCTATTATCCAGTGACCTGTTTTGATTTGATGACTATGTTTTTATTTAATATTATAAATATTTTTTCGTTTTTTAGGGTTTTTCACAATTTCCAAAACACAAATGTTTTCAGGATCTATAACACTAGTTTTTCTTCGAAATCGAGTAGTTACAATTACCAAGCTTTGTAGGTGAACCGCTTTTCATAAATTTTAAAATTTGTTTAATGGGGGTCCCTTCATATAGGGATTTAACTCTTAAAAATTTCTTTGCGGTGGAATATCAAAAGTCCTGATGAAAACTTTTCAAAACATATCTTAAAATTGTGTCATTAGACCAGAGGAGGGGAAATGTTTAAAACAAATATGATTTCTTATACCCAGCCTAATCGAATGCAAAATGGTTCAAAAAAAGAATGGTGAGCTCGGAACATCTACCGACTACTGTACTGGTCTTAACTATGCAGTAGAGCAGGTCCAATACCCGCTCCTAAACCAGAAGTGATTTTCTCGAAAAATCAACTTGTCCGGTGCATCCCTTGAAACCGAATTCAATGTTGAGGCAATGACGTTGCTTGCCATCAACTTACGTAACGATTGCGTCATCAGAGAAGTCGGCAAGAAATGAGCACTAGAAAAACCACATTGAGGCACTGCGGCAAATTAAGGAGTACGGTTTCCGCTTGTAAATCAAAAAGTGTGCATTTGGCCTGGAGAAAATCCAATTTTTGGGTCATACCATCCACGGCTACGGAATTTGACTCGATATAGCAACACAAAATACTGGGCAACAATTTCTGCACCGGTGGATGTACTTCAGTACTAGTGCCATCACATGAAATGCAAACGCGAAGAGACAATGTCAGTGGTATGCACTTAATAGAAACCTGTAAGAAGCGTTTCAAAATAGGGGAAGCTCTCGCATTCGCCCTGACTCTATCCCACTACTATAATCGCGCAGGGGTATGGGGATAGCGTACTTTTTGCTTTCCTCTGGACCTCCGAATGCACATACACTAGGCAGAAGGAGTTGGCCAACTTGTGTTTATAGAATCAACTATGGATCAATACGGTTACCTTAATATTTTTAAGGCGAATTTGAAGCAAAGCGTTCAGCAGTTAAGGCTTGGTGCCGATTTTTGGTTCCGGCAAGATAATGATCTCAAGCACACAGCACACAATGTGCAGCTTTGGTTACTCTACAACACAAAGCCGCAACTGTGTACGCCGCCCCAACCCCCAGGCCATAATCCCATTCAGCATTTGTGGGACTTGTTGGAGCACAGGATCCGTTAGCAAAGCATAATCTCGAAGGAAATGCTGAAAAACGTCATCGTCGATGAATGGGGCAAAATTACTAGGCAGGTTACTAGGCCAAATTGGTTCACTCCATGCCAAATCGAATTAAGGAGGTCCTCAAGAGAAAAGGTTATCCGACAAGTTATTAAGCCCTGATATGTAACAAAATATTTGAATAGTTCAAATTAATATTGTCATGTACGGATGCTTTTTCTGGTTCGTTTAAGTGAGGGTTTTTTGTTTTTATTTTGTAACATCTATTTTTTAACGGAATACCACAGGAAAAATTTATAGAAAAGATAGTTTCATTAATGAATAAATTTTGTTGCTTAAATATTTCAATGTAGCATGAATTTCTTAATATGTTGCTTTCTTTTGATGTTGTACGGATACTTTTTCTGGCAAGTGTATTGGTGTTATTACAGATTCTTAAAATGTTCTTATCAAGATCTTTCGTTTAATGTCCTATTTGAATGCCTGGGATGAACAATTTAAAGGGCCACTTTAGTATATGGGGGACCCCCTTAAAAACCTTTGAAAATAATCTTATTCTACCCTAATCCATTTTTGTTGATTTTCTCCCCTTGTCAAACTAGATCCGCATCATCTAACTCTCTCCATTAGGCTTTTTTTAGACTCTCTTCTTTTTGTTAGGAATACCTACCATTACAGTTTAAATATTTAAAAAACTCCTTTCCAGTATAGAATCTAGCCTTGATGTTGTTAATTGGTATTCCTTCTTCAGCAGCCTTCCCCTTGACGACAGTCAGTTGATAAGTTTTATCTGTACGTCTTTTCCTATATCCTTCAATCCATCCTAAAGATGAATGCTGCCCGGAGAAAATTCCTTTTCACTGGTCTCCCTGGCGACCTTGCCGACTTAAAGAAGCATTGTGCAGAGTCAACCGCCTCCTTTTATGTATCTTCTTCTGTACGGACTATTTCCTTGAAGGTTAAACAGCTCTCGAAGCACTTCAATTCCACCACCAAGAGTCTTATAGTGGCACATCAATTTCCAGTTTATATTACTACCTTTGTCTATCTGGTGTCCTCTTTCCTATTTTCAAACTAGGAGATCTCATTGCTGTTTTCAACAGTCGTGATATATTCCTTCTTCACCGTTCGCCGAAGTTCTTGAAAAGAAAGTTAATTATGTGCTGCATCCTCGTATTGTTCCCTCGTAAATAGACCAACAACAAATTTTGGAAGAGGTAGATTTACTCTCACAAACTGGCTTTCTTTAACTCATTCTATTGACCATCAGCAACGAGTTGAGGTTATGTTCACTAATTTCTCTAAAGCATTTGAATTCGTTGATAATTTTCTTTTATTTAAGAAACCCAAAGATCTCAGCTTTCCTAATTTGCTATATTACTGGCTTTTCACCCATGGTTTGGGATCGTCGCTATTTAGTCACTATCAACTCTCCGCTGTTCCCAGCCCGGATGTTCCGCAAGAACCTATTTTGGCGTCCTACTATTTCTACTTTTTCATTAATAACCTCTCTCGTCCTGTATTTTTGCGGATGACTTTCAGGTCTTGTCTTTATGCTGATGACTTTAAGGTCTTCTGAACACTTGACTCTCACGTAGATGTAGACATTTTACAACATTGTGAAACCACATTTAAATTATATAAGAGATTAGACAAACTTTGATGATGGCTTTACCTCCCAGAAATCAAGGCAAGAACCAGAGTTCGGCACCTTTGATATTGTAGTAGGCCCTCTCTGATTATCAGGGGGGCATTTCCTTATTCCTCTGCTTCCATAATGGAATATCATCATTGGTCACTTCTCCTCTGTTTGCCATGAGCTAGATCTCTGTACCTTAATATCAATAGTGGAGATACATCTCCCTTCCATATTTGGTAACTGGCTGGCTTTTGTATCATACGAAACGAAAATATTCTGATACATACTTTTCTTC
The DNA here is from genome assembly GCA_963969285.1 of Odontomyia ornata. Lineage (NCBI taxonomy): Eukaryota > Metazoa > Arthropoda > Insecta > Diptera > Stratiomyidae > Odontomyia > Odontomyia ornata. The sequence continues at coordinate 307,253,002 of OZ017741.1, forward strand.
TTTGTCATTTCAAATATTTTTTGCACTACTTTATAATATACACCCATAGTTTTCATATGATATAATTTCATATTCTTCTTCTTAAATTATAGAAACTTGCTCATTTGGATCAACGTGATAGAGAGCAAGAATCACAGTTAAACAAGAACAAAACAGAAGAAATAGTTTTATTGGAGAAGCAAGGGCGATGCTCACAAAAAACTAGAAGTAATGCTTCTGGAAATCTTGCTCAAGTAACTCAAACAGTTGGTCAAAACATGACTGACATCAGTAATATTGGTAACACTTCACCAACACCACAGGTAAAATTAAAGTTTCTTTTGACAATTTCATTCACCTGACGTGTCGTTTTTTTCTTTACAGAACGTTAATCCTTTGGCGTTACCACCACGAAAGGAGAGAGGTAACTCATTGCCACCAAGTGCACTACCGCGACCACCACGTAGCTTGAAACCTCCCAGAAAGATTGATTATGATAGGTTGAGTGACTCAGAATTGAAAAAGCGTTCCGAAACACCACCAAAAATATCACCCCACCGTTTGTACGAAATGAAAACGTCTAGTTTGAAGCGTGATCAATTTCCAGCACATGACTACGCTCAAGCTGCAAACAATTTCATCAAAGAATCTTTATCATATCCGAAAAACGATATTGCGTTCAAACGGAAGGATTATGGCGCAATGGGAACAACTGAAGCAACGAAATTCGGTTTCAAAAATTCCAATGACTTTCTCAAGCCTGAGTACACCAGTACGAAGAAATATCAGCGGTTAGAAGACAGTCCTAAATTAATGAAGATTCCATCGGATTCAGGAACGTTAAAACGTTCACTTCTTCCGAGCTCACCGAGGAAAGTAAATGTCCTTGGACCAAGCAACAGCAATAATTTGAAAACTCCCCGTGACTCGTACAACTCACATATATCTGCAAACTCAAATCAAAACTCTAGAAATAGCCCCATGCATGTTAAGGGTGACTCGAATTCTTCACATATGACATTACGTTTGCATTCGAAAACTCCTCCTAAATACATGCAATTTGGAAACCCACCAACAACCTGCGTAACTCCAGCGGAAGCGACAGGTGGACCAAATCAAAATCATCATCAATCAAGACTGCAACCACCACAAATTAAGAGCTCTCTTCCAGTACCAAACTCTTCAGCTTCACTGCCGCCAAAACCTGCTGACAATAAAAGCACTCGGCGCGGGCCAAGCATTTCACGGAACGGAGAAAATCGATACCGGATTCAATTCTAGTCAGGATTGTGTCCAAACTCTTATTTTAAGACTTTTTTTTGGTTAAGATCAATTCTAATGTTAGTTTGATGATCGTTTATTGTATACTTAGTTTTTACCCTCGCTATTTTACCTAAAGACCATTTACCGCCATTGTTCCTTAGTAATACGCTGAAAATTCTTGCATTTCTGTATGGTGAAAGGATATACATATAAATAAACTATTATAATTATTTAATTTAGTATGAACTTGGTCAAGTATGGTTAAGGTTTAAATTGTAAAAATTTGTGTTTACATAAGAAACCGGCGCAATTCCAGAGCTGAAAGTCTCTTCAATGATAAGATTGTGAGACCTACAAAAACAGCTGACCACGCGATACACATGGACAAAGAACGAATACCTAAAACGGTATTTATTGAAAAAAACTGAAGGACGGAGATCCATGGAAACTCAGGGAAAGCTCGGCCCGTCACTGCCTACGAAAAGTTTTTCGTTGCTCGAATTCTGGAATCGGAAGACGTTTTAGGAGTGGGAATGCTAGAAATGCTACAGTGCAACAACGATAACAAACGACATTTGTTGGCAAAGTGTAATGGTAAAGGTAAGCAATAAATTAATTTTCCTTACGGTAACTGGCCATTGTGTTTCTGAAACCGTTATTTTATATGTTTAAGGCCCAAATTGCATTTGACTTTGCATGATATTCTGCACATTTAGTCAATTTTATATGCTTCTTGACATTGTTTGTAATTCTGTATAAAGAATTACTATTTAAGATACAGTTTAACTCGAGGCAAAGCAGCTATTATTCAAGCGCAATGGAATTCTCTCATGAGCCAAAAATATTTAACAATTCCATTTTCTTTTCCTCACGACATTTTCTGAATTAACATTTTCCGCTTCGAATTAAAGCCATAAAATGTAGTAAGTGCGAAAGGCAAACGATAAGTAGTATCTATTATTGTTGTTTGCCTTACTAGTGTTGCTAGACAATTTGTGCCTCGAATGCTCAGATAAAATCCCAAATCGGGAAACTGTGCACCTGAACATATTTTTGTTACTATTACCAAATTAGGCTTCAGAAATTCAACAGTGTTGAATGCATTCAGCACTTTATCAGCGTGGTCAAACAATCTTGTTAAAATTATAAACTGTACAACGTTTCCCATTTGTGCTAGGTGTCGCCACCTAGTTTTTAATATATGGAGCTATTATTATTTTGTTTATTGGCAATCCTGTTGTAAAGTGGTAGTACTTGTAACATGCTACGACATGTTCTTTCTTTTCACGTCGACTGACTAAAATAAATGTCATTTTCTCTTTAGTTTTCGTCTGAGTTTTATTTCACGAATCTTAACCATCTCAGATTATGGGTCCAGACGCGCTTGGGGTTCGGGAATTCCGGGTAAAGAATCTAAATATCAGTATTTTTCAAGGGAAACGAAAAAAACCTTTGACCTTGTTTATGACGTAAAGGAAAGTTTGTGGAGGATGGAAGTTACATCGGGTGTTTCTCAAGGCTCCATTCTTGGCCCAGATCTATGGAAAAGCTTGTGCGACTGGTTGTTGAGACTTGAGCTGCCGGGTGATTCAGTATGCGGATGATATTTCGGTGTTAGTGACTGGAGCACAGTTGAACAAGCGCTACTTATGGTGTGCATACTGCTGCAACGAGTGTGGGACTGGATGACCGCTCGTAGACTCAGCCTTGCCTTGGAAAAAATAAAAGTAGTTATTCCGATCAAAAAGTTCTTAGAGTGTAAAGAATTTGTTTTCCTTTCGATTCGGTATCTGAGTCGGCTTTGCGAACGAACCGAAGGTGTGTAGGCTTGAGGAGTAATAACGAGCAGCACCATCATGGCCAACAGATCGACCACATGACAGTATGCCCCCGGTTAATGCAAAGTCGCTCACACAGAGCCAAAAGAAAAATTATACTGCGTTAATTGCGGTGTTTTTAGTCATCCAGCATCATATCGAGGATGCTCCTGATATCAAGATGCAAAAGTAAAATTTATTCCAAAACAAGTACAAGCACACCACAGAGTCATACCTTCCAACTTCGTCAAGCCCAGGGTATCATTTCCACTCACTGCTAGAGGATCAGCAGATAATGCTATAAATAATGAAAGTAGCAATAATGAGCTCCTTTTTAAAATTTACTAGCAAAATAAATACTCAAAAACTTAATTCTTTATTGGAGAGAATCGGTAAACGGAATTCAAAAATTAACTTTATTTTTCTGAATTTAAGTCTTTCAAATGCCTGAAAATAACAAGTCATCCAGTCACATTCCCATAAATAGGCTTCGCTTCATCTCAATCCATTATTACTCTACATGGACGTGACTATCTCCTTGAATTCACTGTTAAGCAAAAGCCTGACATCATGTTTCTCACTGAAACCCACCTTAATTCATGGCACTCCATGACATCAAAAGATGAAGGGTAAACTGTGATGGGGGAGGTGGTACCCGGGATATCGGTGAGAAGACCCTATTGTTTCCATAATATTGAAAAAGCCGAATTCAAAAACATTGAATTTCTTGAAGTGTCCGTTATAAAAACTTCACTTCCAGGTGGGGATAACCTCTTCGTTATCTCTGCAACTGGTCTAAACATTCTCAATTTCAAGGAGGAGCTCGATTCCTTCTTTGAAAAACTCGAATTGAACAGGTTGCATAGTTATTATATTCTTGCTGGTGATATGAATGCCCGGCATACTCGTAAATCATGGCTGAACGCCGACAATAATCCGAAAGATGTATTGCTGAAATCGTGGATAACAGAGAACCAAATTGAATACAGGTGCAATCTATATGGGTCAGAGATCCAAGCATAACCTAGGACAAAGTCATATTTCAACCTATGCATTGCTGATAGAAGACTTAAATTAAGCTTTAATAGTCCTCAACGGAAACTGCACGTGCTTCCTTACGATAGTGACCTTAATGCAATCATAATGGAAATCAATCATCAAAAGGATGTCTCCCTCATTCCAATTCAACATGAAAGCCATCGGTTAAATTTCAAAAATACGGATTGGGGAAAGTTTCAAAAGAAGTTTAATCGGAATTGCCAGAGCAATGTCTTTCTTCTGATGATGGCAACGTTTCCTCAATGGTGCCTAATGACAGGAATCTAACTAACGATAACGGATCTCTACTTGTCGAAGTTGGAGAAGCTGACGTTGGAAACTATTGAGAAAACTCAATCTACAAGATTAAACATCGAAACAGTATGAAACACCAACCATCGCAAGGTTAAAAAGATTGAAAAGCTTTCCTCTCACACGGGTCAAAAATATTTATCGCAAATTTTTGGACTATAGCTATCCCTCGTTGGCTTTGTTGAAATTACACCCGAAGAATGTCCGGAACTTAACCCATTCATACTTCAGGAGTAACGTTAGTAATCAATGGGCGGAAAATTTGTAATGAATCGGCCTTACGCCACTGCCGACTCGCACACATGCCCATCACTACCATATGGCTTGCTAGCGAGCGTCAGTTTTGGGTGACATTCCCATCCTACGTCAGTTAGTGTCGAGGAATGTCATCCGGGCCAGACGCGAGTTGGAGTCGATAAATGTCATCTGGGCAGACGGCAGGACGGCCTAAAGTACAAAGGAAAAACGCCAAAATCGACGGGGAGACGACTCGAAAGAAGCGTGGAGGTTTATGCCGCCTATATATCAGGCTATTCCTACCACTCATAGTCTCATTTGGTGGACGAAGAGCGTGTTGCCCATTATTGGATACAAACTGAGATTCCGTCAGGTCTGCCTGTCTCGTATCCTTAAGTAAACCCTTCTACACCTTGAATGGACATTTTGTTCGAAGTGAACAATTAATTAATAGTGGCTCTGTGAAGGCAATAAATACATTAAAGTTCACTCGTGGCAAATCTTTCCGGCACGAGAAGACAAAGAAAAAAGAATTTAAAACACATCTCTGCATGTATTTTAACGGAAAGTGAAAGCTAAGAAAAGAAATACCAAACGAAAAATAGTAAAAAGCATGTTGAGCAAGGATATTCCTCTCTGTCTCTCTGTGCTGCACATAATATAACTAATATGTCAATGAAGAAAGGATTGTCAATGCAATAATGCAGATATGGAAGTGTTGAAGTATACTTGATGATAATGCTAACCATTTGTACTGTGAAATGTGATGAAAATAATATATCTACACGACATAGAAAAAGAGAAAAAAAAAACACAAAAAGCTGATAACGCAAGATTCTTATTTTCTATCATCACACAAAAATAAATACTCAAAAAAAAGTAAATCATATCAATGTAACCCCCTAGTTCGATTTTTCAAAGTAATCAAAATTTTTATACAAATTTTTCGTATCCAACCTAAAAGGAAATTGATGTCATAAATATATTGATGTACATTTTCTTTTTTTAGTTCAATATTAGCTAAATACTCTTAAAAATCATGCCAGTTATAGAAATTTGTAAAGCACGTAATTTTTGTGGATTTGTCTAGAACTTTACCTTTGATTTCTGGAATCAAACGTTCAACCTATCAAATGAAAATTACAAAACCAAGCAGCACCAGCAGTTGTTATGTCTATTTGCATAGAAAAAAAATTAAAAGAATATTTCCAGCTCAAAATATTTTTCTAATTAAATTAAATTATAAAAAAACAACAAACAATTGAACTTAGTCTTATTACCGTGCAGTATTTAATTTGTAAGTGTACTACAAAAATTGATGAATGTATGTTATATGCTAGGGTTCATGCATGACATAAATGGAAATGTATTGATTGAAACACGGGATCAAAGTTGAAGATTTGAAGAGAGATTGTTAGATTAGAAAACAAGTGAAAAAAATAATACAAACAGTCAATACCAATAAAAATGTTGATCGAAACATTTTGGTTGGATAATCGGTGCGCTTGCATTATGTAAACCTAATTGGTGAATAACGTAATTTATGTTTGAATTCACAAAACAAATTAAATCATTTGCACCCCGTGCCAAAAGAGAAAAAAATGTTGAAAAACAAAATCGCGTAACATATATGCAAAGTAAATGTAATGTGATTTATTACATATTTTAATTATAGAATCTCACTTTTCTCATTTGTCAGGCTTGGGCTGATGCTGCCGGCGACACAAATTTGCGCCAGAACGTTTTATTAAATATTTCTTTTGGTGATTTATCGCATTGGTAATTGTTGTAACTTTGAAGAACAAGAGACGCGTTTGAAACGGGCATTTAATGGTGGCTGAAATATGTAATTGAGCGTAATCCATTTAAAGACTTGCGACCGAAATCCTCTCCGAACTAGCTGGCCGACAAGCAGCCACCGCGAAATAGATTAAGGGTGCACGGACTGGTTGACCGGTTGGTACCATTCGTTGGCACGACTCAGACTTCACGTCTAGAACCGGTGAGAGGTCGGTTCCGAATTCGTTCGTACGAGTTAAGACAGAAAATCATTACAAACTTAGGGGTATTAGTCCATAGGACCCAGATGGCGTTTTCATGAAAGTGACTAGCTTATTCCGTAAGAAATCGAGAGTGAGGGAATCGAATCTTGAAATCGCTAGTGATGAGATAAATCTTCTCGATAGGGCTGGTATCGAAATTGAAAGTATGACACCGGATAGAAATGGAAACAGGATTATATATGATGGATGGCAGAAACTTGCCCTGATTGGAACACATTTTAAATTGGTTCATCTACCAAACCCTGAGAGAGGGATTCATATACTTTCAGAGGTCGTTGAAACAAAAGTTTCTGATTTCAAATCAAGCCTTAACGGCGAACCAATTCTTCATTTCAATGAAACATTAACATCTGACGTCATACCGAGCTTGAATCTTATGGATTATTTCGTCAAATATGAAGATTTTGTTTCATACTTGGCAGAATAAACAACAAGAAATCATGTATTACTGACAGTATTCCAAATACAGTTCTGAGACATTTGCTTGAGGTTGCTATTAGGAATTATTGCATATTGTTCAACAACATGTTGAGCAATTCATTTTTCCCAAAAGGAGTGGAAAAAGGCTAAGATATTTTCAATCTTGAAGAAAGGAAAAGAAATTCGTGCCCAAAAAATGATCGCTCAGTCAGCAAGGTGTTTGAAGTGATACTGAACAAAGCATTAAACGCCCACATTGAGAGTTGGTGCCGAATTGCCAATTTCGTTTTCGTGCTAGGCATTCAAGCATGCATGCGATAACGAAAGTAACCTCAAACATTTTTTTGAAAATAAACAACAGAGAATGTGTTGGAGCGTGTCTCATTCATATGGAGAAAGCCTTCGATACGGGGTGGTTAGATGGATAAATTTTTAATCTCCTTCAGGACTGGTTCCCCAGACACCTTGTTGCCACAATGTGCAATATGTCATACGGGAAATCGTTAGTTGTAAGCTATGGAAATCTGACAACAATGCGCGAATTCAAGGTCTTGAATGGTTTACAGCAGGGAACAATTACTACACCTTTGCTCTTCTCAGTACTCATTCGTAAGCTATTGATTTTAACGTCTCGCCAACGCGATCATTGGTTGCGTTTGCTGATGAACTGATTATTTATATGGCAGACCGAAAAGCTAGAATAGTGCAGAGCAATCTTCAACAAACGTTTAATGACGTGCAGCTCGACGCCTACAATTGTCGAATGAAAATCAATACGCAGAAGTGCGAAACAATCTTGTTTCGGACGAAGCTGCAAGGGGTCAGTCAAGACTTAAAACGTAATTGGAAGAATTTCCACATTATGGCTGGTGAGGGTAGTTCAGAACGGGTTCTCCATAAATTCTGTGTTCGATACTTCGGTGTCCACCTTGATCAGTATCTGCATTATATTGAACATGTCCAAATCATGCTCAGAAACACATAAAATAGTCATAGACCTACGACGACTCTTTCATTCCAGATACATTGATCAAAAGGTTAAAGTTATCTGTTACATGACCCTGGTTAGACCAGTTTTGACATATGGATATCGAATCTGGTACAACCAGAGTGCTTGTACTATGAAATGATTATGAGTTTTCAAAACGAAGTGTCTTCGTGCATGTACTGGTTTGTACAGAAAGCCTGAGACGGATTAGAAATACTATATATGGAATAAAAGAGTTTATCAAACTGCTGAAGTGACAAGAGTTGATATCTTCATATTGAAACTTCTTCGGAATCATATCGCCAGATCTGCAGCTGTGAGCGAAAAATCTTGGATTTCACAGCCGTTCCACCCTACAGACGGGTATATTGCGACTTGCCTCGTTACTGGCTTCGTTTTTCCAGAAGCATTCGTGTATTTGGAGATGAATCGATATTGTTTTGATTCTGACGGCATTCCAATTATATATCACATATATAGATGGGCCATCAATAAGAAGGTAAAGTTTTCTCCGGATTTGAGTTCATGAGACCAACAATTCCAATGGAGATACTCATTGGCTAGATTTGTTGAAGCTGGTCGAGCTGGGACGGAGCAATATAGGAATTGATGGCTGAATGACAATGTCTAAATTATTCGTGTTTGTTTTCAGTTTTTGTGTTTTTCGTTACTTAGTTCTTGAGTTACAGCTCATTATTGCTGCATTTAATGTTGTTGTTTATTTGTGTTAAAAATTAGAGATAGGTTTTCCATATTTAGGATAGGTATATGTTATATTAATTATATTAGGTTTAGAGATAAGGTTTAACGTTTACGTTAGGAATACGAGTATTTTGTTAGCGTTGAATTAGTATAAGATAAAGTGTTTTATTGAGTTTTATTAGAATTAGGTTATAACATATTAGATTTAGGATAAAAGTTAACGAAGGAAATCTAAATCGACCTCTCATCGCTTCTAGTCGTGAAGTCTTGGAGCGTGACAACGGACTGTACCCATCAGGTCGACAAGTCCGGACACTCTTAGTCTACTCCGAGGTGGCTGTTGGCTAGCTAGCTAGTTCGGAGAGAAGATTTGGGCACGGGTCTTGCACGAGCAGACCAAGTCTGGTTTAAACGCGTCAAACAACTTCCATCGACTCTACTCTAAACTACATATCTTCATCCCGGAGAAAAGGAACGAAAACAACCGCTGAAAACGTACGCGCTCCCGAATAAAACCGACACGGTGCCCAAAATGCAATACTCGAACTCAAAACCAAAGAAATCTACGCTGATAAAAACATGCAAATTCAAAATATGGCACCGCGTACCGACTGCAACGCGAAACCAATCATTTGCGGATTACTGGAACCCTACCCTCTCGGCGGCATACTCACCTTTTGCTCGCATTTCCTGCTAGAAAAGAACGGGTTTACTGGAAAGGAAAGACGTTTGTTTTAGTTAGCAATTCATGTTTACTCGTATTTGAAATTTAATTTACGGCAAAGGTTTCTGAGTCATTTTTATAGGGCTAGTTATTCTTGTTTAGAAAGTCATATTTCTATAAACTTTACTTTACGATAAAGGATTCTGTATAGTTTTAACAGTACCAATAGTTATTGTTTCCGAATTCGTATTTATTTAAATCTGTATTGAAAAATATTTTTGTTTGTTTGAACTTACACACTAAATTATGTTTGTTGTAGGTCAATGCTATAGCGTCCTTGAATCGTATATGTATGTAAGTAAAAGAAGTGATTTTTAACAGTCATTGTGTTTTTTTTTGGCGAAATTAATAATAATGTCAAGTTTAGTGAACCTAATGTAATTTCGATAAGTTTTTTTACAATTTAGTTCAACTCTTAATGTGACCTTTTACAAAAAGATGTGAATCTCTCACGAGTGTAATCATGCTTATATGAATGAATAGATATGCAGAGAAAATATAAATGTATCTTAAAGTATATTGTCGCGTGTTTTGGTTCGCGGCCAATAATTTTAATGTTCCGGGAAAGTGAAAACGCAATGTCTTTTAATTTAAGTTAAAAGACTTTATTTAATTACAAAAATGCACAATAATCCATTTAACACTTTCACTAATTTTAATTTTCACTATTAAAAATCTAACACTTGTCCATAAATTTCTTATCGCAATTGTCTTCTAAATCACTTCACTATTACGAAAACCACTTTTCTATTACTCGAACAATATCGCTTCCCACACACTATCGCAGTTCTTATCGCGGTTGAATGAATGATTCCCCCATTCATTCAGCTCGCCCTTATATAGGGTCTCTAATCATTCAACTCAGTTCTCGTACATTGGTGAATTAGCGGGAACATTCCAGCAGTGAATGAATGGAGCAGTGACTCACTTTCAGATGTTGTTCATGCTTGTTGGGTTCTCGTGGTTTCGAGTAAATTCGTTTTGTTGATGTTCTTCATTGTTGTGAAAACAATTGCGACAGTAGCTCGCAGAATTATTTGTACATGTAACAATATTATATGATTTAATAATATTTTTGCTAGTTAAGGTTAAGGTAAAATAGAGCCAAATTCCTTTTTTTTCATTAGAAATTGATATTGACTTAAACATTTAATACATTAATGTAAAGTTTGAATGTATTAACGATCAACAAGTTTTTGCTTTCGTCATTATTACGAAAAGACTAAATTTTTTTTTTTCTCGTACTCCGTAGATGTCAGTATATTTTCAATTATACGAGTACATTACAAATGATTTTATAAAATACTAGCAGACCCGGCGAACTCTGTTCCCCCTTAAAGGCAATATATAAGCCGATTCTCGAATTTAGTAAGTTAATTTTTTTCTTAGAAAAAAAAAATGAAGTACACTAATCATTTATTATTGTTTCTGCATTTCAGTACATAGGTTGCTCTTCACTTAAGTACCTTGTGATACACGACATTTTTTGTTTTCTTATCAGGCGCAAAAACAAACAACGCAGATGGTCTTCCAACTCGTGAACATGCCACATATAATTGACCATGGGAAAAACATGGATGTTCTAGATTCAAACCACAACCTTTTAAGGATTCGCCTTGTGATTTGTTGATGGTCATGGCAAATGCAAGACGGATCGGAAATTGAAGTCTTTTAAATTCAAACGGCAAATCGGTTGGGATCATCGGGATCCTCGGAATGAGAACTTCCTCACCTTTGAATTTTCCTTTCAGTGTCGTCGCGTAAATTACATTTTCCATCAATTTTCTAACCACCAAACGCGTACCGTTGCACAGTTTTGGTTGGTTTATGTTTCGAAGCATGATTACTACGGAGCCAACCTTTAGGCGTAAATTGTGCGGTGGTAAGCCAGGCACATCGAAGGAGTTTAAAAATTCAATTGGATAGTTGGTGGCTTCATCTTCATTTGTGACGCAGTCAATAGATTTGAATGAATGCATTGTTCCAATGATCTTATTTTGAATTATATAGTTCAGGTCGTCTACATCTTCATTCTTAGCCGCTAAAATTGCTCGCTCATTCAACCATTCATTATGTTTGTAGTTAGAAATTATAACAATGGCAATTTCACTTTACCACTAAGGCAGCATAATCCTGGCGTTTCTCCGGAAAACTTTGATGCGCCACAATACTTGCAAACAACGTCCATTTGCCCAATGCAAACGCTAGGATGCAAGCTGTAATCATTGCTGCAATCGTATCGAAACGCTGCTCGATTCAAATCAGCACTTGATAAATCTCTTGTTCTGCGTCGCAAATTATCTGTTTGTTGACCTCTGTTGTTCGCTCGACGATTTTGCATTGTCGACCGAGCCGTTTCACGGGCTGCCTCACTTTGCTCTTGTGATCGAGAAGCACGAAGTCGAGCCATACTAACGCGGCGCTGTTCACGTGCAATTTCTTGTTCTTCTTTTGTCCTTTCATTTGCAGTGTTTCGTATCCTTCTTGCATTACAGCTTTGTTGGGAAAGATTCGATCGTCTTGGTCGCGGCATTAGTAATTAAACTTCACTTCACTTCAATTCACCTAAATATTTATTTAAAAACTTAAATTTTCAACCATTCATTCATAGACAAAATTACTTAGCTTTTTGAGATAGGCAATGGCTCTATTATTACAGTATAATTGTTATTTATTTAATAGAAATAGTTTTAATATTGATTTCTTATAAAAATCAAATTATAATCCATACGTCCATTACATAGCTGTCATTTGTGTTTTGTTATTCCAAGTCTGATTCTTTTTTGTTATACCACGTTTTATAGTGACTGATGTTTTATGTCAAGTCACACGGGAACACTGTCGAGCGGAATAAATAGTATCCTATGTCCGTCTCCTGGCTCTAAGCTACCTCCTCACCAATTTTCAGCCATATCTGTAAAGCCATTCTTGAGTTATGAATAGTGTAACTAACACAACTTTCTTTTATATATGTAGATTTCAATATTCCAAGCTAACTGTATTTATTGTCACATATATAAACTGAGTGCCCAAACAAGTACATAGAAACAAATTCTCCGCACGTTTACTTATCATAAGTAAAATACTCTAGTCAATTTTGGGGTTTTTAAACTGTATATGCATGCATGCAATTTAAACCGTATAACGATATCTAGCCACCTAATAACAATAAATAAAGAAAAACATGAAAATGTTTTCTGATCTAATGTTTCTACAATCGTTGCAAAAATGTATACATTTTTCGCTTTGATTCCAGACACTCGATTTAGAAAAATATATATATATTTTTTTAAATCGGTATGTAGCTATGATGTTTTTGTTATTAACTTGCCGTTTTTTCTTCCTCTTTGCTTTTTTTTCGGTATATTAACGAAACAAAAGTGATATTAATTTATGATCATCATTTTCAATCTCAAAAAGCTTAAAAATTGGTTCAAATTAAATTCATTTACCAGCAATATCTTAGAAATTAATTATATACATTTTTAACTCTTAATTGAAAAATTTTTAAATGGAAGGATTTTTTTATATCATAAGTATAAATAATATTGCATTTGGGAAAAAATCATCGGGTTAGTTTAAATTTTAAAAGCACGTAGGCAAGAGTATTCAATATTTCATACATATAAAATAAAAAAATAAAATAATCCTTACTGAATATAGTTTGGCCAGGAAATTAAGTAAATCATTACTCCTCTTAACACATGATACTTTTTTGTCGTTACTCGCACCACCATTTTTTCGTTATTGTTATTTGATTATGTTTTGTTGAATTGTGATTGTATGATATTAAATGTAATTTGACGGTTATAAAAGTTTTTGTTTTAAAATTGCTGTACTACTATTATAAAAGGGATGTCTTTGATTACTGAATTGAAACTGTTCTCATTGTTGCTTTACACTGGTTTTATGTTCTATTGAATATATCACTTCTATACACGCTATGAATATAATAGCAGAAATTGTTTTTCTTTCAATCAAGATGTTTCATTTACACAGTCTATGTTGATCATATTTTCAAACATGAAATGTATATACCTAGTTTTATGAAAACGCTCAATTTTCGTTGAGAACGCAACAATAAATTCATGTTTTTCACGATATCAACTAAAGAAACTTTTCCGCGGGATTCCTGACATGTTATCATTATTTAAGTTATTATCAATTTTACATCATACGACTTTTCACATTCGGACGATATAATTTTATAAACATTATCTTTAAGTTCATTTTTGCAAACAAGTAAATTTATATTAGATTTAATTATTATGTAACACCACCTTCACCATAGACAGATATCAAATGCGAACCTCTTTTTTTACGAAATTTTCTCATTCGTGTGTGTGGATCGCCAAACACACTGACTACATATCCAATGCAAGGTCCTAATGTGGAAAACAGCAGACATTATCACTTGCAATCTCAACGACTAAACCGCAAAAGTTTTTATTTCCGTATAATTTAAGGGCGCGATTGAAGTCCCGACTGACTTTGATATATTTATAACTTCAAATAGACTGTTTTCCAAGTTACTTTCGTGATTTTTCAACAATCCCAAATGGTGCGGAATCGACACTTCATTGAACTTTTTCACCGACAATTTGGCTCACTTCAAGGATATTTTTCCCATTTAATTTGGTTTAGTGAAAACGACGGATTTAACTACGCCATCAAAAACAATTAAGAGCGAACTAACCTGCAAGCGATTGTGGGTTTGGCGCAGATTCAAGATCAATATCTGCTACTGAGCACTGAAGGAAGATACAAAGCCTGAAGGAAGATACGAAGCTTTTTGCTCATAGCAGTTGCATCCGAGTTCTACTCCGACTTCTAACTGTTAGTCGTGTTCAGGTTCATCCCGCTTAGTACCAAAATTTGCGCTAGGGTTCTCGCTCCCTAATCCACCTGCACGAAAAATCAAATTCAGGTTAGATACACGCAGAACCTCTCGGCATTATAAATAACTATACCTGATATAAAGCGTTGCAGGATCGAACTCGAAAACTGATTTAGTTTATACACTTTTCATTGAACGTTTTATAGTGTTTTGTAGAGCAATAACACCATAATAGTTCCACTTTAAATTCACACTTTGATGCGCACATCGAAAATCTTCACAGTATAGCGCGTTCTTCTTGCCTTCCCACAAATTTTTTCCCGACAAACGTCAAGTCGCGGTTCAGTGGCAGCGACTAGTTTTAAAGTTGTTCACCACCTTCGACGTCAGTGAAGTTGTAGTAGTTGAGCAGTCACATAAGCAAGCTGCTCGAAAAAGTTCCTATCCCCTATCCAAAATTTTAATGGCAGATTTAGAAAAAATATTTAATTACTTCCATTCATAATCGTAATTTGTAAAATAGTTTTTCTTCTTATTATCATTATTAAATGTAATTTTATATCAATTTCCCTTTATAGTAAATTTAAACGTTTCCCTTTAATTATATTCTTCATGAGATTTAACTTTCATTACTATTTAGAATCTTTCTCATTTTTCTTTACTTAATCAATTAAGAATTAGGATATAGGAACACTGATTTAATACAGCCCAACGGTGTATTATATCCTGGAATGTAAGCAAACCCGGCTGAGCTAACAGCTGATGCGATTTAGCGGTGCACGGGAAAAGAGAAGAACAAGAGGCGATTTGGACGGATCGAGGAGTCCGCTTCAAATCGCCAAGAAGTGATGTTTTGTTCAATCCTCTCGGTGCAAAGTTTCTCGTCACGAACAAATTCCATTTAAATGTGCATAGTGAAATAAATAAGTTCAATGGTGGACCTATGCGTTGAGTTCTATCTCTAGGTAAGGATTTAGTGTGATTAATAGAAGGGACCAAACTTTAGCAAAAAGGGAAATCTTGCCAAAAGATCGATTCTTATTGGATGTAGCGGAGACTTCTAAAATGTCATTCACTTCGACCGAGGACAAGTTCTGCATTTGCTACTCAGCAGTTTAAAGCGAAAGTACAAGCTCTTGTGGTGTGTTGAGTCTTACAGAGCCATTACATGACGTATTAAAATGGTTTTCTTGCACTTTTTACAAGTGCGTGGTGGGCGTTTTGGGGCGGACGTGCTGATAAGATAAACTCCGGGCAGCATGCAATAAAAATAATAAATGATGAACCAAGACCGGAATAGAATTTATTGCACGTCGTTGGCATGTAAATCTACGATGCTGTGGCGGCGATTGTGTTATTTGTTGCAAAACAAGTAGCGAGAATTGAACAACCTATGATGCTTGAGTGTGCTAGGTGAAGACTCGAATTCACTTGGCGCCATAATCATTGACTTGAACTATGAATTGTTGTGTCCCCATTTTGAAGGTTTTCTTTCATGTTAGTATAAACTCGAGAAATACTGCGACCGCTCAGTCAAGCTGGTGGTGTAACTCTTACAAGTGGGGAATGAGTGATGAAGTGATTGTCTTTAATGATCAATGATTCTATCCTGCGACAACTTGTCATTTTTGAACATTTGCCAAATTTTGAACTTTGCTCTAAATGATGCTTGCATTGCTTCCCACATTTGTAAAACTCGAAAAATGTTGAAGTTGTACCAAAATGATTAAAATTCAAATATACTTTAAATGTTTTGCTGCAGCGCTCCGATTGAGCAATTCAATTTACATGAAACAAACAAAAGTTACCCGAAATTGCGAGATCCCGCACCGAACAACGGTGCACGGATATTTAACACATGCATCAGCTGTATCCACACCACGCCTTTCTTGAATGAGCCGAACATCTTTCTTTTCACACTTCACAATCTTTGCTCATATCGTGCGTGAAATTATCCGAACGGGCGGAAAAGTGACGCACAATTAAAAATAGCGCAAGAAATCAGTGGACCGTCACCGTACGGACATTCATCCACCCAGTCGCCGTGTGTAAGCATTCAACAAGAACTGGTGAGTGATCGCTTTTAAGTCAATTTTACTGTAGAATATTATTGGAAGAAGTCCTTAGGCGAAGGCGTTCATATTCAAAATCGTTAATCCAGAAGCGAACTGCATTTTATTATATCGACGTGATTGGATTGGCGCGCTTGATTAAGAAAATAAATCGGTATCAACGGCCCGTGGGTTTTTCGCGTCTGCATCCCAAACTTGCTTCAGTTGCTTGCATTGGATGAATGGTTCATATTGTAGTTTTGGCTGAGGATAGGGTCTCTTCAAGATCAAGCATGGCACAGCAATGCAATTAGTGAGAAGGGAGTAGTTAACCATAATTTTATAATCTTGCCAAGTACATGTATTAGAGCGAAGCATTTGCTGGAGATTATCATTATAACTAGCCTTCAATTTTGTTAAAAAACCATTGTAATTTTGGTAATGCGTGGTTGTTTAGTCGTCAGATGCCGGAAGCGTTTATCTGCGTAAATGTGACGATGCCCGAATAAACTTATTTTTAAATGAAATGTAGTGGCGTTCTGACCACAGATTGCAAACATTTATATTTCAAATTGGTAAAAGTTAACTCTCAGGCAGTGAATCGCTAATTATACATTCGAATTGTATTTGTATTTTCTTTTTTCTATCACGGCATGAGGGGATCCAAGGAGATAAATGCTCAATTGTATAGGAATCAAAACGAAACCCGCAAAGGTATTACTAAAAATCATCCTGCGCCGTGTGGGAATTCTTGCGCAAGCTTCGATAGGGCCTTAAGTTCCTACTCTTCTTATGAAAATTACCATGGCTCGAATCTGCGCCACAATCACTTCTTGACAACGACATTTCATTTGGCAGAATTAGAAGCGAAGTGAAAGGGGTTTCAATGGTTTGTCCGCTGAAAAGGTATTATTGCCAAATTAATTGTCCTCACGTCTTTCTTAAAAATAGCTCGGAAGATAGCTAATATTTTTGTCCCTAAAAATCTTTAAGTTGTGCTAATATTTTTGTTGCTTTGCACTCCTAAAACAATATCTCAAGCATAAATTCGGGTTTGTAGAGTCTAGCTCGGAACCCGGTTAAAATCTTCATTAGGCTAAAGTGTTTGAATTTAACGAGAATAAATTTACGAGCGTTTTTCCTTTTGGCCAAAAAGCATACGTAGCATTTTCTAATTTACAAAATTTACATTTTTCAGCACTTCAGCGAATTTAAGAACAATTTCTATTAAATCTTTTGAAGCAAGAAAAATGATGTAAATATCGTCCATAATTGCGATTGTATTTCACTTTGACATAATTTAATGTCAGATCGAATATCGAAAAACTTGTAAGTCCTCTTTTGTTAATATTAGTTGCCATTGAATTCAAATGAATAAAATGAATTGTTAAACCCTATACCTTTCGGTCTTTCTATTTCGTTTTACCTGACCGGGTATAGGACCCGCAACGATGGCAGGCTTCTCCTATAACATGGGCTACCCATCGGGCGCGCGCCTCCAATTTTTGTTGGTAACAGGGGCTCTTGCCGGGTAGAGTGGCCTTCCGCTCACGTGCCCTTTTATGGTACAGGGTTATGTGATTTCATTGCATAACGCTATAGTATAAATCGGTTACGTTTGTATTTCTCATTTGAGGGAAAAAGTCGTACAATGTGCTTTTGTATAAGTTTTTCACTCAAACGGGAAATGCATGGCCACGTCTACGTTTGGATCTTGATTCGGTTGAAAGGGTGGGAGGGGCACCACCTCTATCTGGATGCCCCACTCTTATTTGTGGGCCATAAAGATCGTCGATAACGACGAAGTCTGCGCCAGTCCGTCCATTTTTGCTCGGCCCAATTTGTTCTTCGAACAAACATAGCAACCCTTAGTAGGTTACCTCGGCCTCGACACCAGTCGATCGGCATGTTGACCTTCGTGAATGCGAAATATTTTTGTAGTGGGTCCTTGTGCTAGGGGAAAAGAACCTGCCCCACGATCCTGCAACGTTATCCTGCCAGCGCATTCACACGTCCCCAGACAAGGCCAATCTCGGCGGATCTTAACATCCTCTTCCGTTAAGGCAGCAGACCATCGCTGCAGTCCTACACGGACATATCCAACCTAGTTTCACTACAAAGTAGGGTATATGGATCGGCCATTTGGCATCAGTGGCATATGGTGTCGGGATCTGTTGGTCGCGTCAGTCGCGTAGGGCGCCGAGAGCGAGGTTATCATATGTTTCTTTGATTAAATGGTTTTTAATTGATAATGTATAAATTTAGAGAGCCATTTGGTCCATTTAGTTTTAGTATTTCTATTGTTTGAAATTTGCTTTATATGCTTCGAATATTCGTAACGATTAGTATTGAATAAAACGCTTTTGATCATTAAATATTGAGTGCGCGGTAACAATTGAAAATCTATAAATTATGATTTATAGAAGGGAAATTAAAAAATAAAAGGGGAATACTTGTATACGAAACAGAAGACAAATATTGGTGAAGGGTTGCAAACAAATTGAAGTTTATTCACTTTGCATGTAAATCATTGAAAGTTGAAGCTAAGGCTTATAGCCTTAGTTACCATGGTTGAGTAAATAGTTGCTATTATGTTGTTTTGAGAATTTATTTAAGTATAAAAAAAATTAATAATATTGCGTAGTATCGTATAAATTCAAATAACTATTAAATTTTTTCTCAATACGATGAATTGAGTATTTATTAAATAGAAATTGTTATTAAATTATATCGAATTAGAAAAAAAAGCAGGAAAAATAAAACCATGAACTATTAAGTTAACCAAAATCATTCCTTTTCAATAGATAATCGTTCTTTTTCGGAAGGAAATGAAGGTGAGTATGCCGCCGAGGGGTTAGGATTTTTAAAAGTCAGTGACCGATCGATTTATTAGTTCGATTTGGTACGCAGTGTTTTAGCTTGGCTTGTTACTTTTAGTTAGAGTAGATTGATTTGGTTTTGGATTCGAGTAGTTTGTTTCTGGCACCACGTCGATTAATAATCGGCAACGCGTGGTTTTGATTGCCATTGCCTCTATCTTGTTTCTCTCTTTTGAACTGGACTCTGAAAGAGATGAAAATAGATTAACGTAGAGTATACTCGCTTGATAGAAGCTGCACTGGTGCATTAATCATCGGGCATATGATGGGGTGGCTGAGAAAATCGTAGTCGGACTTAGTCTGCTCGTGGAAGACATACGACTGAAACTCCTCTCCAGAAAAGCTAGCCTGCCAGAAGCAAGCTCATAGACTAAGAGTGTCCGGACTTATTAATCCGTTGGGTACAGCCCATTGCCACATTCCAAGACGTCGATTTTGATTTCCTATGGGAATTCCCAAATGAACAAGACGGACGAAGAGAAAATCATTGCAACATGGTTTCTCGTTTCGCTTCACTTTTTCTTTCTGTAGATTTTTTATGTAGGTGGTGCAGTACGGATGGAGGGCGATCTAAAAAGAACTCTGATCAGACTGAGGCTAGCGGGCCCAGGACTCCATGAGACTCACAACTATCTATTACCAAAGCTTACAGTAAAAGCTAGAAGTATTGTCTTCGTTCATGAACAACGTTCTCCAATGCTGCTATCCGAGCAACCAAAAATTGTTTTCGTCAGATGAGGCAAACCAATGTCCCTTGGTAGTACCACTGGCCATCATTCCTCGTCTATTCCAGCAAATACGTTTTTATAGTATTAATTCGTTCATTAAACATATTGTCGCGTGCTATGCTTGCGGCCGATAAGCTTAATGTCCCAGGAAAGTGAAAATGCACTGCCTTTTAAATTAAGTTAAAAGAGTTTGTTGATTAAGAATGCATAATCATTAATTTCACTATTTTACAAATTGCACTTTAATTTACTTTTGATTTGTCTATCAATTTATTTTGCAACTGTCTTCTAATAAAATATATCACAAAAATCTTTGATTTCACTACTAATCAATATCACCTTTAATTCGCGCTCTACTCTTATCGTCTGGTACTATATCCCCCATTCATTCAGCTTGGCTTTTTACAGGTTATTTAGTCATTCAATCCATTTCTCGTATATTGGCGAATGTTCTGACGAAAGCTACCAGGGATATTCGAGAAATTCTGAATACTCGCAGTGACATCACTTGTTTACTTTCGGATATTGATCATGGATCTACTTGGTCCATTCTTGTGCTTTCGAGTACATGCTTCTGACGTCATTCGTTTACTTTTCTCGGTTACTTCTTTTTAATCAATATTGACCATGATGTTATTAACAGTTGCGACAACAATTGCGGCAGTAGCTCGCAGAATAGTGTGGATATGTAACAATGTATTGAACTCCACCGTAGACGGTCCAAAGCCCGTTTGAGAAAGGAAGAGGGAACTTGTTGTTTCCCCAACCCATAGCTTCCATGATTCCTCATCCCAAACCCTCGAATTAAATGGTAGTAAATACTCTCGGGGTCGAACATTCGTTTTACTGGTTCCCCAATAATGGGACATTAAATGCACTATAGCTCTGCTGCTAAATCCTACTTACACCTCCTTTGTGGTGACGTACTTCCTGTCCCTGAAAAACCTTTAAATGTTTCGAAACCTGATGGGCCTCGGAATGAATTGGACTCACGGCAACGACCTCGCGAATGAAAAAAAGACTATGGTATTGGATTCTAGAATGTCAAATCGCTCAATTACCCTGGCGCTGTTAAGGACGTTTAACAACAGGCCAGTCAATATCAATTAAAAATACTGGCAACCCAGGAAACGAACTGGACTGAAAAAGACATTCAAGACATGAGATCGCAGACAATATTCAAAAGTGGGAAGCCTACTCGAAAACGAGAATTCAGAGTGGCCTTCATTATGGATAGGGAGTTTAAATCGCACGTTATTAATTTCAAGGCAATAAACGAACCGTTGTGTGCGGTCCGTATAAAAGCGAAATTCTTCACGATCTGACTGATTAATGTTCACGTCCCGACCGAAGAAAAGGACGAAGAAACGAAGGAAACGTTCTACAATCACTAGTTGACTCATTGCCTACAAACGACACAGAAATAATTCTGGGTGATTTCAACGCTAAAGTTGGCAATGAACTATTATATCTCATCGGGGAACGACTGGAGGATATAGCCTCCACGATGAAACAAATGAAAACGGCCAGCGTCTTATTGACTTTGCATGTAACAGAAATCTAGTCTTACGTTCGCCTTGCTTCCAACATTGACGCATTCATAAAATGACCTGGGTATCACCCGATGGCAACACACAACGCCAGATTGATCATGGTCTGATCCAACAACGTTGGGCCTTAATTATACTTGACGTCCATACATACTGAGGAGCCAGTTGTAACTCAGATCATTACTTGATCAAATTGACCTATTGATGTCGTATGTCAAAGGCAAATTCGGCGAAGGCCAGCCCCCTCCAAAAATTTGACATAGCAAAGCTCCAAATGGCGTCAGTGGCCAAAAGTTTCACGGCCACCCGCGACAACCAGCTGGCTCCCATCTTATCAGACGCATCGTTAAAGACGAGCAACTAGCTCTGGATGGAAGTTAATGCGGCTATTAAGACATTGGCAGAACAGACGATTCGACAACAAGCCCAGCGCAAGAGGAACGATTGGTTCGATGATGAGTGCCAGAATGCGTTAGATAAAAAGAATCAGCCGTACAAAGAATACGTAAGTGGGAAAACCAGGACGAAGAGGAACGCTGTGAAAATCTCAGAGAGTAACGAATAAGATAACTAGGATCAAGAAAAGAAAATACTTTGACGACCAATTGAGAAGTATAGATGTAAGT
Source organism: Odontomyia ornata (assembly GCA_963969285.1). NCBI lineage: Eukaryota > Metazoa > Arthropoda > Insecta > Diptera > Stratiomyidae > Odontomyia > Odontomyia ornata. Next base: position 307,275,216 of record OZ017741.1, read on the forward strand.
CTAGCGAGCAACAACACAAGACAAAAAAAAACGACGAAAAATACAGCTCGCAAATCAAATATTTTATTCAGTTTTGACAATCTTGAAGACCAGCTGCATACACAGGAGAACAAAGCTCCAAGTATACAAATCTATGATAAGACCTGTGTTATGTTATGGGTGTGAAACATGGACCCTAACCCAAGCATCCGCAAATATATTGAATGCCTTTGAGTGACGAGTCCTGAGGCGAATAATCGGAGCGAAGCTAGACGGGGACCAATGGCGAATTCAATACAACCATGTGCTGTATGAAATTTTTGACAAACCGGAGGTTACAGCGATTGTAAGACTACGGAAGCTGCAATGGGCTGGACACATGAATCGTATGGACGAACAACGGATACCCAAGAAGGTATTCGTTTGGAGAACTGAAGGCCGGAGACCAGTGGGGAAACCGAGGAAACGCTGCCCTGACTCTGTCGACAAAGACAGTTCATCGCTGCTCGGATTTCGAAATTGGAGGACGCGATCAATGGAACAAGACAGGAAGCGAAGGCCCGAGAGGGGCTGTAGTGCTAAACAGAAGAAGAACAATACAAGTATATTGAGACTGTATTCTAGTTTCCACTGTTTTATGAACAGTAATTAAAAAAATTCTTGTGCACAGTACGAAAAATAAAAAAAAATAAACAAACAAATAAAAATAAATTCGGTCATTCGTGAGGTAATCACAATTAATTTTCATAATAACGTTTCAAGCTTATTTTCTTTGATTGAAAATTAATGACTTACATAAAATAAGATAAACTCGGTAACAATAATATTGTCAACTTAACGCTTCAAAACCATTTAAAATCTGACCACAAGTTGAATTCTTTGTTGACATTAATGGATATCCGCGTGTTTCACATTAAATTATCATCTATTTCTTTCAAAACCACCCCCATCCCTTATGTTTTCTAGCACAAAGAATTCTTACAACACTTTTATTTTCTTCCATGAAAAGCTTTCGCATCCACAGCCAACATGCAGAAGAAATGCATGCCATGCGCAGTATCGAATTGGTGTACAGTGGTATCAATGATGTTTCCCTTGGCAATGGTCAGGTCAGTTCTTGGCAGCTCCTTTCACAGGAAATGTGCTCATGTTCATCACGAGCGTCGCTCCTGACTCGAATATTTAACAAAGAAGAACGGGTTACATGCAACTCCAACACCGGAAGTAGATTTCCAAGTACTATCGATTTTTTTTGAATTATTAAATTTGGCTAGATTAAAAAAATAAATTTAATCTTAGTAAAAGATGAAAGTCGGAAGTGAACCATCCTAATGATGGGTGGTAGGTTGTTTCTTGTTGGTTATGCCTTCCCTTTTTTTATCACAACCTAACATAGCTACCCTTTTCATAGAAGTGATATATCGAAAACTTTGCATTTGTAATGTGTTAGAATTTTTGCAAAAAAAAAAAAAAAATTGACATGCGCTTTGTTTGCTGTGTTGGTAATTTTTGAGTAAATTACATAATAAATGTTTTGTTCATTCATTCCTAACAAAATATCGAAGACCTTGAACATTTTTTGGCGATTATATAGACACGTGTTCAGCAAGAAGGCTTTGGTTGCAATAAAATTCTGACATTATACTCGTAGATGGAGAGTTATATAGTACTCGGGTGTTTTAGAACAGCTCACTACACTATGCTACAGACTGTACATAATTTCAATTGAAGCCTTGACCGCAAAAAGGAAGTAGCTCGGTCTTGCAGGAGTTGGTCTTGTTTAACTTTTTGCGCTGAGAAAGATGTGTTTTAGCTCCACGAATAAGATAGTAAATGTAAGTCCAAACTCCCACAGGATTAAGCTACCTCCTTTTAGCAGCAATCCTTCAGTTGGTGAGCTTATGTATTTGTCCTTCTAGAATGTTCGTTGAATGAATTTAGAATGGCATAGTAAGAAGAACAATATGAATGATACGAAAAGGATTGATTTTTATATTCAAACGATTTTCCTTATTGAAATGCAGCACTAGATGTCAAATCCTTGACATTTGCAATGAAATTGGTTTCATGCTTCTATAGCTTCTACTCTTCTGACAACCAGGAAGAGTAATGTTATACACGTGTACAGTAGGTTTATTGTATGCACTTTCATGGAGCGATGAGTTTGGGCTTGTTTGGTTACATGCAGGTAGTTGAAAGTTTCTTTCTGTGATTCTTATCTAAAAGAAATTACTATATTAAATACGAATTCTCTTTAGTGTTTTAATGGTAGACAAAGAGGTCTGAAGCATGTTCCTGTTTCTACAATTCATCAGCTGTAAAAAGTTCTCTTATAAGAGATTCCTTCTAGCAACGTGTCTTGACTTGATCAACAACTAAGTATTACCACATTTCATTAAAATAATCAACATCATGCAACAGTTTTGGGAGGCATATTAAAAGACTGCAGCGATGGTCTGCTGCCTCGGCGAGCGAAGAACGTTTTTCATATTCTTAAAAGTGGTGATCCTTCTTCTGTGTCCAATTATCATCATATTTCCTGTTTTCCGAAATTACTCGAGCGTCTGGTACATAACCGGCTTTCAGTTTCGTTGACCCCTACCTGTCGAAGGAACAACATGGGTTTCTCAAAGGTCGTTCTACGACCTCAAATTTAATTGAACTCATCGATTACATTGCTAAGGCCCGAAACAATCGATTGCAGGTTGATGTCATCTTCACTGACTTCTCGAAGACGTTTGCCATGGTCAACCATCAACTTCTCTGTTACGAACTGAAAGCTTTTGGGGTTGCTGGGCCTCTCTTATCATGGATGGACTCCTACCTGTCTTCTCGTATATATTGTGTAAGTTACTATGGAACTACCTCTATTCCATTTTATCCGTCCTCTGGTGTTCCTCAAGGTTCGATTTTAGGTCCCCTCCTATTCCTATTGTTTATAAATGATCTTACTTCGGTTATCGCCTCTAATTGCCTGCTTTATGCGGATGATTTCAAAGTATTTCGAGCTATCAGGTTTGTACAAGATAGTCAATATCTTCAGATGGACCTGATTGCACTAAGTAACTGGTGTTCGTCTAATTACCTCTGTCTTAATGTTGCCAAATGCTATAATCTAAATCAATCTTCACTGACTTTCACCTATATGTTAAATGAAGTCCCACTCGCTGCTGTGAACTCTGCTGCTCTCGGTGTTACTTTTGGTCCTAAGCTCAATTTTGATGCGCACATTCTAATCGCGACTCCTAGGGCCTCGAAAATATTGGGACTTATTTTCAGGTATGCTTATAAATTTGACAATATATCTACCCCCGTCAGCCTGGTGACCACGTGCGCACTCAAGAGTATCTCGTCTTTACCATGTATACTTACGGCCTCCAATTAAGAGTGGGGCATCCAGGTGGCAGCGCCCCCTGCATTCGGTTCAACATCCATTGTACATGCGGCGATAAATTTTCCATTTAAATGAAAAACTCATACAAACATAAAATGCATGAATTTTTCCTTTAAATGAAAACTATTAACGTTTAAAATTTACGTTAAAGTCTTATATGATGGAATCACATAACGGTTTAGCATAAATAGGAAACTCAAGGCCGAAGGGCCACTCTACTCTGCAAGAGCACCCGTACCGACAAAAAAAATGGGGTGAGATCACCCGATGGCTAGCTCATGAGTGAAGGGGCCAGCCAACATGGCAGGTCCCATACCCGGTCAGGGTTTCAACTAAATGAAAAGACCGAACGTACAATGAAATTATCTGTTCATTTTCTTCTCTATATAATAACTTGCAAATAAATTATTTTATTTTGAGACAATTCGCTTATTCACTAATTGATAGATTAAAATTGCGTAAACTCATTGTACTAGCTTAAGTTACATAATTTCTGCATGCTTCAGACCTTAAAATTCAGTCCATATAAATGTCAGAGGTAGGTACAAAATTATTATCTACCGTGTGCTGTTTATTAGTGCATTCCATTTTGGTAGTAAAGTGTCTGCATTATTACTGCTTGGTGAATCTTTAGATCATCGTTATAATTACACTATCTTTTTTGCTGTTTCTGCTGAATTCATCGAACGTCACAATAGGAAATAATTTTGCACATCCTTAAAACAACTTTAAGATATTATTTCATACAATTCCAATTTTCGCAAACAATTGTTCCCATACGAAAGAGCATAAGTGTATTCCTCAAGAATACGAGTATATCAAAAATCCATACACAGGATTGTTGATAAAAATTTCATTTTCCTATATACTTCATTTTCATATTTCAATCACACGATTCCCGTTAATCAGCTTAGCCAATAATTTTTATTTGTTTGAAATTCACTGATCAACTGAGTAAGTATTTGTAAAAAAGTATAAATGCGAGCATGAATAATATTACTTAAAATGCAGCTCACTTAAAAATCACATGGTTTGCAATATAGAAATATATGCGTGTATGATATACTTAAATCATTTAATCAATGAACAAATGAAATTTAGGCATTTGTTCGTCCTCCAACAAGCGCTCGTTGATGGGGTGGGTAAGTCCTGCAAATACTCGAAACTTCCTTTAAAGTCCGGTTAATTTTGCTATTGTATGTTAGGAATAGTTGTTTTATATTAAATTCTTGAAACTGTTCACAATATTTGATCTAAATAAATTTTGCCAGTATGCTAGGCAGCCCATTCCTTTTAAAACAGTTCATTCCATTCACATGTTCATACGATTTATTATTCAAAACACATTCAACTTCTGAGCATATCAATTTGAACTTTTCAATTTACGCATCCGGCATATCTCCTCAAAGAACAAGCACTGTTATGTTATTTCCATTTAGTAATATGTGATAAAGCTTTGATATTTGCCTCCCTTCAGAAGCGTATTTGTATTCAGTTACATCATTTCCTTATCATTTTTCATTGTAATGTGAATCCAGGATCCAATACATTTGTTGAAAAAGTTAAAATAAGCATTGTTTTCCAGATCGGGAAATACAGAGAAATCTGCCATAAACATTTCTTTTAAGGGGTCCGTACATCCAAATGTTAACAAGTTGGGTAGACAGACCTATGCTCATGTCAGAAGGGTTTTGTACTCAACTTACAAAATGCAGTAACCAGCAACGAATAAAATCAAGAAACATGTCAAAGACGATTTGATTGAAGAAAATGTGAAATTCGAGGATCATACTATCATTAACAAAGTTGAAAGAATTGTGACTTCTGAGGTATTTACTTATACCCATAGATATCTCCCTTGATAATTTTTCCAGATTTGTTAGAAACACATTTTTCATGTATTTCCCCCCCTCTCTGTGCCCCCACTGAAGCAAAAACGGTCAGTTTAAGAACTGTTTTGAAAAGTTCTCATAGAGAACTTTCATTTGATATTCATATCGGCTACCTTTCATGAAATTTTTTTCAGGGCCCACTCCGCTGTACTGTAATCATCGATTCATGGCCTATTTTTTCGAATCCTAGAATGGTTACAAAGCCCTTTTGCTAGGAGCTCTCTCCTGCCTCTTCGACTTGTTTCAATTGTATGCACTCATTTTCATGATACTTATCATTCCTCAAATTTTCATGCAAATCCTAGCAAAGCTGTAGTGTCTAAATCGATAAAAAGCGCATATGGCTCCATAGCCATATGTTTCCATAGTAATACAGGGCATATTGTTCCATAGTGATACAGGAAAATTCAAATCGCTATAACTTCATTAAATACTATTCGATCTTCATGAAACTTTCAGAAAAGATCAATCTTATAGAAAGTCATCTGTTTGCTAAATTTTATTGAATTTAAGGGTACCGTTTGGATTTTATTTAAGAAAACATAAAATCGATAAATCATACTATTACTAACAAAGTTGAGTGAATTTCGACTTCTCATGTATTTGTTGTTGTTGTACTCATTAAGGCCTACATTCATGATTTTTTTCAGATTTTTCGGATGGAAGGTGTCCAATCGCGAGGGGGGGGGTACGCGAAAAGTTCGTACATTTCCCCTCCCCCTGCCCCCCTCGGTACTCAGGAGGCAATTTTAAGACTTGGTTTGAAAAGATCTCATTGAGACCTTTCCAATGACACCCTACTCGACTACCAATGGTGAAAAATTTTTTTTGAGGGGCAACCTCCCTATAGGAGGAGACCCCCCTTAAACCCCTTTGAAAAATTTTTCCACCCTTGAACTTTCAAGAGGTCACCACTTCTGACCTTTTCACAAAGTTTCATGGCTGTAGCCTCTATAGTTTCGGAGAAAAAGTGCTGTGACATACAGACGGACGGACGGACGGACGGACGGACGGACGGACGGACAGACGGACACAGGTCGTGATTGCAATAGGGTTTTGTATTTTAGTACAAAACCCTAAAAATGGTATCATTATAGGATCACTTGTGTATCTTTCTGTTACAGCCGATTCGCTTCGAATGTATTGCCTTTGAATGAACACATAGATATGGCAGTGTTTGTTGTACTATGGTATGCGCGAGCACACTGATCGCTGTCGTGTAACCTCACTTTGGGGATTCCCACAAGTTACATCAGCTACGGGCGCGAGGAAGCTTACCAATAGACGAAAGAATGAAATTGTCGAACCGATACACTCCGCAATCCGTTCTTCCACTCGTTTATTATGTTTTACGAGTATATGTCTGTGGTCAGTCTGGATGGGTGCAAAAATATTTTGGGGCAGCAAAAACAGGCTCGCTATCAATGGTTTTCTCGAGGTTTTCGATGGCGAAAACCACGATTGAAAATTCGCACAATTCAAATCGTACCGCTTCGCGTTCGCACTCAACTCCTAAGATTAATAAGAACTGGATGGGCTAAGCTCATATAAAATGCATGAGAGAGCATGCGACCGGTTTCTGCTCTCTTCCAAGTGAACAGTCTGTCATTACCTCCCCGTGTGCCTCTTGCTGGTCACTTTCTTGTTCCAAAAGCTGACTAGGTGTGAACAGACTGTCAAGTTGACTGATGCAAATTGGACGCCAAATTGGCCAATTTGCAAGTTTCGTCGCGAATTTATTCCGATATTAAAACTGTGGAAAGTGTTCGCGATCTAAATTCGCTCCAAGTGTTTAAACATTCGATTGGAGTTTGTGATTCAAGTTACTTTAACGTGTGACACTGTGTTATTAACTTAGAACTTCAAAATGAAATGTGTAGTGCCTTCGTGAAAAAATCATAGTGGAAAAGGATCTGAACGTGTTTCCTTTCACAAGTTAGTAGTTAATATATTAATGTTTTGCATGTTTTTCATACAATGCTGAAGGTTTTTCAAATAGAAAGCAAATTTTTGGTATTGTATGAAAATTTGTTTACATTGAGCAGCAGCCATGTTTGCTTGTGCAATTTGGCTCTCTCTAAGGTTGTAAACAAGAGCGTAGCAGTAGGAAAAGTGGTCGCAGGGGTTGTTGCAACCATATTGTCACGTGGTTGTCCACTCCAGTATTATTTAATTACTCAATGCTCAACTCCCTTCGCATTGCGGAAAAAATATGACTCAAAACGGATTGCAAACAATGATGATGACAGCGGCGATAAGAATTTTCTGTAGTAACGAAAATACTAGTTCACAAATGCACTTTGCTATAGCAAAACTTTCAAATTATGCGCTAAATCGAGTTGTCAATGCCCCGATTAGCAAAATTTCTTTTTTCCTCAAATTTTGACCGTTCTTGGCTCGGCTTTGAGGTTGATGAATGATGGTCAGGGAAAAATTCTTCACGCCGAGCGCAATAGGACACGACCGAAAAAACATTAGAACACACTTTTATCTCGTATTGTTTTAGAATTATCGTAAAATCGATTTGACGTCTCGTTTCGGATTTTTATCCCAAACATGCACGAAATGAAAAAAAATCCTCAGAGCAATAAGAAATGGAGGGGCTATGCGCAAGATAACTTCCTAAAAAAACACCCCCACCGACTATTAGAACAAGAGTTAAGTTTGAAAGTCTAGGTTATATATATTTCCATAGGATAATATTAGAATAAGGTAAAAATTTTTGATGAAATTTCATTAGAATTACGTTCATACACTTTTAGATAGTCAAAATTTTGTTGTGTTCCTGTATTATATTTGAAAAGTCTTGGCTTATTTTTTCTCCTTTCAAATTAACGAATCATGCATATTAATTTTCTATTTATAAAATTTGGTGTCGTCTGTGTCAAATTTTTAGATTTTTTTTGTTTAATTTTAAAGTTTCATTTGTTTTTGTAAAGTTTATAACGATTGATTAGATAAAGCACTTTTGCATTTGGAAAAAAAGAAACCAATCTTGTGTAGGAAAGATTTCACCAATGTCTTATTTTGTTGACAGATAAATAGATAACGTGAAACTGAGTTTTGTATAAAATTAATAATACCACCCTCCTCCTATTTCAATCGGGCTTGGGACACGACTTTGGCGGAGTTAAGGCTTTCGTTGAGCAGCGATTTGAAATTCAATATTAGAAACTCTTATCTGCCATCTTTACAATAAAATATTTTTGGCTTCAATCTATATTATATCTATTTATGCAAGTATTCTATTTATACGGTACACAAAAATGAAGCAAAATGTGATTTTGATTGAATTGTTTAAAAAAGCCTTAATCAATCAATTTTTCCTAGTGCACTGTTGTACTTGGAGCACGAGCCAAGATCAATTTTGACGTTGAGGCACGAAAGAGAGTCCAAGAGAGCCAACTCGTACCAGTTTGACAGCCCGACATGAAATGTCGCTCTCATCTCTTCCCTTTTTCTTTGTATGGGACTGTCCCCTTTCATTTTCTTATTGCTCTGAAGAAAAATCACAAGATTTGTGAGGGCAAGCACAGTTGCCCTTTCGAAGCAAACTCGTTGCTTATCTCGACGAGACTCTCGCTTGCCGGCAAAGGAGGTTTTCTCAGCGAGCCCCTTGAATAGCGGCAACGGTGGTTTTTTTCTACGTGTTAAAACTGCTATTCTTTGCTAAATTGCAGTGCAAAGGGGTTGCTGTCATCGATTTTTTTCGTAATTTTTATTTAATTTGTTTTTTTTTTTAAATTGTTTCGTTGGGAAGCAAATCTTCAGGTAATGATAGTAATGGTAGTGGAGGGTTGTTACGGGAAATGGTGTTTTCTCCGCAAATAATTTCGCCTAGGTGACTGCTTGATTACTACATAGTCCAGAGTTGTAGAGAATCTAATTCTGTGGCATTTTAGTCTGTGTGGAGCTATGGGTTGGAGCACACTCCGCTTGCGCAGCAGCTTCCAAGTTCAAACCCAGCTGTGATGGGTACTAATTAAAAAATTAGGTAATAATCACATGGTTTAGCGTGATATTGATCATATCACCTAGAATTCTGTGAAAGCCATGGAATAAGATACCCTAACAATAAAATCTCAACGCCAAGATTCGGATTCGGACTGTTGTGCTATGAATTATTATTATTAATTCTATGACATGAATGGCACTCATTAAGGTTTTATGGTCAGTATTACACTTGATCAGTTAATTATCATCTGATTTTGAATCAATACTCATTACACTTCGGTAAGCTCAGTCCAACAGAAGAAACAAGTATGTACTTACGGAACAGCTATAAGGTACATCCATATTTTACATGAGTAAAGTGAAACCCAACGGAAGGGAAACAGTTTCAAAAGGATAGCTAATAAAGGATAGACAGAGATGCAAATCCAGAGTCAATTTGACAAATCGGCGGTTTTATTGAAATTGCATCAAGTTGTATTGAAAACGCAGCTTAACAATGAAATTTATTGAGAAATTATCACAACAATCGCCTGCCAGTACAAATCGCTCGCCAAACATGTTTTACTATTTTGAAATAATTATTGTGTCGCGTAAAACGATAAAGAATTACATGTGTTGTGAAAATCTTATTTACATTGCGCTGCAAGTGTTTCAGGTGAATGTTCATTTAAGAGTTTCAAAAAATTGATCAAATCAGCATTCCCACTGATATCAAACACCGCGTGTAACAAATACAATTCAGATTTTAACACCCCAGAAGGAGAAAATTGCTGTTCTTATAATACTTGTTCTGTAATTCAACATATTAAGGTTATCAAAGAGGCTATACCAGAAATAGAATTTCTCGCAGTTAAAAATTTCGCAACAAAGAAATCAACTGCCCAAAATAAAAATGTGCCTATTTACCTAGTCCAGATTTCCAATAAAAGCAGCCTAAGTGCCCTTCAACAAAAAAGATACTTGAACTTCCGAGTGGTGAGGTGGGAGCATCTCCAAAAGAGAGAGGTCAACCAGTGCTATAGGTGGCAAAGATTCGGATGCCAATCGTGCTATGAAATACAGATGTGTAAATTGTCCATGCCCCTTGCGTGTGCAAATTAGCTCAGACGGAGCCAAAAAAAAAAACTATAAAGTGTGAACTGCTATGTCTTTGGTCATCCAGCATCATACCGAGGATGCCCCCGATATTAAGACGTAAAAGTTAAAGTTATTCCAGTACAAATGTATGTACACCGCAGTGTGACACCTTCCAACTTTGTCAAACCTGGGGTTTGATTTGCACTCGTCACTAGAGGACCAGCAGACAACAATGTAAAGAAGGTAAATAGTTTAAGTAGGAATAATGAGCTGCTTATCAAAATCGATCAACAACTTGAGTCATTTTAGACAAGTAGTAACAAACAAGATGAAAAAATTAGTTGCGTTTTTCAACGTTTAGGTCAACATGTCCCCAAATAACTTGCCATCTAGTCACATCACTACGGATTGACTTCGTCTCATCTCGATCAACATCAACTCCATTGTGAGTCTACATCGACGTGACTGTTTCCTGGAATCCCTCGTCAAGCAAAAGCCTGACACTATGCTTCTCACTGAAATCAACCTCAATTCATGGCACTCCATGACATCAAAGAATTTTGAATTCATAAGAAATTATAGGGTAAATGATGATGGGGGAGATGGCACCGGGTTATTGGTTAGATGATTCTATTCTTTCCAAAATATTGTAGTTATCAAGCAGTCGGCCTGGACAAACTGCTCGAGGGACCTTCACTAAAAGAAGCTTGTTCAAAAGTTGATCAATTCGATGTCCCGAGTGTTGATGCGAAAAGTCTACAACATACCTGTGTAGACCCGTTGCAAGTGAGGTATTCTATGTTAGTATACCGACATCAGCTGGTACAGCAACGATATCAAATAAACAATTTCATAATAATAGTAACACAATAAATGCTGAACAATCAAATACGCAAATTAATAATATTAGCAATATTAACCCGAAATCAACACCACCACCATCACCGCTACCATCATCGTTGAAAAGTTTCTCAGATCCCTACTCAATGAAGCATACAAGAAAGTCTCAATTAACTAATAATAATGTTGAGATCAAAAAAATCTCAAATTTACTTGTCCCAGTTAGCTTTAAAAGGGATCATAATAACTTGGAATTGAATTTCTAAGTCGGTTCAGAAAATCGTTAGCATAAATATCCAAATCAGATTTAGAAGAACTTATTCTTGAGAAGGTTGTAGAAGCGATGATATATCGAAATGAGTTAACTTATATGCGGGAATTGATTGAAAAACATGAAATACTCGTATACTATAGTATGATAAAAAAGTAAATACATTACTCGAAACAATCAAATCGACTTCAACCGGTTTGAAATTACCGAAAAATGTATTCGTATTATTTCATTAGATTTCCCTAACATTTGACATATACGAGTATGTCAACGAAAGGCAATGTATGAAGAATCAAAAGATTGTTACGATCAAGCATATCAATTACTAGATCTGTTTATGAAAAGGGGAGAAACGAGTGCGTTAATCACAAAGCGTAAAATTGCTCTGATTAATTCAAGGGTTCTAACCTCGATGCAATAAGTAAAGCATGCTGCTATTTACCTAAGTTTGTTTCTGACCAGCACTGCTTGGCCTTTCACACCTGATATGGGCCATGGTAGCATTATTTGCATTTCAATCTGGTTGGGACGGTGTGTGGGGACACCGCCACCATCTGGATGCTCCACTCTCATTTCTGGGCCGTGATTTTTCGCCACAAGGACGAAATCGACTTGAGCATTGTGCGCAGTTAATGAGTTATTTGTCGTCGCTTTTCTGTTTGTGATCCCTTTCGGTAGGTTATTTCAGCCATTGTCACCCTTCCGATATGGGAAAAGAATCTGCTCCACGACACCGCAAAGCTTGCTTGACAGGGCATTCACGCGTGCTCAGGTAAGGCCAATTCAGCTGAGCACTGATTTCTCACTGATTGCCAGTAGCAATATCCTCATTCTCATGATGGCAACTCCTGCTAAATGGTTCCTTATGACAGGAATCTAACTAACGATGAAATAGATATCTATTTGTCGAAGTTAGAGAAGTTGATGTTGGAAACGATTGAGAAAGAAGTTCCCAAGATTAAACATCGAAACAATATGGAAGGATATGAAACACCAACCATCGCAAGGTTTAAAAAATTGAAAAGCCTTCATCTCACAAACGTCAACAATATCTATTAGCGATTTTCGTACTGCAACCATCCCTCGTTGGCTTTGTTGAAATCACACCTGAAGAATCTCGGGAACTTAATCCGGTCATACTTCAAGAGTTAGGTCAGCAATCAACGGATGGAAAAATTGAGGGGTATTAGCCAACAGGACCTAAATGGCGCTTCCACGAAAGTGAATAGCTTATTCCGTAAGAAATTTCGAGTGAAGGTATCGAATCTTGAAGTCGCTAGTGATCAGGTAAATCTTCTTGATAGGGCTGGTATCGAAATCGAAAGTACGAGTCCGGATAGAAATGGAAACGAGATTATATGCGATCGATTGCAGAAACTTGCCCTGATTGGAACAAGTTTTGAATTGGTTCATCCACCAAAGGGAATCAAATATTTTTAGAGGTCGTTTCCGATGTCAAATCAAGCCTGAACGGCCAATCAATTCTTCATTTCAATGAAACATCAACATCTGACATCATACCGTGCTTGAATCTTGTTGATTATTTCGTCAGCTATAAAGACTTGTGTTTCATATTTGGCAGGATAAACAACAAGAAATAATGTGTTATTGACGGTATTCTAAATATAGTTCTGAGACATTTGCCTGAGTTCGCTATTAGGAACTATTGCATATTGCGAGGTATTTTCGATCTTGACCAAAGGAAAGGAATCTTCGTGCGTTAAAACTATCAGCTACAGCCTAATATCAGAAGCTGTTTGAAGTGATACTAAACAAAACATTAAACGCCCACATTGAGAAATATGAGTTGATGCCGAATTTCCAATTTGGATAAATTGATCAAAAGGTCAAAGTTATCTTTGACAAGATCTTGGTTAGGCTAGTATTGACGTACGGATGTCAGATATGGTACAACCAGAGTGCTAGTACTATGGAAAGATTAAGAGTTTTCGAAAGGAAATGTCTTCCTGTATGTAGTGGTTTGTGCAGAAAGCCTGAGACGGATTGGAAACATCATATAATGAAAAGAAGAATTTATCGAATCGATAAAGAGATCTGTAACTGTGAGTAAAAACGCCTGGATTTCACAGTCATCCTATCCTACAAACGGGTATATTGAGACTTGTCTTCCCCCAGAAGTATTCGCGTATTCCGAAAGACATTGGTATGTTTTAAATTCTGAAGGTGTTTTGGTGATATATCACATACCTAGATGGACCACCGTTGAGAACATAGAATATCCTCCGAATTTGAGTTCATGAGACAAACCAGTCCAATGGAGATACCCTTTGCTAGTTTTGTGAGGCTGGTCGCGCTGGGGCGGAGCAATCTAGCTATTGGTGGCTGAACGATAATGTCTAAATTAATTGTGTCTATTTTTTTGTTGTATGTTTTTCGTTAATTAGTTTAGATATTCAGTTCATCACTGCTATATTTGGTGGTGTTGTAGTTTGTTTATGTTAAAAAATAAGAGACAGGTTTCAATATTTAGGAAAGGTATATGTTATGTTTATTATATAAGGATTAGAAATAAGGTTTACCGTTTAGGTTAGAAATATTGTGATAGCATTGTATTAGTATAAGATAAAGTTTTTAATTGAATTTGATTAGAATTATGTCATCGCATATTAGATGTACGATGAAAGGTCATTATTGTGTCAATATTATAATTAATTTGTGAATAATGTTGGTTGAGTATTGCTTCTTCATTGGATTGAATCACAAAATATAACTAATTTTAGTTAAGTTGAATTTGATCATGTTTTTTGACTAAACATTATTGATTAAAAATGTATAAATTTAGAGAGCCACGTAGTAAGCCAGTAGTTCACACATGCAAACTCTTCAAGGAGCTTCCGAGAAAAGAGTTTTCCACACAGGATAGCGAATGAACATAGACTTTTGCTGATAAGTCAGCCCGAAAAGCCGAAACATTACACATTCTTGAAGGAATTTCGTGTGGAACAGTGTCAGTCCATTCGACAGTACAAATGCAAACAGCAAAGGTCGTTCGTTTATTTCATTTATCACTATATTAGCCAGTGGTGCCGACGGCCCATCATCAAGCACGGCGGGACCTTCAATTACAGTGCGGACAATTATTGCACGAAATATGACGAGACAACTGGTATCCGCCCGGATGGAGATGAATGCGACTTTCTACATCGCACAGATGGCGATACAGAGCGACGATACCATTTGAGATATTACAAAACATGAAGGTGCGTACCTGATACAGATGTATGCGCGTATCGCGTTAAAAGTAGTCATCATTGTGCTTGTGCATATGGCATCCATGATCAAAAGCCACTACGTTTATGTAGATAAGGCTATGCTTGCCTTCAATATCACAATAGTAAAGATGAACGACGAAGCCCTCAGAAATTCAGTTATAGACCGACACCAGAGCGTATGAACTACCAAGCGAGTTCACATAGAACAAATTCCCAACCTAACGGTATTCAACCTTCAAATATCAATTTGAGTATGCATAAGCGTTCGCAAAGGCTTTCATGGGGAAATGTAAGAAAGAGATTGAATCGGCAAATATTGCCCTGCATAGGCGCTTGAATGGAATGCAAGACGATGAGCTTTCATTTTGATCAGATGGGCAAAAGATTCCCCTTTCATTAAGTGAACGTAAATGAAAATACAACCGCAAACCGATTTTCTGCGTGAAAGCTTAGTCGTAAGTAGATAGCGCTTTTACGTTTTATCACAAATGGTAGCATATGATGATAAACGCGCTCTCTATCTTGTGCAACGTTATTACTTGTTTCATTCAAACATTTTCTCTCTCTCTCTTTTAATTTGGCTGGTGAAATTGCTTGTTAGGCTATATGTGCTCTGCCGACACCATGTTCAAATGTAAAACACGGTAAAGAATGGGGCAAGCCACCCAATTGGCGACAAGTGTCAGTATTGGCATACAAAGAATGAGCAACAATTCCATCCTGAAATTTATAAATCTACAAAATGCAATGATGTAGAGGGTTTTGCATTAGGGACAAACAACAACAAAGTTGACGAACCTGCTCTGGCCTCTGCCTTAACCCTATACAATAGACAGGCTATTGTCCACGTAGCGTTTTCTGTGCTCTTGCATACGTTGAATAGGAGAAACCTAGAGAATTATATGAACCATCGATGAATTTAGTCCTTGGCGATATTATATCCAGATCATTGCCAGATATCAATAAAAAGGACAAACATACATAAATTCTTCACAATGGTAGTGGTGAGACCTGTGAGTTGGCAAGTATATCGGCAATAGGACCAAATCATTCAAATAGTAAGGCGCCTGGCGCAGAATTATCTAACAAGAGTACTATCTACATGAATCCATCAACAAATGGCAATTCCACGAATAGTAATTCGACGCAAGTCACTAACTGTAATTCAATATCATAATTGTTGGACTTTACGACAGATTTACTTTCAAAACAGTTTATAGAAAGGGATACATATTCGACAATCATGAACTCACTTGACAAGGAGCCAAGGAAATTG
This sequence comes from Odontomyia ornata, assembly GCA_963969285.1. NCBI lineage: Eukaryota > Metazoa > Arthropoda > Insecta > Diptera > Stratiomyidae > Odontomyia > Odontomyia ornata. Next base: position 307,291,132 of record OZ017741.1, read on the forward strand.
TTAAATTTTGGTGGTATGCTAAAAAGTATAGCATCATGTCCTATAAATAATATGAATCAAAGAGATAATGCGTTCACAGCTGGTTTGGCGCAATCACCTGCCCGAATTAAGCATTCCTAATTCACCTCTAAATAATACAATATCGCTTAACACTCCCCGCTGCTCCTTAGGCAGTTCCAGTTCCACATCTCATCAAAATTTATTTTCTGTGGGAGACGTTTTTAATTCCAGCGATTCTGCCAGGGAGTTAAGTAACTCATTAAGGCGCAACACATTTTTTGCAAAAATCTTTTTTAAATTTTTGATGAGTTAATTCAATGTAAATAATTTAGATCTAACAAACATAGCTTAAATTAACTCGGTACGTTAAGTAGTTTCCGAGATTTACTACATTTTTTAACGAAAACATGCTATTTTGTTTGAATTTTGTAATTTTTGCAACAAAGTTTTTTGCAAAATTTAACGATTTAATTCAATAGCCAAAGGTTCATTCTAATTTTTACTGAACAAATTTTTGCAAATATTTGTAAGGTTTCTGAGATGGACGGCTGTAAAGTTTACCCAAATTTGCAGTTTCACTGGGGGCTGTGCCAGAGCATATATACTAAATAGCAGCTGCAATTAGAACAAATTTTATTTCCTACGGTACTTATGGAGTAGAGAGAATTAGACTAAAAGTGTGTATGTATGGTAAACAAAAACTTGAATTTGCTTGCAATTTTACCAACACAAGGTAAACTTTAATCCATCTTTTACACGTTTATTTGCCTCTCTTTTCATTTTGACAGCTCCTCGATTGCAGGTGCTAGTTAGTATATATGCTCTGGCTGTGCCTTAAGCAATCAAGCTGATAATATTGTCTGTCAATCACATAATAAATCACCAGCATTTGGAGACTTATTATCTATTAGTCCTTCGTTAAGAATGCCGAATTCAGTTGGTAGTAGCCTTTATGGAAATAGTTTCCAGTAAAATAAACAAGCATTTTCAATACCTACGGCAAATTCAAATCATAATTAACTAGCGCGACTTAGAGAAGAATTAGCGAGCTACTAAAGCCTAGAAAATTGAATCATATGAATGTAATAGAAAACTTGCGTTAACGATACTACAACATGTTAAAGCAAAAGATGAAATTTTTGAGCAGAAAACACGAGTAGAAGTTACACAGATTGCAAAATGGCAGAACAAGATCCACTCGACCGGTTTCGGATGAACTTGTCGTTGATGCAATTGCTTGAAAATCGGCCGGGCGAGAGGGGTTGCTATGTGATTTGTCGAGGAATCTAGAGTGACCTGTGCTGTTTCGCTCAGTCAAAACGTAATTTTTGGGTGCTACTTCATTGCAAAGCGGAAATCCTACGTCGACTTGGTTTTAATCTACCGAAATCCTCGGATGAAAAGGAAAAAAACTATCAGTTTACATCTATATTACTCAAAGACAAGGGTGTACGCGTGTACGGTACGCGTAGAATTGCACTGATTCTACGTCTAGCGCTCGTTGCATGTAGATGTGATTTTAATCGCTTCTGTCATTAATTTTAAAAATTAATTAATTTTCTCAAGTCAGTTTCAAAAAAATTAATTAATTTTATATAAGTCAATCAAAACCAACTTTTGATTTTCATTGGAAAAAGCATTTATCGTCGGAGAAATCGACCCAAGGAATCATATCGAATATTATCTGATCTCGATAAATCAACAAAAGCAAATAAGCCAAAGACCAACTCAGGACTGCTGTATGGAGGACCCCGACGGCTTCCCTCCGTTGGAGGGCCACGGGGAGAGTAGCAATACGAAATTGGCTGCAAGCGCCAATAAAAGAAGACACACGAGTAACCAGGACTCGGCAGATGGCGGGCGTAAGACTCAAGTAGTCGAAAACAAACAAGAAGTGAGTCGACTTCAAGCTGTAATTTAGGAATTGAAACTACGACTAAAAACGTTCGAAGATATGTACAAGAGAGCCAAGAAACCTCAAAATGCAGGGCAGGTAAGGCCAGTAAATATGGAAAGATATATTAAGTGCTGGTGGTGCTAACGACAGCCAGAACTACTATACAGTGCTGGAAAGACTCCAACGAGAAATGGACGTTGACGAAAGTATTGGAGGTAATGTTAATCAAGATAACAATGATAACTTTATCCTTTACTTAAAAAATAAAAATTAGGAGAAGAAACCCGCTCGCAGTTCTGCTGGTCCTCCTCAAAAAAAAATGCCAAAAATACAGAGAAAGTTCCGCTAATTAATGTGTTCGGTCAAAGCGGAAAGGATATGGTTCGGCTATTGGCACCCGAAAAGGAATTAACTAATTCCGCGATTAAAAGAATCAATGCCGAAAAATTAACTATCAGAACGAAATCACTGGTTGATTTCAAATCAGCTAAAAATGCGCTAAATTCTGGGGAGGTTCCACACTCCACCTATACCCCGAAAACTAAGAAGAATCAGACCTTTTTGTTGAAGGACTTGGACTGAGGTGAAGATACCGTCGATCTTCTTCAGGTGCTCAAGGAATCAGCCCCAGAAATTGAATTTTTTTCCGTTAAATTTGCGACTAGAAAGTCGACGGCAGAAAAAAAAATTTACCTCTTTATTTAGTGCAGATTTCAAATAAGAGCAGTCCAAGTGTTCTTCAACAAATACGATACTTGAACTTCCGAGTGGTGAGATGGGAGCTGTAATGAATTTCGAAATGTCCGTGTAGGACACGGTCGCCGATGGTCTGGCACAAGTGTCAGCGAGCTAAAACAACACCGAGCTCAGCTAACTAGCTTCGCTTAACGACCGCGTACGCGTGCTTGACGACTAGCATTTGCAGGATCATATGAGGCGGGTTCTTGTCGAGGCACGAAGCTACACTACAAAATACTTATCACGCGTACTCTACTCTACAAGACGCACCGATCAATTTTTACTGTCTTTAGAAAAGTTCTATTAGGTGTCAATTAAGCTACTCTACAGTAATTCAATATTTTTTTGCCTCGTTAAAGTTAGCGGACACGGAGGCTTGAGACAAACGCAAACATTACACAAAAAGCAACCGTTACTTTCACCGAAGAAGGTCGTTGCATTACAAGGGGAATGTCAAAGCTGAAGATGTTAAAGTGGCTGAAGTGAACCACTCATCTCTGCCTAAAGGATGGAAACTTGACGGATGCAGTTTACTTTACACTAGTAAAACAACAAACTAAGCAGTTTCGACGGGATGACCACCTTATCTCTTCAGGAGCAGCCACTCCTGATCACCACGGGGCTGCTCGACTGCTTATGTTTATTACAGGTGCACAAGGTTTCGTTTTAGTTAATTTTGCAGTCTATTTTCTTTATCTAACTACTCGAAACGAGAATTTCCGCTCGATAATTATTCGTAGAGTAAGGGCAGCGATAATGGGAGTCCCATAATACAGATACACACATGTGTTATATGTACAGATATATTTTCGATTACCAGTTAAAATGCAATTTAAATTTTTTTTCAATAGTAGAAAAGTGTTGGTAAACCTACGCAAACTAAAGGCGATAGATGTGGAACTGTTTAGTAAGACTTTTATAGCATAATTCGAAATCTGTAAAAAAAAAAACATATATCACATCTTGTGCTTTATTATTAATTTAGTTACAGTAAATTCGGAGATCTGTACGACTCGACGGTGTTGAAATTGAACGCTAGGATCGTAGACGATAGATATAACCGCGTTAGGGCCTTACAGTTAAAAAAAAAGCATTTAAAGATTTAACTTTAGTTATGTATCTATTATTATATTAATAAAATCATGAATTGCTAATTAAAACACGACTTTCCTTTCCAGTAGTTCTGCCTTTCAGCGGGAAATGAGGTGCAGGGTAAGTATGCCGTCGCGAGGGTAGGGTTTGAGAAAATCCGCTGAGGTCGGTTTCACGTCGCGCGCGGTACGCGGTACCTTAGTTGACTTTGAGTTTTCTTTAACGTAGTTTCCGTCGGGTTGAGTTAGCGTAGCATACTTTTCGGTACCGCGTCGGAAATTCAGGAACGCGAAATAAAAATTAGATTTTGTGCTTTTGACTGGTTAATGAAGAAATACGGAGTAACGTAGAATAGGTTTCTTCTCCGTATGGTTTTGCTTTTGTAACGCGTTTTGAAAACGGGCGTGTACAGGTGGCTGAATATTGTAATTGAGCGTAACCCATTCGGAGACCCGCGACCGAAATCCTCTCCGATCTAGCTGGCCGACAAGCAGCCACCGCGTGAATGGGTTACGGTGCACGGATTGGTTGACCGGTTGGTACCATCTGTTGGCACTTCTCAGACTTAACGTCTAGAACCGATGAGAGGTCGGTTCCGCGATCGCAAAGAAAGTTGAAAATCATTACAGAGCGCCTCCAGAAAAGAGAAGTGAATCAGTGCTCTGGGTGTCAACGGTTTGAACAGTCGGCTGCCAATTGCGCCATGCATTATTGATGCGTCAAATGCAAGGACATTCATGAGTGCAAATTGGCTTAGACGGAGCCAAACGAGAAATTATACTGTGTTAACTGCGGTGTTTTTGGTCACCCGGCATCATATCGAGGATGTTCCCGATATCAAGATGCGAGAGTAAAATTTGTCCCAAAGCAAACACAGCTACACCGCAGTGTCTTAGCTCCGAACTTCGTCAAGCCTGGAGTATCATTTGCACAAGCCGCTAGAGGACCAGCAGAAAATGCGGTAAATAATATAAATAATGTTAGTGGCAATAATGAGCTGCTTCTCAAAATTCACCAACAGCTAAATTCTCTATCGGAGAGAATCGATAAACAAGATACGAACATTAATCTTGTCTTTCAGCGTTTATGGGTTTCAAATGCCTCAAAATAATTTGTCATCCAGCCACATCCCCATGAATAGGATTCATCTCATCTCGATCAACGTCAACTCCATTGTTACTATACATCGGCGTGATTATCTCCTAAAAATTCATTGTTAAGCAAAAGTCTGACATCATGCTTCTAACTGAAACCCACATCAATTCACGGCACTCCATGACATTCAAGGATTATGAATTTGTAAGAAACGGTTATGGGGGAGGTGGCACCGGGATATTGGTTAGAAGACCCCATTGTTTCCAAAATATTGAAAAAATCGAATTTAAAAGCTTTGAATCTCTTGAAGTGTCCGTTATCAAAATCTCACTGCCAGGTGAGGATAACCTCTTCGTGATGTCTGCCTATGCAACTGGTCGAAATGTTCTTAAATTCAAGGAGGAGCTCAATTTCTTGTTTGAAATACTTGATTTGAACAGGTTGTATAGTTATTATATGCTTGCTGGTGACCTGAATGGCAAGCATGCATCATGGCTGAACGCCACGAAATCGTGGATAACAGAGAACCAAATTGAAAACAGGTGCAATCTATCTGGGTCGGAGTTCCCTCGATATTGCGGAGTTCCCTGTATATTGCTGACGCAAGACTTGAATTCAGCTTCAATACTTCTCAACGGAAACTGCGAGTGCTTCCTTACGATAGCGACCATAACGCAATCGTAATGGAAATCAATCATCAAAAGGATGATCTCTTCCTCATTCCAGTTCAACATGAAAATAATCGCTTGAATTTCAGTAAAACAGCTGGGGAAAGTTTCAAAATCGGGCGTGCCAGAAGCAATGTCCCCCTTCTGATGATCGCAACTCTTGCTCAATGGTTCCTAATGACAGGAATCTAACTAACGATGAAATAGATATCTATTTGTCGAAGTTAGAGAAGCTGACGTTGGAAACGATTGAGAAAGTAGTTTCCAAGATTAAACATCGAAACAACACGGGATGAAATGAAATACCAACCATTGCAAGGTTGAAAAGATTGAAAAGCCTTCTTCTCACATGCGTCAACAATATTTGTCGACGATTTTTGGACTACAACCATCCCTCGTTGGTTTTGTTCAAATTACACCTGAAGAATGTCTGGAACTTAATCTGTCCATACTTCAGGAGTGAGGTCAGCAATCAATGGGCGGAAAAAATGAGGAGTATTAGCCCACAGGACACAGATGACGTTTTCGTGAAAGTGAATACCATATACCGTAAGAGGTCTCGAGTGAAGATATCGAATCTTGAGGTCACCAGTGATGAGATAAATCTTCTCGATAGGGCTGGTATCGAAATTGATAGTATGACACCGGAAAGAAATGGAAACGAGATTATATGTGAGGGATTGCATAAACTTGCCCTGATTGGAACAAATTTTGCATTTGTTCGTCTACCAAACCCTGAAAAAGGGATTCATATACCTTCAGAGGTCACTGAAGCAAAAGATTCTGACTTCAAATCAAGCCTGAACCAATCAATTCTTCATTTCAATGAAACATTAACATCTGACTTCATACTGAGATTGAATCTTTTTGATTATTTTGGCAGCTATGAAGACTTGTGTTTCATATTTCGCAAGATAAACAACAAGAAATCATGTGGTACTGATGGTATTGTAGAGTTTTCTATTAGGAATTATTGCATATTGTTCAACAACATGTTGAGCAATTCATATTTCCCAAATGAGTAGAAAAAGCCTAAGGTATTTCCGATCTTGAAGAAAGGAAAAATTTTTCATGCCCTGAAATCTATCGCCCAATCAGCTTGCTGCCTAACATCAGCAAGGTGTTTGAAGTGGTACTCAACAGAGCATTAAACGCCCACATTGAGAAATATGAGTTGATGCCGAATTGCCAATTTGGTTCTCGTGCCAGGCATTCGACGACAGATGCAATAATGAAAGTAACCTCAGATATCTGTTGGAAACTAAATGATAGAGAATGTGTTCGAGCATGTCTCATTGATATAGAGAAAGCCTTCGATACGATGTGGTTAGATGGACTCATTTTTAAACTCCTTCAGGACAAGTTCCCCAGACACCTTGCCGCCATGATGTGCAATACGTAATAAGGGAAATCATTTGTTGTAACTGATGGAAATCTGACAACAATGCGCAAATTCAAGGTCTTGAATGGTCTACAGCAGCGAACAGTTACTGCGCCTCTGCTCTTCTAAATATTCATTCGCAAGCTATTGAACGGCTTTGATTTTAACGCTTCACCAACGCGATCATAAATATATACAGCAGACCAAAAAGCTACAATAGTTCAGAGCCATCTCAAAAAAATGTTCAATGATGTGCAGCTGTACACTGACAATTGGCGAATGAAAATCAATGCACAGAAGCGCAAAAAAATCTTGCTTCGGACAACGCGCCTAAGTACACAAATACTGTATTCGCCAAGTGCAATATTTTGTGTACCTGAGGTATTTTTTTTATTTTTTATTTATTTTTTGCCACCATCTTTGATGAGCTCCACTGGAATCTCATCAATGACCGGCGCTTTATTATTCAAATCGGTTCTCTGTTACCCACGATTTCAGGAATACACATCTGGGATTATTATTGGCATTCCGCCATGATGTATGCTTGGCATTCAGGTCACCGGCAAGAATATATTAATCATGCAGCCTGTTCAATTCGAGTATTTCAAACAAGGAATTCAGCTCCTCCTTGAACTTGAGAACATTTCGACCAGTTGAACAGGCGGAGGTAATGAAGAGGTTATCCCCACCTGGCAGTGGAATTTGGATAAGGGACACTTCAAGAGATTCCAAGCTTTTGAATTCGACTTTTTCAATATTTTGGAAACAATGGGGTCTTCTAACCAATATCCCAGTGCCACCTCTCCTATCCCCGTTTACCCTATCGTTTCTCATGAACTCAAAATCCTTGAATGTCAAGGAGTGCCATGAATTGAGGTGGGTTTCAGTGAGAAGCATAATGTCAGGCTTTTGCTTAACAATGAATTCAAGGAGATAATCACATCGATGTAGAGTAACAATAGAGTTGACGTTGATCGAGGTGAGACGAAGCCTATCCAATGGGATGTGACTGTATGACAAGTTATTTTGAGGCATTTGAAGGACCTAAACGCTGAAGAACAAAGTTAATTCTAGAATCTTGTTTATCGCTTCTCTCCAATAAAGAACTAAGTTGCTGGTAAATTTTGAGAAGTAGCTCATTATTGTCACTTACATTATGACACTAAAGTGAACTTGTGTTTACTTTGGAGCAAATTTTACATTTGCATCTTTATACCGGGAGTATCCTCGATATGCTAATGGATAACCAAAAACACCGCAGTTAACGCAGTAGAGTTCTTCTTTTGGCTCCGACTGAGCCAATTTCCACTCACCGGGGGGCATGAATGTCTTCGCATTTGACACACCGACAGTGCGTGGCGCTGCTGGCAGCTAAGTGACCAAATCTTTGACACCGATAACACTACTGAAATAAATTCGATTCCTGGTGCAGCTCCTTTGAGCGCCTGAAAAAGATCGTGCGTATCTTCTCCGCAGTCCAATCCCTACAACAAAAACGTCTGATTATTTTCAATTTTTGGGGGTATAGGAGGTGTGGAACCTCTCCAGAACTCAGCGCATCTTTAGCTCACTGGAAATCATTCTAATAGTTAATTTTTCGGCATTAAGTCTATTAATCTCGAAATGTGCTAGTTTATTTTCAACCGCCAATAGCCGAACCATATCTTTTCCGCTTTGTCCGAGCTCGTTGATTGATGGAACGTTTTCTGCCTTTTTAGACGCTTTGCAGAGGAACCAGGAGAACCGCGGGCCGTTAATTTTTTAAATAGTGAATAAAATTTAAATCATTATCTTGATTAGAATTACCTTCAATATATTCGTCAACTTCCATTTCCTTCCAGCGTTCCAAAAAAGTTTTGAGTCTCGTTCGTGCCACCAGCACTTAGAACTTCTTCTGGAATTCTTATCTTCGCCTTTTTTACCGGTTGCACTTTATTTTCCGGCTGCGTCTTGTGAGGCTTCATCCCTTGCTTGAATAGATCTTTTAGGGACTGTATCTCTAGCCTTAGTTCATCATTTTCTTTTTGTGGTTTGATTATTTGCTGATTGTCCGCTATTATTTGCAGCTTACATCCGCCATCTGCAGAGTTTTCTTCGTTATGTTTCCTCTTGTTGATTATCGCCAGTTTCGTATTCGTCGTTTCCGCAGGTTGGGCCAACGGTTGGAAGCCGTCGGGCTCCTCCATACCAGCGGTCCTGAAGTTTTATTGGGTTCTTCGCATTTCTTTACTAATTGGAGTAAAATAATATTCGATAGAAATTTCCAGAGTCAATTGCTTCGAAAATATAAGTATTTTCCGATAGAAATTAACTTCGATTTGACGTTTTAAAAAAAATTAATTTGATTTTTGAAAATGTTTGACAAGCGATTTAAATCACTTTTATACGCAGATTCCTACAATCCTTCCCATTAAAAACAGGTTTATACGCAACGAATGCTAGACGTAGAATTTCGTAGATGCACTCTCCTACTTTCTCGACTTGTTTTTATTGAATTCGCGTAATTGACTGGTGAACGTTGAATCCTCTGAAATATTCAACTCATTGTTCCCTACAGCACTAATTTAGTAAATAAACGTTGATGGCTGAAAGTGTAAAGCAAATATTTCAGCTATCTTTTTTGATGCAACGAAATTATCATCATCGTATAATCAAACAAACATTTCCAAACCACAATCCCCGCGAATGCTTTGCCAATAAAAACATGAATTAAATTCCATTTATCGTGTTATAAAATTAATTGAGCATATCAATGAATAAACGCATCCTATCACACGCTAATGAATACCGTTATACATAAGCGAACCTACCGGTAACTGGTGATGTCATGATGCCATCACTCGTCAGCAGAGAAGAGGAAAGAACAATCAGAAATTTGAAGCTGCCGTAACTGTCGTTGAAACATTACGCGACATTCGGATCAAAGTGAAATGAGTAAAAGCCAGGCCAGGCCAGCAAGCTACACAATTTTGCAATCAGCACCAACTCGAGGCCACGGTGAAAGTTTCACTAGTTTCCGATGTTACATACTGCCCCCTCCCTCCCGAGCCGACCTACATCGAGTGCAGTTTGATTGCGATGCAACGGGTTGGTGTCAGCCATCAGAGAAAAGCTCAAATACACACCACAAGATGCAATACAACGATTTATGTGAATGTTAATTTGAGTGCAATTTAATTTTCTTGGAGTGCTGAAGAGCAGCGTTGGCTTGTTCGATCTCTTATGTTAAGTTGGCGGAATTGTGAGGCTGAATAAGTTGGCTGAATAGAAGACAAGAGCAGACACATTGCTGCGTAAATTGTCAAAAAGAAACAGAAAACAACTGAATGAAGAGAGAAAAAAGCTTTCACGTTGCTCTCAAGGGAGATTAGTTCCAATTGGAAGAGACTGGGAATGGTTTCGCAACTGCAGCCCAAATTAAATTTCAGGAATTTGTTATGAGTGTCGCGATATTTTTTAGTTTAATTTTGCGGACTGCATATTCGTAAACAAATGCAAGCAGGCTTTTGCGTCTCAAGCATTTGTTATGTTGTTATTGTAAAAATGCGCTGAGTACTGGGGGAAGACTTTCACAGACTGCAAAGAAACTGGTGTCCTAAATTACTTCGAAACCAATTAAAATTAATCCATTATGATTTCCTCCTGCATGCGAAATTCAGTCAATGCAACTCCCACGCATCCTTTTGAATAAATAACGTCTAGAATTTCCCATGAACGTCGTGAAAACGGCGAAAACTCCGCAGCGATCCTTGTCTAATGCCGAGCGCAAGAGCGAGAGCGGCGAACCTGCATAGAGCGTGGCAAGGGAAGTAGTCGAAGTAGTTTAGGATGTCGGCAAACGGGGAGCGGGGCGTGCAAATAGAGATGGTGAGGCGACGAGCAGGTTTTCCTTGGCGGACTGCTTGTGTGTTTCTTTTTTGTTGTTCCTTTTTTCGCTATTGGTTTGCCGTTTCGCCCTTGTTGCCGCGTCGGAATGTGTGCTTGAGCGGCAGGCAGATTGCAAGAGAGCTTCAATTTCAATTTGATAGTGTTCTGCTGTTTCCCGGGATTTAATTACAAACAGACGCGGGGCCAAGACTAATTTTTTTGCTGGTGCTGGACCAGGGTCGGTGAAGTTTATTTACCTGCTCATATGTTTATTTGCCGGTTTGTAAGACAAATGCAGATGGGGGCTGATGTGGAGAAATAAAGATGAAAATAAACGAAACAAAAATTTGCGTGTTGTTTATCCGGAGGGTGGAAATGCACCGTAATCAGAAAATTCTTCGGTGAAAGCTGACTGACTCGAACTAATTTCGAGGAATGTCTTTTGTTTTATTGTTATTTGTATGCAGGTAAAAAAAGGGCAAAGTGCGAGCTTTTACGTGCGGTAATTCCTGGAAGTTGAACATTAATTTTCAAAGTGATGAATAAACTTACCGTACGATCGAAAAAGAGCCAATAAACAAACAGACTTTCTCCCAGGTTCTGGCGAATTCAGTTCGGGTAGGATTCTAGCTTTGATTTTATCAGTATTTCTTAATATGAATGCTTCAAGAAAAGATTAATTTAATTTATAATAAAATAAAGTACACTAATCGCAAATGTAATATGGAGAAACAACAGGAAATTCGGACAGCAAAAAACTATGATTTTATCAGTGAAAAAAGAACCTAGTTTTCGAGACGATACAGTTAGGTTAGGGCTGCCATCATCTAAATTGCCGGCACCGGACAACAATTTTAAAAACGACGGACATTTGGGTGAAAGCGAGTTTTTCCCCGGACGTCGCTGAAAAACAATATTACAGCGTTGAAAACAACAACATCCTTTACATTTTCATTATATTATTCATTTATACTGCTTGTTTGCGGTCCAAACTACAGCGTAGCAAATATAATACTCAAATAAAATTAAACATTCTTCTCTTTCTGAGGTTATCTGGTAACAAAAATAATTAGGAGCACTCTCCTGTTAGGCACCAAATTATATAAACTGATAATTTTTGGTTCTATATATAATCAAATAAACTATACATTCTAGATTTCATCAACAAATCGTAATTCAGGAACTTCGGTTAGGTTGAGAACTTATTTATCAAATGTAAATTAAGAGCAAGTAACATGTTTTACTTCTAACGAGATTGAGTTCTTTCTTATTTTGGTATTTTTCTTACTTATTTTGGTATTTTTCAGGCATTCCAATTTTCGCTAAAATTTCTTTGGTTTCCAAAAGGCATCTGTAAAAGTCGGAGCAACTCAGGTCCTTGAAATTTTATTTTATTTTTAGCAGAGAAGAAACTGAATGTGTGTTCAGTGAGTTTCATTCCTTCGTCCACTGCTGTAAGACTAGCGAAAAAACTCTTTCCACGTTCGCATTATCAGCGGGTATACAAAAATAATACTGGGCAATTTTGAGCAGCTCAGAATAAAAAGGAGCATTCAGCGTTTAAAAAAAAGTCAGCCACTGCTGGTTTGCGGTTAACAGCTTATCTCCATCACTAAAATTCATGCAAAATGCTTGTAATTTGCCCATTCGTCAATCAACTTCGTGTCATGGATTTTTATATTAATATTTTTAATATCAGACCATGGAGTGCTTTCAGTGATGTTTGGCAAAATCACCCAGTCGAACTTGTCAAAGTCCTTCATTGGTTTTTTCCCCACTTTTCTGTGCCGGATTTCAAATCTAAACAATTTGTTTTAACTCTATTTTCATGTTTTCATCTTGTTTGTTCAAAATAATTTGAACCTTAATCGCCACAAAGTTTTCTTTTAATTCTGTCGTCTAATATTATATTTAGGGATGCCAATATTTTTATGGTTTCAATAACTGAGTTATCACTTTTTTCCAACATTTCGATTTTTCCATGGAAAACGTACATCACTGAATGAATGAGAAACAAGTATGCTTCCGATAGTGGATCTCCGAAGAAAAATTTTTATAAACCGCTCGATTGCGGGAAAAAGGCTTAGCTATCGTATTTTTGAATGGAATAAAAGTTGCTGGTATTCCGATTCAGCGGATAAGCAGAATCCTTTTAAAAATTTCTGTATGAACTGTATAAATTGAGAAAAAGTTTAAATTTTCAGTGTCATCGTCTCAATATCAACAGTAAGTAGGTCACATCCATGGTGCACATTGTTATGAAGTATATGTGCAAAATATCCCACACCAACAATGTTTGGCTTAAGTTTACTTCGCAGCTTGTAGAAAACGTTATTTGTTCCTGATCTACTGCACCCACCAAAGTTTGTGTTGCAGTTGTCACAAGAAAATGCTATACATTTCGATAGAAGATTATGCTCCAGGAATTGCTACATAATACCTCAACGATTGTATCAGATGGCTCATTTCCAGTAGATTCGATTTTAAAAAGCTTTGGTGTGATACCGTTTTTTTGTTATCAAAATACTGTATTATGATGGGAACTAATTTTATACTGCCGTGATTACTGGCATCGGTAGATACACTTACAAATTCAACATCTATGAGATCACTTTTGAGTTCGGTAATTGAAAATCGGCTCAATACGTTATTCACAATTGCGGGAGCTTTTGTGCGATTACATGTCATTTTTTTTGCTATATTTGACTCCGAAAACATCACTCGGTTGAGACAATTACTGCAGTCCAAAAATTTGCATGACATGTGATGGTTAACCGTGTGATAAGCCATCGCATCTTCGGCTGCTCGAATAAGGTTTTTTTCTGAACTAGGCTTAGATTTTTCGAAGAAAGCCGTGATATTGGAACTGCTTACTTGGCTTTTTGAATAAGCTTTGTGCTTTTGTGTGTTCGAGTGCTCTTTAACGTCGGAAATACCTTTATTTGAAATGGAAACTTATACAGAACAAATTGTGCTTCCCAGTCATATCTTCCTTTTTTTAACATAGGATATTTTTTTGCAATTCACCGTTAAACATGCATTTATGCTTGGGTATTTTAATCTGAAAATAAATGTATACATACTGAATAGATTGGGGCAGTTTAAATATAATTGTACGATTGAATTAGTTAATATAGCTACGATCTTACCTCCTATGACTGTATATTTGGTTCATGTACTGTTTCCAGATAAATTGAAATAAATCCTGATAATAATCAGGATGCTGTTGAATATTTTCAGTGGCAAGTGACGAAGACAAGGTTCTGAAAGGAGCGAAAAAAGTGGTTAACTTAACCACAAAGGTTTGTATTACGAGTAAAGTGAAAAATCTAAGAACGTCATTACTTAGAAAGATTTTTGATATGAAGAAGCATGTTTTTGGGACAAAGCATACAATCCATACGGGTGTTTTTATGAAAAAAAAACCTGTTGATTCAGTTCAGAGAACTTTGTTTGCTACAGTAAGCAACAATCTGGACCAGCAGGCTCATGCTATTTATGGACATATGACGGCTATGTTTAAATTTTTTTAAATACTAGAGGTAATGTTCAAACTCTCCATATCTTCTCAGACGGTGCAACCTCACAATACCGAAACCACTCTAACATTAACTTTTGGATAACAAATTTATTGGAATGGATTGTGTAGGCGGTGTTCTCAAAAAAACTGCTGATTACGTTTTGAAAGGACAAGATGCCGAAATAGCTGTGGGGTTTGTTAGTGTTTTGAAAAACTACTCTGTTTTAACTATTAAAATTATTAATTTGAAGCTATGAAAAAGTTCGTCCTTAAAAATTTAGATCCCATACCCGGTATCATGAATATAACAAAAATTATGTGGCAGAGATCATTGGATGTGTCGATACTATTATACCAACATACTAAATTGCTAAAAGAAATAAAACTTGAGGCATTTCAACTGAAAAGAGCGAAAATGAAGCTCTTACGCTAGAGTTTATCGAGCATAGAAACACATGGCGAACTGGTTCAGTTTTTGAGGGCAAAGCTTTTATAATGCTGTGGTTCAAGTAGTTCAGATGATGAGAATTTACAACCCCTTTGAAATCAACTCTGTAGACACGATAACGTGAATGATGTGAGTACTTCAGAAAATTTACATCCAAATTTAGTTTTTGATTATAAATGTACCAACTGAGAAAAAAACGTCATGCATGGATACGCCATCACAGCAGGTATCACAGTTGATGAAAAGGGTGAGGTCAAAGTAACTTCTCTACGAAGTCAGCGCAAATCTGCTAAAATGTTTCGAATTGACGATAAGGACGTTTTCCGCATTGCTAATGAATAAATAAGTAAAGTTTTGCGGAGACCTCTACTGCAGCAAAACAGCAGTCATGGTTATTATCATTTTTAAGACGAAATTGATGCATGAGAAGTAGATACTAACAAAGCTGTGAAGTGTTTTCCTTTATTTTGGTTTTTTATGTGTGTATTTTCTAATTTCAAACGTTTGTATTTTGGCGTTCTGTTCCTGTTTTTGAAGTTTAATACTACTCACATTTTATATATTTATCATTTTTAAAATATTTAAAAGTTGTTTAAAATATATATCAAAACACATTTGTCTATATTCAAAAAACTTCCCGAAATGATTAACACTGATCCCAGCTGAGTTGTTTTATGCTATAACTATAAAATAGATAATCCTTTGGCTTGGCCCTTTTCATAAATAAACAACGAAACGTAGTGCTAGAACCCCAAATTGAAATTACTTTCCAATTCGCATATTTTTATTTCGAAAATTAGTAACCGAAAATTACTTACCTCTCTGATTTTGACCAATATGTACGGAATACACGAATCACAAGTATAATGTAAACAACTAAACTCGTAAACTCGAAGTGGAGTCAACGCACGAAAGACACACGCAATGCCCTTGGTAGCCTCTCCGCCACTGACTAGCCTGTGTGCGAGATCGAAAGTTGCGGTGGGGGCCCACAAGACCCCTTCGATTGACGATGGGAATCGTCAGCTATTTTGCACTGCCATAGTTAGCTTGTATGCGGCTTACGGCCGTGTTAAGACGTGGAGTGATTTCACTCCTATATTTACACGTCAAGCAGGTTATATGGAAAAGAAGAGTAAGAGGCAATGACTCGTTGCTCATTGCGCCTCATTCTTCTTCTACATATAACCTGTTTAACGCCTAAATATAGAAGTGAAATCACTCCACCTCTGAATACGGCCTACGATCATGATTGATTTTAACTATAAGATTTGTTTTGATTAATGGTTATATTTCAATCAATTGGGACTCCCCTGACATAAAAATTTTCCGTGTTTTACCCGGAAACTTTTTGGAAACCCCTCTCTGATGACCCCCGGACATGCTCTAAGCTAGGACAAATCCGGGGAATTCCGGGCGGTTGGCAGCCCTGAGTAAGGTGTGTGTTTATTTATTTAAAATCCATTGTACAGAAAGGATTCCAATTAAAAGACAGATACAGTAAAAAGAAAGTCATGAAAGAAAAGAAAGCTAGAAAAATAACGCTAGAAAAACTACATTACAAATATGTAGTGATAAATGGTTATTCTAGCAATTCATTATTATTTTTAAATTTTCTTGCGGCTTTTTCTTATAAAAACTTTTGCGGGGATAGTTTGAAAATTTAATGACGCGTAATTCTAAATAGAACGTTACAATTACTTTGCATAATAAAAACAGTTTCTTAAGATTTAATTTTATACTCTAATGTTCCAAGGTTTTTCCTCTACCAGAAAGATCATGCCTCGTGCTTAACATGGCGTGCTTCAGAGTTGACATTTTATACTGTCAATTCGATCACCCCACCCGGGTTTTTCAATTTCATGAGCTTTACATGTACATAAAAAAATAACTGAATTAGCATACTTTTGTTTTAATATTTTGCTTATCTTATTAGTAACATCTGATAAAAACTACATAATAATCAGAGCAATTAAGCAAATTATCACTATCTTCGAATAAAAACGATCGCTAGGAATTCCTATCGATTGTGTAGTGCATATATTTAAATCACGCCATAATTATTGCTAGCCTAATGACTGTACCTTTTTTATAGAAAAGTTTTTTTGTTTTTCTTTAAACGACACTTTTTTAAGCTTCTTTCAATTCTTTTAGATTTTTCAAATTGCTAAGTTACACGATCTTTCAAGATATGGATTATTTTAGATCTTTTTATGAATGTTCCTCTTGTTATTTTATTGAAAGAGTTCTTGAAAAGCATTGAACTTGAGACTAAGATTACCATTTTAATGTATGCAGTTACTTACGTTTCCTCGAAACTAGATTAACAAAAAATGTAAACTTGTCTTTTAATTAATTTTCACAGTAGACGTGCATATCTTTGTGCACGTATAACTTTCAAAACCATGGAGACGTGTGAATTTTTATGAAGTGCTTGGTGATTAATCTCATCTTCCCCATTGAAGGCACAATAATTTTGGTGACAAGTATAAAATGTTATAATACATTGTTAAAATTATCAAAAATCATAGTAATGAATAAAATCAGTACAGTGCAATACATTGCTCGATTCGATTGGTGGCATTCGATACAATTCATTTGATAAATCTGATATAATCATAATTTCAAGGATTAAGACTTAAGAGCATGGAAGAAATCTGATTTCTATGCCGAAGGACAGTTTCAGATGTGGATTCAGAAGCCGCAGTCCGGTTGAACACAAAACGAACAGATCGGATGTTAAATATACCATATGTCAAAGAAGAACCCATGTTTGCAAGACAGACGTATTTTCACAATTTCCATAAATGAGAAGTCCAAAGCAGAGAATAATCACGCATCTATAAATCGGTATAATCATTTTCGTGTCACTCACATTATTCACATTCGCCGGAATCGATGACTCAATACGGCAGTTTGAAATGAATTCCAAACCGTTGGTAATTTATAGCCTCGAACTAATACTGCTACAGACATCCTCTTGGACCTTACATCTCAGACATATAATGGTGCGACAGGGGTAGAGTGTTTGAATGTTGCAGATGATGAGCATTGGACATGCGTCCATGATGCCGACGAATATTACGTGTATTGTAGACAACAGCCGCCAACTCCAAAATGATCTTGATGCTTTATTTTACTTTTTTACTCGCTTCTTCTATCTTCGGATTGAAGCCTTGGCAGCAGGTGATATACATTCGATGTTTTATATTGTTTCAATGTTCAGCGGAGGAACATGTTTGATGAATTAATTTGTAGTCATTCATTGCTGGCATTAATTCTTGGTTTTGCGAAAATGTTGGATGGTTTCCATTCCTTATCAAACCAGGTATAAAGCGCTACTTAGGATGTGGAAAATTATACCCATTACTACTTCCTTACAGGCGGGCTTAATTCAAAAGTCATTATTCCACGCAACAACATAAAATCTATTTTCGTTCATTTTAATTAACAAATCTATATTCTACGTCTAGCACTCGTTGCGTGTAGACGTGTTTTTAATCGTTCTTGTCATTAATTTTAAAAATTAATTAATTTTTCACAAAAGTTAGTTTCAAAAATTTGAATTGAATTTTTACGAACCAGTCAAACAACAAGCAAACCGAAGACTAACTCGGGATTGCTGTATGGAGGAGCCCGAAGGCTTCCCTCAAGAAGTGAGTCGACTTCACGCTGAAATTCAAGAATTACAAATAAGATTGAGAACGCACGAAGATATGTTCGAGACAGCGAAGATAGTGCAAGATACTGAACCGGTACGACAAACAAAGACGGAAGTTAAGCAGAAGAAAGCTGTTAAACAAATCATCACAGAAGGAATATTAAGTGCTGGAGGCACTAACGGCAGCCAGAATTACTATGCAGCGCCTGCCGAACTCCAACAAGAAATGGAGGTTGATCAAAATATTGGAGGTAATGTTAGTCAAGATAATGATAATTTTATACTCTATTTAAGAAATAAAAATAAGGAGAAGAAACCAGCCCATAGTTCTGCTGGTCCTCCTCAAAAAGTAGCCAAGGATGCGGAGAAAGTTCCAACAATTTATGTGTTCGGTCAAAGCGGAAAGGACATGGTTCGGCTATTGGCAGCCGAGAATAAATTTCGAAACTAAAAGAATCAATTCCGAAAATTTGAATATCAGAATGGAATCGCTGGTTGATTTCAAATCAGCAGAATATGCTTTAAATTCTGGGGAGGTTCTGCACTTTACATATACCCCGAAAAGCGAGAAGAACCAGACCTTTTGGTTGAAGGGCTTGGACTGCAGAGAAGATACCGTCGATCTTCTTCAGGTGCTCAAGGAAACAGCACCCGAATCGAATTTATCTCTGTTAAAACATTCGCGACTTGAAGGTCAACACTAGAAAAAAAAATTTACCACTTTATTTAGTGCAGATTTCAAATAAGAGCAGTTCAAGTGTTCTTCAACAAATCAGATATTTGAACTTCCGAGTGGTGAGGTGAGAAAGTCTCTAGAAACGAGAAATCAACCAGTGTTATCGCTGTCAACGATTTGGGCGTTCGGGTGCCAACTGCGCCATGCATTATCGATGCGTCAAATGCAAGGAATGTGCATGCTCCCGGAGTGTGCAAATTGGCTCAGACGGAGCCAAAAGAGAAATTATACTGTGTTAACTGTGGTGTTTTTGGTCACCCGGCATCATATCGAGGATACTCCCGATATCAAAATGCGAGAGTTAAATTTGTTCCAAAACAAACACAACTACACCGCAGTGTCTTAGCTCCGAACTTCGTCAAGCCCGAAGTATCATTTGCACAAGCCGCTAGAGGACCAGCAGAAAATGTGGTAAATAGTGTAAATACTGTAAGTGGCAATAATGAGCTGCTTCTCACAATTCACCAACAGCTAAATTCTCTATCGGACAGAATCGATAAACAAGATTCGAAAATTAATCTTGTTTTTCATCGTTTAGGGGTTTCAAATGCCTTAAAATAATTTGTCATCCAGTCACATTCCCATGGATAGGATTAGTCTCATCTCGATCAACGTCAACTCCATTGTTACTATACATCGGCGTGATTATCTCCTTGAATTCATTGTTAAGCAAAAGCCTGACATCATGCTTCTCACCGAAACCCACCTCAATTCATGGCACTACGTGACATTCAAGGATTTTGAGTTCGTAAGAAACAATAGGGTAATAGGTGATGGGGGAGGTGGCACCGGGATATTGGTTCCAAGACCCTGTTGTTTCCAAAATATTGAAAAAGTCGAATTCAAAAGCTTTGAATCTCTTGAAGTGTCCGTTATCAAAATCTCACTGCCAGATGGGGATAACCCCTTCGTTATCTCTGCATATGCAACTGGTGTAACTATGCTCAAGCTTAATGAGGAGCACAATTCCTTGTTTGAAATACTCGAATTGAATAGGCTGCATATTTATTATATTTTTGCTGGTGACCTGAACGCCAAGTATACATCATGGCTGAACTTCACCAATAATCCAAGAGGTGTATTCCTGAAATCGTGGATAACAGAGAACCAAATTGAATACAGGTGCAATCTATCTGGGTCGGAGCTCCCAACATACCCTAGGACAAATTCATATTTGGTCCTCTGCATTGCAGACACAAGACTTGAATTCAGCTTTAATAGTCCTCAACGGAAACTGCCGGTGCTTCCTTATGCTAGCGACCATAACGTGATCGTAATAGAAATCAATCATCACAGGGATGATTTCTTCCTCATTCCAGCTCAACAGGAAAATCATCGGTTGAATTTCAAAAAAATAGACTGGAGAAGGTTTCAAAAGAAGTTTAATCCGAAGTACCAGAAGCATTGTCACCCTTCTGATGGTGGCAACTCTTGCTCAATGGTTCCGAATGACAGGAATCTAACTAACGATGATATAGATATCTATTTGTCAAAGTAAGAGAAGCTGACGTTGGAAACGATTGAGAAAGTAGTTCCCAAGATTAAACATCGAAACAATATGGAAGGATATGAAACACCAACCATCACAAGGTTGAAAAGATTGAAAAGCCTTCTTCTCATACGCGTCAACAATATTTATCGACGATTTTTTGGACTACAACCATCCTTCGTTGGCTTTGTTGAAATTACACCTGAAGAATGTCCTCAACTTAATCCTGCCATACTTCAGGAGTTATGTCAGCAATCAATGGGCGGAAAAATTGAGGGGTATTAGCCCACAGGACCCAGATGGCGTTTTTGTGAAAGTGAATAGCATATTCCGCAAGAAATCTCGAGTGAAGGTATCGAATCTTGAAGTCACTAGTGATGAGATAAATCTTCTCGATAGGGCTGGTATCGGAATAGATAGTACGACTCTGGATAGTAATGGAAACAGGATTATATGTGAGGGATTGCATAAACTTGCCCTGATTGGAACACATTTTGAATTGGTTCATCTACCAAACCCTGAGAGAGGGAATGAAATATTTTCAGAGGTCGTTGAAGCAAAAGATTCCGACTTCAAATCAAGCCTGAATGGCCAATAAATTCTTTATTTCAATGAAACATTAACATCTGACCTCATACCGAGCTTGAATCTTATTGATTATTTTGTCAGCTATGAAGACTTGTGTTTCATATTTCGCAAGATAAACAACAAGAAATCATGTGGTACTGATGGTATTCCATATGTAGTTCTCCGACATTTGCCAGAGGTTGCTATTAGGAATTATTGCATATTGTTCAACAACATGTTGAGCAATTCATATTTCCCAAATGAGTGGAAAAAGGCTAAGGTACTTCCAATCTTGAAGAAAGGACAAGAATCGTCATGCCCTAAAAGCTACCGCCCAATCAGTTCACTGCCTAACATCAGCAAGGTGTTTGAACCGATAATAAACAAAGCATTTAATGCCCACATTGAATAATATGAGTTGATGCCGAATTGCCAATTTGGTTTTCGTGCCAGGCATTCGACGACACATGCAATAACGAAAGAAACCTTAGACATCTGTTGGAAACTAAATGATAGACAATGCGTTGGGGCATGTCTCATTGATATGGAGAAAGCCTTCGATACGGTGTGGTTAGATGGACTAATTTTTAAACTCCTTCAGGACAAGTTCCCCAGACACCTTGTCGCCATGATGTGTAACATGTTATACGGGAAACCGTTTGTTGTAACTGATGGAAATCTGACAACAATGCGTGAATTCAAGGTCATGAATAGTCTACAGCAGGGAACAGTTACTGCGCCTCTGCTCCTCTCAATATTCATTCGCAAGCTATTGACCGGCTTTGATTTTAATGTCTCGTCAACGCGATCATTAGTAGCGTTTGCTGATGATCTGATCATAATTATATACAGCAGACCGAAAAGCTATAATAGTTCAGAGCAATCTTCAAAAAATGTTCAATGATGTACAGCTGTACACTGACAATTGGCGAAGAAGTGCGAAACAATCTTGTTTCGGACGACGCTGCAGGGGGTCAGGCAAAACCTGAAACGTAATTGGAACCTTGGTGTTCACCTCGATCAGTATCTGTACTATACAGAACACGTCAAAATCATGCTCACTAAAGCACAAAAAGTTGGCATGGCCCTACGAAGACTCTTTCATACCAGATACATTGATCAAAAGGTCAAAATTATCTGTATCAAGAGTCTGAATAGACTAGTTTTGACATATGGATGTCAGATCTGGTACAACTAGAGTGCTAGTACAATGGACAAGTTAAGAGTTTTCGATAGTAAATATCTTCGTGCATGTACTAGTTCATACAGAAAGCCTGAGACGGGTTGGAAGCATTATACATCGAATAGAAGAATTTATCAAACTGCTCAAGTGATAAGAGTCGATATCTTCACATTGAAACTTGTCTTGGATTTCACAGCCGTTCCGCCCTACAGACAGGTATATTGCGACTTGCCTCGCTACTGGCTTCATTCCTCCAGAAGCATTCGTGCATTTGAACATGAATCGATATGTTTTTGATTCTGACGGCGTCCCAGTCATATATCACATATATCGACGGACCACCGATGAGAAGATTAAATATCTCCGAGCTTGAGTTCACGAGACCGACAATTCCAATGGAGATACTCATTCGCTAGAATCGTTGAAGCTGATCGAATTGATACGGCGCAATCTATGTATAACAATGTCTAAATTATTCGTGTTTATTTCCAGTTTTTGTGTTGTTCGTTATTTAGTTTTTGAGTTTCACGTCATTATTGCTACATTTAGTATTGTTGTTTATTTTCGTTAAAAATTAGGTATAGGTTAGGTATATGTTATATTTATTATATTAGGTTAGAGATAAGGTTAAACGCTTAGGTCAGGAACATTGTCATAGAATTTTTTAGTATAAGATAAAGTTTTTTGATTGAATTTTATTAGAATTAAGTTAAAACATATTAGGTGTAGGATCAAAGTTCGCTGTTGTGTTTAAATTATAAATAAATTTAGGATTTTTCTCCTTTTTCCAATTGATTTTCAAAATATGTAATAATCTTAATTAATTGAATTTGCTAGAGTTTTTTTTTTGAAGAAATATATTTAATGATAACGTATAAATTTAGAGAGCCATTTGGGCCATTAAGTTTTTGTATGTTTATTGTTTGGAACTTGGTTTATATTCTTTGAAAATTTATACCGATTAGTATTGAATAATATGCTTTTGACTTTGACATTAACAAATCTATAATATCCAGGCAAAGAAAACACTAAACTTTTGAAAGAATCAGCCAGCGAACCAAGCTAACTTTATAATAACTGTATTGTTGCTGCAAACAATGAAATCCCCCATAATGTATGTAAAATAATATCTTTGAATCACACCCACTTTTCACCCGCTCAATCGAAACGAAAAAGGCAATGCGAAACATTACTACTTAAATCACAACGACAATCTATGTCGACTTCAAAGAACTTGAATCTCTTGGCCATATTTGTTGCCAATTCGGAACAATTTTGCAATCACTATGAATTTTTCCAAGACCCTGTTGTTCCAAGACCCTGTTGTTTCCAAAATATTGAAAAAGTCGAATTCAAAAGCTTTGAATCTCTTGAAGTGTCCGTTATCAAAATCTCACTGCCAGATGGGGATAACCCCTTCGTTATCTCTGCATATGCAACTGGTGTAACTATGCTCAAGCTTAATGAGGAGCACAATTCCTTGTTTGAAATACTCGAATTGAATAGGCTGCATATTTATTATATTTTTGCTGGTGACCTGAACGCCAAGTATACATCATGGCTGAACTTCACCAATAATCCAAGAGGTGTATTCCTGAAATCGTGGATAACAGAGAACCAAATTGAATACAGGTGCAATCTATCTGGGTCGGAGCTCCCAACATACCCTAGGACAAATTCATATTTAGTCCTCTGCATTGCAGACACAAGACTTGAATTCAGCTTTAATAGTCCTCAACGGAAACTGCCGGTGCTTCCTTATGCTAGCGACCATAACGTGATCGTAATAGAAATCAATCATCACAGGGATGATTTCTTCCTCATTCCAGCTCAACAGGAAAATCATCGGTTGAATTTCAAAAAAATAGACTGGAGAAGGTTTCAAAAGAAGTTTAATCCGAAGTACCAGAAGCATTGTCACCCTTCTGATGGTGGCAACTCTTGCTCAATGGTTCCGAATGACAGGAATCTAACTAACGATGATATAGATATCTATTTGTCAAAGTAAGAGAAGCTGACGTTGGAAACGATTGAGAAAGTAGTTCCCAAGATTAAACATCGAAACAATATGGAAGGATATGAAACACCAACCATCACAAGGTTGAAAAGATTGAAAAGCCTTCTTCTCATACGCGTCAACAATATTTATCGACGATTTTTTGGACTACAACCATCCTTCGTTGGCTTTGTTGAAATTACACCTGAAGAATGTCCTCAACTTAATCCTGCCATACTTCAGGAGTTATGTCAGCAATCAATGGGCGGAAAAATTGAGGGGTATTAGCCCACAGGACCCAGATGGCGTTTTTGTGAAAGTGAATAGCATATTCCGCAAGAAATCTCGAGTGAAGGTATCGAATCTTGAAGTCACTAGTGATGAGATAAATCTTCTCGATAGGGCTGGTATCGGAATAGATAGTACGACTCTGGATAGTAATGGAAACAGGATTATATGTGAGGGATTGCATAAACTTGCCCTGATTGGAACACATTTTGAATTGGTTCATCTACCAAACCCTGAGAGAGGGAATGAAATATTTTCAGAGGTCGTTGAAGCAAAAGATTCCGACTTCAAATCAAGCCTGAATGGCCAATAAATTCTTTATTTCAATGAAACATTAACATCTGACCTCATACCGAGCTTGAATCTTATTGATTATTTTGTCAGCTATGAAGACTTGTGTTTCATATTTCGCAAGATAAACAACAAGAAATCATGTGGTACTGATGGTATTCCATATGTAGTTCTCCGACATTTGCCAGAGGTTGCTATTAGGAATTATTGCATATTGTTCAACAACATGTTGAGCAATTCATATTTCCCAAATGAGTGGAAAAAGGCTAAGGTACTTCCAATCTTGAAGAAAGGACAAGAATCGTCATGCCCTAAAAGCTACCGCCCAATCAGTTCACTGCCTAACATCAGCAAGGTGTTTGAACCGATAATAAACAAAGCATTTAATGCCCACATTGAATAATATGAGTTGATGCCGAATTGCCAATTTGGTTTTCGTGCCAGGCATTCGACGACACATGCAATAACGAAAGAAACCTCAGACATCTGTTGGAAACTAAATGATAGACAATGCGTTGGGGCATGTCTCATTGATATGGAGAAAGCCTTCGATACGGTGTGGTTAGATGGACTAATTTTTAAACTCCTTCAGGACAAGTTCCCCAGACACCTTGTCGCCATGATGTGTAACATGTTATACGGGAAACCGTTTGTTGTAACTGATGGAAATCTGACAACAATGCGTGAATTCAAGGTCATGAATAGTCTACAGCAGGGAACAGTTACTGCGCCTCTGCTCCTCTCAATATTCATTCGCAAGCTATTGACCGGCTTTGATTTTAATGTCTCGTCAACGCGATCATTAGTAGCGTTTGCTGATGATCTGATCATAATTATATACAGCAGACCGAAAAGCTATAATAGTTCAGAGCAATCTTCAAAAAATGTTCAATGATGTACAGCTGTACACTGACAATTGGCGAAGAAGTGCGAAACAATCTTGTTTCGGACGACGCTGCAGGGGGTCAGGCAAAACCTGAAACGTAATTGGAACCTTGGTGTTCACCTCGATCAGTATCTGTACTATACAGAACACGTCAAAATCATGCTCACTAAAGCACAAAAAGTTGGCATGGCCCTACGAAGACTCTTTCATACCAGATACATTGATCAAAAGGTCAAAATTATCTGTATCAAGAGTCTGAATAGACTAGTTTTGACATATGGATGTCAGATCTGGTACAACTAGAGTGCTAGTACAATGGACAAGTTAAGAGTTTTCGATAGTAAATATCTTCGTGCATGTACTAGTTCATACAGAAAGCCTGAGACGGGTTGGAAGCATTATACATCGAATAGAAGAATTTATCAAACTGCTCAAGTGATAAGAGTCGATATCTTCACATTGAAACTTGTCTTGGATTTCACAGCCGTTCCGCCCTACAGACAGGTATATTGCGACTTGCCTCGCTACTGGCTTCATTCCTCCAGAAGCATTCGTGCATTTGAACATGAATCGATATGTTTTTGATTCTGACGGCGTCCCAGTCATATATCACATATATCGACGGACCACCGATGAGAAGATTAAATATCTCCGAGCTTGAGTTCACGAGACCGACAATTCCAATGGAGATACTCATTCGCTAGAATCGTTGAAGCTGATCGAATTGATACGGCGCAATCTATGTATAACAATGTCTAAATTATTCGTGTTTATTTCCAGTTTTTGTGTTGTTCGTTATTTAGTTTTTGAGTTTCACGTCATTATTGCTACATTTAGTATTGTTGTTTATTTTCGTTAAAAATTAGGTATAGGTTAGGTATATGTTATATTTATTATATTAGGTTAGAGATAAGGTTAAACGCTTAGGTCAGGAACATTGTCATAGAATTTTTTAGTATAAGATAAAGTTTTTTGATTGAATTTTATTAGAATTAAGTTAAAACATATTAGGTGTAGGATCAAAGTTCGCTGTTGTGTTTAAATTATAAATAAATTTAGGATTTTTCTCCTTTTTCCAATTGATTTTCAAAATATGTAATAATCTTAATTAATTGAATTTGCTAGAGTTTTTTTTTTGAAGAAATATATTTAATGATAACGTATAAATTTAGAGAGCCATTTGGGCCATTAAGTTTTTGTATGTTTATTGTTTGGAACTTGGTTTATATTCTTTGAAAATTTATACCGATTAGTATTGAATAATATGCTTTTGACTTTGACATTAACAAATCTATAATATCCAGGCAAAGAAAACACTAAACTTTTGAAAGAATCAGCCAGCGAACCAAGCTAACTTTATAATAACTGTATTGTTGCTGCAAACAATGAAATCCCCCATAATGTATGTAAAATAATATCTTTGAATCACACCCACTTTTCACCCGCTCAATCGAAACGAAAAAGGCAATGCGAAACATTACTACTTAAATCACAACGACAATCTATGTCGACTTCAAAGAACTTGAATCTCTTGGCCATATTTGTTGCCAATTCGGAACAATTTTGCAATCACTATGAATTTTTAAGCGGACATACTAATTCATAATTTAGCCGGCAAATGAGGAAACGTAAAATTAATATTTCCCGGGAATCAACAAATCATTGACACAATCACAACGAATGACGTGCTGCCCGCGCTTCTGTTTTCTTTTTTCGCAGCGTCCGCACTATGTGTCGGTCTCAAGCAGACTGCCACGATCCATTCAAATCTCCGTAAATCGAAATCCACTGCTAGCTCAGCCGAGTTAGATTGCAGTGGCCAATGCAATACATGGATGTGATGTGTTTCATGTCCGAAATTTCAATTTGCAGATTTGCGTAATTAATTTACTAAAAAAAAAATACAATAATAATAATGGATTGAAAATTTAAATCACAATAAAAGATGAATTCTATAAAGAAAAATTTACGTTTAATGTATGCAAAAAACAACATAAATTTATATTTATGATAAAAAATTTAAATTTTTACAAAAAAATATATTTGAGTAGCTAAATTTTTCAAATCTGCAATTGAAATTTCGGGCAGTTGGCTTGGGTGACTACTCGATTAATACAAACAGTCGAGAGAGAAGTAACAAAACTTAGAAGTTAATTCAACAGTTGAGTATGCTATCCAGCTTGGACTTGAAAGCCATGACCAATCCCAAAGGAGACCAAACTGAAGGTAATCATAGTCTCAATGTCTGGTCGTTGCAAACGGCATTGAATAAAATTGAGTTGATTCCGTTAAAGATAGAGGATGCATGCAAACAGCGTTTTTAAATTGACAATAGCAAGCCTCAAGTAAGTTTTAAGGGAGATAATCGTAGTATTCTTTGCGTATGGTTTTAAATCACTCCTGTCAAAAGTTTTCAGAAATTAAATAAATTTTTAAAAAACATCAGTCCAAAGTTAATTTTTAAGCGGAAAAAGCTTATATTGTTGAAGCAATCTACTCAGAAAATTTTTGTCGAATATTATTTTACTTCGATTAGTAAAGAAACGCGAAGAGCACAAGGAAACTTCACGAACTTGAGGAGCCCGACGGCTTCCGACCGTTGCGGTAACCTGGGGAAACGACGAATACGAGCTGGCGATAATCAACAAAAGAAAACATAATCAAAAAAACTCCACAGATGGCGGATACAAGCTGCAAATAACAGCAGACAATCAACAAATAATCAAAGTGCAAAAAGAAAATGATGAACTAAGGCTAGAGATACAGTCTCTCGAAAATTTATTCAATCAAGGGTTGAAGCCTCAAAAGTCACAACAACAAGATCAAGTGCAACAGGAAACAAAGGCGAAGAAAAGTGCAAAGTAAGGAAATCCAGAAGAAGTTCTAAGTGCTGGTGGCACCAACCAGTCAAAACTATATTTCAGCGCTGGAGGGATTAACTGAAGAAATGGAAGTTGAAGAATACATCGAAGGTAATTCTAATCAAGGTAATGATGTAAATTTTATTCAGTATTTCCAAAAATAATGAGAAGAAACTAGCTCGCAGTTTTGTTAGTTCCTCTGAAAAGCTTCCAAAAATGAAGAATGAAATCCGCCAATCAACGTGTTCGAACATAGCGGAAAAGGTATGGCTCGGCTATAAACTAACAAATTTAACGATTAAAAGAGTTAATGCTGAAAAATTATCTATTACAATGAAATCACTGGTTGATTTCAAGTCAGCTGAAGATGCGCTGAATTTTGGGGAAGTTTCACACTTTACGTATACCCCAAGAAGTGAAAAAAATCAGACCTTTTCGTTGAAGGGGTTGGACTGCGGACACGATCGATCTTCTTCAGGTGCTGAAGGAAGCTGCACCAAAAATTGAATTTATCTCCATCAAAGCCTTTGCGACAAGAAAATCGACCATAGAAAGGAAGAATTTACCACTTTGCCTGGTACACATTATAAATAAAAGTAGTCCAAGTGTCCTTCAACAAATAAGGTACTTGAATTTGGCAGTGGTGCGGTGGGAATGCCTCCAAAAAAGAGAAGTCAACCGGTGTTACCGGCGTCAAGGATTTCGACATTTGGCTGCCAACTGCGCCATGCACCATCGGTGCGTCAAATGCGAAGACGTTCATGCCCCGGTCGAGTACAAATTGGCTCAGACGGTGGCTAAAGGCAAATTATACTGCGTTAGCTGCGGTGTTTATTTGGTCTTCCAGCATCATATCGAGAATGCTGCCGATATCAAGAGACAAAAGTAAAATTTGCTCCAAAGCAAACACAAGTACACAGTAGTGTCATACCTTTCAACTTCTTCAAGTCCGGAGTATCATTTGCACTATCCCCTAGAGAACCAGCAGACAATGCTGCTAATAATGTAAATAATGTGAGTGGCAATAATGAGCTGCTTCTCAAAATTTATCAGCAACTTAATTCTTAGACTCAATAAACAAGATTGAAAAATTAACTTTGTTTTTGAGCGTTTAGGTCCTACAAATAATTGTCATCCAGTCACATTACCATGGATAGGCTTCACCTCATCTAACTGATATGAAACACCAACCATCGCAATGTTGAAAAGATTGAAAAGCCTTCTTGTCCCACGTGTCAACAACGTTATCAGCGATTTTTTGACTACAACCATCCCTTTTTGACTTTGTTGAAATTAAATCTAAAGAATGTCTGCAACTTAATCCGTTCATACTTCAGGAGTGACGTTAGCAATCAATGGGTGGAAAAGTTGAGGGTCCCGTAGGACCCAGATGGCGTTTTCAAGAGAGGGAATTGCATATTCCTTAAGAAGTCTCGAGTGAAGGTATCGAATCTTGAAGCCGCTAGTAATGAGATAAATCTTCTCGATAGGGCAGAAAAATGCCCTGATTGGAACCCATTTTGAATTGGTTCATCTACGAAACGCTTTGAGAGGAAGTCAAATATTTGCACGGGTCGTTGAAGCAAAACTTTTCGACTTCAAATCAAGCCTGAGCGGCGGATCAATTCTTCATTTCAATGAAATATTAACATCTGATCTCATGCTGGGCTTGAATCTTATTGATTACTTTGTGAGCTATGAAGACTTGCGTTTCATATTTGGTAGGATAAACAACAAGAGTTTCCAACATAGTTCTCCAAAATTTGCCTGAGGTTGCTATTAGAAATTATTGCATATTGTTCAACAACATGTTGAGCAATTCATATATCCCAAATGAGTAGAAAAAGGCCAAGGTATTTCTGATCTTGAAAAAAGGAAAAGATTTTAGGGACCCTGTAAGCTATCGCCCAATCATCTAATCATCTTTACGGCAGACCGAAAAGCTACAATAGTTCAGAGCAATCTTCAAAACATGTTGAATGATTTGCAGCTAAACACAGACAGTTAGCGAATGAAAATCAATGTGCAAAACTGAGAAACAATTTTGTTTCGGACAACACTGCAGGGGGCCAGTCAAGACTTGGAACGTTATTGGAAGGGTTTTCAAATTATGAGGGTAATTCAGAACGGGTTCCATATGAATACTGTGTTCGGTACCCCGGTGTTGATCTCGATCAGTATCTTGTAGTGAATGAGGTAGATTAAATATCCGTTAAGGACTGCAGCGTTGGTCTGCTGCCTCGGCAAAAGAGGATGTTGAGATCCGCCGAGATTGTCCTTGTCTGGGGACGCGTGAATGCGCTGGCAGGCTAGCGTTGCGGTGTCGTGGGGCGGGTTCTTTTCCCCAACAAAAGACCCACTACAAACTTCGAGGGTGAAAGAAATATCGACCGAAGTCGAGAAGGAGGTAACCTACTAAGGGTCAAAGAAAATTGCTGACTCAAAGGACAAACTGGGCCTGGGGAAATCAGGCGGACACAAAATGACTTCGTCGTTACCGACGAGACTTTTGGCCCACAAATAAGAGTGGGGCATCCAGATGGTAGCGGTGCTCCCTCGTACCCTCCCAACTGGATAAAGATGCAAATGTAAGCGTGGCCATATTTTCCATTTAAGCGAAAAACTCATACAAACATAATTTGAATGAATTTTTCCTTTAAATGAAAAATATAAACGCGGCCAATTTATGTCATAGAATTATGTGAGGGAATCACATAACACTATGCCATAGATACACATGCGAGCCAAAGGCCACTCTGCCCGGCAAGAGCCCCTGTTAAGCAAAAAAGAAAGAGCGCACCCGATGGCTGGCCCATTCTAGAGGGGGAGCCTGCCATCGTTGCGGGTCCTATACCCGGTCCGGTCAAAAGAAATGGAAAGACCGAGTTGTAAGTTTTAACAATCCATAATGATTATTTATTTAACCGGTGGTAAACAATTGATTTTATTCTATTATTTATAATTTACGCTTCACAAAAGA
The DNA here is from genome assembly GCA_963969285.1 of Odontomyia ornata. Classification (NCBI taxonomy): domain Eukaryota; kingdom Metazoa; phylum Arthropoda; class Insecta; order Diptera; family Stratiomyidae; genus Odontomyia; species Odontomyia ornata. The sequence goes on from OZ017741.1 coordinate 307,322,776, forward strand.
TTACCTGCAAAAAGCCCATTTTTAGCAAGACTGTAAACAAAAAAAGGTTTATTCATCTAGTAGCGATTTCTAATAGGATGAACCGTCTAGATTCCTTACACAAAAAAAAAACATATTTCTTTTGATGCGAAGGAATGTAAATCAGACAGAGTCGATCATTCAATTAATTTTACAATCGAATAAATAGAACTAATCATAATGGTCCGATTCAAAATTTAAAAACAATAGTGAATTCGAACTGACTTGATTACGACCAATTATTAATGCATTTTCTCTCACGGATATTTAGCTATCCCTTCCCATCGGTATCATATTATTTTAATAAATTTTATTTGTGTATCGTTACCTTCTTTTTACTTTACATAAAATTACGTTATACATATGCTAATTACATCTTCCAATCAAACTTTACTTCCCCAAAAAACAAGACAGGGCTCTTATAGCTATACATTTACGTTGACATTGTTGATTTGTAAATTACAAATTTATACTTGTGTTAAAAAAAAGGCATTCAAATTATTATTTAATTCTTACAATTTGGGTTTCCCTCGCTGGAACAAAATCCCCAGATAGAATGTGCTGTCTCAATGAAACGCGTCGTTCGCGTGACCCCAAAATCGGAGTCACTCCTGTGTGTTTACTTGTTTTTGGTGCTGTCAAAGTAGGGTCAACTATCATTTCCGCTTATCTTCAACATCCAAAATGACCCAGTGCAGACTGCTACCATTGTCATTCCCTTCATCTATCACGGCTTTTAAACGAATTTTGCAGAATTTAATTTTAGATCGCTGATTTTGCTTTGTAAAATGTTAATTGTTAGTACTTTTTTCCTCTCTGTCTCTCTCTATCTTTTTTATCCATATTAACTTTTTTGATGCACATGAAGTTTATTATTTTTTTACTATTGTTTGATTCCTTATTCTTATTGGATTTGTTATCTGTAAGATGGAATCATGAAATAAGTAAATTTCAATGGAGATACTCATTTGGTAAATTTGTTGAGGCTGGTCGAGCTGGGACGGAGCGATCTTGGAATTGGTGGCTGAATGACAGCGTCTAAATTATACGTGTTAATTTTGCTGTTTTGTGTTTTCCATTGTATAGTTTTAGTTACAACTCATTATTGCTACATATAGTGTTGCTGTTAGTCTGTGTTTAAAATTAGGAATAGATTTCAAAATTTAGAATAGGTACATATATGCTATTTTAATCATATTATGTTTAGAGATAAGGTTTAACGTTTAGGTTAGGGATATTTTGAAAGCATTTGTAAGTACAAGATAACGTTTTTTTGATCGAATTTGATTAGAATTAGGTTATAACAAATTAAGTATAGGATAAAAGTTCACTGTTGTGTTGAAATTATAAATAATTTTTAGTAGTGTTGGTGGGTTTTTCTTCCTTTTTCCAATTGAATCATAAAATACGTAATAATTTTAATTAATTTGATATGGTTTTTGTAATTTATTATTTTTAATTGATAATGTATAAATTTAGAGAGCCATTTGGGCCATTACGTTTTCGTAATTTTATTGTTTGGAATTAGCTTTATATTTACAGGCGATGGCTATGAAGATTAAATCGTATCTCGTAAGAAAGTACACGTACGTCAAACCTTTTTGATACACGAACGTGCACGACACCAACCCTCATCACAAATGAATATTCACCATTCTTGGAGCAGTGCAGCAAAACCGTTTTAATTGTATGACGCTTTGTAGCTCCATTTAGTACGTGCAACAATATGAAAATCACCTGCTGGTTGGTGTTTCTCAACGGCGTCGATTATTAAAATTATTGTGTAAATAATAACTAACTACTGTTTTTTTCTCGCTTAAAGCAGCGTATTTACAATCTAAAACAATCGTGTTCGCTTCATTGTATTGTAAACCAATTGATTTCGTAATAATTACTACGCGTGCCTTCCAGTTTCAATGATGATGTTATAAACGGAATGTGTGCTCATGAGATTGTACGTGAATGAAAATTAACAGAAACAATTGAAAACCGATTACATCAATCTGCGGTTGTAGTAATGGTTGTACGAGTATAATATCGAGTGAATTGATATTGCACCCACGTGCTTATCAATTCAGATTTTTGTTGATTGTTAGTTGGTATGAAGCGTTGAAAGTGAATTGCGGTTGTCTTAACAATTTTTTGCGGTGGCAAATTAGAAGATTTCATGAACTTTTTCTAATGTATTATTTACGATATCTAACAACCCGTCGCAATGCATCGACTTTTAAAAAATATTTGTGGGCTATTTACGCGTCAATTTGATAAAAAATTATAAATGTAAAATATTTGAGGATTTTTTCTTGAAAAGCCGTCGGGCTTTGATTTGTTGTGTGAGCAAACGCATTTCGAATTCTTTGAGTCATCTTCACTGTCACTGAAAATGACTCAAAGGAGTCGAAACGCGACTGCTAAACCAACAAAGCAAGGCCCGATTGTTTTTCAGGAAAAATAGAGAATTGGCCTGCGGATATGAATTAACCAAAATAATTGACTAATTGAAGATTTATTAAATAATAAATAAAATTGACTAGATAGAAAGAACTGAGATTCTTAGAACCAAAGCAGATCATCAGTTACCTTAGAAAAGTTGATCGGCTGGCTCAATTTTCTAAACCCTTAATTAAGAGTTATCATGTATTCATAATTCAGTCACTGAAAATTTGGTTCATTTACATTTGCCGTCCATAACTACAGCTTCACTTTTCCTTCTTCTACTGCCCCCATAACAATGTTTAGTGCATTAGCATGCACATCCACTCTTGGTTGTTCATTATTACCATTTTGTAGGTTTCCCGTTTCCAATTTTCATTTTTTCTTCACCGTTCGCATGTACTCAGTCGTAGATGCTTGTACAGATTGTCGGGCGACATTGACTTATGGCTTTGGTTATCAAAGTTCGTTGACCATATTCATACTCGTACGTTATTGTAGAAGCAATGGAATTATTATTTTGAGAACAGGTCACGTTCATAATCTTTTCTACACATTCATGTGTGATACAGATAATGTCGTAACAATGTACAATATGGACCGGTAGATATCATGTGATGCGTTAAACATGTACATATATGAGGAAGTAAGAAAGTGAAATATGCGAGCGGGTGCTTTTAATGTCCACTTAGGGAACGACGTTGGAAGAATGTAGACTTTCCGCTTGGAATTTTGAATCTAACGACTCGTAAGACTTAATCCTTCTCAACGGTTATGGGCAAACTAGTTTGGGCTTTTGCTAAGCAAATAAATCTACTTGTTGATTTTCCCTTTTTTAACACTTCTAATTAAAAGCCGTCGGGCCTTGTTTTGTTGTGTGAGCAGACGCGTATCGACTACTTCGAGACATCTTCAGTGTGCCCGACGGCTTTTAAAGAAAAAAGAGAAATGGCCTGCGGATATCAAACAAAATTATTTGCACTACTTCTAATTAATCTGTAAAAAGAAGAAGAAATAAAATGCTCTAAAATTTATTTTTAATGGCAATTTGACTTCTTCTTCTTCTTCGTAGCGCTACAGCCCCTCTTGAGCTTTTGCTTCCTGCAACAATCGCCTTCAATTGTCTCGGTCCATTGACGGCGTCCTCCAATTTCGAAAGCCGAACAGCGATGAACTGTCTTCATCGACCGAGTCCGACCAACGATTCTCCGGTTTCTCCACTGGTCTCCGGCCTTCAGTTCTCCCAACGAATACCTTTTTGGGTATCCGTTGTTCGTTCATACAATTCAAGTGTCCAGCCCATTGCAGCTTTCGCAGCCTGACAATCGCTAAGACCTCGGGCTCGTCAAAAATTTCATACAGCTCACGGTTGTATCGAATTCGCCACTGGTCCTCGTCAAGTTCGCTCCGTTTATTTGCTTCAGGACCCGTCGCTCAAAGCCGTTCAGGATATTTGCGGATGCTTGAGTTAGGGTCCATGTTTTGTTACGTTGGCACAATTAATGGCCCCTCTATTTTCAAACATTTAAATACCCCGACGCTGAACTTCGCTTATCCGATGCAAAAACCAACATCATCTCAACGCGGAGACGCAATCCAGCGCGTGTTGATGAAATGACGCGGCTAATGTAATCAGGCGGCTGAGGTTGAAATAACTTGGAGACGCGTTGATGAAATGACGCGGCTAATGTAATCAGGCGGCTGAGGTTGAAATAACTTGGAGACGCGTTGATGAAATGGCGCAGCTGATGTAATCAGGCGGCTGAAGTTGAAATAACTTGAGGACACGTTGATGAAATGACGCGGCGGAGTGAGTCGAGTTAGAGGGCTGATCGGACAGAGTCGTGGTGAACGGACGTATAATTTTATGGCGTAGCCCCTTTGTAGAAAGAAAAAGCCCTGTGAATCTCAAATCAGAAAGTTAGTAGAAAGATAGCCTCTTTTCGTGTGTGCAACAAAGGATTTTGTGGAATTTATAGTTAGTATTTCCAAGGATTGTGAGTTTGTGTAAATCATAGTCAAACTGTGTATTAATTGTTCGAGACATAGTTGTTCAAAATGGCGTTCGTTGCTTGAATATTCCTTTAAAGTTAAATAATTGAGTACTAGGGCGTGATAATTAACGAATATTTGACTGTGCGGTAGATACGTGAAATCTGGTAGTGCACAAAAGACATTTCCCAGGGAGGTGAATGGATTCAACAAGTGAAAGTGTTCTAAATTTATTTCTTGTGGTTAAATTTTCAAACGCCATTCGACGGATAGCATTTTGAACTTGCTTGAGCAAGACGCTGGATCTGTATCCGTAAGTGTCGTTTGCCTGGGCGTCAATGGCTTCTTGTTGTTGGAGTGAATTTCGGAGTATCCGCAAGTGCACAAGCATTGACATGTCTGTTCGCTGTTAACAGTATTCGAGGAAAGCCATCGAAGTCCTCCGACATAGACTAATCGCATATGAGGAAATTCGGTAATGTATGTTACCACGGACAATTTGCTGCGCTTCCTTTATCGGCAATATGTACTGCCGTAATCAATATTTTGCTTATTTACTTTTTCTCAAAAGGAGTCAGGAAGTCGTGTCTCTTGGTACAGTTCACGGACAAGCGATTTCAACCCGTCCATGATTTAACGATCGGAATTTGGTGCCCGCATGATAATAATAGATGAAAAACAAATAAAGTTGCGAATTTGGGGATACAGCAGGCCAGGAGGCATTCAGGTCAATTACCCATTCCTAATATCGGGGTGCAGCAGGAGCTCTGCTTGTGTATGATATAACCCGTAGAGAAACATTCAACCACTTGACAACATGGCTTGCAGATGCTAGGTAACATTTCAAATTCGAATATGGTCATAATACTTGAAATCTGAAACAAAAGTGAAAACACAATCTGGCACAGAGACTTTTTAAAGATAAGACAAAAATCGTTTTTAAGATGAAACCCAATATTAAACCTTTTGAGACCAAAAAAATAGCGGAGATTCATTGTATAAAAATGATTCTAAATTATTTAATGGGCTGATTAAATCATTTATTCTAGTTATTGGTATACTTAATTGAATTCACTTTAATTCGGATTCCAGTTTTAAGCTACATTTTAAAATTAAGTTTAATGCGTTTGACAAAGCATACATTTTTCGATAAAGAGGCTGATGAGTGAATCTGTCGATAAGCAAATAATAGGTGGAATCTGTTTAAAAATATAGTGCCGTTTTAGTTTGTATGTAATTAACTCAATTTGAAAATACTTTAAGACTCACTTGAATATTGTTAGAGCACTGATAAAACATTCCGAAAATAAATGTTCATTTTACAATCAAAACAGCCTAGAAAAATTGAAATAATGAAATAAGTTCAATGTGCTGGATTAAGCCCAGTTTTCATTTTGTTTGATTCAATTCAATTTAATTTCAGGAAGTTACCAGAATCCATGATGCACTGGTGAATATTTTAGTGTGTGTGTGTGTGCGCGTGTTCGGCATTATGGAGTTCTTTAGAAAAAAAATTCTTTCTGTCTCTCAACCCACTCCCATACGCGGTGAGCTAGCCGTGGAACCAAAAAGATCTCCCCTTCAGTCACCATCATGTGACTTTATGTGGTTCCATAGGGAAACTGTTTTTGTTTAGTCAGCAACCTTTGCTGAATACCGTTTTTTTTTGCTGCGAGAGCAACTCCTCAGTTGCGATTACTACATCCATCCTGCTTTTCTTGTTAAGGCATATTATGTTTTTTTATTATTTTTCCTGCGGAACACCATCACATAACAGTTTCAGTTCAGTGTATTTGAGGATGCTTGGGTTAGGGTCGATGTTTCACACCCATAGCAGGTCTTGTCACAGATTTGTATACTTGGAGCTTTGTTTTCCTGTGTATGTACGAGTAGGTGGCCTTCAAGATCGGCAAAACTGAAAACTATATTTTATTTGCGAGCTGTATTCTTCGACGTATTTCGTCTCTTTCATTACCAGTTCTCGTTATTTTGTCGCCTAGATGCACAATTTCACCCACATTTTCAATATTGTATTCGCCAAGTGTGGCATATTGTGTATTTAAGGTATTTTTCCTCGACCGCGTCATGAGCTTTGTTTTATTTTCATTGGTTTTCAGCCCTACTAGTTTTGCTTCTCTGTCCAGTTTCAGGAAGAGATCTTTGGCAGTTGTTGATGACCGTGGCAAAATGTTGATGTCGTTCGCATAGGCTACTAATTGGCTCGACTTGCACAGTAATGTACCTCGTGCATCGACAGGCAGGTTCCTTATGACGTACTCCAGAGCCAAATTGAATAGCAATGGGGCCAGCCATCTCCCTGCTTTACTTCGATATTTGTGTCAAAGGCATCAATAAGGTGGTTATTGATGCAAACTTGAGAGGTTGTCAACGTCATTGTCATTTTAGTAAGACGGACAAATTTGGCTGCGATGCCAAATTTCTGAAAAGCCAACTATGCAGCTATTCAGCTTGAGCTGGATAATATTGACTGGAATTCATTACTACAGAAGCTAGATGTCAATTCAACGTTATCTACTTTCTACGAAACTCTGTAACATAATTATAAATCATGCACCTATCTACAGTTCTTCTCGGAAAAGAGCCCCAGCTGGTTTTCGGCCGAAGTCTCAGGCGTTCTTTATTTGAAGGACCAGGCATGCAAAAAATTTCAGTATTCCAACTCTGACGCTGACCTCGCTAAATACTAGCGGTAAAGAACGCAATGCAATCATTTTATTATATGATTAAGCATCACTGCAATCTATGAATCCTAAGCCCTTCTGGACATACATCCATTCCCTGAAAACAACATCCCATAACCCTAATATCTTCTTATGGCATAACTGCCAAGGTTCTGATGGGCATGCTATCTGTGACCTTTTTGCCCAACTGTTTTCCTCCACATTTTATGTTTCAAACCCCACTATATACTTATCCTTCCATTCTCCTTCCCCTATTGTATATTCTATTGTGACTTCTCTGTCGGAAATTGAAAGTATACTGCTCATTTTTGACATTAATCGTGGTCCGAGTCCCCATGGAATACCAAATTGTAGTAACTGTAAGTATAAGAATGTCCGTACAGGACTGCAGCGGAGGTATGGTATTGGCGGAAGAGGATAGTGATATCCGCCGAGATTGGCCTTGCCTGGGGACGCGTGAATGCGCTGGCAGGCTAGCGTTGCGGTGTCGTGGAGCGGGTTCTTTCTCCCTAGCACAAGGACCCACTGCAAAAAAATTTCGCATTCACGAATTCTTGGGTCTCAGAAAAAGTCGACTGAAGTCGAAAAATGGAGGTAACTAGCTAAGGGTTGAAATTGCTTGTTCCGAGAACAAGTGGAAACGTGCAAAAACGGACGGACTGGTGGAGACGTCGTCATTAAGACGATCGTTAAGGCCCACAAATAAGAGTGGGGCATCCGAATGGAGGATCCCAACCGGATCAAGATCCAAACATAGACGTGGCCATGTGTTTCCCATTTCAGTGAAAAACTCATACAAAAGCACTTTGTATGACTCTATGCAATAAAATCACATAGCCCTATATCATAAAAAGGCACGCGAGCGGAAGCCACTCTACCCGACAAGAGCCCCTGGATACAACAAAACGGTGGAGCGCGCCCGATGGCTAGCCCATATTATCTGAAAGGCCGGCCCTCGTTGCGGGTCCTATACCCGGTCAGATTGAATACAATGGAAAGACCGAGGGTGTCGTTTAGTAATCCATCATTATTTATTCTCCAACTTCGAATAATTGAAAATTTAGTTACAAAAGGGTGAATAAATGCAAATTACCTTAACCTATTCAATATCATGGTTTGTGGGTGTGTAGGAGTCGCGTGAATTTATTTACAATTCGCATACGATATTAATAAATAAATAATTTATTTTAAAGAAATGAACTTGATATTTTTATATTACAGTTTTTCTATTCTTTTAAGCTTCTTCGTCGTCTCTTATGAATACACATTGTATATATATAGTTTTATTTATTTTTTCTAAATCATTTCCTTCTTACAATTCGTTATCAGTTATTTTATTAATAATATTATTATATTCTCTTCCTTAAGCCTTCATTAATGAAGGCAAGCGTACATATTTATTTATTTTTTTAATGTTTTCCTCTCATATTGTCATTTTTTTCCAACTTGATTTCATTTTGTTCATTCGTACATTCTACTATACATGCTTGTATGTATATGTATAGAATGTTTTAGTTTTTCAAGGGTATTTAGTTTCGGATTTCAGAGAGAGTGAGAAAGGTTGAGAGGAGCGGATTGATGGAAAGCTACCCTTCTTCCTTGTTATTATTCAATCAGTCCTAAAGTGTGCATTTCGTACAAATTTATTTAAATTTTATTTTTTTTTTCTTTGGAGCTTACTTAATGCGTTAAATACGTTTCAATGGATTGTAGCTGGTTGCCCAAAGAGTTTAGTTGGACATCTCCATACCATTTAATATTGATTAGGTTAGGTACTCGTAAATGTGAAAATGTATACCTAGTAAATGACATTCTAACCATTCATTCTAACTTGAGCAAACTGAAAACAAAAAAATTACTGATGCGTACATAAAATAAGCAACCTACACTAATTCTCTTCGATTAAATATTTTATTAATTTAAACTGAAATTACCTCACGAAAAGTTTAATACTTCACTTTTTATGAAGACCAATAACATATAGCATTGAATGGTTCTGCGAATGATCCGATTAAAAATTTCAATGCATTAAATAGAAATCGAAGAGGAAATATTTTATATATATATATATATATATATATATATATATATATATATATATATGTATATATATATATATATATATATATTTATATATATATATATATATATATATATATATATATTTTTTTTTTTTTTTATTGTAGTTTTTTTGTTTTAATATAACATACGGCTTTTAGCTTATATCATTAATAATAACATTATATTTTTTTATATAACGAAGCCGAAGACATTTTCTTTACTTTTTAAAGTGGTTTTATTTGCAACTTTTTTTCCTTTAAAAAAAAATACAAAATTAATCCTCATACGATTTTGCCTATCATTTATTATTTATTATCGTTAAATTTTTCAAATACCACTCAGGAGCAAAATATTTCTCACAAGTTCATACTAAATATTTAACCATAACAATTGATGTATTGACAATACACAATTCGTTGTGGCAAGGGGAAAAAGTGTAATTGATATCCTGTCATAAACAATGCTGGTTCAAAGGACTATTTTATTATCGAAACGAAAGAAGATTAGCTGCGATTAAAAACATTTATGTCATTAAAGAACTACATGAGGAGGTATTTTCGCTCCCTTTTCGTTTGATGGTATCTTAATAGATATGCGAGGAATGCCCTCAAAGAATATACTATAAACTCTTATTTGTGATGTTAATACGATCAGGTTACTTGTTTTCTTCTTAGTTTCCTGCTGTTTTTAAAACAACACTTGTGCAGTAAATCGGGAATGGGCGTTTCATAATTCATCGTGAAAAGCTTTGTTTTTTCATCGCACGTCGAATTAAACCCATGATTCCTATTGGAAAATTCAATAAAAACGAGCATTTATTTATTTATTTTCAATTGAGTTTTAGTCCTCTTCTATCGACCTTTTACCAAACATCTGATTTGAGTTGCAAGTAAACCGTTCAAGTTCACAATATCAATCGTACTATACTAGAAGTATAACTGAGTCTTCTATAGCTTTGGTGTAACGCAGTGAGTGAATTTCAATTTAGATATCATAATTTGATAAATGGAAAGAAAAAGCAAATTGCTAGGAATTACGGTTGAAGAACGGTAAAGACATAATAAATGATAGGCAAAATCGTATGAGAATTAATTTTGTCTTTTTTTTAAAGGAAAAAAAGTTGCAAATAAAACCACTTTAAAAAGTAAAGAAAATGTCTTCGGCTTCGTTATATAAAAAAATATAATGTTATTATTAATGATATAAGCTAAAAGCCGTATGTTATATTAAAACAAAAAAACTACAAAAAAAAAAAAATATATATATATATATATATATATATATATATATATATATATATATATATATATATATATATATATATATATTGAATTTTCCAATAGGAATCATGGGTTTAATTCGACGTGCGATGAAAAAACAAAGCTTTTCACGATGAATTATGAAACGCCCATTCCCGATTTACTGCACAAGTGTTGTTTTAAAAACAGCAGGAAACTAAGAAGAAAACAAGTAACCTGATCGTATTAACATCACAAATAAGAGTTTATAGTATATTCTTTGAGGGCATTCCTCGCATATCTATTAAGATACCATCAAACGAAAAGGGAGCGAAAATACCTCCTCATGTAGTTCTTTAATGACATAAATGTTTTTAATCGCAGCTAATCTTCTTTCGTTTCGATAATAAAATAGTCCTTTGAACCAGCATTGTTTATGACAGGATATCAATTACACTTTTTCCCATTGCCACAACGAATTGTGTATTGTCAATACATCAATTGTTATGGTTAAATGTTTAGTATGAACTTGTGAGAAATATTTTGCTCCTGAGTGGTATTTGAAAAATTTAACGAACTGTAATTCATCTACTTGCCTAGGTCCCGTTCCATATAGCTTAAGAACCGTTTCATTTACAGGGCAATAACTATACAATGCCCGAACTTGACAACCAGCATCACGAAATAGTATAAGAAATGTTTTGCTTCCGATCTGGCAATTATTCCCACTACTTTTGCTTGGCTTCACTGCGGCTTTCTTTGCTCCGGATCTGGCGTTCTACGCTCATCAAATACCTCTTCTTTCCTTCTTTTATTCCGATCTCCTGCATTTAGGCTAGACGCTATTATTTTCTTGGTGGTTGATGATGGAGCTATCTTCTTAGGCCTTCTGGTCCTCTTCGGCCTTTGGCCAAATCCTTCGGTAATGTCCTATGTAATCTAGGAACTTGTGTAGTTCAAGGAGCCCATTCTTTAAACCTTCGTGGGTTTCTGGCGAGCCGCATGCAGGTTTCATTCTTTTTGGAACATTATCCGCTTTTCGGATGAGCCTTGCTTCCAGATGTCACTGGACGTCAATCGTAGTTTGTGACGTCTTTTCTTGCGAGCTCTGTCCCCACGTACAGAACTTCCGACACATTTTCAACGAAATTACACAACAGTGCTTCATTTGTCTGGTCAGTCCTTTCTTTTTCTGCCGTGATCACTTTGTAGACTCCAGGATGGGTCGTTATTATTTCGGGGCTTAAGGCGCTCGGTTCGGTTGCTTCGATAGCGCTTGCAGCATTAACCATCAAATTCTCGATGTTCTTTGTATTTTTTCCCACCACACGAATATCTGGTGCGTCCTGCATAATTTCCCGCTCTTCCCTTTTTGGATGTCCTGGTGTTCGCATCATTTTTATGCTGCGCCCGAACGCCCCAGGAACCTCCGTTCCGACAAGGCTGTCCACTAATCTTCATTTCTTGTCCCTCTTTACTGTCATTGTATTAATCGTCATTTTAAACGTCGTAAGCACCGCTCCCAATGTGCTGTGTACACTATGGCTGGTGCTGCTGGTGGCTATGTTGTTGTTGAAATTTTTACTTACATTTCTGGATTTTTTTTATCTGTTTTTAGGGTTTTTAGTATAAATTGCTGCAGTTTGATTGGGTCTCCCCTCGAAGCCGCTATCTCTGTTTGTGTGTGTAGTCGTCTTTTTGGTCCCATGGTTATCTTTGCGGGGCAGGGAGGTTGACACAAGCGCTTCTGGGGATAAGGGCTCAGCGCCAGATCAGTACTAATCGGGAGTCCGTCTCAACCGAATCTTCGCCATCAACCCAATGGTGCGAACTTCGAATGCACTCGGAGGTCTGCCAAGGTTTTGCCGTGACGGAGACGGTATAATAGTTGAATCGGAGCCGTGCATATCCTCATATGGAGACCTCTATACCCTCGGGTCCGTGGGGGCAGCGCACCCCAAAGAATGCTAGCCTCCAAGAGTATTCCTGCCGACCGGAATTTCTCCTGCGGGGGCTCAACGCTTGCTTTCTCAGCCCCAGAAGGAAAGCAATTAATGTACATGAAGTCACGGTAGAAGCTGTCAAATGTTATTCAATCGATTTAAAAGAACAGGTTAAAAGGCTCTAAAGCGTGGTGTTTATTGGGACGTCTTGCATCCGATTTAGGACGAGTCTAATGGGGCATTATCTGGCTGCACTTCTGCTTCCCACGCGAGCTTGCTTAGTACTGAGCTCAGTCTGAGCATACACCGGAATGCGTTATTGTACCTTCAACGATAAAAGACTTCGAGCCGATATTGTTTGATAGTGGGGCAATTTTGACTAACGATACCGACTAAGGGTTAAATTTCTTTTTGCTTCACTGTCTGCCTGCTTTTTGTGCGTATTCATTTGTCTTCAAATGGAATTTAAAAACTGGATAAAATTAAAATCCATTATATATTATTATGCCTCCCATTCTTAATGAATACAATTTTCGAATATTTAAATGTCTTAGCATGTTTTTCACCTATAAATCATGTCAACACTTGACATACCTTTTAGACATTTACGATGTAATAAATGAGCTGAAGTTCTTAGTTTATCGAAACCGAAAATTCGCCATAAAACTAAAAATAAATTCCTGAACAATTCCACATATTAAATTGCATAACGTCGTAAACGACTCGTGCGACCAAAACCACTGACCCTGATTCTGTCAAGCGACATAAAATGAACATCCTGCAATCCAGCCATAGTACTCGTACGTTCACGTGTATGCGTTTTCTTGCAAGCTTCCTTGTATCATATCAAGACACTCGAGTAAGAGACATTACAAATACTCGTATTATTTGCTACTTGGCTGAATGCCAAATTGGGCCACGTTGAAGCGTGGTACCTCATTTACCACTTTACATTCCTCCACTCACGACAGGGGCAGTATTTTGATTTATTCTTCGCAATTAAATCCATACATTCGATTCGACTCGGCGGCTAGTAATATTCATTTCCAATTTTCACCATATGAAAACTTGTTTTCCGCGCGCACACACACAGTGGCATGCGGGAAAGTTCGTACCGGAGGAGGCAGCTCCCAACTTACTTTTCGTCCGTAACCTAATTCGATTCGAACTAACCGATAATTGAGCTAACGAGTTTTCAGGTTTTCTATTGAAAGATACTTGTATCTATCAACTAACTATAGATTTGAGCTGGACTGTGTGCATGTAAGCACGTTCGGGTATTGAAAGTCTTCAGGCAATAGCTGCGTTGAGCTGGAGCTGAAGGCTTGATTCACAATACAGCTTCGACAACAATGTATGTACATGTTTTCCATCAGGTGACCTAGATTTTCCGCAGAACTTTCACCAATCGACTCGTTTTCCCGTGCTATTGGGATGCTGCCGGCGGATTTGTTTCTTTCCGCATGCCAGCAGATATTCAATCGCCAAAGATAATTAAGATTGAGTTTTATTATTTGGATGCCAGACGCTATTTTGTAGGCAAAAGAATTTTGCTGAGTGGCTATATAAGAGCTACCCAAAAGGAAAAAAAGGCCTTTGATTCTTGGCTTCATATACATGTCCCGTAAAACTTTTAGACGAGAATACGTAAAAGGATTCTGTTTTCACTAAAGTGTTAAATTTACTAGTCATTGGTTCCAACCGAAAAGCATTAATTAAAAGTACTTAAATGGCGAAAAGTTGATTTGGCACCGCTTCCGTAAAATTTATTTCATACTTTTCAGGACATTTGAATTTTGTCATCCAGAATCTTTAAGCACCTCGAATTGCCAGAATCGTAAGTTTGAAACCTTTGAAACACACTAGTGATTGTACGAGAATGCATTTAAAAAGTGATTTTATTTTCACTAGCACTCGTATATGGGCAACTCCATAAATCTTGACTCTAAATTTACCAAAAAATATGGGGGAATGTTATCGATTGAATAGCTCACATTAATTAACAATGAGTGGAGAGTGAGCGAAACGTTATAATTGACAGAGACCCCGCGCATGAAGCTTAAAGCAGCAGTATTTGAAGCTACGGCCAAGGACTAGCATTTTAAAGCTCTAATCAGATTTCTTTTGTTCTATTGACCACAAGTTAATGGCACTTAAGTAGACATAATCCGGTTGAGCAATTTTTAAGACCCAGTTAAACATTGTTCGACAAGCGAAAGACGACTATCAACTCCCAAATTATGAAGAAGATATTTATACTTACTGCAGGAAGAAAGGATACTAAGTTTATGATTATGCAAGGTGAGAATTTAATACTCACCTCTACCTAAATAGAGGAAAATTTGTTGAGTGGAATTTTATTAAATGTCTGAAATCAAAAAATAAGGAGAAGAAGCCAATCGAAGTGTCTGCTGGTTCTCCTGTTAACCCATTTTGACCATTGAAAAGTTCCACCGATTAATGTCTTTGGGCAGCGTGAAAGTGATACAGTGCGGCTATTGGCAGCCGAACATAAGATAGTTAATTTCGATGTAAAAAGAGTGACCGGCGACAAACTAGCCAAAGATGCTCTAATAATGCACTCCAGTTTACATACATGCTAAAGGCAGAGAAAAATCGGTCCTTCCTGTTGAAGGGCTTGAGGCGCGGAGAGAATATAGTTGATCTCCTTGAAATATTACAGCACGCAGCACCATTAGTGTAAAAAATTTCGCAACAAGGTGATCCACGATGAAAGCAAATCGTAACCAAATTCTACTTCTTCTTTGTAGCGCTACAGCCCCTTCCGGGCCTTCAATTTCTGCAACAAGCTTCTTCACTTGTCTCGGTCTATTGACCACGTCCTACAATTTCAAAATCCGGGCAGCTATGAATTGTCTTCGTTGACCGAGTCAGACTAGCGTTTCCCAGGTTTCCCCACTGATCTCCGCACTTCAGTTCTCCCAATGAGTACATACGAGTATATCCGTTGTTCGTCAATACGATTCATGTGGCCAGCCTAATGCAACTTACACAGTCTTACAACCGTTAAAACCTCCGGTTCGTCAAAAATTTCATACAGCTCATGGTTGTATCGAATTCGGTCCGCGTCTAGCTTTGCTCCGATTATTTGCCTCAGGACCTGTCCTTCGAAGGCTTTCAGTATGTTTTCGGATGCTTGAGTTAGGGTTCATGTTTCACACTTATAGCATCACACCGAGTTTATCACTGATTTGTATACTTGGAGCTTTGTTTTCCTGTATATGCAGCTGGTCTTCAAGATCGTCAAAACTGAATAAAATATTTTATTTGCGAGCTGTATTCTTCGACGTATTTCGTCTCTTTTTTTGCCCATTCTCGTCATTTTGGCGCTTAAATATACAAATTTGCCCACATTTTCGATATTGTATTCACCAATTGTGACATTTTGGGCATTTGAGATATTTTTCCTCGACTGCGTCATGAGCCTTGTTTTGTTCTCATTGATTTGTAGCCCTACAAGTTTGGCTTCTCTGTAAAATTTCAGGAAAAGTTCTTTGGAAAATGTTAATGACCGTGACAGAATGTTGATTTTGTCTGCATAGGCTACAACTTGGCTTGACTTGTATAATAGCATACCGCTTTATCAACTGGTAGCTTTCTGATGACATATTCCAGAGCCAAATTGAATAGTAATGGGGCTAGTCTCTATGTTTTAGTCCGATTTTTGTGTCAAAGGCGTCAGTGAGTTGGTTTTTGATGCGGATTTTGGAGATTGTTGACGTCATTTTCATTGCGGGAAGCTGGACCCATTTGCGTGGGTTGCCAAAGAAAAGCATTGTTTGGTAGAGCACGTTTCGATCGCTACTTTTATATCCTTGCTTAAAGTCAACGAAAATCTGGTGCGCGTGTATGTTTAACTCTCAGCATTTCTGAAGCACCTGCTTGACAGTGAATAATGGTCTATTATCGATCTACCTACTTTAAAACCGCATTGGTAATCCCCAATAATACTGTTGGCGTGTGGTCCGATTTTATTTTCTAAGATTTTTTTAAATATGTTGTACGCCCTACAAAGTAGTGATATTCCTTGATAGTTTTCGCACTGTAGGGAATATAATTGACTGGCTCCACTCCTTTGGAATATGTTCTTGTTGCTAAATTAGCTGGATAACTTTGTGAATAGTAAAACCATTTTATTTGGTACAAATTTTAGACGATAGCAATCTGACTGCTCTCTAACAGGTAAGGTACTTGAACCTTTGAATTGTGAGGTGGGAGCGTCTTCGAAAGAATGAGGTAAACCAGTGTTACAGGTACCAAAATTTTGGCCATTCGGCTACCACTTGCACTATGCACTATTAGTGCGTTAAATGTAAAGAGGTTTAGGCCCCCGGTGAGTGCAAATTGGCTCAGACGGATCCAAAAGAAAAAGTATACTGTATAAACTTTGTATATTTGGTCATCCAGCATCATATCGAGGATGCCTCCGATATGAAAATCAAAAAGCTGAATTTTCTTCAAAACAAACACAAATACACTACAGTGTTTCATTGTATTGCTGTGTCAAGCCCAGGGTATTATCGGTCCTTGCTGCTAGAGGACCAGCAGCCAACACTGTAAGTAAAATGAATATTGTGATTAATGTAAGTGGCAATAATCAGCTGCTTTTGAAAATTTACCGAAAGCTGGAATCTCTTTCGGAAAGAAAGACTAAGCAAGCTCAAAAAATCAATTTCATGTTTCCACGTTTAGACCAACATGCTTCAAAATAGCTTGTCATCCAGTCACGTTCCCATGGATAGACTTCGTCTTATCTCGATTAACGTCAACTACATTGTTGTTCGACATGATCATCTCTTGGAATTCATTGTTGAGCAAAAACCTGACCTGAGCTTATTTTGCGGCAATCCATGACATTCAAGGATTTCGAATTCGTAAGAAACAGGGTGAACGGTGATGGGCGAGGTGACACCGGGATATTGGTTGGTTCCAAAATATTGAGAAAAATTTAAAAACTTTGAATCTCTTCATGTGTCGGTTATCAAAATTTCACTGCCAAGTGGGGATAACCTCATCGCTACCTCTGCCTATCTAGTTAGTGGAAACGTTTTTATGTTCAAGGATAAGCGCAATTCCCTAGTTGACATAATCGAATTGACCTGAATTCACGAAACTCATCATGGCTAAACGCCAACAATAATCCAAGGGTGTATTCCTGAAGTCGTGGATAACACATAACCAAATTGAATACAAGTGCAATCTATATGGGTCAGAGTTCCCAACATACCCTTGAACAAATTCATATTTGGTCCTCTGCATTACTGACGTGAGACTTGAATTCAGTTTTAATAGTCCTCAATGGAAGCTGCAGGTGCTTCCTGACGACAACGATCATAACGCAATTTTAATGGAAATCAATTATCAAAGGAATGATCTCTTCCTCATTACAGTTAAACATGAAAGTCATGGATTGAATTCAAAAAAACGGATTTAGAAACATTTCACGAAAAGATTGAGCGGATTATTAGCAGCAATGTCCCCCTTCTGAAGATGGCAACTCTTGCCCAATGGTTCCTAATGCCAGGAATCCAAGTAACGATGATTATTATGGATACGCTGGAAATCCCTTTCAAGTTCCAAAATAGATAATGGAGCTTCTGAGAGACTACCTGAAGGACAGACGCCTGCTTTACGACACGACACAGGGCCAACGAAGAAAGAAAGTTACATCGGGACCAGGGGAACGTGTCTTATGATGGGCTATTGAGACTGGGGATGCCAAATGTGTCGCGCTTGATCGGTTAAGGGGACGATGTTGCCGCTCGAGTCACTGAACGCACTGTTTAACAAGCTCAACTTAGGCTAGGCATGCTAATGCGCCGAGTGAGAGACTGGATGACTGCTCACGAGTTCAGTTTAGTAGTGATGAAAACCAAAGTGATTATCTTGACAGAAAAGATAATCCCTAGAGTAAAGATAATCAGTATTGGAGACATACTAATCGAATCGAAGCCTGCGGTGAAGTACCTGAGGCTACTGATCGACTCGAAGAAATGTGAGCAAATCAGGGCGACGACGGAGAAGGCTGCCTTTAGAGTCACGGCTTTGAGTCGAATCATGGCCAATATAGGGGGACCAAGCCCATCAAGAAAACACCTCTTGATGAGTGCTGTAGGGTCAGTGCTACGGTATGGAGCAGCAATATGGGGTGACGCTCTCAGTATGGAGGCATACCGAAAACGCTTGGCACAGGTACAGAGAAGAGGAGCACTGAGGATTGCATCTTCGTATCCGACAGTCTCACATTTGACGGTGAGAGTTATTGCAAGCGTTATATCTGTTGCCCTCCTTGCTAGAGAGTACCGCGCTATTTACGTGCATCGAAACAAGGATGCGAGGGAGATGGTTGTGCAGGTAAATAGCAAGGCGTTCTCTAGCAAGATTGGCGACAGGTATCACGCCTGCAATAACTCTCCCCACCGAATCAGAGACTGTCGGATACGAAGATGCAATTCACGGTGCTCCTCTTCTCTGTACCTGTGCCAAACGTTTTCCGATATACCTCCTTGCTGACAGCCTCGCCCCATACTTCTGCTCCGTACAGTAGCACTGACCCTACAGCACTCATCAAGAGGCGTCTTCTTGACGGGCTGGGCTCCCCTACGTTAGCCATGAGTCGACTCAGAGGCGATACTCCTTCTCAGCCGTTACCCTCATTTGCTCACAGAAACTCATTTTCGAGTCGATCAGTAGCCTTAGGTACTTCACCGCTGGCTTTGAATCGATTAGTATGTCTCCAATACTTATCATCTATGCTCTAGGGATTATCTTTTTTGTCAAGATAATCACTTTGGTTTTCGTCACTACTAAACTGAACTCGCGAGCAGTCATCCAGTCTCTCACTCGGCGCATTAGCACACCTAGCCTAAGTTGAGCTTGTTCAACGATGCAATCAGTGATCAGAGATGCAACATCATCCCCTTAACCGATCAAGCGCAACTCATTTGGCATTCCAAGTCTCAGTAGCCCATCATCAGACACGTTCCCCAGGTCTGGACCAAAAATATATTCCTGGGCGATACCCGATGAAACTTTCTTTCTTCGTTGGCCCTGATTTGCTCAGAGAAACTCATCTTTGAGTCGATCAGTAGCCTCAGGTACTTCAAAGATGGCTTCGATTCATTCGTATATCTCCAATACTGATCATTCTTACTCTAGGGATTCTCTTTTTTGTCAAGATGACCACTTCGGTTTTCTCCAGTGCTAAACTGAGTTCGCGACCAGTCGCCCAGCCCCTCAGTCAGCGCATTAGCATACCTAGCCAAAGTTGCGCCCGCTCAACGGTGCGTCCAGTGACCAGAGTCAAAACATCATCCACATAGCCGATCAAGCGCGACTCATCTGGCATCTCAAGTCTCACTAGCCCGTCTTAAGATCCCTGGGCAACACCCGATGTAATTTCCATCCTTCATTGGCCCTGTGTCGTGTTGTAGAGCAGGCTTCGGTCCTTTAGGTAGTCCCGTAAAAGCCACATTAGATATTCTGGAACTTGAAAACAGTTTTGCAGCGTATCCAGAATATCCACCCATCTAGCGGAGTTGAAGGCGTTCCTGACGTCGAGTGTTACCAACAGGACAATCCGTCGCTTGATGTGACTATATGCCTGTGCTTTTTGGACCACGTTCACCACCTCTGCAATCGCATCAATGGTAAAACGTCCTGCTCTAAAGCCGTACTGCCGAGGAGATGGGTCCCCAGCAGCACGAATCGCGTCAGTGTGTCTTCCCTTAATGAGTTTCTCTAGCACTTTCCCAGAAGTGTCCAGCCTGCATAACGGGCGGTGTGCAGTCGGCGATTCGGGATTTCCCTTTCCCTTGCTGATCAGCACAAGCCTCGCCACCTACTATCGTACCGAGAAAACCCCGTCCCGTAAGCAAGCGTTGAATGTGCTGAGCAGCAAATCAGGACAATGGTGATATACGAGCTGCAATACTTCAGCTGGAACACCATCTGGACCTAGAGCCTTCCTCGCTTTCAATGAGAGGACTGCCTCCTGCAGTTCCAGCTGTATGAGGAGTGGACACTCGACTACTGTTTCACCATAGACAGCGTCAACATGGACGGGATGGGCGGAGAAGAGCCCCCGCACTATCTCTTCCGTCTTTTCCGCGTCATGTATACAAGGCTTCCGTAGGGTGCCGAGCTTCCGCATAACTAGCTTATAGCCAAGGCCCCGCGGATCCTTGTTCACATTGTCCAATAGGTTTTGCCAGCAGCGAGCCTTGCTATTGTTGATCAATTTGCGAAGGCATTTCCTGGCCGACTTATATGCTGCCACCCAGTTGCATGCCTCGTCACGATTTCGCGCCCGTTGAGCCTCACGTCGAAGCTTGTGACACTCCCTTCATTTTTTAGCAATTTCAGTTGACCACCAATTCCCTGGGGACTTGCCGTGCCGGGGTTTTAGACGGGGCATAGAAGCTTTGCAAGCAGTCGTGATGATGCTCATAGTTGAGTTTAACACATCTTGAGCTGCCAGTTCTTCCGTCCCCTCCGAAGCTCCCTGCAGCGGCTCACCTGCTGTGAGCCCCTCGACGAACTTCTTGACGTCCATCCTTCCGATGTTCCATCCAGTTGTAGAAAGCCGAGGGCACGGACGTCGGGAGACAACATCGCTTATCTCAAGGAGAATGCACTGATGATCACTGGATGAGTAGTCCTCTAATAGTTTCCAATTGTATATCCTCCGTACTAAGGACTCCAAGGCAAATGTCACGTTCGGTATGGTTCTCTCACAGCCAACACGGTGGAAAGTCGGCGTATTCCCGGAGTTTAGTACGACAAGCGCCGTCCTGGCCGCCGTTTCCAGGATTCGTTTTCGCCGGGGATCCGTTTGAGGCATGCTTTAGTGTTGAAGTCGCCCCTAACGAGCACTTTGACATCTGCGTTCAAGACAGCGCCCTCCAGAGCATAAAGCTTGGCTTGGAAAGATGACATCGATTCGTTAGGCGTTAGGTACACATTAAAGAAGGTGGCACTGAACCCATACAAAACCATCCCCGCATCCACAACTCTCCGCTTGGAAATGACTGTTCCGTATCCAGATGGCGGCAGTACCAGTTTCGTCAGAAAACCATAATGCAGGACTTTTATCATGGTGTTGCTCACTCAGCAGTAAGAAGTTGGCTTTCATGTCCCTCGCAAACTGCTCAAGCAGATTTTGGGCGGTTGAACTGCGGTGTACGTTTAGCTGCAGGATGCGGGTCATCGAAGTTCTGATTTTGCCTTGGCTAGGACTTCCTGGAACACCCGGCATTTTCCTGATCCCAAGACGCATCCAAAATCATGTCTTGGGTCAGCACCCTTGCAGAGAATACAGTTGCCTCCTTCGTACACTCTTTTCTTTTATGTCCCATTTCACCGCATTTCAACATAGGGAATTCCTATCGGGTGTGTGATCATAGTCAAGGCATTTGAAACATTGAAGAGGCGTTACTCTTCGCCGTATCCTACAGACAACTCACCCTATTCTTGCTTTGCCTTTGGTCAGGAATTGTTCGGCGTCCTCTTCGGTCAAGTCAACTATGGCCATGCGTTATCCCCTGTTGTTTTCTGGCGTCAGTCTCGCTTTGATCCTTCCCACGCTAGGGAACTCCCTTTTGATGGCCTCTTCTACCTCGGCCAGATCCGTCACCCAGTCAATGTCTCTTATTCCGATCGTTGCCATCGGTTCGAGCGGGGCTATAGTTGCGCTTTTGCCGAGGACTTTCTTTACTGCGTCGCAGAATGCTTCTTTATTGCCGGCCTCTGCTCCGAATTCGACCAGTATGTGGCCCGACCGCGTTGGTCGTACTGCTTTAATGGTAGTGTTAGTGGCTTCGGGCTTCGTTTTCCCTGATGTCCCACAGTACCTCCGCACACTTTCGACGTTAAGTGACAGTTAAATGGCAGAGATCAACCCACCGCACAGCCGATTTCAAGTGGTAGTTCAGTGGAAAAAAGCAACTCACTATACTGCCGACGTCGATTGGTGGTTCAGTGGCAGAGATATGTCATCCAACACTTGCCAGCTGATTGCAATTGTGTAGGGATGACAGATCTCTGTCGGGTTTCGCTCCGTAGGATCGTCGGTTATGACAACTGTTTGTGGCCAAGTACGTATATGCCTTCCAAATGTGTTTGAGCCAACGAAGACGTCCGCATTGCGCAGTTTTATTGTAGGACGAAGCCTTGTAAGATCTTTAAGGAACGGATACGTGCCGGTTAGAGTCCTTAACACCTCAGACTCAACCACGAGCATCAAAGCGGGAGAAGTCATCGGCAGCTGCCAGCTCGTTTCCACCATCACCTCTTTGGAAGCTACTCACGACCATCATGGGAAAAGGAACCAAGACGCAGACAAAACCCGGGAATCCATGTCTGCAATATTGAAGCAGGTCAAATTGCCAGCGCAGCAATTCAAGCGAGCCTCTGATCTGGTCACCAAGTACAGTGACATCTTCTCAACAAGCCCGGATGACCAAGGCCGAACGAGTATGGTAACTCACGTCATAGATATACAGGGAGCCAAGCCAATTCGACAAGCACCGAGACGTCTTCCTATTGCCAAACAAGGAGAAGTGAGCACACTGATCTGGGATATGGAAAACCAAGGCGTTATTCAACCTGCTGTCAGTCCATGGGCCGCTCCAGTAGTTCTAGTAAAGAAAAAGGATGGTAGCACTCGTTTTTGTGTCGACTATAGGCAGCTTGACGACATCAATTAGAAAGATAGTTACCCGTTCCCACGCATCGATGACATCATTGACACTTTAGCCGACGCAAAACGGTTTTCTACACTCTCAAGAGCGGCTACTGGCAGGTAGAAATCGACAAGAAGGACCGAGAGAAGACCGCATTTTCAGTTGGGACCGGATTGTGGAAATTTATAATGATGCCATTTGGGCTTTGCAATTCTCCAGCCACTTTCGAATGCCTGATGGAATACGTGCTAAGTGGCCTCACCTGGAAAACCTGCTTGGTGTACCTAGATGACATCATTGTCATCGGAGAAACGTTCGAAAGCATTTGCGGAACTTAGAAGAGGTTTTCTCCCGATTGCGACTGGCGAATTTGAAACTTAGTCCTGACAAGTGTATCCTTTTCGCAGCTGAAGTAAAATATCCGGGACACGTCGTATCAGCAGAAGGGGTCAAAACAGACCCTGAGAAAATTGAAGTCGTGAAATGTGGCCAACACCAAACAACAAGCGCCAACTACGAAGTTTTCTGGGTCTGGCAACCTACTATCGAAGATTCGTCAAAGATTTTGCCGAAATAGCTAAGTGTCTCCATCAGCTAACCGAGAAAAGTCGTCCGTATGTCTGGAATGAACAATGCCAGGTAGCCTTTGAGACCTTGAGGGAGAAGCTGTGTGAATCACCCGTGTTGGAATATCCGAAAAATGTTTGTAGTTGACACTGATGCGAGCAACGGCGGTATTGGAGCTGTACTCTCCCAGCAGATCGATGGCGAAGAAAGAGTCCTCTCGGTTTACAGGCGAGTTCTCTCAAAAAGTGAGAGGAACTACTGCGTGACCAGGAAGGAACTATTGGCTATAATAGAGACCCCCAAGCAGTTCCACAAGTACCTATATGGCCAGAAATTTGTTCTTCGAACGGACCATGCATCGCTGAGATGACTGCTCAACTTCAAAAACCCCGAGGGACAAGTTGCAAGATGGATCGAAAGATTGCAGTCATACGACTACGAAATTGTTCATCGGAAGGGCAGAGCTCATGGAAATGCTGACGCCCTATCTCGTCGTCCAGTTCCAGGTAACTGCAAGCATTGCCAACGGATTGAGGAAAAGGAACCGCCCGTTGATCTGCGAGTGATAACGGCCGAATTCGATGAAGGTTGGTCATCGGAGGAGATTCAAAATGCCGAGTTAGCCGATGCAGACATCGGACCATTGCTCGTATGGAAGGAGACAACTGGGCGACCTGAGTAGAAGAACGTTTCGATGCATGGCGCAACCCTGAAAAGCTATTGGGCACAATGGAACTCCCTTCAGGTGGAGGGTGGCGTACTCAAGCGGAAATGGGAAACGGCGGATGGCAGCTCCTATAGGATGCAAACTATATGTACTTCCAAAAAGCCGAATCCACGATGTGGTTAAGGAGATGCACGAAGGATCCTCAGGAGGCTACCTTGGTGTTAACAAAACCTTAGCGAAATTGCGGGAAAGGTTTTACTGGCTCCACGCTCGAGAAGACGTAGAGGACTGGTGCCGCAGATGCACGATTTGTGCTTCCGTCAAAGGTCCAAAGCGACAACTGAGAGGACAAATGCAAACCTATAACGTGGGTGTGCCACTTGAAAGGATTGCTGTTGATATCGCACGACCCTTTCCTGAATCTCAATGGCGAAATCGATACACGCTGGTTGTGGCCGATTATTTCAGCAAATGGCCCGAAGTCTGCCCCATTCCCAACCAGGAAGCAACTACTGTAGCCGAACAGCTAGTATTAAATTGGGTCAGTAGGTATGCCGTACCTTGCGAACTACATTCGGATCAAGGCCGAAACTTTGTGTCACTAGTTTTTGGGTAAATGTGCGAGCTGCTGGGAATACGGAAAACGAGGACAACACCACTGCATCCCCAATCCGATGGAATGGTCGAACGTTTCAAGGGCACCCTCAATAAACACCTCGCCAAGATGGTTGACGAGAACCAAAGGGACTGGGACCGACATATCCCACTGTTTTTGATGGCTTACAGAGCTGCTGAACATGCATCGATGGGCCAAGCCCCAGCCAAAATCATTTTTAGAAAGAATATTCGTCTGCCAGCAGATATAAAGTTTGGAACACCCCCTGAGAAACCCCAAACGATCTCGGAGTACGCAAGTGAGCTAAGGCAACAGTTGAACCAGATACATCGGACAGTGCGAAAACACCTCGAATCAGCTGCTGACCGCATGAAGACCAGGTACGATCTAAAGGCAAATTCTACTGGCTTCCAGCAAAATGACTTGGTGTGGCTATATAACCCACAACGGTGAAAGGGTAGGTCTCCAAAGTTGCAGCATAATTGGGAGGGATCATACTGCGTTACAAAGCGAATCAACGACGTCGTATACCGCATACAGGAACACCGTAAGCCAAGAGCCAAAATGAAAATCGTGCACTTGGACCGTCTTGCCCCATATTACATACAGGGAGAATTGACTACAAATAGCGACACATCTTTTCGGGGCGAAAAGAACTGAGGTGGGGGCAGTGTTACATGTACAAATAATTCTGCGAGCTACTGTCGTAATTGTTTTCACAACCATTAAGAACATCAACAAAATGAATTTTCTCGAAACCACGAGAACCCACCAAGCATGATCAACATCTAAAAGTGAGTCACTGCTCCTTTCATTAAGCTGCTCGAATATACCAGGTACCTCTCGACAGAACATTCGCCAATGTACGAGAAATAGATTGAACGGCTAGAGACCCTATATAAAGGCGAGCTGAATGAATGGGGGGATCATTCATTAGAACCGCGATCGTAAAAATTGCGATAGTGTGGAGTGCGAATTGGAAAGCGATATTGATCGAGTAATAGTAAAGTGATTTTTGTGATAGATAAGACAGTTAAAGTGAGAAGTTTATAGACAAAGTGAAAATTAAAATTAGAGAAAGTGTTAAATTAATGATTGTGCATTTATTAGTAAATAAACTCTTTTAACTTAATTTAAAAGACATTGCGTTTTCACTTTCCCGGATCATTAAAATTTTTGGTCGCGAACCATAACACGTGACAATACATATCTCTTGTAAGTACTTGTATTAGCTAAACTTTTTAATTGGATCATTTCACCCTTTTCACATCAACTTAATGTAAATCTATACGACAAATTTGCTCTACATTTGAAGCTTATCTAACGTCGCGCGGATATCGATCACTCTTTCGGATGGCTCCGATAGCTTTTTAAATTACTTTTTATGGAATTGTTTGCAGCTACATATAAATGAGTTGCATATTTTGAATAATAATTTTTCTGAAAAATTATTAGAGAAGAAAAATGTTAGAAGAAGGTGGTTTCGACGTGTGCACTAATTCTCCTCAGGCCATCACTTTTAGATACACACCGGTGATGGCGACCACCATGCTCAGAGGTGAGGGAGTTAATTTTTAATTTTTCTGCTTATGCAAACTCAATATGTTTTTGTATCTGCAAGTTATATTCAAGGTAAATTTCTCTTATAAGTACTTGTATTAGCTAAACTTTTTAATTGGATCATTTCACCCTTTTCACATCAACTTAATGTAGATCTATACGATACAAAAACATATTGAGTTTGCATAAGTAGAAAAATTTAAAATTAACTCCCTCACCTCTGAGCATGGTGGTCGCCATCACCGGTGTGTATCTAAAAGTGATGGCCTGAGGAGAATTAGTGCACACGTCGAAACCACCTTCTTCTAACATTTTTCTTCTCTAATAATTTTTCAGAAAAATTATTATTCAAAATATGCAACTCATTTATATGTAGCTGCAAACAATTCCATAAAAAGTAATACATATCTGCCTAGGCTTCTTTTAAAGATGTTAATATCTAAAATGTCATGAATTTGAGCTATCTATTGGAATCTATGCACGTAAATGACATGTCAGAAGTAATTTCTTTAACAAAATAAAGTAATGTTGATTTTAGAAAACATTTAAAATAGAATTTAGTCTCCATAAAATATACAGACTTACATTCAGAACTAAGTGTTGTAAGTTTTGTTTATTACTTTGGCTTTTATGCAATTACCCTGTACTGTTCTGTTTAAGACTAACGGAAATATTGAAATCTTTCTCTAATTTGGGTTTTATATAATCAAAAAGACGACGAAAATTCAAATTTCTCAGAAATTCTTTCAAAGTCCTATCGATCAACGTGCAATTGAATAACACTTTGATAAGGACGTTTGCAAATATATTCGGGAACGAGTCCGGGTAGCAAATATTTTCAAGCGCTCCAGTCCAATCGAACTTCGAAACTGAGTAGCTACTCCTATTGATTATCTTCTCAATTGAATAAAAATGGGGCGGATAAATAAATGTATGAATGCGAGACCTTAAAATATTTGCGGCTGCGAGTTTAACAGTTACGGAATGTAAATAAATTTCATTTATTTTAATGCGGAGAAGAGTTAAAATACTTTGACGAAATCAGCACATGGGAATGAACTTTTGTTTTCACTTTTACGGTCGATAAAAATGAATTATTCGATTGGGATTTGGGAAGCCAAGCACATGTAATGCTTTCATTAAATCTATGATACTTATTTACCAATTTAAAGTTCTACTGGAAACGTATGCATTAAATCCTGTTCTGTCAATTTCTCAACACTCCTCAACTCCAAGTTCAAGGATCTGGAGTCACATCTCGGCCCATTAAAATGTCAAAATTAAATAGATAAATCATTCGCTTCTTTGATCATGACTTCTTGATTTGCTTTGTTCAAGATCAAACGCGGTCGTGGAAATATTTGAGAAGAAATTCTTGCGCCATGGCACTCGTACTTGTAACTCGCTTTATTAGGTCGATCTTGGCTTATTGTTAGACGCTTGTCTTCGTCGCCGTTGTACTCTTACTATATATCTTGAAAGTCCAATGGCTTTCACGAAGCAGCTCAGTAAATCATTGTCGTCACTATTGCTATTGTAGCATTTATTTGGATTATTACAGCAACCGTACATAACGGATTCGAAGGTTACAAGAAAGTTCGTTAAGAAAATCAGCGAAACGGAAGATGAGTGTTACTTATGAACACAAGACGTGGATTTCCACTTACGAGTAGAGATGGATATGGATTGGAGTTAACTGAGTGTGAAGTAACAATAAGCAGGAAGAGATGAATGTCAGATAATTATATATTTGAGCTTATCAGGCTGTAGTGTTTAAACTTCCTTAAACTTAGACTGCTAGAGGAAATCGGGGTTACTAATTTTATGCTTTTGCCAAGCAATTAACGAACTAACGATTTAATCTCGCAAATATTCATGCATAATAAAAAATTACAGATTTTCCGATTGAAATTCTAAATTCCAGTTCATACCCAAGGGATTTACGAGTACACTAAAACAAACACAATAAATGTAAACTGCAGACATGCATCCTTCCAGACATACCAAAAAGTTATTATCTGCTTCTTTCACAAAAACTATAAAACCCACATCAATGTCATTGAACCTTCGTTTCGGGGTTGAACAAGTGACTTTTCCATTCTTCTCGGCGTTTTGTCTGAATTCATGTTTTCCTTTGAGTGCTACGTATACCTTCGGTGTTTTTACAAAATCAGGACCTTCCATTTACGTGAAAGAAAATCGCTTATGGCGTTCCCCAGGTAGATGCTAACACCTGTCTGTTATTCTTCTCAAATCTAGTTGGAAATGATCAAAGAGATGTCGTCTATCAAATTTGTGTCGCAGGTATGTAGGAATTTTTCGAAGATGCGCTAGTTGCGGGACAGGCAAATAATATTAAATTTCAATGATATAAATCTGAGATTTTTCGGCTTGAAATGATTCGTCACTCATCAGGATTCTGGTTCAGGACGTAAAAGGAAAAATGGTTATTGCATTTAACAGTGAGAAATAGTATTATTGATATTTCTTATAAAGTAAAGTTGACAGCCAATAAAAATTTGTTATGAATCAAAATCGTTAAAATAAATTTTTCGTTAACTAGCTCACACTCGTAAATTCACTAATTTGAGAAGAATATGAGGTAACCTAAATCTTATAAATACCTTGAATTAACGTTAATTACTTTGGGTTTACGCTCGCTTTTGAATTTAGGACAAATTAATGTAATGATTGTGATAACCGCTGATCCCGTGGAATTTCTCGAATTCTGTCATCATTTTTAGAGGCGCCTCGAATGTTGCTCTTTTGATTTAATTTTCGAAGGGTGTAGTTTGAAAAGGGAGCTAGAATTTAGAAAATTTTGAATATGTAAAATTTAACTCCGATTGCATAAATGATTGATAATGTTCTTTTTTCGTTCTTGATTAGTCTGGAAAATTTTGGTTGGATAAATAGAAACCTCACAGTGGGATTTAATAAATGAAAAATAAATCTGTTTCTCAGATAATTACAAATTGAACTATTACAACAATTATCATTCTTTTATACTTTTTCGCCTTCCTCTTCCTTTCATAACCGGGCTTTTTTTTTTTGTTTTTTTTTTGTGGTAGGGAGGTGAAGGCATTTACGCCCGCCGAGTCTGGCAGTGTGGGACTCCCATGGAGGATACCCTTGGACTACCCACTAAACACCTCCCCTGTCAATCTGAGAACCTAGCCTGGAACCGTTTGACACATTACTTCGGGCCAGGTCCAAGCTGGGGAGTCCCTTTCCTAGCGGGAGGGGAGAGGGGAAGAGGAAATGCCAGAAGAGCGATCCCCCAGCCCCAGCACCTCCGGCTGCTGCGAGTCCCTTTTATCTTTTAGGACTGCCCGAGCATAATGTGCCACCTGGTTCCATTTGTCAACCGATTCGAGCATCACCGCAACTATATTATCCGGGGTGAGCTCTCCCGTCTCCCTGTAGAGTTCCCTTCGCAGCCTGGCCCATTTGGTACACGCAAAAAATGTGTGACAGGCATTGTTCTCCTCTCCTGGGCAAAACCGACAATCGGGAGACCGTGACTTACCGATCTTGTGCAGGTAAGACTGAAAACACCCGTGCCCGCTCAAAAGCTGGGTCAGATAGAAGTCAGTCTCACCATGCCCTCGATTTAGCCACGATCTCACATCCGGGATGAGGCGCGCAGTCCGCCTTCCCTTCGTGCAATTCCTCCAAGACTGTTGCCAATCGTTGAGCGAGCGTTGTCTCTCCTCGCGGACAACCATCTCCCTCGCATCCTCGTTTCGGCGCAGGTAAAAAGCGCGGCGCTCTCTAGCAAGGAGGGCGACAGGTATCACGCCTGCAATCACTCTCACCGCCGAGTCGGAGACTGTTGGATACGAAGATGCAATTCTCAGTGCTCCTCTTCTCTGTACCTGTGCCAATCGTTTTCGGTATACCTCCTTGCTGAGAGCGTCGCCCCATACCTCTGCTCCGTACAGTAGCACTGACCCTACAGCACTCATCAAGAGGCGTCTTCTTGATGGGCTGGGTCCCCCTACGTTGGCCATAAGTCGACTCAGGGCCGATATTCCCGAAGCAGCCTTCTCAGCCGTTGCCCTGATTTGCCCAGAGAAACTCATCTTCGAGTCGATCAGTAGCCTCAGGTACTTCACCGCTGGCTTCGATTCGATCTGTATATCTCCAATACTGATCATCCTTACTCTAGGGATTCTCTTTTTTGTCAAGATGACCACTTCGGTTTTCTCCAGTGCTAAACTGAGCCCGCGAGCAGTCATCCAGTCCCTCACTCGGCGCATTAGCATACCTAGCCTAAGTTGCGCTTGTTCAACGGGGCGTCCGGCGACCAGAGCCGCAACATCATCCGCATAGCCGACCAAGCGCGACTCATCTGGCATCTCAAGTCTCAGTAGCCCGTCGTAAGACACGTTCCACAGGTCCGGACCAAGGATAGATCCCTGGGCAACACCCGATGTAATT
Source organism: Odontomyia ornata (assembly GCA_963969285.1). NCBI lineage: Eukaryota > Metazoa > Arthropoda > Insecta > Diptera > Stratiomyidae > Odontomyia > Odontomyia ornata. The sequence goes on from OZ017741.1 coordinate 307,353,719, forward strand.
TCCATCCTTCGTTGGCCCTGTGTCGTGTCGTAGACCAGGCTTCGGTCCTTTAGGTAGTTCCTCAAAAGCCGCATTAGATATTCTGGAACTTGAAAAGAGTTTTCCAGCGTGTCCAGAATATCCACCCATCTAGCGGAGTTGAAGGCATTCCTGACGTCGAGTGTCACCAACAGGACGATCCGTCGCTTGGTGTGACTATATGCCTCTGCCTTTTGGACCGCGTTCACCACCTCTGCAATCGCATCAATGGTAGAACGTCCTGCTCTAAAGCCGTACTGCCGAGGAGATAGGTCCCCAGCAGCACGAATCGCATCAGTGAGTCTTCCCTTGATGAGATTCTCATTCAACACGGACGGGATGGGCGGGGAAGAGTCCTAGCACTATCGCGTCCATCTTCTCCGCGTCATGTATACAAGGCTTCCGTAGGGCACCAAGTTTCCCCATGACCAGCTTGTAGCCAAGGCCCCACGGATCCCTATTTACATCATCCACGAGGTCTTGCCAGCATCGGGCCTTGCTCTTGTTAATAAGCCTGCGAAGATATTTCCTGCCGGACCTGTATGCTGCTAGCCTAGTGTCTGCCTCCTCCCGTGTTCGTGCCCGCTGGGCCTCTCGCCGAAGTTTGTGACACTCGCTTCTTTGTTCGGCGATCTCGTTTGACCACCAATATACTGGAGGCTTACCGTGTCGGGGTCTCCGACGGGGCATGGAAGACTCGCAAGCAGCTATGATGGTACTCATAGTTGAGTTCACCAAGTCCTTGGCTGTAGGCCCTCCACTCCCTGGCGGAGCTCCCAGCAACGGTGCGCCTGCCGTAAGTGCGTCAGCGAACCTCTCAACGTCCATCCTCCCAGTCCTCCATCCGAGGATTGAAGTTTGGGCATATGCACGCAGAGTGGCACCGTCGTGAATCTCAACCGCTATATACTGGTGATCACTAGCCGAGTAGTCCTCTAGTACTCGCCAGTTGCGTACTCTAGGTACCAGGGACTCCGAAGCGAGTGTCACATCGGGTATGGTTCCTACGCAACCCCAGCGGCGGAAAGTAGGGGTGTTACCAGTATTTAGGACAAAAAGCGCTGTTCTGGCCGCGATGTCCAAGATTTGCTTTCCCCTTGGGTCGGATTGTGGCATACCCCATTCAATGGCTCTAGCGTTGAAGTCTCCCCCGACCAGCATGTGGCCCTCTGTGTTCGAGACAGCGTCCTCCAGGGCATCGAGTTTGGTTCGAAAAGATCGCATTGCCTCGTTAGGCGTCAGATAAACACTGAAATATGTTATCCCTGAACACCGCACCCACACAAAACCATCCCCGCGTCCATGGCCCTGCACCTGAAGGCGGGCGCTGTCTCGAACCCAGATGACCGAGGTACCAGTTTTGTCAGGGTACCACGCTTGCGAGTCCTTGTTATGATGTTGCTCGCTCAGCAACAGGAGGTCAGCTTTCTTATCCCTCGCAAACTGCTCAAGTAGGTCCTGGGCGTTTGTGCTTCGATGCAAATTGACCTGCAGGATACGGATCATTTGAGTATCGATTTGGCTTTAGTTAGGGCCTCCTTGAAAACCCAGCACCTCCCTGTCCCCGGCTCATATTTGAGGTCGCCGGGTGCTAGCTTAGCATCCTTGCAAAGAATGCATTTTGCCTCGTTCGTGCACTCCTTCCTTTTGTGCCCCGTTTCACCACATTTGTAGCACAGAGATCTTCTGTCGGGTCCCCTACAGCCATACGCGGTGTGTCCGTATTCGAAGCATCTGAAGCAGCAGATAGGGATCACTCTTCTCCGTATCCTGCAGATCACCCAACCTATCTTAATTTTGCCCTTCGCCAGGATTTGCTGGGCGTCTTTATCAGCTAGTTCGACAATAGCCATGCGTTGCCCCCTTGTGTTTTCACGTGTCAATCTTGCCTTGACTTCACTTAAGCTGGGGAACTCCCTCCTGATGGCATCCTCTACTTCAGCTTTGTCCGTGACGCAGTCAAGGTTCCTGATTTCCAGGGTGGCCATTGGTTCGAGCGAAGCAACCGTTGCCGCATCTCCAAGAACCTTTTGAACCGCGTCACGGAATGCATCTTTGTTTGTGGCCTCTGGCCCGAATTCCACCAGCAGGCCATCGGTCCGGGTTGGTCGAACTGCTTTGATGGCAGTTTTGGTGTCGTCTGGCTTGACCGCTCCTTTAATTTCACGGAGAACATCTGCGTAGGCTCGGCCCTTAGTTGGTTTAATAAGCAGTGCCTCTCGCAAGGGTTTGCGCCGCGGTTTGCTTTTTGTTTTCTGCGGTATATCGGGGGGTTCTTTGTTCTTTTCGTGTTTGAGCTCTTTGTCTTTTTTTTCTAGGAGTAGCTTTTTGGCCGCTTTTTTCGCTGCCTTGTTTCGCACCACATGAAACTCCTGGCCTGGAGTGTCAACTTCGCTTATGGTCTCGTCCTTCCTCCTTTTCTCACGGTCGCCTTCAATTGGGCTACCGGCCATTCTTTTGCTGCTGCTAGGACCCACTGATGCCTCGAGGGAGAGCGTGTCTTTTTGGTGCTTTTCGGTTGCAAGCCGCCTCCGCCTGTAGTGCGTTATGCGGTCAAAAAGCTCCTCCAGTTCAAGAATGCCATTCTTGACACACTTGCCTATGTTTTTCTGCACTTCGTAGGCAGCCCTCAGTTGTTTGACGATAGTCCCCGCTTTCCGAGTAAGCCGCTCCTCTTCGGCGCGGTCAAGGGCGATTGTGTCATTTGGCGCCACCTCTTGGGAGAGACCCCCGTTTCCTAGCCTTTTTGCTTCTATCGCTTGGGTCGCGTTTGAAGTGGCGTCGGCCAACGGCAAAACTTCTCCCTCCCCCAGTCTTACACTGGCCTCTGTTGGTGTCGCAGCTTGATCCGGATTGTGTATGTCTTGCACTGGACGCTCCGGGGTACGCATAGTCCTCCTACTGCGCCCAAAGGCCGCAATGATGCCAGGTTGCACAACGCACTCTGCCTTCTTTCGTTCGTTAGTCCGTCTGTGGTCTGTCTCCGATGATTTAACCTGTGATGTTGACTTTGACAGTGTTTCTGGGGTTTGCTGCCTCCCCCTACAATCGGTGACTTGCTTTATCAGTGTTCTTGCCAACAGCGGTTTTTGCCTGAAAGGGTTCTCCGTGCTAGCGTCCTGTTTGCTTGTAGTTATATCTGTTACAGAAGCCAAGTTCACCACTTCTATAACATTGCAGTCGCTGGATGACGACGGCCGGGAGCCTGCTCGCTCACTACCCTCTGCCGCCGGTACTGGGGATCCGACCCCCTGCACCGTAATTTGGTTCCCCTTGTGGACCTGGACCCTCATAACCGGGCTTGGGATCACCATCGGCGGAATTAAGATGCAATTTTTTTTATACTGCCTTTTTTGAGTGAAACGTAAATTCGTTGAGCTTGATCTTCGCTATGTGTGACAGAACTACCTGCCTTTAAAATGTTCTTATTTGTTGAAATATTGCCAAACGAAATTTATTCTGATTTTTTGTTTGGAATAAAGTAGTACCTTGAGTTGATGTATTTTTCTGCTATAAGCTTAATCAACAAGCAGAAGTGTTGCGTGTTGTTCATGTGCTCACCATATTCTACAAAGAGTTGCTGTCCGACGCATCCCACTTGAACATTGCTAAGTGGGATAATATTTAGGGGTTTTTTTGATAATATCGTTCCATCGGTACAATGATGAAATCTTCTCATATTTGTTTCAGCAGTTTTGCATATGAAACAACACTTTTGGAATTCTACGTCTAGCACTCGTTGCGTGTAGGGAAAATTTTGATTTTATTGGAAGGAGCATATATCATCGAAGGAATCGACCCACGGAATCGATAAATCGACAAAAGCAAATAAGCCAACGACTATATCGGTACTGCTGTATGGGGGTGCCCGACGGCTTCCCCCCGTTGGGGGGTCCAGAGAGAGTAGCAATGCGAAATTAGTAGCAAGCGTAAATAAAAGAAGATGCACTAGTAATCAGATGGCGGGCGTAAGACTCAAGTAGTCGAAGATAAAAAAGAAGTGAGTCGACTTTAAGCTGAAATACAGGAATTGAAACTACGACGAAAAACGTTCGAAGATATGTACAAGAGAGCGAAGAAAACTCAAGATGCAGAGCCGATAAGGCCAATAAATACGGAAACTAAGGCAAATAAAGCTGTCAAACAAGTCATCCCAGAAGAAATACTAAGTGCTGGAGGCGCTAACGACAGCCAGAACTAGTATACAGCGCTGGACGGACTCCAACAAGAACTGGACGTTGACGAAAATATTCAAGGTCATGTTAGTCAAGATAACAATGATAATTTTATCCTTTATTTAAAAAATAAAAATAATGAGAAGAAACCAGCTCGCAGTTCTGCTGGTACTCCTCAAAAACTTGCCAAAAATACAGAGAAAGTTCCGCTAATTAATGTGTTTGGTCAAAGTGGAAAGGATATGGTTCGGCTATTGGCAGCCAAAAATAAATTAACTGATTTCGAGATTAAAAGAATCAGTGCCGAAAAACTAACTATCAGAACGAAATCACTGGTTGATTTCAAATCAGTTAAAAATGCTCTAAGTTCTAGGGAGGTTCCAAACCAGACCTTTTTGTTGAAGGGCTTGTATTGCGGAGAAGATACCGTCGATCTTCTTCAAGTGCTCAAGGAAGCAGCACCAGAAATCGAGTTTATTTCCGTTAAAATATTCGCGACAGAAAGGTCGACGGCAGAAAAAAAAATTTACCACTTTATTTAGTGCAAATATCAAATAAGAGCAGTTCAAGTGCTCTTCAACAAATAAGATACTTGAACTTCCGAGTGGTGAGGTGAGAACGCCTCCAGAAAAGAGAAGTCGACCATTGTTATCGGTGTCAACGATTTGGGCATTCGGCTGAGAACTGCATTATCGATGCGTCAAATGCAAGGACGTGCATGCTCCCGGTGAGTGCGAATTTGCTCAGATGGACTCAAAAGGGAAACTATACTGTGTTAACTGCGGTGTTTTTGGTCACCCGGCATCATTTCGAGGATGCTCCTGATATCAAGATGCGAGAGTAAAATATGTCCCAAAGCAAACACAACTAAACCGCAGTGTCTTAGCTCCAAACTTCGTCAAGCTCGAAGTATCATTTACATTCGCCCGCTAGAGGAACAGCAGAAAATTCGGTAAATAATGTAAATAATGTAAGTGGCAATTATGAGCTGCTTATAAAAATTTACCAGCAACTAATTTCTTTATCAGACAGAATTGATAAACAAGATACAAAAATTAATCTTGTGTTTCATCGCTAAGGGCTTTCAAATGCCTGAAAATAATTTGTCATCCAGCCACATTCCCATGCATAGGATTCGTCTCATCTCGATCAACGCCAACTCCATTGTTACTATACATCGGCGTGATTACCTCCTTGAATTCATTGTTAAGTAAAAGCCTGACATTATGCTTCTCACCGAAACCCTACTCAATTCATGGCACTACACGACATTCAAGGACTTTGAATTTGTTAGAAACGATAGGGTAGATGGTGATGGGGGAGGTGGCACCTGGATATTGGTTAGAAGACCCTATTGTTTCCAAAATATTGAAAAAGTCGAATTCAAAAACTTTGAATCTCTTGAAGTGTCCGTCATCAAAATCTCGCTGCCAGGTGGGGATAACCTCTTCGTTATCTCTGCATATGCAACTGGTGGAACTGTTCTCAAGCTCAAGGAGGAGCTCCATTTCTTGTTTGAAATACTCGAATTGAACAGGCTGCATCATTATTATATTCTTACTAGTAACCTGAACGCCAAGCATACATCATGGCTGAATGCCACCAATAATCCAAGAGGTGTATTCCTGAAATCATGGATAGCAGAGAACCAAATTGAATACAGGTACAATATATATGGATCGGAGTTCCCAACATACACTAGGGCAAATTTATATTTGGAACTCTGCATTGCTGACGCAAGACTTGAATTCAGCTTTAATAGTGCTCAGTGAAAACTGCAGGTGCTTCCTTACGATAGCGACCATAACGCAAGTGTAATGAAAATCAATCAACAAAGGGATGGTCTCTTCCTCATTCCAGTTCAACATGAAAACCATCGGTTCAATTTAAAAACAACGGGAGTACCAGAAGCAATGTCTTCCTTCTGATGGTGGTAACTCTTGCTCAATGGTTCCTTATGAGAAGAATCTAACTGACGATGAAATAGATCTGTATATGTCGAAGCTAGAGATGCTGACGTTGGAAACGATTGAGAAAGTAGTTCTCAAGATTAAACATCGAAACAATATGGAGGGATATGAAACAGCAACCATTGCAAGGTTGAAAAGATTGATAAGCCTTCTTCTTACACGTGTCAACAATATTTATCGGTGATTTATGGACCACAACCATCCCTCGTTGGCTCTGTTGAAATTACACCTGAAGAATGTCCAGAACTTAATCCGTTCATACTTCAGGAGTGAGGTCAGTAATCAATGGGCTTTTTCAGACGCAGCGTTAAAAGTGAGCGTTAAACAGGTTATATGGGCAAGAATAGTGAGAGGCATTGAGGGAACCTGATGGTAAAAACACACCAACATTTTTTAGGATAAACGAGCGTAACGCACATACACAAACGCATTTTGTTGATCATTTGGTAGGGGAAATTTTATACAAACGCCGGTAATCATTACGAATTGAACATTCGGTGAAGAAGGTAGTCATCATAAAACGATTGCCTTTCTTTAATTTGCGTGCAAAAATGGATGCGTGGACGCGAGAAGCTACGCGTTATTCATTAAATTTATAAAAGCGGAGGCCGGTTGGAGAGAGGAGCAAAGTGGTGTGGGGTTTTAGGGGTTGGTGAACTATTTTGATAGCCAGGGAGCGGTGAGTATATGATCTGAGGTGCCGTCCATTTGAATTTAGCCTCGATTGCTCTGTCCATCAATGTTTTTCATTCCGAGCAGCCAGAAAAATTGGTTGGATGCTCGTATATCTTAAACATAGTGCAGAATGGAGCGGTTTCCGGCTTCTCCATATTTTTTCTGGGGCATCTTTCTGAAGTAAGCTCCTCCCCGAACGCTACGCAGCGCATGTTGAATCCACAATGGGTGGATATGTGCCCGAATCTCTGACAGTGAAGCATGGAACCACATCGCTCCTTTTGGGGCGTTCCCGTACGGCTCGTTGGTTTAGAATGTAGCACAGTTTTATTACTTCGTTCTTATTTGCTTCCGATCCCACTGTAAGCCTTAGAAGGTCAAAGTCGATCTTATTTGCTCTCGACCATGCAGTGGTAGGTGGGCTGACAGATTCGAGGCCTAAATTCGGAATTTGGCTGGTTTTGTCCTCTCGAACCGCCTCAGCTCCAAAGCCTGAACTTACACCCCTGAGGACCACGACACACTTTTTCCTCTCTTTGGGGGGTGAACGAGTACCTCACGGCTTTAGTGTTTTTAAGTAGGTTCATAATGTAGTCGTGGGCCTCGAGCCTGTCCACTGTTATTTTCAGTCGGAAGCTCGACAACATTGTATTTCTGTACTCTAGACGAGTACCATCGGTAGGGATGTACCAATCTAGAATGCCTTTAGGCAATGTTGTCTTCACGTTTTCTACGGGAATTGGTGGGAACCACACCTTCTTCGTTCGATTGTTAGTTGTTAGTTATTTTGGTTATCGTTCACCAGCGCGCTGAAAGGATTAGGGTTAGGTGTGGGTGGGATTGGCCAAGGACCCGGGGTTTTACATTTTACGACTAATTTGCCCTTCGCTAATACAAATTCATTTACCTTATAGTTAATGGTGTTAACTTCTTGGTTAAAGCTTAAATTCTTTGCTGTCGCATCGCTGGTATCCATTATTTCCGAAGGCATTTCCTTGCGGGCGGCTTTGGTCTTTGGTTGCTTTGCCAACGTGTTTGCTTGCTTCGCTAATATAATTTCATTTAACTTATGGTTAATTATGTTAATATCTGGGTTAAAGCTTAAATTCTTTGCTGTCGTATCGATGGTATCCATCATTTCCGAAGGCATTTCCTTGCCGGCGGCTTTGGTCTATGGTTGCTTTGCCAACGTATTTGCTTGCTCCGCCATCGTGTTTGCTTGCTGAAAATAACTAGTTCATTTTGCCGTCTCAGAAATTCTGTCTATGGTGTATGCGATGGGCGCTCGCCCAAGATGAAGTTTCTGCTTTCTTCCGATCTTCAACTTTCAATCTTTATGTAAATGATCTTGTATGTTGAGATATACTTATGAATCTTCGTTTTCTAATAAATTGTTTATAATTTAGATATTGAAGAATTCACACACGTGGTGACAGTTTCAGCGTCCAAACGTCAATCAGACGTAGAACTGCTTTATTGACATTGGACTAAAGTCAAATCGAACTGTTTTCCCTAAGTTCCTGCTAGGATGTGGCATAAATTCATGGTCTCCATAAATAATGTTAAATCAAGCGTCAATCAACACCCCCTCCCCTCCCCGCAGGGGAAAATGCTGGCGTACAGGAATACTTTTGGGGGCTAGTATTCTTTCGGGAGTTCCGCCCCCGCGTACCCGAGGAAATTCCCGCAGGGGGAATGCCGGTAGACAAGATCACTCTTGGAGGCTAGCATTATTTGGGGAGCGCTGCCCCACGGACCCGAGGATATGGACGGTGCCGTGAGGCTCCCTCCTGGGATGACAGGTAACGACCCCGACTGCATCTGGATTACGCCTTGGACAACGAACTGGAATTCATGCTTTGGGCTGGTGGATATGATGGTTTGCACGTAGTTGCTTTGCATGGTGACACTCATGTATAAACGGCTCCAATTCAACTATCATACAGTCTCTGTCCTGGTAAAACCGTGGCAGGCCTCAGAGTACGTTTGAAGTTCGCACCATGGGGTTGGTGGTGTAGGTTCGGTTGAGAAGGACACCCGATTATCGCTGGCCTGGCTCCGAGCACTTGCCCCATAAGGGCTTGTGCCAACCCCCGCATGGCCTCCGTGCTCTGCAAAGATAACCGTGGGACCAAAAAGGCGACTACTCACACGAATGGAGATAGCGGCTCCCAGGGGGGACCCAATATAACTGGAGCAACCAAAGCCCTTAAAAATGACTTTAAAAAACCTTAAAAAAGAAAAAGCATACAAAAATAACAATAACGATGACGCAACCAGCGATACCAGCCACTATGGTAACAGCACATCGGGAGCGGTATTAAAGACGACAAAAACGACGATTAATACAAAGACAGTGAAGACAGACGAAAAACGGAGATTAACAGACAGTCTGGTCTAGGCTGAGATTCCTGTGGCGTTTGGGCCCAGTAAAAAAAATGTTGCGAAGACCAGAGCGTCTTATGAAGGAAAAGCGGGAAACTCTGCCGGACGCGCAAGATGTTTGAGCGGTCGAGGAAAATTTAAAGCAACTCGAGAATTCGATGATCACTACTGCGATCACTACCGAAGCGATTGAAGCAAGGGCCGTAAATTCCGACATAATAAAGAACCAACGAGGAGATTACGGTAGGAAAAGAAACGGGGGACCAGGCAAATAAAGCGACGATGTGTGATTTCATCGCCAACGTCGAAAAGGTGTCGGAAGTACTGTATTCGGAAACAGAAGCCGATAACCCCTCCCAAGGACGATGGCAGCAGAGTACAATCGCCGCCCAGCGACATGAAGAAGAAACGCTATTCCGAAAAGGGGGAGTTGTTCTAAAAAGAATACAATCTGCATGCGACTCACCAAAAATCACAAAAGCAGTAAGAGTTGGGCTCCTTTAACTGGATGAACGCCTAGACCGCAGAGGGCACTTTCGGAGGAGCTGGTTAAAGGCCAAAGAGGACCAGAAGGCAGAAAAAAAGCAAAAGGCAAAAGAAGCGCTGGGGCGAAATCTAGAGGACATATGCAGACAGCTTCACAATTGAAAATTAATAAAAGAATGGCGTCCAGCAATATCGAAGGAGATCGGGATGAAAGAAGGAAAGAAGAGGCACTTGATGAGCGTGGAACACCAGAACAGGGGTTCCAGACAGTGCTTACAAAAGGAGCAAAGAAAACCGCAAAGAAAGTTCCAGAAAGTAAAGTTTGCACGGGCACCCAAGAAGAAAAAAGACCCGATGCACCCCGGCAACAGGCACTGCTCGTAAAACCTGAAGACACTAACACAGCTATTAAAGCAGTACGACCAATGCGGTCGGGCCACATACTGGTCGAATTTGGAGCAGAGGCCGAGAATTGGAAAGCATTTTGCGACACAGTAAAGAAAGTCCTCGGCAAAAGCGCAACTATAGCCTCGCTCGAGCCGATGGCAACGATCGGAGTAGGAGACATTGACTGCGTCACGGATCTGGCCGAGGTGGAAGTGACCATCAAAAGGGAGTTCCCTACCGTGTGAGGTATCAAGGTGAGGCTGACACCAGAAAACCATAGGGGAAAACGCATGGCCATGATTGGCTTGACCGAAAAGGACGCCGAACAATTCCTGAACAAGGGCAAACTAAGAATAGGACGGGTTGTATGTAGGATACAGCGAAAAGTAATGCCTCTTCAATGTTTCAAATGCCTTGTCTATGGTCACACCGCACAAGTATGCAAAGGACCACCCCTATGTTACAAGTGCCGTGGAACGGAACATAAAAAAAAGAGTCTACGAAGGAGGCACATTCTATTCTTTGTAAGGATATTAATCCAAGACATAATTTTGGACACGTCTTGGGATCAGAAAAATGCCAGGTTTCCCAGGAAGCCCTAGCCAAGGCGAAATCAGAACTTAAATGACCCGCATCCTGCAACTAAATCTACACCGCAGTTCAACCGCCCAAAATCTGGTTGAGCAGTTTCTGAGGGACATGAAAGCCGACTTTTTGCTGCTGAGTGAGCAACATCATGATAAAAGTTGTGCATCATGGTATCCTGATGAGCCTGGTACTGCCAGTATATGGGTTCAAAATAGTGATTTCCAGGCTGTGGACGTGGGGATGGTTTCGTGTGCGTTCGGTGCTCAGGGACCACCTTCTTTAGTGTGCACCCAACGCAAAACGAATCGATATCATCTTTCCAAGCCAAGCTTCAGGCTTTGGAGGGCGCTGTCTCGAACGCAGACGGGAACATGCTCGTTGGGGGAGACTTCAACGCAAAAGCAATTGAATGGGGCATGCCTCAAACAAATCCGCGGGAAAACGAGTCCTGGAAATGGCGGCCAGAACGGTGCTCGTCGTACTAAACACCGGCGATGCGAACCATATCGGACTTGATATTCGCCTCAGATTCCTTAGTACGGAGGAAACACAACTGGAGAGTATTAGACGACTACTCAGCCAGTGATCATCAGTGCATTCTGCTTGAGATAAGCAACGTTGTCTCCCGACGTCAGTGCTCTCGGCTTCCTACAACTGGATGAAACACCGGAAGGATGGACGTCGAGAGGTACGTCGAGATTCTCCTAGCAGGTGCAACACTGCAGGGAGCTTCGGAGGGGACGGAAGAACTGGCAGCTCAAGACGTGGTGAACTCTACTATGAGCATCATCACGACTGCTTGCAATGCTTCTATGCCCTGTTGAAAACCCCGGCACGGCAAGCCTCCAGTGTACTGGTGGTCAACAAAAATCATTGAAAGCGAAGGGAACGTCACAAGCTTCGACGTGAGGCTCAGTGGGCGTGGAGCCGTGACGAGGCATGCAACTGGGTGGCACCATATAAGCCGGCCAGGAAATGCCTTAGGAAATTGATCAACAATAGCAAGGTTCGCTGCTGGCAAGACCTATTGGACAATGTGAACAAGGATCCGTGGGGCCTTGGCTATAGGCTATAAGCTAGTTATGCGGAAGCTCGGCACCGTACGGAAGCCTTGTATACATGACGCGGAAAAAATGGAAGATATAGTGTGGGGACTCTTCCCCGCCCATCCCGTCCGTCTTGACTCTGTCCATGGCGAAACAGCAGTCGAGTGTCCACTCTTCACACAGCCGGAACTGGAAGAGGCAGTCCTTTCGTTGAAAGCGAGATAGGCTCTAGGTCCAGATGGTGCTCCAGCTGAAGTGTTGTGGCTTATCTATCACCATTGTCCTGACTTGCTCCCCAGCACATTCAACGCTTGCCTTCAGGACGGGGTTTTCCCGGTACGATGGTAGGTGGCGAGGCTCGTGCTGGTCAGTAAGGGAAAGGGAAATCCCGTATTGCCGTCTGCCTACCACCCGTTATGCATGCTAGACACGGCTGGGAAGTTGTTAGAGAAACTCATCAAGGGAAGACTCACTGACGCGATACGTGCTGCTGGGTACCTATCTCCTCGGTAGAACGGCTTTAGAGCAAGACGTTCTACCATTGATGCGATTGCAGAGGTAGTGAACGCGGTCCAAAAGGCAGAGGCATATGGTCGCACCAAGCGACGGATCGTCCTGTTGGTGACACTTGACGTCAGGAACGCCTTCAACTCCGCTAGATGGGTGGATATTCTGGATACGCTGGAAAACTGTTTTCAAGTTCCAAAATATCTAATGCGGCTTTTGAGGGACAACATAGGGCCAACGAAGGATGGCAATTACATCGGGTGTTACCCAGGGATCTATCCTTGGTCCGCACCTGTGGAACGTGTCTTACGACGGGCTACTGAGACTTGAGATGCCAGATGAGTCGCGCTTGATCAGTTATGTGGATGATGTTGCAGCTCTGGTCGCTAGACGCATCGTTGAATGGGCGCAACTTTGGCTAGGTATGCTAATGCGTCGAGTGACAGACTGGATGACTGCTCGTGGGTTCAGTTTAGCACTGGAGAAAGCCGAAGTGGTCATCATGACAAAAAAGAGAATGCCTAGAGTAAGGATAATCAGTATTGGAGATATACGAATCGACTTATGGCCAACGTAATGGGCCCCAGCCTATCAAGAAGACGCCTCTTGATGAGTGGTGTAGGGTCAGTGCTACTGTACGGAGCAGAAGTATGGGGTGACGCGCTCAGGAAGGAGGTATACTGAAAACGCTTGGCGCAGGTACCGATAAAAGGAGCACTGAGGAATGCATCTTCGTATCCGGCAGTCTCTGATTCGGTGGTGAGAGTTATTGCAGGTGGGATGACTGTCGCCCTCCTTGCTAGAGAGCGCCGCGCTATTTATCTGCGCCGAAACGAGGATGCGAGGGAGTTGGTTATCCGCGAGGGGAGACAGCACTCACTCAACGATTGGCAGCCGGTTTGGGTGAATTGCACGAAGGGAAGGTGGACTGCACGCCTCATCCCAAATGTCAGTCCGTGGCTAAGTCGAAGGCATGGTGAGACTGACTTCTATCTGACCCAGCTTTTGAGCGGGCATGGGTGATTTTAGTCTAACCTGCACAAAATTGGTAAGTCACGTTCCACCGATTGTCAGTTTTGCCCAGGAGAGGAGGACAATGCCTGTCACACATATTTTGCGTGCAAAAAATGGGTCAGGCTACGAAGGAATCTCTACACGGAGACGGGAGAGCTCGACCCGGATAATATAGTCGCGGTGATGCTCGAATCGGTTGACAAATGGAACCAGGTGGCACATTATGCTCGGGCAGTCCTAAAATATAAAAGGGATTCACAGCAGCCGGGGGCGTTGGGGCTGGAGGATCGCTTTTCTGGCACTTCCTCTTCCCCTTTCCCCTTCCGCTAGGAAAGGGTTCCACCAGCTTGAAGGCGCCTCACGGCGTAACAAAACGAGACCTGGCCTTCTTGCGAGCATGGGAGTCCCACTCTCTGTGCATAAATGGCATTCACCTCCCTACCACAAAAAAAACGCCCCCTCCCAAATGTAAGATCTATTGAATCCCAAATCAGAATGTTTCTAAATGGACCAATACAAAATCATACTCTCAAAAATATGTAGTAACTGCTACTACATGTAAAACTTCTTATTACTGACATGTTTTCTTAAACAATGAACCTTAATTGGGCGATATTATTTTGAAGTCAAAGAAATGTACTGAGGTTTATGTTAATACGTTGCTTTTACCTAAAATATCTATCGACCTTTAAAATTGAATCGTAACAAAAATATCCTTACATCATCAATTTTATATCCAATGCTATTTTCCAAACATTTTTAGCACCATTTTCAACTCATATTATCTTTTGGATATTATCACTAGGCTTTGGCAAATGTTGAACATTTAACATAATTCTCACGTATCAGACACACATTTAATCACCGAAAATGTATCTGAAACAACAATTGAACAGCACATGGGTGCAACGAATTTTTTTTTCAAGGCTTGGAGCTTCCAAACCGGCTTCTCGGGGTCTAGTTCTCGAATGACCTCCATTCCGGGCTTTCGCGCTACATCTTACCATGAACTTTACGTTGCTCATGCTCTCGTCTTCGTTTTCGCTGTTGTCGTTCGAGTCGTAATCCAAACAACACGTTCTTCAGTTCGCAAACTTTTTGCGAGAGCCGCTTCTTCTCCAGCAAATAAATCGATAATAAATGTTTCGCAATTGTTATTGCGCGGCGCTTTGGACAAGGGGCATGGGCTGGAGGGTGGTGGACCGGGCGACGCTACGTTTTGTGCAATCAGGAGATTGCATTCGCAGTTATACGAGTACAATAGTCGAGTCGGTGCCGTTTTTTGTGTGTCGTCAGCTTATCGCCAAGATATAAATTTCGTCATGTGAAAGTAAGATAGATTGGAATCGACGGATAAAAGATGCTGGAGGGTTCAATGACATAATAATACCTCTCAGCCGGCAATATCAGAAATTTTTGACGAAGAATGAGTACCTTGTGAAGACGAATGCCCGGGAGATTCGATGAAATTGATAATAAAATGGGACTCTGTTCCAGCGTACATATGTGTCTGATGGAGCAGATCCGCATGTGACTAACGTCGAGTTCCCGCCCGCTTGATTGGGCTAGGTAATGACCGGAAGCTTGAATCTTATTACATGTACGCTTCTTAATTCGCTAGAACCATTGTTCGTCTGTCTCAGCATTATTAAATTGAGACTTCGTCGTTAAAGCACGAGCAATTAGCATAATTATCAGTCATTAGCGAAATCGTATGCCTACATGGTGAATAAGATTATCCTCACTCTTATCATCGAGCCATGGAAGCGATCATTGCACTACCAACCATTTTCGCTTGGTCATGCCAAAACATTTTTAGCAACCAAATTTAACTAAATTTCTCATGATTGAAGTCGCCAATCGAATGACAACCCCATATTAGAAATTTCCTTAAATAAAATTTAATTTTCGCAAAATGCCATTGACTTTGAATATTCAAATTGCCGGTAAATTGTGGCTTAACCAGCTGGCGTGCGAGCGCGAATTCTTTTGGCATTGGCGAAATGTGTGAATTGAACATTAAGATGCAACAGGAATGTGCTGAATGACCTTGAAAGCATTCGTTGAATATTTCATTTGGTGGGATTGGCGCAATGCCATCGACAAATAGAAATATTTTGTGAAATTTACGTTCAATATGCCATACCTGTTTATCATTGAATTTTTTCATGTTTTAAATTTGATCATATACAACTCAAGCTAATAATATCCAAAAATAACGAGATTTAAATAGCTTCTAAACCTAGAAAAAGAGTGATTATTATAAAATATGCAATATAAAATCTTAATGGGAGAGAATGAACGCCTTAAATTTCATTATATTCTAAAATTTGTTGCTGTTATTGGGGAAGAAGGTTCAAGTATCATATTCTTACATGTCTAAACAATCGCACCAGTTACTACTGCCTTTTCGCAACAACAAACGCCTGGTAATAAATCAAAACAATAACATCACCCTAAGAAATAATTATCAACAATCCTAACGAAACGTCTGGAGTTTATCATAGCATCAGCACCATCGAAAACAAACAAAAATTACAATAAATATTGATATACGATTTTCGATCGAGGCCGTGCTACTTTACAAGCGTGACAGTGATACCTCCATCAGTGCATGAGGAAGGCTGTGATAGGGAAGTAATTGAAACATAATTCTAAAATGGTAGTAATATTTATTATCTAAGTTCCGTTCACAACCGACAAACACATTCCAATCTAAAAGATCCCGATCGCTTCAAAGCTCGTTACCAATTGTTCTGCTGGCTCTCTAGGTTACTTGCTCACGTTAATTTTTATCCGCAACAGAGTTACCAGGAGAGCTGAAAGTTCACTTTGCAATGTCGACTCCTTGTGTTTTGCATTGAACCGTTCCTTCTACTTCAATGATTCTATAGAGATAGGTGATGCAGCAGCCACTTATCGTGTTCATCATATCCTGAGCTGACTCCTCCTTATCATCGCTATAGTGAGAAGCCAAAATAAGTTCGTTGGCCAATAAATCCCGAGGCTTGTAGTCAAATATCAGCTGGTGATGATTTTGCTCAGTCGTAGCGTTAGCATTCGTGTTCAGCGACCACTGAACCGTCCGCACTTGTTGATCGTACTGCTTGCCAGCCTAGTGAACCAACGTGGCTATGGTGTCTCTGATCGACTGATGGGACCGTCTCAACTGACTGTTTTTTTGGGGTTGGGAGGTGAATTTCATTTACGCACAGAGTGTGGGACTTCTATGCTCGTAAGAAGGTGACTGAACTACCCACTAAACACCTCTCCTGTCAACCCGAGAACCCAGCCTGGAACCGTTTGACACATTACTTCAACCTAGGTCTCGTTTTGCTACGCCGTGAGGCACCTTCAAACGTGAAGGTCCCTCCTCTAGTGGGAGGGGGGTTGGAAGAAGAATTCCCAGATAAGCGATCCCCCAGCCTCAAAGCCCCCGGTTGCTGTGAGTCCAAGTGCCACCTGGTTCCATTTGTCAACCGATTCGAGCATCACTGCGATTATATTACCCAGGGTGAGCTCCCCTGTCTTCCTTTAGAGGTCCTTTCGTAGTTTGCTCCATTTTGTGCAATCGAAAATGTGTGGCAGGCATTGTCTTCCTCTCGTGGGCAAAACCGACAATCGGGGGACCGTAACTTACCAATCATGTGCAGGTAAGACTCAAAACATCGATGCCCACTCTCAAGCTGCCTTCGATTTAGCCAAGTTCTCACATCCGGGACGAAGCACGCAGTCCACCTTCCCTTCGTACGATTCACCCAAGACTGCTGCCAATTGTTCAGTAAGCACAGACTCTCCTCGCGGCTAACCATCTCCCTCGTGTCTTCATTTCGACGCAGGTAAATAGCGTGACACTCTCTAGGAAGGAGGGCAACTGGTATCATGCCTGCAATAATCAGAGACTGTGCGCGAAATCGTGACGAGGCATGCAACTGGGTTGGAGCATATAAGTCAGCCAGAAAATGCCTCTCCTCTGTACATGTGCCAAGCATTTTCGGTAAACCTCCTTACTGAGAACATTGGCCAATGTTTGTGCTCCGTACAGAAGCATTGACCCTACAGCACTCATCAAGAGGTGTCTTCTTGATAGGCTACGTCCCCCTACGTTGGCCATAAGTCGACTTAAAACGGATACTCCCGAAGCGGCCTTCTTAGCCGTTGCCCTAATTTGCTCAGAGAAACTCATCTTCGAGTCGATCAGTAGCCCCGGGTACTGCACTGCTGGCTTCTATTCGATTAGTGTGTCTCCGATACTGATCATCCTTACTCTAGGGATTCTCTTTTTTGTCAAGATGACCACTTCAGCTTTCTCCAGTGTATCCAATGACCAGAATCGCAACATCATCCACATAGCCGATCAAGTGTGACTCACCTGGCTTCTCCGGTCGTAAGACACGTTCCATAGGTCTGGATACAGGATAGATCCCTGGGCAACGCCCGATGTAATTTTCATCATTTGTTGGCCCTGTGTCGTATCGTAAAGCAAGCTTTCGGCCTCAAAAGCCACACCAGATATTCTGGATTTTGAGAAGGGTTTTCCAGTTTATTCAGAATATCCACCCATCTAGCGGAGTTGAAGGCGTTCCTGACGTTGAGTGTCACCAACAGAACGATCCGTCACTTGGTGCGACTATTTGCCTCTGCCTTTTGGACCGCGCTGACCACCTCTGCAATCGCATCAATGCTGGAGCAATGTCTGCCCTTGATGAGTTTTTCTAACACCCTCCCAGCCTTTCCTCATATGGACAACGGGCAGCACGAGCCTTGCAACCCCCGCAAACCTCGTCTCGTAGTTAAGCGTTGAATGTGCTGAGCAACAAGTCAGGACAATGATGAAAGACAAGCTACAACAGTTTGCTGGAATACCATCTGAACCTGGAGCCTTCCTCGCTTTCAGCGAAAGGACTGCCTCTTCCAGTTTCGGCTGTGTGAAGAGTGTACATTCGACTCCTGCTTCACCATGGACAGCATCAATACAGACAGGATGGGCGGGGAAGAGTGCTGGCACTATCTCGGCCATCTTCTCCGCATCATGTATGCAAGTTTTCCGTAAGGTACGAGGCAACCGTATAACTTGCTTATAGCCACGGCGCCACGGATTGTTGTTCACATTGTCCACTTGATCTTGCCAGCACCGAGCCTTGCAGCTGTTGATCAATTTGCGAAGGCATTTCCTGGCCAATTTATATGCTGCTACCCATTGCTTGCCTCGTCATGGCCCCGTGCCCGTTGAGCCTCACGCCGAAGCTCAACGGACAGCGATTTCAGTCAACCATACTGGGGGCTTGCTACGACGGGGTTTTCGACGGGGCATAGAAGTGTTGCAAGCATTCGTGATGATGCTCATAGTTGAGTTCACCACGTCTTGAACTGCCAGTTCTTCCGTTTCCTCGGGATCTCCCTGCAGCAAGGCACCTGCTGTGAGCACCTCGATGAACTTCTCAACGTTTGTCCTTCTGATGTTTCACCCAATTATAGAAAGCCGAGAGCACGGGCATCGGGAGTTAACATGACTGGCCTCAACCAGGGAGTCCTTACACAATTGGAAAGTGTTAGAGGACTACTCAGCCAGTGATCATCAGTGCATCCTGGTTGAGGCCAGTCATGTTAACTCCCGATGCCCGTGCTCTCGGGGCAAGTGTCACGTCTGCCATGGTTCCTTCACAGCCAATACGACAGAATGTCGGCGTACTTCCGGTGTTTAGTACGACGAGCGCCGTCCTGGCCGCCATAGAACTCGTTTTCCCCATGGATCTGTTAGAGGCATGCCTCAGTTGATTGCTTTAGCGTTAAAGCCTCCCCCAACTTGTGCTTGTGAGACAGCAACCTCCAAAGCATTAATCTTGGTTTGGAAAGATGATACCGATTCGTTCGGCACTAACTACACACTAAGCATCCCCCGTCCATAACTATCTACCTGGAAATCACTGTTTCCGGCTTTCATACCCCTCGCAAACTGCTCAGGCAAATTTAGGGTGGTTGAACTGCGGTGTAGGTTTAGCTGCAGGAAGTGGGTCATCGAAGTTCTAATTTTGCCTTAGCTAGAGATTCCTGAAAAATCTGGCATCTTTCTGATCCCAAGATGTGTCCAAAATCCGGTCTTGGATCAGAATCCTTGCAAAAGAATACAGTGTGCCTCCTTTTTACACTCTTTTCTTTGATGTCCCATTTCACCGCAATTGTACTGTAGGGAGCTCCGATCGGGTCCTTTGCATATTTGTGCGTTATGACCATAGCCAATCCATTTGAAACAATGAAGAGCTACTGCTCTTGATTGTACTCTGCAGACAACCCGATCCATTCTTACTTTGCCCTTGTTCAGGAATTGTTCGGCGTTCTTTTTTGGTCCCCTACGGTTTTCTGGTGTCAGCCTCACTTTGATCCTCCCTTATGGCGGCCGCTTCTACATCAGCCATTGGCTCCACCGAGGCTACAGTTGCACTTTTGCAGAGGACTTCCTTTACTGCGTCGCAGAATGCTTCTTTATTGCTAGCCTCTGCCTCAAATTCAACCCAACCGCGTTGTTCGTACTGCTTTGATGGCATTATTGGTGTCTTTGATACGATATGATAGTTTGAAATGCACAAAAGGCATTCTACCCATATTGTACTCGTTATTGTCCTTCGTGAGTAGTGAAAGTTTGTACTTTTTGAAGACTCCTCAATTTCCAACTAGTGATGCCCAGAAAAAAACTGGTATGGCTTAAGCTGAACTGGTTCTGATGTTAGTAATTCGATTGCCATCTTTGTGGTCAGACTTTATGCATATTGAGATGGCAAATTTCCCATTTGAAGACAATGAAAAATTGCTGGTAATATAGTTGAGTTGAATGTAAGTAAGTAGTAAGCTGTTGGGGAAAATAAAACTTTTCATCATTAAACTTTAAATGTCTTCTGAATTCGAAATATGTGAGTCACGAAGATTGCCGAAGCTAAAGTAGCTCTGAAAGGTGGAAAATAGAAAAAATTAAATCTTCAGATGCATAAAAAAGAATTCAAGAAAGAACAAGAGTCTTTCCATTAGTCAAAAGAAACGTGTTATTCAAGCTGTCAAGGATGGAAAATTGAAAAATGATGTCGCGAAACAGTTCGGTATTTTACCATCAATGTTATCGATAATTAAAAAAAAACAGAGGTCGCGTTTCCGGAAGTTCCTTAGTTGCATTGAAAGAGGTCACGCCAGGCTGAATTTCCCCGTCTTGAGAGTGAGTGAATCCGGGAGTGTAGAGGGCAAAAAGTTCCCATGGGTGGTTTTATGTTGAAAGAAATAGGTAACTCTTTTGCACAGTCTCTCGAGATTGCTGGGTTTGCAGCAAGTGAGGAATGGCTCTTAAATTTCAAAAACTGACACGACATTGCATTCAAAAAAATTTGCGGAGAGCGCAGCAGCGTAAATAATTTTACTTGTTCCCAATCAGGGCCGTCAAGAGAAAATCGGGGCCCGGGGGTAAACATTTAGCAATGTAAAGGGTGATAGCTCTTCTTCGACGTTGCCTTTGCATATGTGCTTCAGATGGATCATTTCATCTCCTAAGTCTTCAGAAACGTCCAATTTGTGTTTTTGGACGAAATTTGTGGCAGCACTTCGAATTTCGGTTTCGTCCATCGCTGTGAATAGCCATAAAAAAAGAAACCATTATGTAAATCCTTCATGGCATTGAACTTATTGGATATTCCCGCAATAACCGAGTCAATGATTACGTAGAAGCGTTCCTTTTGAAATTGGTGTCTTGATCATCTGCACTCGTGTCGTCATCATCTTCATTTTCATCAAAACACCTCTTGCGTTTTTTCTTTCGAGTATTAGGGAAAATTGACAAAATCCCCAATTGAATGGTAACCGTTTTGCATTCATTTAAAACGTCATCGCATTGATTTCGAATCAAATTCAAGTCAGACAGCAAACTTTCGAGATTTTGAACTTCGTCCCTGGCTTGAAGAATGATGCCCCTTTTATTGATAGCTATGAATATCTTAAACCAAATTGAGGATATCAGGATGCACTCAAATTTTTGCATGTATTTCAGAATGCCATTGACATAACTACGAGTCTCCGCAGTCAGATTAAGTTTAGTTAAACCTTCTAGTGCTTCATGTAATCCTAAAACATGTTTGGCAAAACGTTTGACTGCCTCACTCTAGCAGACCACCTTGTATCTGAAAGTCTGTGAAGGGAACTCGTTATACTTTTTTTAGATAATTTCCCAACGTTGCAGACTGCTGCGGAAATTGATATAGCATTTCTGAACAACTCCAAAAAAAGTGATTGCTGCCTCACAGCATTCTGAGAGTCAAAACCACATAAATTGAGACTATGTGTAACAGCATTTGGATTTTTCTCCAGAATATGACGTTGTGCCCTATTATATGATCTTTTCATATTAGCACCATTGTCATATCCTTATGCTCGACAGCCTTCCAAAAGAATGTTATACTCTTCTATAGTATCGAAAAGTAAACCAGCAATTGCCTGGCCAGTTTTTTGATTACAATCGACAAATGCCAGAAATCGTTCTTGAATTGTAAATATCTTTTTCTTCAAGTTGAAATGAGCATACCGCAAAATAAATGTAGTTTGATCGACGTGGCTCGAATCAGTTGTATCATCAACGATGATAGCGAAGTGTTTGGCACTTTTACGTTCTTTCAGTATGGCCAATTTAACGTGTTCAGCACAGATTTGAATAAATTCATTTTGACTCTCAATCGAAAGATAGTGGACCTGCAAACGTTTCTGTTGTTGTTAACTAATCCTAACCTTCTCTAAATGTTTGCGAAGTATCGGGTCGTAATGACTGATCAGTTCTAAAATCTCGAAAGAAATCCCATTGTTCCGTTCTCCGAGAAGATTGCTAGCACCTCTGAATGAAAGACCCTTTTCGCCAAGAAACAAGATGGCGTCTAGGATTTTACGTAAAATTTCGTGCCATTTCCTAGTTTCACTGATGATCTGTTTATTTAGAAGTGTATCAGTTGAAGTTTCCTTTCGAAGTCAAATCTGCATTGAGCGCCTTTGAACGTAGCACTGAATTTTGTCTGGATTATTTTCATGAGCTGATTACTTATACAGTTTTTTCAAGCTTGGTTTTTTGAGTACCCTGTAGGACAGCAAGGTTTTGTACGGATTGAAAAGGTTGGTACTTAACAAACGACAAGATAAGCAATACGAAGCGTTAATAAGCCTACTCCACACCAACCAATTTCGCTCCACCCTCTGTCTATTTGGCAAAGTCTTCGATAAAAGTGAGGCGGAAAATGGCTCATCGGTACGATCACGTGGAATAGAAGACGGCATCTTCTGGTGACCTCGACGAATTATATCGTTCACCACGTCGGAGTGGAGCAATTCAGTATATACAGAGCCAATATCATAATCATAAAGATACAGCTGTTCTTCTTGGATCCTTCACATGGATCGTGTTTCCATTGAAGATGAACAATGATCTATGTAAATTCCAGAGTTTTCAGTTCCCAAGTTTTGAATAACTACGTCATTGTTTGCAGCTTCCGTTGGTTCGTCTCTTTCTGGAGAGATGGTAGATCGTTGTTTTCATGGTTAAGATACTGCGCAAGATCTGAAAGTGATAAATCATAATATTAAATGTAAATCATATAACCAGCATATTGACAACATTTAACAGTTCTAACAATCGAGTTTTTCGGTCCGAAATTGTATCCAAAGAGGTTCCTTTGCTGATTAGAATGTTCCTTTTCTTTTTTTCAAGCTCCAAGCGTTCTTTGCGCTTTTGAGCTCCAGACTTGTGCTTGAACATAATGCATCTAATATGAAAATTTTATTTTTAATTACTCTCGATTATGCTTAGTAATACATAGCTAGAGGATTTATGAAATTTTTAACAATTTGCTAAATTTGTAATTTCTGCAAAGTCTTAAAGTTTGAAAAAAATTCTTACCAATAATCACTTTCATCTCCACAAAATTTAATAACAATGAGAGATGAAATCATGATAAGAAAATTTTTTCTCACAACTCACGAATGGAAAATCCAATATTAAACGTATTATGGAAGGAGAGCGGAATTCGATCTATTACGAAATTTTATTTTACTCTGTCAACGTCAATTATATTAAAGCTCTCGATCTGCCATTTGATATTTCAACATAACGACATAACTCGATTCACAATGATAATGAATGTGTTATTATGTCCATTCGCCACTGTTATCTTTTTTGTTTCGCACAACGTTGTGAAAACGACAAACAATTACAAAGTGTTGCAGTCTGGGCCACAATTTCTGTTATAATGTCAGATGCACTGCGATCGTAGCCAATAATCATAAGTAGCGCCTACATTGAGTAAGTTCACACGCTTCAGCGTGCTGCCAGTTGCAAACAGGTTAATCAGGTTTTCTTAAACGAAAGGGACGCCACGTCGAGAGAAGCGAAAATATACTACAGATGTTTGCACATGTCAAAACAACCAAGCAGCGCGATCTATAACAAATGCATGCCCATCAACTTCACCTCAGGAATTTTTAGAAGGCTCAAGGCAATCATTCATCCGTCGATAGTTCAAGGGGAAAGATCATGCGGGACATGTATGGCAGATGAGAAATGTGTGCTTGATCCTGGCGAGAAGCCCGTGACAATGCTGTGCGGCAGTGCGTAGGTCATCTGCGCTTGACGATGGATGGCAATGGAATGAGTATGATACACATACATAGATGAAATAGAAAATGAACATGGGTAGCATGTTGAGCCTGGTAGAACTGAGACAATATCCAGCTAATTTGTTTGCGGCCACTGGTCGCAAACTTGATTGCGGCCACGTGTAAACTCGCCCATTCAGCAAGTAGCACAGTAAAATAAACACGCCAGATTTGAAAAAAGTGCTAAACAATTTCTTATTTTCGGATCTAAGTTCTTATTATTTGCTAATTTACGATTTTTAGGAATTTTTGTTTGAAGTGGTAAGAATTTCAGGAGAAGAAAATACAAATTTTTTTTATTGGTGAAATACAAAATAATTTTTTTATTGGTCGGAGGCCGGGCCCGGGAGGATATCCTCCATCTCCCCCCTCTCTCGACAGCCCTGTTCCTAATGGATTGACAAACTAAGCCAACTTTTGAGCGGCTATGACCCAAGAAACATATTTATGTTAATGTGGACGAAACTGAGGTTTTTTATAAATGTCTTCCAGATCACAAATTGATGTTCAAAGATGAAAACTGTCACGGTGGTGAGCTGAGCAAGGATCGAATAACTGCCCTTTTAGCATGTAATATGGACGGATCTCAAAAGTTAAAGCCACTCATCATAGGCAAATCTGCGAAACCAAATTGCTTCAAAGGTATAAAATCGCTATCCACAATTTATCGATCAAATAAAAAATCTTGGATGACATCAAAGTTATTCAATGAATTGTTGACCTCGATTAACGGTGAGGTGAAAAAAGAACAACGGAAAATCTTACTTTTCTTGGATAACGGCTCCGTGCATAATAACCCACCACCGTTAGACCATGCAACATTGATTTTCTTTCCAGCCAACACAGCATGAAGGTTGCAACCATTAGACCAATAATAAGTGTTCACGGTGTCCTAACTGATGCTGAACTGTTGGATTTGGTCCCTCTGGATGAGAACGAGGATGACAACAAAGAAGAAAAACCACCAATTTCAGCTTTAGTGAGGACATATCGTATTAATCTTCGCTCCTACGCCGTCAGAACCAACACAAGTGACGATTTCTTTTCAGCTCTCAACACAATCGAAAATTCGTTGGACAATGATCGATGGAAGTCACTCACTCAAAAGAAAATTACGAACTGTTTTTCCCAATAAACATTTGTTTCTAATTATATAAACTACTTGAAATAAAATTAACGAGTTTCAATTAAACTCTTCTTTATTAAAATTTTTTCCTCCCTCCCTCCCTCTTGATTACTTGAACTTCTGAAATGTTGAAGCCTTGGTAATTTGAATTCTTTCTCTGGTCCCTTGAATTTCAAATTTTCGCGAGTTGACTGTAATATAATTTAAATTGAATTTGTTATTGTTTTTTGATTAAATGTTTTTAATTAATAATGTATGAATTTAGATAGCCATTGGGGCCATTAAATTTTTTAGAGTTTTTTCGCTTGAAAATTGCTTTATATTCTTTGAATTTTTTTTTTAAAAACCTCCATTCCCTACTACTCTCTTCATCACTCGATCCACATTACGCCGCTTCGACCTTCAAAGTCAAAGTCAAAAGCGCTTTATTGAAAACGAATCGTTATAAATTTTAAAAGAATATAAAGCAAATTCCAAAAAATAACAATAAAAAACTTAATGGCCCAAATGGCTCTCTAAATTTATACGTTATCATTAACACATTTCATCAAAAAAAAACTATAGCGAATTCCATTGATTAAGAATATTACATATTTTTAGAATTCAATTGGAAAAAGAGAAAAAACCAACCAACACTATCCGCAAATTATTTATAATTTAAACACAACAGTGAAACTTTGATCCTACACCTAATATGTTGTAACTTAATTCTAATAAAATGCAATCAAAAACTTTATCTGATACTGAAAAAAATTCTATAACAATGTTCCTAACCTAAGCGTTTAATCTTACCTCTAACGTAATACAGTAAACATAACATATACCTAATCTATACCTAATTTTTAACACAAATAAACAACAACACTAAATGTAGCAATAATGAGCGAAACTCAAAAACTAGATAACAAAAAAAAAATCACAAAAACTGGAAATAAACACGAATATTTTAGACGTTGTCATTCAGCCACCAATACCTTGCTTGCGCCGTCTCAATTCGATCAGCTTCAACGAATCTAGCAAATGAGTATCTCCATTGGAATTGTTGGTCTCGTGAACTCAAATTCGGAGGATATTTTATCTTCTTATCGGTGGCCCGTCGATATATTTGATATATGACTGGGACGCCGTCAGAATCAAAAACATATCGATTCATGTCCAAATACACGAATGCTTCTGGAGGAATGAAGCCAGTAGCGAGGCAAGTCGCAATATACCCGTCTGTAGGGTGGAACGGCTGTGAAATCCAAGGGTTTTCACTCACAGTCACAGATCTTGCGATATGATTCCGAAGAAGTTTCAATATGAAGATATCGACCCTCGTCACTTGAGCAGTTTGATAAATTCTTCTATTCGATATATAATGTTTCCAATCCGTCTCAGGCTTTCCGTACAAACCAGTACATGCACGAAGACATTTCCTTTCGAAAACTCTTAATTTTTCCATAGTACTAGCACTCTGGTTGTACCAGATCTGACATCCATATGTCAAAACTGGTCTAACCAGGGTTTTGTAACAGATAATTTTGACCTTTTGATCAATGAATTTGGAATGAAAGATTCTTCGTAGGGCCATGACTACCTTAAGTGCCTTACTGAGCATGATTTTGACATGTTCAGTATAGTACAGATACTAATCGAGATAAACACCAAGGTATCGAGCACAGGATTTATGTGGAACCCATTCTAGACTACCCTCGCCAGCCATGATGTGGAAATTCCAATTACGTTTCAGGTCTTGACTGACCCCCTGCAGCGTTGTCCGAAACAAGATTGTTTCACACTTCTGCGCATTGATTTTCATTCGCCAATTGTCACTGTACAGCTGCACATCATTGAACATTTTTTGGAGATTTCCCTGAACTATTGTAGCTTTTCCGTCTGCCGTATAGATGATCAGATCATCAGCAAACGCTACCAATGATCGCGTTGGCGAGACGTTAAAATCAAAGCCGTTCAATAGCTTGCGAATGAAGATTGAGAAGAGCAGAGGCGCAGTAACTGTTCCCTGCTGTAGACCATTCAAGATCTTGAACTCGCGCATTGTTGTCAGAGCTCCATCAGTTACAACAAACAATTTCCCGTACAACATATTACACATCATGGCTACAAGGTGTCTGGGGAACTTGTCCTGAAGGAGTTTGAAAACTAGTCCATCTAGCCACACCGTGTCGAAGGCTTTCTCCATGTCAATGAGACATGCTCCAACGCATTGTCTATCATTTAGTTTCAAACAGATGTCTGAGGTTACTTTCGTTATTGCATATGTGGTCGAATGCATGGCATGAAAGCCAAATTGGCAATTCGGCATCAACTCATATTCCTCAATATGGGCGTTTAATGCTCTGTTGAGTATCACTTCGAACACCCTGCTGATGTTATGCAGCAAGCTGATTGGGCGATGGCTTTTAGGGCATGAAGATTCTTTTCCTTTCTTCAAGATCGGAAATACCTTAGCCTTTTTCCACTCATTTGGGAAATATGAATTGCTCAACATGTTGTTGAACAATATGCAATAATTCCTAATAGCAACCTCAGGCAAATTTCGGAGAACTGCATTTGGAATACCTTCAGTACCACATGATTTCTTGTTGTTTATCTTCATAGCTGAGAAAATAATCAATAAGATTCAAGCTCGGTATGAGGTCAGATGTTAATGTTTCATTGAAATGAAGAATTGATTGGCCGTTCAGGCTTGATTTGAAGTCGGAAACTTTTGCTTCAACGACCTCTGAAACTATTTCATTCCCTCTCTCTGGGTTTGGCAGATGGACCAATTCAAAATGTGTTCCAATCAGGGCAAGTTTATCCAATCCTTCACAAATGATTCTGTTTCCATTTCTATCCGGAGTCGTACTATCAATTTCGGTACCAGCCCTATCGAGAAGATTTATCTCATTACTAGTGACTTCAAGATTCGATACCTTCACTCGAGACTTCTTGCGGAATATGCTATTCACTTTCGCGAACACGCCATCTGGTTCCTGTGGGCTAATACCCCTCAATTTGTCCGCCCATTGATTGCTGACCTCACTCCTGAAGTATGACCGGATTAAGTTCCGGACATTCTTCAGATGTAATTTCAACAAAGCCAACGAGGGATGGTTATAGTCCAAAAATCGTCGATAAATATTCTTGACGCGTGTGAGAAGAAGGCTTTTCAATCTTTTCAACCTTGCGATGGTTGGTGTTTCATATCCTTCCATATTGTTTCGAAGTTTAATCTTGGGAACGACTTTCTCAATCGTTTCCAACGTCAGCTTCTCTATCTTCGACAAATAAACATCTTTTTTATCGTTAGTTAGATTCCTGTCATTCGGAACCATTGAGCAAGAGTTGCCACCATCAGAAGGGGGACATTGCTTCTGGTACTCCCGATTAAACTTCTTTTGAAACTTTCCCCAGTCTGTTTTTTTGAAGTTCAACCGATGATTTTCGTGTTGGACTGCAATGAGGAAGAAATTATCCCTTTGATGATTGATTTCCATTACGATTGCGTTATGGTCGCTATCATAAGGAAGCACCTGCAGTTTCCGTTGAGGACTATGAAAGTTGAATTTGAGTCTTGCGTCGGCAATGCAGAGGTCCAAATATGAATTTGTCCTAGGGTATGTTGGGAACTCCGACCCATATAGATTGCACCTGTATACAATTTGGTTCTCTGTTATCCACGATTTCAGGAAAACACCTCTTGGATTATTGGTGGCGTTCAGCCATGATGTATGCTTGGCCTTTAGGTCACCAGCAAGAATATAATAATTATGAAGCCTGTTCAATTCGAGTATTTCAAACAAGGAATTGATTTCCTCCTTGAGCCTGAGAACAGTTCCACCAGTTGCATAGGCAGAGATAACGAAGAGGTTATCCCCACCTGGCAGTGAAATTTTGACAACGGATACTTCAAGAGATTCGAAGCTTTTGAATTCGACTTTTTCAATATTTTGGAAACAATAGGGTCTTCGAACCAATATCCAGGTGCCAGCTCCCCCATCACCTATTACCCTATCGTTTCTAGCGAATTCAAAATCCTTGAATGTCATGGAGTGCCATGAATTGAGGTGGGTTTCGGTTACAAGCATGATGTCAGGCTTTTGCTTAACAATGAATTCAAGGAGATAATCACGCCAATGTATAGTAACAATGGAGTTGACATTAATCGAGATGAGACGAATCCTATCCATGGGAATGTGACTGGATGACAATCTATTTTGGAGTATGTTGGCCTAAACGATGAAAAACGAAATTGATTTTTTGGTCTTGTTTATTAATTCTATCTGAAAGCGATTCAAGTTGCTGGTAGATTTTAAGAAGCAGTTCATTATTGCCACTTACATTTTTTATTTTATTTACATTGTCTGCTGGTCCTCTGGCAGCAAGTGCAAATTATACCCCGGTTTTGATGAAGTTTGGAGGTAACAAATTGTTATTTACTTTGCTTTGCGTTGGAAAAAATTCAGCTCTTGCATCTTGATACCGAGGGCATCCTCGGTATGATGCTGGTTGACCAAATGTACCGCAATTAACACAATACAATTTTTCTTTTGGCTCCATCTGAGCCAATTTGCATTCACCGGGGGCGTCAATATCTTTGCACTTAACACAGCGATAGTGCATTGCACAATTGGCAGCCGAATGACCGAATCTTTGACACCACTGGTTGACTCAGTTTTTTGGAGGCATTCCCACCTCACAAGTCTAAAGTTTAAGTACCTTACCTGTTGGAGGGCACTCGGACAGTGTCGTTGGAAATTTGGACCAAATAAAATGGTAATATTTTACCTTCGACAGTTGATCTTCTTGTAGCAAAATTTTTCACACAGATGCACTTAATAGCTGGTGCTGCTTCCTGCAACATTTCATGGAGATCAACTGTATTCTCCCCACAGTCCAAGCCCTTCAACAGGAAGGACTGATTTTTTCCGCCTTTGGCGTATATGTGAAGTGGGGAGCTTTGACACTATTAAGAGCATCTTACGCCAGTTTGAAATCAGCCAGTGTCTTTGTCTTGATTGAGAGCTTATCAGCGGTCACTCTCCTAACTTCAAAGTTTTCGATTTTATGTTCGGCTGCCAATAACCGAACCATATCTCCTCCACGCTGCCCTAAAAACGTTTATTGGAGGAATTTTCTCATTTACCTTATTCATTTTATTAGGAGAACCAGCAGACACACCGGTTGGCTTCTTCTCCTTTTCCTTATTTTTTAATTTTAAATATTTAATGAAATTATTATCGCTATCAATATTACCTGTCGCTTCGATCTTTGTACTACCCAGAAAATGTTTAATACATCGGTATAAGGGGGCACACAAAATAATATGAACTAATCTTTTTCATGAATATCAAGTCCAAAATCATGATCAGCTCTCAGAGATAAAAAAAATTCAATGTAATACGAAGCATTCAAAAAAAAAAACTTCGTAGCTATCTCTTCAGTGATTTATAACGATTAATATTGAATAATCAATCGAATCAATTTGAGCTTTCTTCACTACGTTCAGTTTTAAAAAAAGTATTTTCTAGTTCAAGTAATCGCTTTTGTATTGGCTTTTTGACATTTTTATTTCCTTAGAAATGACTAGAAACTTGCAAACAATACCTAACTAACACCAAACAAACATGACATATGTAACGAAGTTACTTAAAGTAACCAAAGCAACGAACAGTTTCGTGTCGAATCGACAGCACCCTTTCTACCTTTTCAAGGGAATGTCATTTTACCCGACAAGACTTCAGTGTGAACGTTTATTTTGCTAAAACCGTATTTTGTTCGATACTCTAGTGAATCTGCGATGGCAGGAACATTACGTTGTCCCGAAAATTATGTACCAACGCGCTTACCTCCCCTTCCGCCCAAGCCTGACATATCCAATTGGGAATTTCCGAAAACGACCGCTAAAGAGTCCTTTGACTACCCGAAGAAACCAAAACCTATAGGTAAATTAATATCACCTTTATGAAACTTGGCTCATCAGAGTGTCCTTTCTAGTGACGCGAGCAGGACGATTTGAGCAGTTTATCTGGCATGAGATGTATTATGAATATTTGCGAGCTATAGAGCGTGCAAATGAATTTGATCCGGAGCCGAGCGTTTCTGAGTACAAGCATCAGTTCGCGACGACTGTGTCGCCGAACGTGGAAGAGATGCGAAAGGAAGAGTTGGTGAATCACATTTCCAAGTATCCTGTCTACGGAAGTGAAGCGATTTCATATTGGAACCCGAGCGGGAGACAACCGAATCAATTTAAAGCGAAATATTTGATTTCACGGCCAGTGCATCTACAGGAGACACAGTTCGGATAATTCCGTTAGTAGATAAAGGGATTTTATACAAAATGCTCTATATTTGTCAGCATTTAATTTAATTAAAACTTTGTCGGTCTCTTGAAATAGAATTCTCTTTTCTGTTTTTGAAATTGATGAGCACTGGCAATAATAAATTCTTTGTTTACATTAATTTAGGAAGTAATTATTACGCCAATTTATTCGCTGAATGGACACAATAATTTTCTAATCTCCTAATGATTGCCTGTGCTACTAACTGGCAAACATTATTTCACTTAATGGCAATGTATTTTCCGCATACCTCTCATTACTTTCATCTTCTTACCTTATGAGCGATGGAAATAAATGATTTATGTATTTACACAACATCAGTTGTAGCTTAATCGAGGCCGAATCAATAATAATTTCTTGCATCATTTGCGAAGTTCAAGTTGCACGTTTTCTGCAATATAATGTTTTCTTTAGCAATGAACATAGCCGCATGCGATGGTATATTGCTATTGTAATCAACCGCAGCAGATGAATAAGGCAAAATCGCAGTTTTCGATCTCGATGTTTAAAAAGAAATACATTTCCAGGTACCGAAGTCTTATAATTACGTAAGTATTCATATTTTAAGCTTTGAGAGGTTGTCATTTGGTCCATATTTGAAGATTTAAGAATCGAGACTTTTATATACGACAATTTTAACACCTCTACTAATTTTATTATGCGAAATAAAATTGCTTTTAAAGTTTTCTCAGATGATTATATTAGGAACCAATGGCAAAGTAAAGTGGCTGCTTGCAATAATAATAATTAATAAATTACTTAAAATCTTAGACATTAACTCAGAAGCTATCCGCCGCGAAATGCCCTTAACTCTACGTGATATTCTAAGGCCTCTCAGCATTTACTTGGCTGGGGCTTATTCCGAAGGACATTCTGCGTGAACTTGGCCACTATCATAGAGCCTATACCTTTGGGAAGGATAAGATAACGGAGGAACCTCCCTTAAAAAAGAAAAACAAAAAAAAAATGTCTGCATCAATTCATTAAAATTTTACTATTTATTTTTGAATAAAATGTTATCCAGATCAATTTAAAATTTTAATCACACTAACCTCAAAACACATTCCTCTTCTAGCATTCGTGGTGTTCAGACGTATAATTAACAAATAACGCCTGGCATGCGTCAGGTAATGACTGTATTTTTTAAGATTTTCTACGTCTAGCAGTCGTTATGTATAGATAGTGTTGGTTGGTTTTTTCTCCTTTTTCCAATTAAATTTTAAAAATATGTAATAATCGTAATTAATTGAATTTGCTATAGTTTTTTTTTTGATGATATGAGTTCACGATAACGTACAAATTTAGAGAGCCATTTGGGCCATTAAGTTTTTTGATTGTTATTGTTTGGAATTTGCTTTATATTCTTTTAAAATTTATCACGATTAGTATTAAATAAAGCGCTTTTGACTTTGACTTTGACGTGTTTTTAATATTCTACGTCTAGCACTCGTTGCGTGTAGACGTGTTTTTAATCGCTCCTGTCATTAATTTTAAAAATTAATTAATTTTTCGCAAAAGTCTGTTTCAAACAATTGCAATATTTTTTTACGAGCCAGTCAAAAGCAAATTTTGATTTTATTGGGAAAACCATCACCGTCGAATTATTCGAGCAATTATCGAATACCTGAAATTCATTTCCTGAAGAAATATCAAAAGTGGAAATACGTTCAAGGGAAGTCCTGGTCTGAGAACATTCCCTCTAGTCTCGCTGCGAAAGCAACGAGATGGAGGAGCCCGATGGCTTCAGCCATCAATCGGAAGGACCATGCCCATCGCCAATGATGATGGGCGAAAAAAAACTTAAAAGAAAATACGAGAATCAAGAACAAAACCTGACAATCCTATCGGTTATGGAAATCGAACAGCTTATCCAAGAAAAAGAGAAAGCTGAAAGAATCGAAAAAGAAAATGAAGAACTCAAGTTTCGAGTTAAATCTTCAGAAGCACTTGTTGGAACGTTAACGTTCAACAAGGATAAAGATAGCAAGAAAAGCCGACAAGCAAACCCAAAAACCGAAGAGAAGAAAATTAAAAAGCCACAGGAAGAAGCGAATCAAGAGGATGTCCTCAGCGCAGGAGGCGCAAACGAAAGCAGAAATTATTATGCAGCGCTAGCTGGTTTGGAAGAAACAATGAACGTTGAAGAGGATACAGGTAAAACGTCAAAATTAGATAATGATTTCATTGAATATCTTAGAGTTAAAAATCGGGAGAAAAAACCAAAAGGTTTGTCTGCTGGTCCGTCTGTTGGTCCGTCCGTTAAGATTGATGAAAAAAAAGAAAAAAAAGAAAAAGTCCCACCAATCAATGTGTTTGGGCAAACGGGCAAAGATATGGTTCGGCTTTTGGCAGCCGAAAATAAACTAAAAGATTTTCAGATAAAAAGAGTCAATGCCGATAAGTTGACAATAAGGACTAAGTCGCTGGCTGATTTCCAGGCAACAAAAAGTGCCTTAAATTCTGGAGATGTTCCGCATTTCACGTACACCGCGAAAAGCGAGAAGAACCAAACCTTTTTATTGAAGGGTCTGGACTGTGGTGAGGACACAGTCGATCTCCTTCAAGTGCTCCAAGAAGCTGCACCAGAAATACAGTTTATTTCAGTTAAAAATTTTGCAACGAGGAGATCGATTGTGGAGCGCAAAAACTTGCCTCACTACTTAGTCCAGATTTCCAGCAAAAGTAGTTCGAGTGCCCTACAGAAAATACGGTCCTTGAACTTTTGCGTGGTGAGGTGGGAACGCCTCCAGAAAAGTGAGGTCAACCAGTGCTACAGGTGTCAAAGATTCGGGCATTCGGCTGCCAACTGCGCCATGAAATATAGGTGTGTCAAATGCAAAGACATTCATGCTCCCGGCGAGTGCAAATTGGCTCAGGCGGAGCCAAAAGAAAAACTATATTGTGTGAACTGCGGTGCCTTTGGTCATCCAGCATCATATCGAGGATGCCCCCGGTATAAAGATGCAAAGGTTAAAGTAACTCCAAAACAAAGTCAAGCACACCGCAGTGTGATACCTACCAACTTCGTCAAGTCCGGGGTGTCATTTGCACTTGCTGCGAGAGGACCAGCAGACAATGTAAATAAAATAAATAATGTTAGTGGCAATAATGAGCTGCTCCTTAAAATTTATCAACAATTAAATTCCTTATCGGAGCGAATCGATAAACAAGATTCGAAAATTAACATTGTTTTTCAGCGTTTAGGGCTTTCAAATGCCTCAAAATAAGTTGTCATCCAGCCACATTCCCACGGATAGGATTCGTCTCATCTCGATCAACGTCAACTCCATTGTTACTTTACATCGGCGTGATTATCTCCTTGAATTCATTACCAGACAAAAGCCTGACATCCTGCTTGTAACCGAAACCCACCTCAATTCATGGCACTCCATGACATTCAAGGATTTTGAATTCGTAAGAAACGATAGGGTAATAGGTGATGGGGGAGGTGGCACCGGGATATTGGTTCGAAGACCCTATCGTTTCCAAAATATTGAAAAAGTCGAATTCAAAAGCTTCGAATCTCTTGAAGTGTCCGTTATCGAAATCTCACTGCCAGGTGGGGATAACCTCTTCGTTATCTCTGCCTATGCAACTGGTGGAACTGTTCTCAAGCTCAAGGAGGAACTCAATTCCTTGTTTGAAATACTCGAATTGAATAGGCTGCATAACTATTATATTCTTGCTGGTGATCTGAACGCCAAGCATACATCATGGCTGAACGCCACCAACAATCCAAGAGGTGTATTCCTGAAATCATGGATAACAGAGAACCAAATTGAATACAGGTACAATCTATATGGGTCGGAGTTCCCAACATACCCTAGGACAAATTCATATTTGGACCTTTGCATTGCTGACGCAAGACTCGAATTTAGCTTTAATAGTCCTCAACGGAAACTGCAGGTGCTTCCTTATGATAGCGACCATAACGCAATCGTAATGGAAATCAATCATCACAGGGATGATTTCTTCCTCATTCCAGTTCCACATGAAAATCATCGGTTGAATTTCAAAAAAACAGACTGGGGAAAGTTTCAAAAGAAGTTTAATCGCGAGTACCAGAAGCAATGTCCCCCTTCTGATAGTGGCAACTCTTGCTCAATGGTTCCTAATGACAGGAATCTAACTAACGATGAAATAGATGCCTATTTGTCGAAGTTAGAGAAGCTGACGTTGGAAACGATTGAGAAAGTAGTTCCCAAGATTAAACTTCGAAACAATATGGAAGGATATGAAACACCAACCATCGCAAGGTTGAAAAGATTGAAAAGCCTTCTTCTCACACGCGTCAACAATATTTATCGACGATTTTTGGACTACAACCATCCCTCGTTGTCTTTGTTGAAATTACATCTGAAGAATGTCCGGAACTTAATCCGGTCATACTTCAGGAGTGAGGTCAGCAATCAATGGGCGGAAAAATTGAGGGGTATTAGCCCACAGGACCCAGACGGCGTGTTCGCGAAAGTGAATAGCATGTTCCGCAAGAAGTCTCGAGTGATGGTATCGAATCTTGAAGTCACTAGTGATGAGATAAATCTTCTCGATAGGGCTGGTACCGAAATTGATAGTACGACTCCGGATAGAAATGGAAACAGGATTATTTGTGAAGGATTGGATAAACTTGCCCTGATTGGAACACATTTTGAATTGGTTCATCTACCAAACCCTGAGAGAGGGAACGAAATTTTTTCAGAGGTCGCTGAAGCAAAAGTTTCCGACTTCAAATCAAGCCTGAACGGCCAATCAATTCTTCATTTCAATGAAACATTAACATCTGACCTCATACCGAGCTTGAATCTTATTGATTATTTTGTCAGCTATGATGACTTGTGTTTCATATTTCGCAAGATAAACAACAAGAAATCATGTGGTACTGATGGTATTCCAAATGTAGTTCTCCGACATTTGCCTGAGGTTGCTATTAGGAACTATTGCACATTGTTCAACAACATGTTGAGCAATTCATATTTCCCAAATGAGTGGAAAAAGGCTAAGGTATTTCCGATCTTGAAGAAAGGAAAAGAATCTTCATGCCCCAAAAGCTATCGCCCAATTAGCTTGCTGCCTAACATCAGCAAGGTGTTTGAAGTAATACTCAACAGAGCATTAAACGCCCACATTGAGGAAAATGAGTTGATGCCGAATTGCCAATTTGGTTTTCGTGCCAGGCATTCGACCACACATGCAATAACGAAAGTAACCTCAGACATCTGTTGGAAACTTAATGATAGACAATGTGTTGGAGCATGTCTCATTGATATGGAGAAAGCCTTTGATACAGTATGGTTAGATGAACTAGTTTTTAAACTCCTTCAGGACAAGTTCCCCAGACACCTTGTCGCCATGATGTGTAATATGTTATACGGGAAATCGTTTGTTGTAACTGATGGAAATCTGACAACAATGCGCGAGTTCAAGGTCTTGAATGGTCTACAGCAGGGAACAGTTACTGCGCCTCTGCTCTTTTCAATCTTCATTCGCAAGCTATTGAACGGCTTTGATTTTAACGTCTCGCCAACGCGATCATTAGTAGCGTTTGCTGATGATCTGATCATCTATACGGCAGACGGAAAAGCTACAATAGTTCAGAGCAATCTCCAAAAAATGTTCAATGATGTGCAGCTGTACACTTACAATTGGCGAATGAAAATCAATGCGCAAAAGTGTGAAACAATCTTGTTTCGGACAACGCTGCAGGGGGTCAGTCAAGACCTGAAACGTAATTGGAAAGATTTCCACATCATGGCTGGTGAGGGTAGTCTTGAACGGGTTCCACATAAATCCTGTGTTCGATACCTCGGTGTTTATCTCGATCAGTATCTGTACTATACTGAACATGTGAAAACCATGCTCAGTAAGGCACTTAAAGTAGTCATGGCCCTTCGAAAGCTCTTTCATTCCAGATACATTGATCAAAAGGTCAAAATTATCTGTTACAAGACACTGGTTAGACCAGTTTTGACATATGGATGTCAGATCTGGTACAACCAGAGTGCTAGTACTATGGAAAAATTAAGAGTTTTCGAAAGGAAATGTCTTCGTGCATGTACTGGTTTGTACAGAAAGCCTGAGACGGATTGGAAACATTATATATCGAATAGAAGAATTTATCAAACTGCTGAAGTGACTAGACTCGATATTTTCATATTGAAACTTCTTCGGAATCATATCGCAAGATCTGTGACTGTGAGTGAAAACCCTTGGATTTCACAGCCGTTCCACCCTACAGACGGGTATATAGCGACTTGCCTCGCTACTGGCTTCATTCCTCCAGAAGCATTCGTGTATTTGGACATGAATCGATATGTTTTTGATTCTGACGGCGTCCCGGTCATATATCACATATATCGACGGGCCACCGATAAGAAGATAAAATATCCTCCGAATTTGAGTTCACGAGACCAACAGTTCCAATGGAGATACTCATTTGCTAGATTCGTTGAGGCTGATCGAGTTGAGACGGGACAATCTAGGTATTGGTGGCTGAATGACAATGTCTAAATTATTCGTGTGTATTTTCAGTTTTTGTGTTTTTCGTTATTTAGTTTTTGAGTTTCAGCTCATTATTGCTACATTTAGCGTTGTTGTTTATTTTTGTTAAAAATTAGGTATAGGTTAGGTTTATATTATGTTTATTATATTAGGTTAGAGATAAGGTAAAACGCTTAGGTTAAGAACATTGTTATAGATTTTTTTAAGTATAAGATACAGTTTTTGATAGCATTTATTAGAATTAAGTTAAAACATATTCGGTGTAGGATCAAAGTTCACTGTAGTGTTAAGATGATAAATAATTTTAGAATAGTGTTGGTTGGTTTTTTCTCCTTTTTCCAATTAAATTTAAAAAATATGTAAAATCTTCATTGATTTGAATTTGCTATAGTTTTTTTTTTTTTTAAATGTGTAATGATAACGTACAAATTTAGAGAGCCATTTGGGCCATTAAGTTTTTTATTGTTATTGTTTGGAATTTGCTTTATATTCTTTTAAAATTTATAACGATTAATATTAAATAAAGCGCTTTTGATTGATTGATTGATTGACGTGTTTTTAATCGCTCCTGTCATTAATTTTTCACAAAAGTCAGTTGAAACTATTTTTTTTTAATTGAAAATCATCACCGTCGAATTACTCGAACATTTATCGAATGCCTGGAATTTCTTTCCCGAAAGAGTATCAAAAAGCGGAAATGCATTCAAGGGAAGTCTCAGTTTAAGAACATTCCCTTTAGTCTCGCTGCAAAAGCAACGAGATGGAGCCCGATGGCTTCAGCCATCAACCAGAACGATCGTGCCCATCGCCAACGATGACGGGCGAAAAAAAGATGAAACGAAAATACGATAATAATGAAGAAAAACCGCAAATTTTATCGGTCATCGAGGTCGAGCAGTTAATTAAAGCTAACGAGAAAGCTGACAAGGTGGAGAAAGAAAATGTGGACCTCAAACTTCGAATCAAATCACTAGAAGTACTCGTTGGAACATTGACGTTCAACAAAGCGAAAGAAATCAGCAAGAAAGAAAAAGATGTAATTTCAAAAAGCTGATCAAGAGGATGCCCTCAGCGCATGCGGAGCAAGCACGAATTATTATGCAGCGCTATCTGGACTAGAAGATACCATGAGTATTGAAGACGATCCAGGTAATAAAACTTCTGACTATTGTACTGCTAAGCCAGATAATGGATTCATTGAATACTTAAAAATTAAAAATAGGGAGGTCCGTCCGTCAAGATTAATCAAAAGAAAGAAAAAGTCCCAAAAATCGATGTATTTGGGCAAACGGGCAAAGATATGGTTCGGCTTTTGGCAGCCGAAAATAAGCTGAATGATAAAGATCTACCAAGATGAACACAAAGGTATCGGACACAGGATTTATGTGAAACCCGTTTTGAATTACCCTTACAATCCATAAAGTGGAAATCATTCCAATTACGTTTCAGGTCTTAACTGACCCCCTGCAGCATTGTTTGAAACAAAATCGTTTCCTATTTCTGCGCATTGATTTTCATTCGGCAATTATCGGTATAGAGCTGCAAATCATTAAACATTTTTCGAAGATTGTGCTGAACTATTGTAGCATTTCAGTCTGCCATAGAGATGATCAGATCACCAGCAAACACTACCAATGATCGCGTTGGTGAGACATTAGAATCAAAGCCGTTCAAAAGCTTGCGAATTAATATTGAGAAGAGCAGTAACTGTTCCCTGCTGTAGACCATTCAATACCTTGAAGTGGCGCATTGTCTTCAGATTTCTATCAGCTGCAATAAATGATTTCCTTTATAACATATTGCACATCATGGCGACAAGGTATCTGGGGAACCTGTCCTGAAGGAGATTAGAAATTAGTCCATCTACCCATACCATATCGAAGGCTCTCCCTTATGAATGAGACACGCTCGAACATATTCTCTATCATTTAGTTTCCACCAGATGTTCAAGGTTACTTTCGTTATTGCATGTATAGTCGAATACCTGGCACGAAAACCAAATTGGCAATTCGGAATCAATTCATATTTCTCAATGTGGGTGTTTAATGCTTTGTTTGATATTATCTCAAAAACCCTGCTGATGTTAGGCAGCAAGCTGATTGGGTGATAGCCTTTAGGGCTCGAAAATTCTCCTTTGCTACGCTTAACTCGTATGCACAACCAGCAAAGTCTTGGTCCTCTACCATAATCTCTTGGCGTATTCAAAACTTCTTTGAAAAATCAAATTTATAAATATTCCTATAAATCTTAATTTTTAATATCGAATTGTGATCTTTTTTCTTTAATTTCTGCCATATTTTGAATTCATATGTTGGTATTTAAATTTTGTAATAATTGACTTGTAATTGGACTACTAGTCTGTAAGTTGATTTCTGAAATAAATAAATAAATATGCATCGGCGATTTTTGGGCTACAACTATCCCTTGTTGACTTTGTTGAAATTACACCTGAAGAATGTCAAGATTTTAATTAGTTCATACTTCAGGAGTGAGGTAGCAATCAATGGGCGGAAACATTGAGGGAATTAGCCCACCAGACCCAGATGGCATTTTCACGAAAGTGAATAGCATATTCTGTAAGAAGTAGCCAATCTAGAAGTCGCTAGTGATAAGATAAATCTTGTGTGTGGTATTGAAATTAATAGTCCGACCTCGGATAGAAATGGAAACAGGATTATTTGTGATGGATTGCAGAAACTTGCCCTGATTGGAACACATTTTGAATTGATTGAATTGATTCACCAAACCCTGAGGGAGAGAATCAAATATTTTCATAGGTTGTTGAAACAAAAGTTTCCGACTTCAAATCAAGCCTAAACGGTGAATCAATTCTTCATTTCAACGAAACATTAACATTGACCTCATACCGAGCTTGAATCTTATTGATTGTTTTGTCAATATGAAGACTTGTGTTTCATACTTGACAGGATAAACAACAAGAAATTATTTAGTATTGACGGCATTCCAAATATAGTTATCCGACATTTGCCTGAGGTTGCTATTAGGAATTATTGTATATTGTTCAACAATTCATTTAAGGATTTATTTCTTTGAATAGGAAGAATCATCAATTACGAACCAGAATCTTTTCAAATTATTTTTCAATCCACCCAAATCTTTTTAAGGGTTAATCATAATTAAATTTTTGAGTTCCAATCTATCATTCCAGCAAATGTGAGAAGAAAAAGGCAGGGTGTTTCCGATCTTGAAGAAAGGAAAAGAATCTTCGGGCCCTAAAGGCTATCGCCCAATCAGCTTGCTGCCTAACATCAGCAGGGTTTTTGAGATAATATCAAACAAAGCATTAAACACCCACATTGAGAAATATGAGCTGATTCCGAATTGCCAATTTGGTTTTCGTGCCAGGTATTCGACTATACATGCAATAACGAAAGTAACCTTGAACATCTGGTGGAAACTAAATGATAGAGAATGTGTCGAAGCGTGTCTCATTTATATGGGGAGAGCGTTCGATATGGTTTGGTTAGATGGACTAATTTTTAATCTCCTTCAAGATAGGTTCCCCAGATACCTTGTCGCCATGATTTGCAATATGTTATAAAGGAAATCATATATTGTAGCTGATAGAAATCTGACGACAATGGGCTACGTTAAGGTCTTGAATGGTCTACAACAGGGAACAGTTACTGCTCTTCTCAATATTAATTCGCAAGCTTTTGAACGGCTTTGATTCTAATGTTTCACCAACACGATCATAGGAAATATTGGCTGGTGGTCTGATCATCTCTATGGCAGACTGAAAAGCTACAATAGTTCAGCGCAATCTTTGAAAAATGCGTAAAGATTTGCAGCTCTATACCAACAATTGGCGAATGAAAATCAATGCGCAAAAATGGGAAATGATTTTGTTTCAGGCAACGCTGTAGGGGGTCAGTTAAGACCTGAAACGTACTTGGAATGATTTCCACTTTATGGCTGGTAAGGGTATTTCGAAACGGGTTCCACATAAATCCTGTGTTCGATACCTTTGTGTTCATCTTGATCAGTATCGGTACTATACTGAACATGTCAAAATTATGCTCAGTAAGGCTCAACAAACTGACATGGTCTTTCGGCGATTCTTTGATTCCAGCTATATTGATCAAAAGGTCAAAGTTATCTGTTACACGACCCTAATTAGACCAGTTGTGACCTATCGATGTCAGATCTGGTACAACCAGAGTGCTTGTGCTTCTTCTTCTTAGTAGCACTACAGCCCCTTTCAGGACTTCGCTTCCTAAAAAAGCACCACCAACGGTCTTGGTCCATTGACCATGTTCTCGAAATTTGAAATCCGAATAGCAACGAACTGTCTTTGTCGACCGAGTCAGACCAGCCCTTCCTCTGTTTCCTCACTGGTCTCCACCCTTCACTCCTCCAAGCTAATAATTTTTTGGCTATCCGCTGTCCTTCTTTAAGATTCATATGGCCAGACCATCGCAGTTTCTGCAGTCTTAATATCGTTGAGGCTTCCAGCAAGTTAAAAATGTTAAATAGCTCGTGGTTGTATCGAGTTTATCATTGGTTTCTGTCTAATTTCACTCTGATTATTTGACTCCAGACCTTTCACTCAAAGGCGTTCAATATATTCGCGGTTGCTTGAATAAGGGTCCATGTTTGACATCCATAGCATAACATAGGTCTCATCATAGATTTGTATACTTG
Source organism: Odontomyia ornata (assembly GCA_963969285.1). Classification (NCBI taxonomy): domain Eukaryota; kingdom Metazoa; phylum Arthropoda; class Insecta; order Diptera; family Stratiomyidae; genus Odontomyia; species Odontomyia ornata. Next base: position 307,396,259 of record OZ017741.1, read on the forward strand.
GAGCGTTGTTTTCCTGTATATACAGCTGGTTTTCAAGATCTTCAATACTGAATAAAATATTAGATTTTCGAGCTGTATTTTCCAGCCTATTCGTTTCTTTGATTGCTGGTTCTCGTTATTTTGGCACCTCAATTCACAAATTCACCCACATTTTCGATACTGTATTCGCCAAGTGTGATATTGTGGGTCATTGAGGTATTTTTCCTCGACTGCGAGTTTTGTTTTACTTTCATTGACTTGTAGCCATACTAGTTTTGCTTCTCTGTAGAGTTTCAGGAAGAGTTATTTAGCAGTTGTTAATGTCCATCACAAAATGTTGATGTCATCCGCATAGGCTACTACTTGGCTCGTCGTATGGTAATGTACCTTGTTTACCGATTTGTATACTTGGAGTTTTGTTTTCCTGTGTCTGCAGCTGATCTTCAAGATCGTCAATATTGAATAAAATATTTTATTTGCGAGGTATATTCTTCTCCGTATTTTGTCTTGTTCATTGCCTGTTTTCGTTATTTTGGCACCTAAATACACAAATTCGCAAACATTCTCAAAACTGTATTCGCCAAGTGTGATCATTTGTGTACTTGAGGTTTTCTTCCTCGACTGCATCATCGGCTTTGTTTTATTTTCGTTGATTTGTAGCCCTACTAGTTTTGGTTCGACGTCGAGTTTCAGGAAGAGTTCTTTGGCAGTTGTTAATGACCGTGGCAGAATGTTGACGTCGTCCGCATAGGCCACTACTTGGCTTGACTTGTATAGTAATGTACCTCGCGTATCGACAGGTAGCTTCTGTATGACGTACTCCAGAGTCAAATTGAATAGGAATGGGGTCAGCCCATCTCGCTACTTTAGTCCGATATTTGTGTCAAAGACATCGGTGAGTCGGTTATTGATGCGGACTTGGGAGGCAGCCGACGTCACTGTCATTTTGGTAAGGCGGAGTAACTTGGCTGGGATGCTGATGCAAAACATAATTTCGTGCAGTAAATTACGATCAATACTGTCGTATGTTTGCTTGAAGTCAACGAAAATTTTGTGTACGTCTATGTTGAACTCCCAGCATCTTTCAAGTATCTGCTTAACTGTGATCAATTGGTCTTTTGTCGATCTACCTGCTTTAAAGCCAGCTTGATATACCTCAATAATATTGTTGGCGTATGACCCGATTTTATTTCCTGAGATCTTTGAAAAAATCTTGTACACTGTACAAGGTAGTGATATGCCCCTATAGCTCTCGCACTGGAGCTTGTCACCTTTTTCGTGGATAGGTCATCAAATTGAATAGCTTTCAGAACACTGCTAGCACTACATTTGATGAGTGCCACTGGAATCTCATGGATACCCAGCGCTTTATTGTTCTTGTGGGCTTTGAGGTGGAACAAACTTCATTCAGAGTTGGTGGGGCCAATGAAAGCTCACCGGGAATATCTATATGCTCCAATGCTCTGGAGCTGTGTGGGGGATTAAGGAGGTTCTTGAAATATAGTGCGCTACTCTCCTCTGCAGTGATGTTGCCGATGTTATCACAGCAGAGCGTGGTTTTGGGCTGATAACCTCATTTCAGGCTTTTTACTACTTTGCACGTTTTTTTTGTGTTGTTGTTCACTAAACTTCCATCAATTTGTCGTCATAGTATTTTCATTTCTTAATTTTAATGATCTTATTCGCTACTCTTCTGAAATTTTCATAATTTTCTCTCTTTGTCCTGGTTTTCTTATCTTGTAATCTTTGTATGCCTGATTCTTTTTGTCTCACGCGTCATCGAACCAATCATTTATTTTACGCCGGGCTTGATTTCTGATCATCTGTTTTGTCACGGTTTAATTGCCATTTTCACTTCCAAAAGAAATAGAACTTTCTACTCATCAGAACTATTCATTGCTTTTAATTTGGTAAGCTTAAACACACGAACGATACTTTATCGCCCGCCTAGATAACACTCTGTGTGTGATGTGGCCATGTTGCTGAATGCCGTTTATTTTAGTCCAATTAAAGTCAATTAAGTAGATAAATACGAAATTGTACAAATTCAAAACAGGAGAGAAATTAAAGAAAAAGATTACAATCCAATGATATCAAAAATTAAGAATTATACGAGTAGTCAATTCTTTTATTTATTTGATATCCGCAGGCCAATTCTCTTTTTCCTTTTAAAGCCGGCGGGCCTTGCTTTGTTGTGTGATCAGAAGCGTTTCGACTCCTTTGAGTCATCTTCAGTATCTAAAGGATGTGTTGAAGGGAATTAGTTTGTAGAGTCGCAGGTTGGGTTAGGCAGGTAGTAATAAATATGGTCCGGTAGAGGGATATAGGATTTTTGTTTTTTAGATTGTTGGATATCCGTTTGTTCTGTTTTATCTTGTTTCCATTTTCATCAGTGAGTGTGGTCTAGTACTGCGAAATTCTGACGAAACTGTCTCAGTACTCGACCACACCATAAGGGCAGTAAAAAGGTTGAATTTGAAGAATAGAGACCATGAGAACCTGCGTTGAACTGACTGGAGAGCATCGATGTGCTTCCTGTGATACGGACTCCAGAACTTGGAATAGTACTCCAAATTACAACATGCTAGTGAGAAGTAAAGACACATACAGGAGGTGATATGCTGGAATGACGAAGCGAACCGTGAAACAAAACCTGTTAAACGAGACGGATTCGTAATACGGGGGCGGTTCAAATATGATGGAGACAAACGCTGTAGATGGCGTGTATATATGTTTTAAAGGTCTTTGCTTGAGTATGTGATAGCTGGTTCTCTTACAAACAGTGTGGTATAGTTTTCGTCGGAAGTGCATGTTTTATGTGCGTGCTACGACCATGAGTGAACGTCAAGTAGCGACCACCGTTGCGCAAAGTATTGTCATTCGTTTTAGTGTGGGAAGGCATTAAGAACACGGAAATCTTTCTGCATTTTTGAAGTGAAATAGGTAGACTAGAACGTCCATAAAGAACTGCAGCGATGGTCTGCTACCTTAGCGGAAGAGATGTTGAGATCCGAGATTGGCCTTGTCTGGGGACGCATAAATGCGCTGGCAGGCTAGCGTTGCGGTGTCGAGGCCGAGGTAACCTACTAAGGGCTAGGAAATTGCTGGTTCAGAGAACAAATTGGGCCCGGAGGATACGGACGAACTTACAGAGACTACTTCGTTACCGACGATACTTATTGCCCACAAATAAGAGTGGGGCATCCAGGTGGAAGCGGTGTCCCCTCGCACCCTCCCAACCGGATCAAGATCCTAACGTAGACGTGGCCATTTGCTTCCCATTTGAGTGAAAAACTCATACAAAAGTACTTTGGATGACCCTTTCCCTCAAATGAACAATATAAACGTAACCAATTTATGTTATAGCGTTATGAAATTGGATCACATAAATCTATATCAAAAAAAGGCACGCGAGCGGAAGGCCACTCTATCCGGCAAGAGCCCCTGTTAAGCAAAAAAAAGGGAAGAGCGCGCCCGATGGCTAGCCCATGTTGGCGTAGGAGCCTGCCATCGTTGCGGGTCCTATACCCGGTCAGGTCGAAAGAAAGGGAAAGACCGAAGCTTTCAATTTTAGTTGTAAAACATTTTTATTTCAAATTCGATTTTTGAACATTACAACAAAAAGACGTATTGCATCTCAGAATTAATCTAATCAAAATATTCATTAACTTTGCGTGGAAGACTTAAAAATTAAATTGCTATAAAAAAGATGGGAAATAGAACATAAACATAATCAACGATACAAGTGATTTAGATGAATGAAAAAAAAAAATGAAATGAAATTTTGTAAAAAAAAAATCTACTCTATTTTCCCAATTAAAATTGCTAAATAGTATGCCATCATAAAGGTTGGTTGAAAAAAATATAAATATGTATGAATTAAAAAGAAAATAAACAGGTACTTACCCTCATCCTCACCGGGCGCCCGCTAATGATGTGTCTACTGCATTGAAATTTATTGATATTTGGTGGGCTTAAATTCATTAATGAGATAAACGGAAAGGAGGGACTGCACCTTTCTGTGATGAAAACTGTAAGCCATTTGTTGGGAAGTTGACCCTCACGTATTATTTATCATTATTATTGACATTAAGCCAGTCAATGACATTCATATTTCAACCGTTTATAATGTATTTTTATTATTGCTACGATGCTTCGATTTGTCAGGAAAAATTTAACTTTGAAAACTGATTCAAAACTCAGCCAATTTACAAACCACCGATGAAGAAGACTAGTGATAACTTAAATTTGAACCATGCTGTCATCTTAAACAGTGAATATCCCACTTGAATTGCTTCCAACATACGTAGTTCGTTGTCTCATGTATCGTCACTTTTAAGAATTTTCCGCAAATAGCACGAATCAGCCGGTTTTAACTTTGTTGCCATTCAAGATGCGACACTTTACAAAAATTAGTTAAGAAGTCAACAATATAAGCGGTGGAATTAAATGCAGGATTGTTATCGACAAATCGACACTAATGTTGCACTCTTCATGAGACACATTCGATCTATTTAATGTCGCGAATGATGACAAGCTGACTAGTCGATATTGTTGCTGCAGGATGATGAAACTATCATTTGAAGCTGATCATTTACAATCAGCAATGTAACTGTTTTGTCCATCATGAGTGATTGAATTTCTGTTGTTGATGGGCATTTTTATTAGACGTAAAAATTTTAAAGATTCGTCTTTACAGCCCCATCAAAAAAAAAAAATTACGTAGCGAAGGTTGAAACTTGCACTCTAACTATGCCTGCTAGTTTTAATGCTTTTAATGATTATATTATTTAACAGCCACAGGAATTCTAAAGCTTTCACTGAAAAATGCTCACACGCAAACGCAACGATATAAATTTTTAAAGAAAAATCTTTTCGCGTCACTTGAACCATTAAGTGTGAATAGAAAAAGCGAGTTTTAATTTTAAGGGGGACTGTTGATTCTTCTTCTTCTTGTGTGCACTTGATTCGATGAAACAATCAAATTTGCACACACTCAATTTAATTAACTAATTTTCAACAATTAAATGGTCGATGCAGTAATTTCGGATGCATTTCATTCAACCCTAATAGCGTTCCGTTTTATGTTTAGTATTTTCACATTTCTGCATTTTTCTCTTGCCACTCCGCGCAGACGCCCGCTATCTTGAGTAATTTATGACCACACGAATATGAGATGCAAAGATACGTGACGGCAAATGGACGAGATGTGCGGATGACAAAAAACAGGTGTGATAAATTTTTGTTTACATACGACGCACTGCTCGCACTTTTCGCATATTTTCTTTTTAAAATTCCTTCATTTAATTTTCGATTACGGTCGACAATCATTCAAACGGACGCTGAGACACTCCAAATGATCCATAACACGCCGATTACTGTAGTCGTCATTCAAACGCAACCCAAATCTACGAAAGGTGACTACAAAACAAAACTCAAATACTTGACCGATTTATGTCATGATTTTCACTGCAGAAATAATTGGTGGCTAAAATTGATGAGACGTGAAGGAACCGTTACGCGCATTTCCCCACTACAGTTAGTCGATCCTCGCGGACTCCCCACATTCTCAGTTGGCTCAGTTCTCAATTAAATCACGCTTTTTCGAATCGCCCGCCGATGGCCAACGATCGCGACTAATTTCAATCAAATTCCCCTAATATTCTTCTTGCAGATCGCGTTTCCCCAACGCGCTCACCGTGCCGTTCAAAAGCAGACTCCCTCGTTTGTTGCTTGTCGTTGCCTTACGGGACCGCTCAAAAACCAGTCGACGAGCCTCCCATCCTTTTCCCATGGTATTGCGAAAGTGCGATTGTGGAAGGGCTCCATTCAAAAGGGGGTTGCTATGTCCAGATTTCAATTGCAAATTAAAATGATTAATATTATTTTAAATTTACTATTGAAATTTGGAACAGCAATATGTTGGTTTTCAAGCAGTTTGCTTAGGCGACTGCTCGATTATTACAATTTGCGAAATCAGTACGGTATTGGTAGTCGACGGGTGTTATCCTGGAGAAGAATCGCACTTCATGATTGAATGCTCCTCCATTTCGAGCGATAAGTGGGTTTTACGTGTGTTTTCAGAAGGTCAGAGTAGTATGCGGAAGGAAATTGACGTACAGCACGCCCCGCCGGTCCCAGAGCACAGTACACATAACCTTACCTATGGACCTGGTTGTCTTTGCTTTGACTGGCGCCCCTTCCTCCTTCTTCCTCCACTCTTTAGACGACACCTTGTATTCGAGAGTGTAATGGTGTATTCATGTATCGTCTGTAGTGAAGATTTGCGTTAAAAACCGTTCCCCTCCACCTCGTGTCACGTCAGCAAGCGGCGACAAACTTCCAACCACGTGAATTTTCGCTCGAAGTTTAACAGTTTAGGAACCTATCGCGCCATTATTTTGCGATATTGTAGGTGTTTGTGGATGATAGAGTGTACATTACCAAAACTGATGCTGAGTTCAGTCGAAATGTCTCGAACATTTATCGTCCGGTCTTCCAAAATGCGGCAAATGTTGTCTGGTGTGATACTGGTTCGCGATCGACGATCATGCGACTCATTTTCCGCGGTTTCGCGACCATTATTGAACACCTTGATTCATTTAAACGCAGCAGCCCTACTTAGGTACTCACTACTGAATTGATTTCGCAAACGCAGAAACAATTCCGTGTTTTTAACGCCTTCCCACACTAAAAAACGAATGACAATACATTGCGCAATGGCGGTCGGCACTTGACGTTCCCTCATGGTCGTAGCACGTGCGTGAAACATGCATTCCTCACGAAAACTATGCCGCACTATTTGTAAGGGACCCAGCTATCACATACTCAAGCCACGACCTTGAAAACATATATGTGCGCCATCTACAGTGTTTGTCTACATCATATTATCAACAAGCCCATATGTTGAGAGAAGAGGAAATTTTTCATAGGAGAATGCCATCTGATGGCATTTAAAAACATTTGAAGAGAAATGGTTTGATTCACAGTCACTAAAACGCTGGAAATTGATTTGAAGGATATCAACGTCTAAGAGGGAGTCCATAACTCGAAAAATCTTAAAGTCATCGGCATAAACGAGATAGGGTGATGACAGAAAGTAGATCATTGATAAAAAGTAAAACTAGTATATGGCCAAGTATTGAACCTTGTAGAACTCCCGCGCTGGGATGACAAGAAGAAGAAGAGAAGCAAGAGTTAAAAGTGACTACACATTGATGATTCGGGGAATAGGAGAGAATCCAGAAAAAGAGGCAAACAGGAGCATTGAACCCTAAAAGTTTCTCAAATAGGAGAGAGTGATCCACTGAATTAGATGCTTTGGAGAAACCCGTAAAAATAACATCCACATGTTGTTACTGATCGAGGGGAGCTGCAATATGATGGGTAAAAGAAAGTAAATTTGCAACGGTGGATCTGCCTCTCAAAAAACCATGCTGTTGATCGGCTAAAGATGGAAGGATAAGCGGGTACAGCACATCAAAAACTATCTTTTCAAGAGTTTTACCAAAATAAGGAAAGAGGGAAATAGGACGATAGTTTGAGACAATATTACGGTCACCAGATTTGGAGAAAGGAAAACTGTGGGCAATTTTTTCTTGGGAATGGGAAATCCCACCGGATAAATTCAAATAAAAAATACGAGTAATTGAAAGGGGAGCACAACGTGAAGAAAATAAAGATTTTGCTAGAAAATTTGGAATGCTATCAGGGCCCTGTTGTCAAGATTATTTAAGGGCAGCTGAACCTGCAAGGGGTTTGCATGTAAAGTAGTAGAGGAAAAAGGACAAGAAGATTGACTGAAGGAAGGGGAAGGCTTAGCCCTTCCGAAAAAGGAAGAAAAATAAAAGCAAAGAGTTCACAAGTTCTTGAGTAGTGGACAATGTCACGCTATCAAGACTGAAATTATCAGGGAGATGATGAGTGCTTCTCAAGGGTTTTGCGTACGACCAGAACGTACGAGTTTGATTCTGTGTGGATAAGCCTTAAGTCATGACAATAACAAGCACTGGGCTGATAATTCAAACGAATGACGTCATTGGCGCTTACGTCATTATAGTAACAACAAGTATATAAAGCTTTATGACACAGACACAAACATAGAAGTGTCGATACGTGCGATGGTAAATTGATGAAAGAATTAAATTCAATAAAGCTCTAGTTATAGTGAAAAGTGAATAGTGTGATAAATATTTCAGGGAACTTAGGAAATTGTGTTGAATAAAAGTTCTAATTCAATAAAAAGTTTGTTTTTACTGTCGCGAAAATCATAGGTGGTAGGCTGCGCACTTGAAATCATGCCAATATGTATATGTTTTTGATAGCAACCGGAAAATAATGACTTTACATCACGGCGGAGGCCAGGTATTAGCAGGATTAAGCTGTTAGCGACATAGTCAACGCCGTGCTCCCAGAGGACATCTATAAAAAAACGTCTAAATTAACTGCAGATTTAATGAGCCTACAAGCTGAAGATCAGTAACCTTCTAATCTGATATTAGCAACAGTGTCTAATTATCCACGAAAATTGTCCTAAACATCATTAATTACATCATTCAAATAGATTTAAAACCCATTTAGTTTTTCGTGCAACATAAATCATCACAGTTCAACATCTCAGCCCAACGCCTCCTTAGTCCTTGCTTCCATTTTCCAACTTCAAATTGACTAATGACAAACACACTATCTTTCAGCTCATCCTTGTTTACTTTGCCATCAGATTACACCGTTCCAATCCTTAATCTGCTATTGTACGTATAAACTGTGCTTACATGCCACGATTAATTGAATTTCGTGAGTGATTGAACTCTCTCTTGTTAATTGTACGATAATTCGATTTAAACGACGACGATTAGATCTTAATGTTGTTTAGACTTGGTTACATTTCAATACTATCTTGTTTATCGATCGAACTGAATAGATACGATATTATGCAGGTTACGCAATACGTTAGCATGCACTAGACAAGCATGTGGTCTGGTTTAGTGTTGTGTCATTTTAGGAATGTGGCAACATATCTGGAATTAATCAAGGCTGCGGTGATAAATTAATGCAGCTGTAATGAGATAAAAATGCCATCGATTATTTGCTACAAATTCAGCCACAAATATATCTTTGACGCGAAGTAGCATATAAATAAGAAAAGTTATCGGTAGCACAATAATTTAAATATTTGAGCTGGAATAAATTGTACTGGATATACATGTTGCATATTGCCAAAACTCATCCAAACTTTAGCAAGTCGCGATGATGTATCCCGAAATATCTTCAACAAATGTTTCGTCAATTCTGTTGGCGCATTACTCGTACGTAAAATCAATTACGGTTCTACCTCATGTGCAACTTGCCGCGAGTCGCACGTGGTTGCTATTTATAACGGGCAAATAATCAGGAAGCTCTCTTGTAATGAGCAACACTTGTAATTTTATAGCTTACAATTGTTGACGTAGAAATGAATGAAAGCAGTCATTTTAATCTCAAGCTGTTATTTGTTTTGTTAATTAGGTACACGAGGCGCCTGCTTATAATTAGAGAAACTAGCATACATTTTTGAGTTTATTTCAAATATTGTGTACTTGTCGACAGAATTTAAATTCAGTTTAATTCAAAAAAGCTTTTCCATGCTCTCAATGGAAGTATTAATCCGCATGTTTTTGAATGCATTTACACTGTCCCATTAATCTGATCAATATTCCAATTCACTGCAACGCTGCTCACAAGTCAAATGAGCACATGAATTTCTTTTCAGTTTTTTTTATACTCCTGAACAACATCATATGCAGGCAGTGAGTCAATTATTCTTAGTTTATATTTCTTACCATTTTCTACTCACTTTTTTTCATAATTATGCTTGAATACTCACACACGCTAAATGCTCCGTACTTCCGATTTCCGCATTGAGTGTTCCCAGTTAATCTTTTTTATCCAATATTGAATTTTCTCAAGTGTTTTATTACCTCACGTAACTTCAGCTTATTATGCAATGTTGTTTCTATTTTTATGTTATTTTCTTGTTTTCCTTTTTGCAGAAGTGTAAAATTCTTAGGGGATCCAGCAAGTGAATTTTTCACCTCAATTCTCTTTTCGCTTTAATTCCCGGAAATTACTATGATTTAATATGAAGGTTGCGTGAATTCAGATATAGACGGTGTGGTTTATGTGGACGGCTTTATATGAGGAACAGCGTAACGTTGATTTGAGATTGAGTTTCTTTATGATTGTGGTTAAACATTTAATATTGCAAGATAATAATTAAATTTCTTGGTTTCAATATTCGGAAGTATATGTGCTTTCAAAGTGTTCATTACAATGAATAGATATCTTCATAGATACTCTTTTTTTTTTTTTTTTGTGGTAAGGAGGTGAAGGCATTTATGCCCGCCGAGTCTGGCAGTGTGGGACTCCCATGGAGGATACCTTTGGACTACCCACTAAACACCTCCCCTGTCAATCTGAGAACCTAGCCTGGAACCGTTTGACACATTACTTCGGGCCAGGTCTCGTTTTGTTACGCCGTGGGGCGCCTTCAAGCTGGGGAATCCCTTTCCTAGCGGGAGGGGAGGGGAGAAGAGGAATTTCCAGAAGAGCGATCCCCCAGCCCCAGTGCCTCCGGCTGCTGTGAGTCCCTTTTATATTTTAGGACTGCCCGAGCATAATGTGCCACCTGGTTCCATTTGTCAACCGATTCGAGCATCACCGCAACTATATTATCCGGGGTGAGCTCTCCCGTCTCCCTGTAGAGTTCCCTTCGCAGCCTGGCCCATTTGGTACACGCAAAAAATGTGTGACAGGCATTGTCCTTCTCTCCTGGGCAAAAATCGGGAGACCGTGACTTGCTGATCTTGTGCAGGTAAGACTGAAAACACCCGTGCCCGCTCAAAAGCTGGGTCAGATAGAAGTCAGTCTCAACATGCCTTCGATTTAGCCACGGTCTCACATCTGGGATAAGGCGCGCAGTCCACCTTCCTTTCGTGCAATTCCTCCAAGACTGCTGCCAATCGTTGAGCGAGCGTTGTCTCTCCTCGCGGACAACGATCTCCCTCGCATCCTCGTTTCGGCGCAGGTAAATAGCGCGGCGCTCTCTAGCAAGGAGGGCGACAGGTATCACGCCTGCAATCACTTTCATCGCCGAGTCGGAGACTGTTGGATACGAAGATTCAATTCTCAGTGCTCCTCTTCTCTGTACCTGTGCCAATCGTTTTCGGTATACCTCCTTGCTGAGAGCGTCGCCCCATACCTCTGCTCCGTACAGTAGCACTGACCCTACAGCACTCATCAAGAGGCGTCTTCTTGATGGGCTGGGTCCCCCTACGTTGGCCATAAGTCGACTCAGGGCCGATATTCCCGAAGCAGCCTTCTCAGCCGTTGCCCTGATTTGCTCAGAGAAACTCATCTTCGAGTCGATCAGTAGCCCCAGGTACTTCACCGCTGGCTTCGATTCGATCTGTATATCTCCAATACTGGTCGTTCTTACTCTAGGGATTCTCTTTTTTGTCAAGATGACCACTTCGGTTTTCTCCAGTGCTAAACTGAGCCCGCGAGCAGTCATCCAGTCCCTCACTCGGCGCATTAGCATACCTAGCCTAAGTTGCGCTTGTTCAACGGTGCGTCCGGCGACCAGAGCCGCAACATCATCCGCATAGCCGACCAAGCGCGACTCATCTGGCATCTCAAGTCTCAGTAGCCCGTCGTAAGACACGTTCCACAGGTCCGGACCAAGGATAGATCCCTGGGCAACACCCGATGTAATTTCCATCCTTCGTTGGCCCTGTGTCGTGTCGTAGAGCAGGCTTCGGTCCTTTAGGTAGTTCCTCAAAAGCCGCATTAGATATTCTGGAACTTGAAAAGAGTTTTCCAGCGTATCCAGAATATCCACCCATCTAGCGGAGTTGAAGGCATTCCTGACATCGAGTGTCACCAACAGGACGATCCGTCGCTTGGTGCGACTATATGCCTCTGCCTTTTGGACCGCGTTCACCACCTCTGCAATCGCATCGATGATAGAACGTCCTGCTCTAAAGCCGTACTGCCGAGGAGATAGGTCCCCAGCAGCACGAATCGCGTCAGTGAGTCTTCCCTTGATGAGTTTCTCTAGCACTTTCCCAGCCGTGTCTAGCATGCATAACGGGCGGTATGCAGACGGCGATTCGGGATTTCCCTTCCCCTTGCTGACCAGCACGAGCCTCGCCACCTTCCATCGTACCGGGAAAACCCCGTCCCGTAGGCAAGCGTTGAATACGCTGAGCAGCAAGTCAGGACAATGGTGATAGACGAGCTGCAAAAACCTCAGCTGGAACACCATCTGGACCTGAAGCCTTCCTCGCTTTCAGGGAGAGGACTGCCTCCTCCAGTTCCAGCTGTGTGAAGAGTGGGCACTCGACTGCTGTTTCACCATGGACAGCGTCAACACGGACGGGATGGGTGGGGAAGAGTCCCCGCACTATCGCGTCCATCTTTTCCGCGTCATGTATACAAGGCTTCCGTAGGGCACCAAGTTTCCCCATGACCAGCTTGTAGCCAAGGCCCCACGGATCCCTATTTACATCGTCCACGAGGTCTTGCCAGCATCGGGCCTTGCTCTTGTTAATAAGCCTGCGAAGATATTTCCTGCCGGACCTGTATGCTGCTAGCCTAGTGTCTGCCTCCACCCGTGTTCGCGCCCGCTGGGCCTCTCGCCGAAGTTTGTGACACTCGCTTCTTTGTTCGGCGATCTCGTTTGACCACCAGTATACTGGAGGCTTACCATGTCGGGGTCTCCGGCGGGGCATGGAAGACTCGCAAGCAGCTATGATGGGACTCATAGTTGAGTTCACCAAGTCCTTGGCTGTAGGCCTTCCACTCCCTGGCGGAGCTCCCAGCAATGGTGCGCCTGCCGTAAGCGCGTCAGTGAACTTCTCGACGTCCATCCTCCCAGTCCTCCATCCGAGGATTGAAGTTTGGGCATATGCACGCAGAGTGGCACCGTCGTGAATCTCAACAGCTATATACTGGTGATCACTAGCCGAGTAGTCCTCTAGTACTCGCCAGTTGTGTATTCAAGGTACCAGGGACTCCGAAGCGAGTGTCACATCGGGTATGGTTCCTACGCAACCCCCGCGGCGGAAAGTAGGGGTGTTACCAGTATTTAGGACAAAAAGCGCTGTTCTGGCCGCCATGTCCAAGATTTGCTTTCCCCTTGGGTCGGATTGTGGCATACCCCATTCAATGGCTCTAGCGTTGAAGTCTCCCCCGACCAGCATGTGACCCTCTGTGTTCGAGACAGCGTCCTCCAGGGCATCGAAATTTGTTCGAAAAGATCGCATTGCCTCGTTAGGCGTCAGATAAACACTGAAATATGTTATGCCTGAAAACCGCACCCACACAAAACCATCCCCGCGCCCATGGCCCTGCACCTGAAGGCGGGCGCTGTCTCGAACCCAGATGACCGAGGTACCAGTTTTGTCAGGGTACCACGCTTGCGAGTCCTTGTTATGATGTTGCTCGCTCAGCAACAGGAGGTCAGCTTTCTTATCCCTCGCAAACTGCTCAAGTAGGTCCTGGGCGTTTGTGCTTCGATGCAAATTGACCTGCAGGATACGGATCATTTGAGTATCGATTTGGCTTTAGTTAGGGCCTCTTTGAAAACCCAGTATCTCCCTGTCGCCGGCTCATGTTTGAGGTCACCGGGTGCTAGCTTAGCATCTTTGCAAAGAATGCATTTCGCCTCGTTCGTGCACTCCTTCCTTTTGAGCCCCGTTTCACCACATTTGTAGCACAGAGATCTCCTGTCGGGTTCCCTACAGCCATACGTGGTGTGTCCGTATTCGAGGCATCTGAAGCAGCAGATAGGGATCGCTCTTCTCCGTATCCTGCAGATCACCCAACCTATCTTAATTTTGCCCTTTGCCAGGATTTGCTGGGCGTCTTTATCAGCTAGTTCGACAATAGCCATGCGTTGCCCCCTTGTGTTTTCACGTGTCAATCTTGCCTTGACTTCACTTAAGCTGGGGAACTCCCTCCTAATGGCATCCTATACTTCAGCTTTGTCCGTGACGCAGTCGAGGTCCCTGATTTCCAGGGTAGCCATTGGTTTGAGCGAGGCAACCGTCGCCGCATCTCCAAGAACATTTTGAACCGCGTCACGGAATGCATCTTTGTTTGTGGCCTCTGGCCCGAATTCCACCTGCAAGCCACCGGTCCGGATTGGTCGAACTGCTTTGATGGAAGTTTTGGTGTCGTCTGGCTTGACCGCTCCTTTAATTTCACGGAGGACATCTGCGTAGGTTCGGCCCTTAGTGGGTTTAATAAGCAGTGCCTCTCGCAAGGGTTCGCGCCGCGGTTTGCTTTTTGTTTTCTGCGGTATATCGGGGGGTTCTTTGTTCTTTTCGTGGTTGAGCTCTTTGTCTGTTTTTTTCTAGGAGTAGCTTTTTGGCCGCTTTTTTCGCTGCCTTGTTTCGCACCACATGAAACTCCTCGCCTGGAGTGTCAACTTCGTTTATGGTCTCGTCCTTCCTCCTTTTCTCACAGTCGCCTTCAATTGGGCTACCGGCCATTCTTTTGCTGCTGCTAGGACCCACTGATGCCTCGAGGGAGAGCGTGTATTTTTGGTGCTTTTCGGTTGCAAGCCACCTCCGCCTGTAGTGCGTTATGCGGCCAAAAAGCTCCTCCAGTTCAAGAATGCCATTCTTGACACTCTTGCCTATGTTTTTCTGCACTTCGCAGGCGGCCCTCAGTTGTTTGACGATATTCCCCGCTTTCCGAATAAGCCGCTCCTCTTCGGCGCGGTCAAGGGCGATTGTGTTATTTGGCGCCACCTCTTGGGAGAGGCCCCCGTTTCCTAGCCCTTTTGCTTCTATCGCTTGGGTCGCGTTTGAAGTGGCGTCGGCCAACGGCAAAACTTCTCCCTCCCGCAGTCTTACACTGGCCTCCGTTGGTGTCGCAGCTTGATCCGGATTGTGTACGTCTTGCACTGGGCGCTCCGGGGTGCGCATTCCTTCTACTGCGCCCAAAGGCCGCAATGATGCCAGGTTGCACAACGCACTCTGCCTTCTTTCGTTCGTTAGTCCGTCTGTGGTCTGCCTCCGATGATTTAACCTGTGATGTTGACTTTGACAGTGTTTCTGGGGTTTGCTGCCTCCCCCCGCAATCGGTGACTTGTTTAATCGGTGTTCTTGCCAACAGCGGTTTTTGCCTGAAAGGGTTCTCCATGCTAGCGTCCTGTTTGCTTGTGGTTTCATTTGTTAGCTCCATTTTATTGGGTCCCCCCTCGGAGCCGCTATCTCCGTTCGTGTGTGTAGTCGCCTTTTTGGTCCCGTGGTTATCTTTGCAGAGCAGGGAGGCCATGCGAGGGCTGGCACAAGCCCTTATGGGGACAAGTGCTCAGAGCCAGACCAGCGCTAATCGGGAGTCCGTCTCAACCGAACCTACACCACCAACCCAATGGTGCGAACTTCGAACGTACTCCGAGGCCTGCCAAGGTTTTACCGGGACGGAGACGGTATGATAGTTGAATTTGAGCCATTCACACACGAGTTTCACCTCGGCGCTACTGTGCAAAGCAACTAGGTCCAAACCATTACATCCGCCAGCCCAAAGCGTCAATTCTAGTTCGTTGTCCAAAGCGTAATCCAGATACAATAAGAGGGAACCTCACGGCACCCCCCATATCCTCGGGTCCGTGGGGGCGGCACTCCCCAAAGAATGCTAGCCTCCAAGAATGTTCTTGTCGACCGGCTTTCTCCCTGCGGGAATTTCCTCGGGTACGTGGGGGCGGAACTCCCCAAAGAATGCTAGCCTCCAAGAGTGGTCTTGTCGACCGGCATTCCCCCTGCTCTAAATGGCTCAACTGAGCAATGAAATGTGAAACAAGAGAAAGAAACTCAAAACGCTCCAGTCAAACAGTTTTGCAATGAGTCAATTAAAAAAACTATAAACTTAAGAGTGACAGAATATGCCCAGAAATATATATTTTGTAAGAATAAATACAAAATTTCAAAAATGTTGATGCTATAATCATATCCATTCACCTCAATTTTCGGGCCTTGTTAACTAATTTTTCACTATCTTACTAAAATCGCATTCATCCGTATGTACGTTCGTGCGTCACAGCGAATTTCCTCAGAAGCTTCGGAAGTCTAATTTTGTTAAAAAGGTCCGAGGAAATAGTCTCTCAAAAGTTTGTTTAAAATTTTCACCGATTTTCTAGCGAGGTGACTCTAATTTGTTCTAACCGACTTTCATAGGAAAGAAAGTTATTGGTTTCATTCACATATTTTTTAGGGCTGTTAAGACCTAGAATAAAATTGATAATTTAACGTTCGATATCCGTGGTCGACCCTAATATTAAATTATAATCGATACGTTTGTTTGATCCTAACATAAAATTCTGTATACATACATATTTGCAGTTTTTCACAGACAGTTTGTCAGAAAATTTACGTTCAATGTAACATAAGATCCATTGATGATAATTGATGGGATTGGGCGAAAATAACAATAGATAAAATTGGTATACTGAGATTTATTTATAATCCAGTTAGCACAGAAAAACAGTTGACACAAGAGTGAGTATTATTCGTCCGAACAGAATGACATAATCAAGGCGTTGACAGTAGCTCCAACTAGTAAGGTATTAAGATAACTATGACAATTTACATTGTTTGGTTTATATTAGTTCTAACACCTGCCCTTAAACTAAACAATCTGTAATCCAAGATTTATTACACAATTAAAATGTTTATCTTTACTTAAAAATTTAGTTAGGACATCTGCTGGCATATTTTCAGTAGATAAGTATTTTAACATTATAATTTTATTTTCTACAATTTGTCGTACAAAATGATGTTTAATATTGTTACATGTACAAATAATTCTGCGAGCTACTGTCGCAATTGTTTTCACAACAATTAAGAACATCAACAAAATGAATTTACTCGAAATCATGAGAACCCACCAAGCATCAACATCTGAAAGTAAGTCACGGCTCCACTAATTCACGCTGCTCGGAAGTTCCCGCTAATTCGCCAATGTACGAGAACTGGGTTGAATGACTACAGACCCTATATAAAGGTGAGCTGAATGAATGGGGGGAATCATTCATTCAACCGCGATAGTAAAGACGGCGATAGTGTGTGGAAAGCGATATTGTACGAGTAATAGTGAAGTGATTTAGAAGACAATTGCGATAAGAAATTTATGGACAAGTGTTAGACTTTTAATAGTGAAAATTAAAATTAGTGAAAGTGTTAAATTGATTATTGTGCATTTTTGTAATTAAATGAACTCTTTTAACTTAAACTAAAAGATATTGCGTTTTCACTTTCCCGGAACATTAAAATTATTGGCCGCGAACCGAAAAACACGCGACAATATCAATGTGTTTACTACGGCTATGATTAACATGACTTTTACAAATGTTTTGTGCTGACTGACTGTCATTGAAAAAAGTTACTGATAAATGGTTTCCTAAACATTCATAAAGAAAGCTTTTAAGAAATTCATAAAGAAAGCTTCTAGAAATTTAAAGAATGCTTCTAAGAAATTTAGAAATTCTTCACACAATGCCATATTTTCAGCTTCGGTGCTTGATAGGGCCACAGTTCTTTGTTTTCGGCTTTCCCATGATACTGCTGAATTTCTCAATTTAAATACATAACCAGTATATGAGCGACGGTCTAGCTGATTAGAAGCCCAATCTGCATCTACATATCCTGTAACACTTAATGAGGATTTTTCATATACTTTGTTATAATTAATAGTCCCTTTTAAATATCGCATTACACGTTTGGCTGCTTGCCAGTGTGTATCAGAATGACAATTATTAAATTGGCTGAGCAGGCTTGCTGCATGCATAGTATCTGGTCTAGTACAAACGGCTATGTACATAATACATCCCACTAGACTTCTATACTTGGAATCCATATCAGTTTGGTCTCCTTTCTCAAGATTTATGCCACATTCCAGAGGTGTACTTACAGGCTCACAATCAGTCATATTAAATTGATCTTATTCCTTCTGTATATAGTTTTTCTGATCCAATATAATTTGATTTTGTCTTTGATTTAATCTCATTCCTAATACATGTATAGCTCGGCCAAGATCTTTTGTTTCAAACCTTTTCATTAGTTTCTCCTTGAGTGCTTTTTTTTTCTGGTGTATCTTTACTTATAATTAAAATGTCATCGGCATACAAAGCTAATATAATTATATTTCCTGAGTTGTCTGATTTAATGTAAACACAAGGCTCACTGAGTGTTTTTCTAAACTGAAGATCTGTCAAGGCATTATCTATCTTGTCGTACCATGCCTTTGAGGCTTGCTTAAGCCCATATATAGCTTTATGGAGTTTAAATACATGGTTTTCTTTACCATTTATCTTGTATGCATATGGCTGCTCAATGTAAACAGTCTCTTGCAAATCACCGTTTAAGAATGCTGTCTTTACATCCATGTGATCCATGTGTAA
Source organism: Odontomyia ornata (assembly GCA_963969285.1). Taxonomy (NCBI): domain Eukaryota; kingdom Metazoa; phylum Arthropoda; class Insecta; order Diptera; family Stratiomyidae; genus Odontomyia; species Odontomyia ornata. The sequence goes on from OZ017741.1 coordinate 307,414,680, forward strand.
GTTTAGATTTACTGCCAGGGCAATCAATGTACGTATAGTAGAATATCGTACCACAGGTGAGTATGTTTCCTTGTAGTCAATCCTGTATTCCTGGGTATAACCTTTTGCTACAAGGCGTACTTTATACCGAAGTAACTGACCTTATGGTCCTAGCTTCTTCTTGAAAACTCATTTACAGCGCACAGCCTTCTTTCCTTCAGGCAGTTATGTCAAACTTCAAGCCTGATTTTTCTCTAATGATTTATATTCATCTTCAATAGCTTCCCTCCAGTGTTCCTTTTTAGGTCCTGATAATGCTTCCTCAATTGTCTGTGGTTCTCCATCAAGAGTTGTTGCTGTCATTGCTATTCCATCATTCACACTCTCATCAATGTCTTCATAACAACTAGAATACTGATCTTGAGTCATGTCTGGTTTCCATGTGACATCATTGGGGTTATCCACAGAGCTGGAGTCACAAACAGTTGAATTAGTTGTGATCGAGTCAGATAACTCTCTAGTAGGCAAGGGATCGACATTGTTATCATCATTTGTTCTCACAACATTTTCTATTCCATCATTAAAATTTATTTGACAATCAGTACTTATGTTATTCGATTTATTTTTAAGTCTTTATACATCATTCCTTCCAAGAAGGACACATCTCTAGATTTAATACATTTGGAGGGATTTTGAGGATCAATTAGTCTGTACCCTTTTGACTTATTACAATATCCCACAAAAATGTATTGTTTACTCTTTGCATCTAGCTTCTTGCGCCTCTCATCAGGGATCATTGCATAAGCAACACAGCCAAATATTCTCAAAATTGATAAATCAACTTTACAACCAGACCATTTTTCTATTCGTGTGGTTCCTCTTACCGCTTTACTTGGTGATTCATTCTTGATAAAGTTTGCCGTATTCAAAGCCCCAGCCCAGAATACCTGCATCTTGTAGCATACATCGTCAAGCCTAAATAATCGTGCGATTTGCCCTTTCCCCAACTCCGTTCTGTTGTGGAGAGTAGGGTATAGTCGTCTGGTGCACGATGCCATGCTCTTGAAGGAATGTCTGGAATTGTTTATTCACATATTCATGACCATTGTCTGTTTTTATCATCTTTATTTTCAAATTAGTTTGTTTTTCTACAAAACTTTTAAAGATCTTGAATACAGACAGAACTTCATCTTTACTTTTAATAAAATAACCAAATATCATCCTAGTATAGTCATCTATAAATGTTAATAGATACTTGGCACCACTAAATGAGGAAACTGACATAGGCCCACATAAATCAGAATGTATGAGACCTAATTTCCCAGTGGCTCCACATTAGGATTGTTTCGGGAATGGTATTCTGCTCTGCTTCCCTTCAATACATGCCGCACAGGGATTATTTTTACTATAAGTATAACTAATTCCACTTGCTATGCCTTGTTTCAGTAAGTCCATACTTCGCTTGTTCAGGTGTCCGAGTCTCCGATGCCAAATCTCCTGTGATTGATTCGCTTCACACAAATTCACACCTTCTGCGCGTTTTCCATCCATGGACTGGATATGTGGCTCGACCAAAGCCACTGTTTGACATGTCGCAGCCAGCTCATGACCATTTGTTGATTGTTGACTCACTGTGTCCAGTTCATAGACACCATTCACCTTTGTAGCACTTGCAACTGGCATTTTTCCGCAATAAACACTACACATTTCAATGTCAAAATGAACTTCAAGTCCTTTAGAAGTCATTTTGCCTCCGAAAATAAGGTTTGTTGTCAGTCCTGGCACAAAAATAATCTCATTTAATTTTGTAACTTGGCATTGTCTTTTCAACAATAATTCCACTTCACCATGATTTTTACTATGCATTTTCTGATTATTAGCAACTGTAACTAACCGCGGAGTGTCCACAACATAATTTTTCAATAGATTTTTGTTGTTTGTTATGTGACAAGTAGCGCTGGAGTCGACATACCAGGTATTCGAGTCAAAGTTCACAGCTAGTGCTGTCAATAATGTTCCGTTCCACGCTTTCTCACACTTTTCACTTCCACCCCGTTTATTAATATTTTTATTGTTCGTTTTAGTCGGACAGTTTTTAGCAAAGTGATTTGGTTTTTTGCAAATGAAGCACTTTGGATGTTTGTTGTCACTTTTTGTGGAAAACTTGTTTGTAAGCATCGCACCTTCACTCTTGTCGAAGTCTCTACGTAAATTTTGTTGTAATAATTTACTTTTCACTGTTTCACTGCACAGTTTAATGTTCGAATTTTCAGAACAGACAGAAAATCATCTTCTAATGGGGCGTTTATGTCTCCTAATTGTTGATCCAAGTCCGTGATTTTCAAGATATACGCTTCCATGTCACTAAATTGTTCAAATTTTAATCCAAATAACATGCGTAAGAGTCCAAGATGACGACACAGCCCCCTGTCTTCATAGGCTGTCTTAAGGTTGTTCCATGCCTCGTAACCAGTGGCAGAATTTCTAACGTGAGAAAAACACGAGGGTTGAACGATCAAACATATCTTTGCGGGTGCCCGTCGTTGTTTGCGGTTATCATTGGCTTTGGGAACACCCGGTGCAGATTCTTCGATGCAATCCCATAAATCTTCATGAACTAAATACATCCGCATCATAAACTTCCAGTTTCCATAGTTAGATATTCCACTAAGCTTTTTGAAATTGACTGTATTTCCGAAACTTGTTGCTATTGAAGATAATGGTGCCGGAACTGGCACCTCGTCCCCAAGTGACATCGCGTCTTCCTTGAATGTTGCGATTTTTAGAAAATAAATTTTTAAGCATACTTATTTATCGCGTATCCTGGGCCCATAACCTGATGGGATTGGGTGAAAATAACAATAGATTAAATTGGTATACTGAGATTTATTTATAATCTAGTTAGCCCAGAAAAACAGTTGACACAAGAGTGAGTATTATTCGACCGAACAGAATGACATAATCAAGGCATTGACAGTAGCTCCAACTAGTGAGCTGTTTAGATAACTATGACAATTTACATTGATTGGTTTCTACTAGTTCTAACAATAATAAACTTCCAACTCAAAATGTAACCCAATATGTATGTATACTGTTTTGGATCTTGAGAAAATTAATTGCTTTTACGGTTTACGGTTTTATAGGAAAGTGAAAATTTAGTGTGGTATAAATTGTGAAAGACATTTTTAAGTGAAAGAAATGGACTAGTTAAATTAGTTGTGAAGGACGTCGACACATAGAAGATACATCAGTGTAGCACTGAGGTATCAATCAAAAACTGATCGAGTTATAGCTCAGTCGACGACAGGAAAGTGGAAGGCATTGGACTTGTCGCTATACAAATATTTCTGGTGACCCCGATGTAATCAACGGCAACAGATATTCAAAAATCAGCATCTTTGGAGCATCCTTCCGTTTGGAGTCCGTGAACGCTATTCAATTACGCCTGAAGGATGGAAGCAATTCGTGACAACTTGAACAAGCTAACGAAGCAGCAAGATGCTACAGATCAGGAGTTACAGCGCTGTTTCGCCAATTACAAAAAGGATTCTGCTGCACGAAAAACCTTCGAATGCTTGATCTCGTGAAGAAACAAAGTAGAGGAATTGTGGATGTCCTTCAAACAACGGACGTTGAAGTTTGTGAAGCAGCGGGACATTGGCCGGATCATCCTTATTTTACAAAAAAAAATTTTATACTCGTAAAGCAAGAATATGGGAAGTTCCTGGAAGATGTACAAAGGCGTCTTGCAGAAGCACCGGCTGTATCTACGAGACAATAAAGCAGTGGAGCTGAGTCACCTGCCACGAAATTGGAAGAACCTCGCAACGAAGCCGAGGCCAACACTGTAAGTTTAATCCGGCAACAACGCTCAACCATGCGTGTGATAGAACGCATCATAAAAACGATCGACGCAATTGAAGAAGCTCAACCAAAGGGCTTCTACTCGATAAAAACCACTCTAATCTCCAAGTACTGGGAAGAAATGCGAAGACTTCATCGACAAAACGAGACCTGATCCGCAGTAATGTGTCAAACTATCCCAGGATATGTTCTCAGGTGGGCAGGTGAGGTGTTTTGTGAGTAGTCAAGTCACCTTCTTCCAAACATGGAGTCCCACACTCTGTGCATAAACGACATTCACTTCACAACTACAAAAAAGGGTACGATAATAATGTGAATATGGTAGGCATAAAAAACGGAGTTAAAACTCGAAATTTGAATATTATCCTGCGGGTTTTTTTACACCTTGCGGTTGTCAAAGTTGGGACCTGCTGTTAGTAGATGCAGCTAATTCTTCCGTGGCAGCAAAAACTTTTTTGGTTTTATTCAAAAAATTTATTTTTTATTTGCAAGGTCAAGCAAACGCGGGGAGTTTATCAAAGACAAATTAAAGCTTAGAAAAGCAGGGCTGAAGAAGTTTTAGCCATATTTTTCCAATTTGATGATGCTGTTGAATATATCAAGAGCTTAAAAAATCACACCGAAGAATCTGATACACTAATGATTGTGATTCAGTTCGAAACGAAATTGTCAGCTTAGAGTTTATTATATCGTTTCATTTATGGCATGCAATATTATCGCAAGTGAATATCATAAGCAAATTATGGCAATCCGTGAAAGTCCATTTAAGCATTGCCCTTGATGGTTCGTACGTTCTGTGACGCTATCTGACGCTCATCGATTTATTGAAAAAAGTAATTATGATTTACCAAAAGAAAGTAGTGTACAGTCTCCTAAAATTCGGCTCGAAACAGAGTTCCTTAGTACTACGACTAATTCCACAATGAACAGAATGGATACAAGATTTAGGGATGCATCAGACTACGACTATGTAGTCGCAAAACTGTCGCAAGTTAAACATGGTTAAATGGAAGCCAACACAGTGCGATTTTCGACAATTTTGTCCAGGTCGCCAGTCGCAGGAATTTGCGATTTTTCCTAAAACCAGTTTATAGGTAGTTTTCGTGATACTTGCGCAGGCGCACATCATTTGGACATTTGACGCTGACGAGCATGGAAGTTTCTTGCATAGTGCACAAATGAGTTAGCGCATGTGTTCCTGGCAAAGCCATAGGTACGTTCAAATGAGCATATTAGTTCTGCGCATGCCTGAAGTTCCTTTGGAAATCTTGTCGTAGTGTGTTCGTATTTGCGTCTAAGAATCGCTGGTTACTACAGGAAAATCGCAATGTGGCCTAACCCTTACATCTTTGAATCAACATTTTGCAGATTTGGGTTTCATCAATGATTTAAGCAAACTCAAAAATATTCAAAAAGAGCATTTATTGAAGCTTTGTCAAGACTTAGACACAGTGCTACGAGTGGGTGAGAGCACCGACATCTAATCTTATGAATTGCACGGAGAATAACAACATTTCAAGCAGTGACATTGTAAATCGAAGCGAAGAACTCAATAAAAAGTGAAATGGGCATTTTGTTGGAAAAGGATGGGTTACCGATATTAAAGTGTTTTCTATTCCAAGTAGCCATAAAGTTTTATTCTTATTTAATTCTTTTTTCTGACTTTGTGAAGTGTTATTTGCAATAAAATCATATTTACGAGTGCATAAGCGTTTGTTTACTTTCATGTGACAACCCATTGAATTCCCGTTAACCAATTATGGAATCGAGTCGCAGGCTAGGAGCAAAAAGACATAGGTAGGCGGTCGCAGGGGTTGTTGCGACAACGTGGACATATGGATGTCCACTCCGGTTTTATCTTGTCAAAGATCACGCTCAACCATCAACAAACACTTATACTTATTACAATATATTCACATTTGTATGGAAGGACGCAGTTCACACAGGTATCTATTCGGAAGCTAAATATTAAACTATAATACGCAAGTATGCTTCGATGAATGATTTTTACAATCTGCATTGAATGTGTTTTAAACCTAACCAAAGTTGTCAGCAACCACAAGAACCTTTGCAATTTATGCAAAAATTGGTCTTGATTAGTTCTTACATAATCTAAAAGAAACTTGGATACTTTCTAAACAACAATAACAAAAACATTCCATTCTCATGAATTTTCATTTGAATAAATCGCAACCAATTAACACCAACGTTGAAGTGTAGCTTGTTCCACTTTCAACAGCAAGCTGCGGAAAGCTTCCCATGTGAACGAATGTGTTACATAGCAAAGTCGCGCGACACATTTTATTTGCGTAGCCTTGACAATCGAGCGAAGGTAATTTGAAATTTATTTACGTTTAACTGAATAGCATTATATTATTTGATTGTGCATTGCTCGAATCAACGACTCTATTACAAGCATGACGCTAAATTTGGCGGTTATATACATTCGATGGCAAGAAACTAAAATTAAATAGATCGAATTGTCCAACCCCAAGAGATATCGTTTTTCGTTTTGGAAAGGAACACAATCGACTCCTAAATAAAAAATTCAGAAAAAATAGGGAAAATTTTTGGTACTGGTACTTATTGTACATTCAAGGTCACGATCCAAAGCTTTCAACGTTTCAATGACATCGCTATAATGAAATTTTCCAGTGAAACGCCATCATTAGGTAGAAATTCCCTCGAGGGGAGCCTTGAACGGTTTCAAGGACTTCCTTTCAACTCAACGTTCAATTTAATCTTTATCAATATTTCACCGTGATTCCTTACGCAAATTTTCCATGCTGACCTCCCCTCATTTTCCACTTAAATGTTGCCTAGACACACACAATCTAAATTCAATTACATAAATTGAAATCCTTTTAGAAATGCCAGCAGCACATTCTCCACACTTCTGAGCATATACGAGTACACAGATGGATTAGGGCAAAGTTTATTGCCAATAATTTGAGCATGGAAAAATTTTGGGATCTCGACGAGCGTCTCAGTAGGAGTTCGGCGTGCCAGCAAAATCACGTCAATGTTCGATTGAAGCCTTAAGCCTTTCACTAACGACGTCGTGCTGTTGAAATAAGACACCAACAAGTTGCCAAATTTGTTTTGCCTAAAATATGTTGATGCTTTTTTCCGAATCGCATTTATTGACGAGAGTACTTTGAGGAGCTTAGAACAAAATTGAGTCTTTAGATGTGAAAAATTGAGTGTGCCCGCAGCATCTGAACATGTGGATGGAGCTACTCCTAAATACGTCAAAGTTGTTAGATTATATCATTAAGAAAATTTTTCAGGATCAAAAAATACATCTAAAGCTTATTTAATTGGATTATAAAGTAATATCGTAGTAAACGTTTTTTCTATGATTTCATCTCTATCATGAAGTCTATGGCCATACATGAAAAGTGAGCTTAATTGATTTTTTTTCGAAATTCATGTGCTCTTTGAGTACACAATTATATTATTACAACTGAAGTTTATTTAATGTGGGCAATCTTACATTTACTACAAAATCGCTTTAACGAAATACATATCAATGTCATCCCTTTATTCAAGTTCGCATTGTTCCCACCATCCTGGAGCGAATTTGATCGATTTTCATCCTAGACGCTGGCATTATATAGTTTTACGTTGTTTTAACTCCACCGACGTTATTTGAGTGGTGAGTAGGTTGGAATTGTGTTTGCTAATGGGGGAAACTAATTTTACGTACAGACGAAACGGTTTCTTTGATGTCGCGATATAACTCTCAGAAAAGGTTTGATGAAGTCTGGCAACTAATTGATTGAATAAAGACGAAATCAATTGAAGTTAAACTGAAATGAATACAAATAATTATAATGTTGAACGGCTTATGGAAACAGCAGCAAATTATTTGCAAAGGTATTATCGCCTTAAGCACAAAACGAGAGTGCGAACGAGCTTCGTTTGAAGAAATGTTTGTTAAATATCTTGCCAAAAGATACTCCTCTCTTAGCGATGTCGGTTGAACAGGCAGATGTAAAAGTAATTAATGGTGAAATACTAGTCTAAGAGGTAGGGGTCCAAATCACATGTCTACTAAGAGAGGCTCATAATAAAAACGACATATGTGTAGTGAATTGGAGGATATAAGTGTCCGTATAGGACTACAGCGATGTTCCGCTGCCTCGACGAGCGAAGATATTGGTGCCCGCCAAAATTGGCCTTGTCTAAGGACGCGTGGATGCGCTGGCAGGCTAGGATTGCGGTGTCGTTGGGCGGGTTGTTACCCCAGCCTACTACAAAAAAATTTCACATTCACAAATTAGGGGATAAAACTCTCGGTTCGACGGTGTCGAGGCCGTGGTAACCTACTAAAGCGATGGAAACGACTGACTGGGGTTGCCGAAAGCGATATCGTATTTTTTTCGTGTTTGGGAGGTGAATGCTATTTACACACATTACCCATGCACGCGATAAGGTGACTGGAATACCCACTAAGCACCTCCCCTCTCAACCTGATAACCTAGCCTGGGACCGTTTAACACATTACTTCGCGCCAGGTCTCCTTTTCTTAAGCCGTGAGGTGCCTTCAAGCTGGGGGACCCCTCTTCTACCGGCAGGGGAGAGGAGAAGAGAAATTGCCAGGAAAGTGGTCCCCGGCTGCAGTAAGTCCCTTTAATCTTTTAGGACTGCCCGAGCATAATGTGCAACCTGGTTCCATTTGTCAACCGATTCGAGCATCACCGCGACTATATTATCCGGTGTGAGCTCTTCCGTCTCCCTGTAGAGGCCCCTCCGCAGCCTGATCCATTTTGTGCACGCAAAAACTGTGTGGCCGGCATAGTCTTCCTCCCCTGGGTAAAATCGATAATTGGGGGACCGTGACTTACCAATTTTGGGCAGGTAAGATTGAAAACACCTATGCCCGCTCAAAAGCTGGGTCAGATAGAAGTTAGTCTCACCATGCCTTTGACTTAGTCACGATCTCACATCTGGGGTGAGGCACATAATTCGCCTTCCCTTCGTGCAATTCACCCAAGGCTGCTGCCAATCGTCGAGCGAGCGCTGTCTCTCTTCGCGGCCAGCAGGTAAATAGCGTGGCGCTCTCTAACTAGGAGGGCGGCAGGTATCACACCTGCAGTAAATCTCACAGAGACTGTCGGATACGAAGATGCAATCCCCATTGCTCCTCTCCTCTGTACCTATGCCAAACGTTTTCGGTATACCTCTTTACTGAGAGCGTCCCCCATACTTCTGTTCCGTATAGTAGCAGTGAGCCTACAGCACTCATCACGAGGCGTCTTCTCGATGGGCTGGGGTCGCCTAAGTTGGCCATAAATCGACTCAGAGCCAATATTCCTGAAGCAGCCTTCTCAGCAGTTGCCCTGATTTGCTCAGAGAAACTCATCTTCGAGTCGATCAGTAGCCCCAGGTACTTCACCGATGGCTTCGACTCGATTAACCCGCGAGCAGTCATCCAGTCCCTCACTCGGCGCATTAGCATACCTAGCCTAAGTTAAGCTTGTTCAATGGTGCCGCAACATCATCCGCATAGCCGATCAAGCGCGACTCTTCTGGCATCTCAAGTCTCAGTAGCCAATCGTAAGACACGTTCCACAAGTCCTCACGAAGGATAGATCCCTGGGCAACACCCGATATAATTTCCATCCTGCGTGGGCCCTGTGTCGTGTCGTAGAGCAGGCTTCGGTCCTTTAGGCAGTTCCTCAAAAGCCGCATTAGATATTCTGAAACTTGAAAAGGCTTTTCCAGCGTATCCAGAATATCCACCCATCTAGCGGAGTTGAAGGCGTTCCTGACGTTGAGTGTCACCAACAAGACGATCCGTTGCTTGGTGCGACTATATGCCTCTGCCTTCCAGACTGCACTCACCACCTCTGCAATCGCATCAAAGGTAGAACGTCCTGCTCGAAAGCCGTACTGCTGAGGAGATAGGTCGCTAGCAGCACGAATTGCGTCAGTGAGTCTTCTCTTGATGAGTTTCTCTAGCACTTTCCCCAGCCGTGTCTAGCATGAATAACGGGCAGTATACAGATGGCAACTCGGTATTTTCTTTCACTTTGCCGATTTGCACGAGCCTCACCACCTTCCATCGTACCGGCAAAACCCCGTCCCGTAGGTAAGCGTTGAATGTGCTCAGCAGGAAAACAGGACAATGGTGATAAACAAGCCGCAACACCTCAGCTGGAGCATCATCTGGACCTGAAGCCTTCCTCGCTTTCAATGAAAGGACTGCCTCTTCCAGTTCCAGCTGTGTGAAGAGTGGACACTCAACTGCTATTTCACAACGGACAGTGTTATAACGGACGCGATGCGTGGGGAAGAATGCCCGCACTATCTCATTCATCTTTTCCGCATCATGTAAGAAAGGTTTGCGTAGAGCACCAAGCTTCCGCATAACTAGCTTGTAGCCAGAGCCCCACGGATCCTTGTTCACATTGTCCACTAGATCTTGCCAGCAGTGAGCCTTGATATTGCTGATCAATTTGCGAAGGCATTTCCTGGCCGACTTATATGCTCCTGCGCGGTTGCTTGCCTTGTCACGATTCAGTGCCCGTTTAGCTTCATGCCGAAGCTTGTGATACTCCCTTCGTTTCACAGTGATTTCAGTTGACCATCAGTACACTGATGCTCATAGTTGAGTTTACCATGTCGTGAGCTGCCAGTTCTTCCGTCCCCTCCGCAGCTCCCTGCAGCGGTGCACCTGCTGTAAGCACCTCGACGAGCCTTTCGACGTCCATCCGTCTGATATTCCATCCAATTGTAGAAAGCCGAGAGGACAGACGTCGAGGGACAACATCACCGATCTCAAGCAGAATGCACTTATGATCACTGGCTGATTAGTCCTCTAATACGCTCCAATTGTGTAGCCTCTATACTAAAGACTCCGAGGCGAATGCGATGCCAGGTATGGTTCCTTCACAGCCAATACGGCGGAAAGTTGGATTGTAGTCGGTGTTTAGTACGACGAGCACCGTCCTGGCCACCATTTCTAGGATTCCTATTCCCCGCGGATCAGTTTGAGGCATGCCCCGTTCGATTGCTTAAGTGTTGAAGTCTCCCACAACGAGCATGTTGCCCTCAGGGTTCGAGACAGTGCCCGCCAAAGCCTGAAATGTGGCTTGGAACGGTGATATCGATTCGTTCGCCGTTAGGTACACACTAAAGAAGGGGGTCCCTGAGCACCGAACCCACACAAAACCATCCCCACGTCCACAGCTTTCCGCCTAAAAGTCACTATTTTGGACCCAGAAGGCGGCAGTACCAGTTTCATCAGGATACCATGGTCCTGAACTATTATCATGGTGTTGCTCACTCAGCAGCAAAAAGCCGGCTTTCATTTCCCTCGCAAACTGCTCAATTAGATATTGGGTGGTTGAGCTGCGATGTAGTTTAGCTGCAGGATGTGGGTCATCGAAATTCTGATTTTGCCTCGGCTAGGGCTTCCTGGAAAATCCGGCATTTTTCTGATTCCAAGACGTGTCCCAAATCATGTCTTGGATCAGCATTCTTGCAAAAATACAGTGTGTCACCTTCGTACACTCTTTTCTTTTAGGTCCCATTTCACCGCATTTGTAACATAGAGAACGCCGATCGGGTCCTTTGAATACTTGTGCATTGTGACGATAGCCAAGGCATTTGAAATATTGAAGAGGCGTTGCTCTTTGCCGTATCCTACAGACAAACCACCCGTTCGTGCTTTGCGCTTGTTCAGAAATTGTTTATCGTATTTTTGGTCAAGTTAATTATAGCCATGCGTTGTCTCCTATGGCTTTCTGTTGTTAGCCTCGCTTTGATCCTGCACGCTAGGGAACTCCCTTTTGATGGCCTCTTCCACCTCGGCCAGATCCGTGATGCAGTCAATGTTTCTTATTTCGACCGTTGCCATCGGCTCGAGCGAGGCTATAGCTGGGCTTTCGCCGAGGACTTTCTTTACTGCGTCGCAGTAAATTTGACCAGTATGTGGCCCAACTACGTTGATCGTATTGCTTTAATGGCAGTATTAGTGTCTTCGGGCCTTACGTTTCCCCTGATGTCCCGCAGTACCTCCGCGTAGGATCGACCAGCTTGGGGTCTTACGACCAGTGTCTGCTGTCGGGGTCTTCGTTGGGGCTTCCTTCTCTCCTGTTTTGCATCGGGTCTTTTTTCTTGTTGGGCGTCCGTGCGAACTTTACTTTCTAGCACTTTTCGAAGGAGTTTCTTTGCGGCTTCTTCGCTCCTTTTGTAAGCACTGTCTGGAACCTCTGACCTGGTGTTCCACGCCCATCAAGGAATCTCCTTCGATTGAGCTAGATGCCATTCTTTTATTGATTTTTGATTGTGGAGCTATCTGCACGTGTCCTTTAGGTTTCGTCTCAAGCGCTTCTTTATCCTTTTACTCTTCTCTGACCTTCTGGTCCTTTTCAGCCTTTAACCGACTCCTCCGATAATGCCGTAAGTGGTCTAGGAGCTCCTTTTGTTCAAGGAGCCCAATCCTGACTCCTTTAGTGATTTTTGGCGAGTCGCATGCAGATTGTATCCTTTTTAAAGCAACTCCCGCTTTTTGGAATAGCCTTTCTGCTTCATGTCGCTGGACGGCAATGGTACTTTGCGGGCATCACTCTTTGGAGAGGTTATCGGCTTCTGTTTCCGAATACAGTACTTTCACCACATTTTCGACGTTGGCGATGAAATCACACATCATCACTTTATTTGCCTGGTCACTCGTTCCTTTTCCTGCCGTAATCTCCTCGTTGACTTCAGGATGGTTCTTTATTATGTCGGAATTTACGACCCTTGCTTCAATCGCTTCGGTGGCGATCACAGCAATGACCATCGAATTATCGAATTTCTTTATATTTTCCTCGACCGCTCGCACATCTCGCGCGTCCTTTATAGAATGCTCTGGCGTTCACAATATTTTCTGCTGCGCCCGAATGCCACAGGAACCCCAGTCTGGACCAGACAGTCTGTTAGTCTCTATTTTACCGTCCGCCTTCACTGTCATTGTATTAATCGTCGTTTTTGTCGTCGTTAGTACCGCTCCTGATGTGCTGTTAACATTGTAGCTGCAGCCGCTGGTTGCGTCGCCGTTATTGTTATTTTTGGATTCTTTTTTATCTGTTTTAAGGGTTTTTGTTTGCTCCAGTTTTATTGGGTTCCCCTCGGAGCCGCAATCTCTGTTCATGTGTGTAGTCGCTTTTTTGGTCCCATGGTTATTTTTGCAGACCAGAGAGACTATGCGAGGGCTGGCACAAGCCCTTATGGGGACAAGTGCTCAGAGCCAGACCAGCGCTAATCGGGAGTACATATCAACCAAACCTACACCACCAATCTAATGGTGCGAACTTCGAACGTGTTCTGAGGCCTGCCAAGACTTGGAGACGGTATGATAGTTGAATTGGAGCCGTTCACGTATGAGTGTTCCCTTGACGCTACCTTGCAAAGCAACAAGGTCCAAACCATCATATCCGCCAGCCCAAAGCATCAATTCCAGTTCGTTGTCCAAAGCGTAGTCCAGATTCAGTCAGTAGTTGACCGGCATTTCCCTTGAGGGAATTTCCGTGGGTACGTGGTGGCGGATCTCCCCAAAAAGTGCTAGCCTCTAAGAGTAGTCCTGTCGGCCAGCATTCCCTCTGCGAGGTTTCCTCAAGTACGTGGGGGTGGAACTCCTCAAAGAATGTCAGCCAAGAGTACTCTTGCCGACCAGCATTCCACTAATACTAGTTGATTTGCTTTGACACAGCACGAAATTTAAATACTTTTCTTTTCGTCGAACCAGTAGATATTGATTTTATTCCGTAATGAGATATTCGACAAGAAACATTTTCTTTTCTTTGACACGTTCACTTGAACTCTTTTGATTGTTCTTATTATCTCCGAGATAATTTCAACCCACTATGCCTTAAGAGACTGGTATTTAACGGTGCGGCACCCTTTTTTCCAAGTATTAACTCCGCGAAAAGGTGTTACACAATTGTTTTTGTTTGATTTGGTTGAAAATTGCACTTGTCAATTGGTGTCTTCAGAGTTCTCGCGAAGACACATAGAGCAAATTTTCTCGTGAAGGTAACCAATTCCAACATGAGTTGCGAATAATTTCGCGAGATGCGTCAATAAAAACAAATTTCCAATTTGTCAAATTCCACTCCACAGCTTCGCAATGGCACATATCTGCTCAGCCGCTAACCAGCCCGTGCCGCTCGACGTTTTCAATGCAAGTCCCAGCAATCTTTCTGCTTATCTCAGTGAGTCTCTTCATGGCGGCAACGGAGGTTTTTCTCGTCGAGATAAACTAGCAATTGCTTCGTCAAATTGCGTCGCGAATGGGGGTTGCCGTTAGCAATTTTTCTGGTGATTTTCTTTAATTTCTCATATGTTTCTTTGGAAAAAATTTTCCCTGACAATGGTAGCGTTGGAAGTGGCGGGTTTTAGAGTGGACTAGAAAATAACAATATTATTTAGTTGCATTTCAAATTGTTCTGCACTGATTGCGTTGTTATTTTCATACAAATGGTGTTTTCTCCGCAAAGAACTTTCAAGCAGTTTGCCTAGGTGACTGCTCGATTACTACAGTTTGACAAGAAGGTGTTAGTATGGTTTGGTTTGGTATCTGCGGTTATTGGCGTTTTTCAGCATTTAATGTTCCATCATTGGTGACTCCGAGACCATTTGGTCGCCAACCGGACGTAATTTCAACTTGTGATTGTGCGAATTGTAATATTGCCTTTGTTCGATACTTGTATCTATCACTTTTTTGACAGCTATGAATTAATTCGAAAAACAACCGAAGAATATTGAACTTGATTGAGATCGCGCATGCTCTTGGCAATATCATTGTTTTTAGAACAGTCAATTAACGCTTTCTTTATTTCACACAGGAAACAAGCAATGACTGAACGAAACACCCCAAAGCAAAGTATTTATATTCTAGAGTGGAATCGGAGCTAAAGATGACCACGTTCTGTGCAATAATTTCCAATTCTAGCGTATGAGCCCTGTCCTCTTCTAGCCATGTCTATATTTCTTGGATATTTTTCCAAAAATTACTTTTCAATTCAAATCAATGTTTATACTGACGAGAGAAATATCACGTACGATATCTAATTTCTCTTCCATTGTTCTCTTGTGTGCAGTTCGACAATTCCGCCGCGTTCTTTACGTTGGAGTGCAAATTAATGAAATGTTAGTCACGTTAATTTTTTCGATTTCTTGGAAATTTTAGTGCTACAGCTCCAAATGAAATGCGTGGAAATTTTCTCGAATTTGGTCCAATCACCTTTAAGTGCTTGCATGTCACATTAAGTTAGATCGGTTTAACATAATCGTATAAATATTTCGCAAACAAATTCAACTTCTCAGAAGCAATTAAACTTAATTGATTTGACTTGTCACCAAATCCAAGTTCGAGTCGATAGCACCATTAAATCCAACATCTAATCGAAGTTCAAGAGAATGAGGAATAGTCGT
This sequence comes from Odontomyia ornata, assembly GCA_963969285.1. Lineage (NCBI taxonomy): Eukaryota > Metazoa > Arthropoda > Insecta > Diptera > Stratiomyidae > Odontomyia > Odontomyia ornata. Next base: position 307,429,950 of record OZ017741.1, read on the forward strand.
CGATTCTGATTCGTCCTCCAATCGAAATATAAAAGCAAGGAATTAATGAAATCAATATCAATTACGCTCTTAACATTCCCTCCAACTACATAAAATTTTTCCCAACACAATCAACCCAAATAAACTTTAATTAATCCTCGCGTCCTTGACCATGTCATTGTCATTTTCGTATTGCCTCCACCACCACAGCACGCCATACATTCATGCCTCGTTCAACAGTTCGCGCATCGCCGGCCCACCTGCTCACGGCGCGTCCATACTAACCACTCACACTCCGTGTGTGCGTTGTACGAGTCCATTGACTCGGCAATTCATAAAATTTGCATACCACATAGTACTCATATGTCGGATTGAATGTATAAAAACTTGTTCGGTGTGGAATGGCCTTAATGATGCAATTAGCGTCAGGTGTGTTGCGATAGAGACAAGTGAGGTGGCGGCGACACCTGGCGCAGCGTATTATTGCCGACACTACCCTTGCCGAAGGAAAAGTTTCTCGCCCGGCGTATGAATATGTGCCGGTGGAATTTGGACTAATTGTTGCTTCTGCATTGAGGAACCGCAGAACTGGATCCTACGAAACGGCCCACGAGTTGGGGATCTCGTTCACCTTGGTTTATTTTGAACTCGGAGGGTGAGAATTCAATTTCTTTTTTGTGATTTGGCTCGAGAGCTGACTTTGCGACGCAAATATTTCAGGATAATAAAGGACAGTCACTGCCTTCCGTGACTCGAAGGAAATTATTCACGGGCGTAAGCAATTTCTTTTCTTTGCTTGGAGTCATTGGCCTTTGACCCAGAATTGAAATAACAAAAGCGACGAAAACGATTCAGAAGTCCAGATGTGCAGACTCGCACCTGTTGGGGGTTTTTATGGAAATTTATTCGTTGTCGAATAACTTTAAGAACGGTCGAGAGAATGGCGTGGAATTGATAACATGGAGAGTTCTCAACGCGATAATAAAGTGAGATTGTGGCTTTTACAAATAGAGAAAATTTAAAAGATTTAAATATTTGAATCAAATAAATGGGCATAAATGAATGAAATAGAAATCACAGTTGTATTGAACGTTATCACACCGGATCATTGCTAATTCAATTTTTAAGAAAGCCACGGAAGAGAGTTTAATACTTCTTACAATTTTTTTCTTCGAATCCTATGAGAAAAAAAGAAAAAAATCCCCGTTGGCAGCACCTGCCGGAAAGATAAATTTCTCGTATGTAGCGTAAGATTTCGGAAAAGAATTTGGCTTGCGTACTATTAAACTTCTTACTGCAATTTTCGTAACACCACATGGGTATTTATTGACACGAAAAGAATCTGCCGACGTTTGTATCTAAAGACCCTTTATAGAGGCGCAAATATTTTGCCCATTCGGTTGAGTTGCACATTTATGGATCACATATTGAAATCGGCAGATAATAAATTGTTATAAACATATAAATACAGGTATTGTCCTTCTCACATTTGTTGTTTATATATTTCACAGTGGTTATACCACACAAAGGTGATAACTTGTCGGCTTAAATAGCTCAAATAGATAATTTCAAAAGGTTTCCATAAAAGTTTAAACACCACTTGCGTTGCTATTAATATAAATATTTTCAATTTTTTTCTGAACCATCAGGGGCCACCATTTTGAATTTTTATTGAAAACGGCTGCTTAAAAATATTAAGCTGTAAATTTTCGAGCCTTCACTTGTCATCCGATATGCATAATTTTTTGCAGGTTAAATTAACTTGCTTTAATAACTTATAGTTTCAAATTTCATTGGAGTCTGTTGCGAAACTTGGCTGCTAGAGGGCTACAGAAATACAATTAAAAAAATTTAAGTCGCCTCCTGTATGGGGAGGCCCCCCTCAAACACTTTAAAATATTTTCTTGCACTGCAAATTTCGAGAGGCACCACTTTTGACTTACGTAGAAAATTGCCTCATTCTAGCTCATGTGGTTTGCAAGGAAACTTACTGTGACTCACGAACAAACGAACGG